>OZ025273.1:15553991-16753991 GCA_964019165.1 Mastigias papua | reverse complement strand
ATGGACTATCTGAAAGGGAGGCACAATGAAGAGGTCGAATTAAAAAGGCTGGAACTAAAATTGATGGAAAGGAAAATAATCTTACAAGAAAGAGCACAGGATGAAGAAATTGCACTGAAAAAGCAAGAAATGGCAATCAAGGAACAAGAAATCAAAAGCAGACAAAAAGAATCTGCTGCTACTGAAGAAAGAGAAAATAGGTTAATTAGCTTAATTCAGCAGCAGCAAGTGCTCTTCAGTCAAATTTCTCAGCAAAATCAGTTGTTGCTTGATTTACTGAAAAATTTGACTGAAAAGTTCTACTCAAGTACGTAAGCCATGGATTAATAGGTGCTTCAAAGCAACAAATTATTTGAAAAGCCCCCTCCACAAAAAAATTGAATGTGTTTTGAAATAGGAATGAAAAATACCATTGTAGTTTCATGTTACGCTCTATTCATTGTACCAAAGGACAGAAAATCTTTTTTATTGGAGTATCAGAGTGCCTATATGAATTTTGTTTCTTGTCGTAAGATAACGTTACATTTCAATCATATTTTGCTTCATATATTATATGATAAGCCTCAAAATACCAATTTTCAGTTTGAAAACTCGTAAATTCATTATTTCATAAAAGTCTTTAATACTGCATTTTTAGCTTTAAATGCTGCAGTTTTAGCTTGTTGACAGATTATGGTTAAATGCGTTGTGAAAAATCAATCTGCAATGTCTAAATTTATCATGTGTGTATGAACCTTGGCACAAATAGTGGCTTTTAATAAAGCATTTTTAGGAGTAGAGCATAGGCGAATGAGAAAGAACTGTGGCCAGTCAACTTGAGTAAAATCAACCATACCCAAAGTATTCATTAATATTTGGTGGCTGTACACCAAAGTAATTTGCTGTTGATGAGCCATACAAACAAGTCATGGCATTTCTCAAAAGGGCACAGACTATGTAAATTTTGCCGACGGCACTCATCCCAATTTTAAGGTTTTTCTTAAAATCAACAAACTTAAAATACTTGATGACATCCCCAAAGACCCATTCCACTGCAACACGGACTTTGCTCATGGAAGAGTTAAAGGCAAGCTCCTCATCTGTCAAAGCCTCCCTTCTTACTATGGGACATTTTAGATGAACTCTCTGTGGATACGCAGGGTCGCCATAGATACAAAGGGGTTGTCTATCTTGGGAAAAAGAGTGCTCTTGAAGTTGCTCTAATAGCCCTGACATTGCAAGCAACCCGCTGTCATGCCTACGTCCTTCAACAGGCCCAAAGAGGTGTGCAATTAAGCCATTCGGGGTGACAACGGATTGGAATTTGATAGCATGGACTCTCTTGTGGCTATTATAAACAATCCGTTGATTTCTAGTTGGTCTACAAATTGGCCTGACTGTTCCGTCAATAAAACCCCAGCAGTTGTCCAGGGCCGCCCCTTTTGTATGGACAGCATCAGCATATCTTTCTAGATTTGCTGGGGAAAGGTATGGTTGGTTCATGTCCCTCAAAAGATAACCAAACGTGGCATAAATCGTATCGATAACTGTGGTGGCTATTGTGAACAGCTGTGGGACTGGCCTGCCAAATCGTGGCACTAAATCTCAATATCGGTAAGGATAAGCCAGTCGTTTCAGGCATATGCAAAGAGCGAGCAAAGAGCTTCAACTGCATCTACTTTCCATCCATTATAGCACCTTATCGTTTGAGGGATTCTCAGTGTGTTGACTAGGCCCTTGATGTCCTCTTTGGCAAATCTAAATTCTACCAAACATTCACCTTCGCTCATTTGCTCCAAATCAAATTTATCATATTGCCAATACAGCAGATGTCCATGGAGATCCACTTGACGATGATTTAGATCATATAACATCATTAATTCCTCATCGTCAATGTCTCTCAAATGGTGCACTTCTAACAGTAGATCGTCCATTGTTTTTCTACCAACGCGTCTTCTTAAGCATGCACTAAATCATAATCGAAATATCTAGAGTACAGGAGCAGCTTATGACCTTCCGCAGCGTCTTCATTAAGCGCGTCACAAATCATAAACACTCTATTGTCTATCCATGTCACTTCATCCCCGGAAAAATATTTGGCAATGTCAACCCAGATGATCGTTGAATAAATCTGTGCGGGTACTTGGGCTCCTTCAACCCAATAACGCTGCCCACCACTCAGGATGTCCAACATGCTGCAGAAGTCTCTGCTCTTAAGGAGCGTATTGAAGTCCACCTTACTCTTGATCATGCATTGGAATCTATGGACCTTTATCTTTCTGAAACGACAGACTCCATCTCTCTATCGATACGATCTTTCTTGATTCTTCTCAAATCAATTACTCTTGCAACAGTTTTTGGTAGCTCCAAATCAGCGAGTACAAATACTGTATTCGCTGGTTTAATATCATGCTCGCTGGCTGCGGTCAGAACCTGGTCAGCAAGGTCCACCATGAATTGTTTATGTGATACTGGGTTTATGGGCAAGCCACTTGTCTGCACAAGGCCGCATAGTGCTGCTTCATTGAGTGCATTCTTCACAACTTCTGTAATGATGGTACTATCAGTAGTATAGGAACGTGAGATGGTGGATCCTATAAGCTGCAAATGTTCGTTCAGTGACATCCTTCGTTGATCCGTTGATGGCGTATCATTATGTAACGTGCAGAGAACATGGAGGCAGAGAGAGGAGACGTTGATGTTGACGGTACTCTGACTCTACTCTGACTGACTATACAACATAAATTACATGGATATATACATTAACATTGAACAACCCAAAATAAACATGATTTACATAAAGGAAGGGTTAGGTTGTTGTTAGTATATTGTTGAATAGATTCGTGTGGCGATGTTTGCGTGTGGAACAACAGAAGAGGAATGACCAGATGTGTAATGACAGAAGTGGCGTACGGTGATGTCCCAGGTGTGCGATTGATTATAGTAACATGAATACAGCAAGTGAGAATACACTTGAAAATACACGATATTAAGATGACATACACGGAGAATATAAAATAAGTGTCCAAACATACTATAGTTCAAAGGAGTCACGGCGACTCTAGTGACGTTTATGAGGTTTTGTGTATTGGATCAACCAGGAACCAGACTGTCAGCGTTCGATGATTGTGCGAGTGTACAAGGTTTTATGAGTAAGATGACCAGGAACCTGCGTTGCTGACTTGTTGAAGCACTATGGTGAGTCGAGTGCGTAAGATGAGTTGCTGCTTGCGAACATTTTCTGGGCGCGGAATGTTGCCGACCTAGCGTGCGTGTGCACCAGCTTTTGTAGGAAGTGCTGCCAAACCTGCGATGTTTGTTTTGAGTTGTTGGTTGTCTTGCTTGCTTGATGAAGCTGGATCAACGAAGGATTCTCTGGTCACGTCTCGGTCACCATTATAGGAACGTGAGATGGTGGATCCTATAAGCTGCAAATGTTCGTTCAGTGACATCCTTCGTTGATCCGTTGATGGCGTATCATTATTTAACGTGCAGAGAACATGGAGGCAGAGAGAGGAGACGTTGATGTTGACGGTACTCTGACTCTACTCTGACTGACTATACAACATAAATTACATGGATATATACATTACCATTGAACAACCCAAAATAAACATGATTTACGTAAAGGAAGGGTTAGTTTGTTGTTAGTATATTGTTGAATAGATTCGTGTGGCGATGTTTGCGTGTGGAACAACAGAAGAGGAATGACCAGATGTGTTATGACAGAAGTGACATACGGTGATGTCCCAGGTGTGCGATTTGAGAATGCGAATGAATGAAAAGAAGAAAATCGGCATTGACTATGGAATGGCCTATGCTACAATGTTTACGTGTCACTACAGTAGTCTCACTCCAACAAAGTGCAGATGATATGGACTTGGTCTTTAAAGCCCCAGTAAAGAGGTTTCCATGCCCTTTAATAGGCATAAACCTCCGTGAGGCATATGAGATCTCAGTCAATGGTGTTGCCATCACTCACGTAGCTTTACTAGCATCAGTAAATTCCATCAGTAACACTTTCTTCGCAAAATCCGCTACAACTTGACCTGTGATGAGAGTCACTACTCGAGAGCACTGTGTCATCACCTGTGGAATACGTCCACGCACTCTCATAATACTCTGTTGGCATGAGGTGATAGCCATACATTCTTGCAGCTGCCAAATAAAATATGAGTTGCATACACTGACTGTCTATAAGGCTGGTACATGTTATCCCCAAGGGGACACCTCCATGCCTACTAAAAGTGTTTTACCTGCTACAACTGGTGAACTCGAGACAGTCAAAAAGAACATGTCAATCATATTACTGAGGACATTACCAGTGCTGGTGAATCTTTTGTTGAAAACCCCTGCGCATTCCAGTAGTGACTTAGGAACTGTAAGGTCGAAACCGGAGACATCAACATCATAGTGTAAATCAAATTTCAGTAACATTTCTGCTAATCCATTCATGTCACTGTAAGGGTTGAGAACGAGATGATATGGCGATTTAGCTCCCAGGCTAGTGAACACTGTTTGGATAGGCATCATGAGCCTGCGACTATTTATCGTGGTAACGGGGTCGCAGACATTGACTATTCTTTTCTTCCGTACTTTTTCCAATGGAAGACATTCAGCCTTCAAACTGTAACTCCCTGGTAACATCCAAAGCTGTCCCCTCTTCCATTGGTCCCATTGTTGGGCAATCGCTGACTTGAGCCATGCTCCTGCATCACCAAGGAAATCAGCTCATTCCCCCAATGATTGCTTCTTCTTTGTCTTACCGGGAAAAAGCATCTGGAAAGCTGTACCTGTAGAGGTGTCCAGGTCCACTGGTGGGATGGATTTATTTCCCCAAATGGCGTCTTCCACCGAAAGCGGTTGATAGTTCGGGGACACTTTTGTCTTCCAATAATCCCCTAATTCATCGGCCTTGTGCATGAATACTATCCTGGTCTGCTCTTCACTACATGGATGTTCAGAGAAAGTGGTGTTGTCATGAGCTTTAAGCGGCTTCACATTCTCCGCAGCTTTGCGCCCCATGTCATCAGGAGGGATTTTGTCAATACACTTCTTTTCTTTCTCCTCATTGTGCATGACAGGGTACTTAAGCACCCCATACATGTCAGAGAAATGGATATTTAACGCTGGCTTCTTTGCACAACACTGGTCTATCAGTAGATGGTTAGTAGGAACACTAGTGATGGTGGTCAAACCACCGGTAAGGTGATGCTCTGCTTCCTTAGGACGGATACCTTTGTCGACGACTTTCAATGGGACGTATACAGTAGTGCCTTTACGTGCTGTGTTTGGAACCACGTAATTGGCTCGCATTTCATTGATCTCTATTGACATGGTTTCTTCTGTGACAGCCACAACGTGGTTCCATTCTTCTATTGTTACCGCTGGAAACACATAGGCTCTTTGCATTGGCTTAACGCCAGTAAACTGGCCTATTAACTTCTCTGCCGAACCTATCTTTGCTGTGATAATCGCACCACAAGCTCCTGGTCGCATAAACCTAACCGCTACGTCCCCATATGAGCATAACCCAGCCATTCCTTCAACGCAAGTGTCTCCATCATGGTATGCCTGCGGGAGTTTTAAGTAGTACTTATAAGGCATCTCCACAGTTACATTGCCATCAGGATCATGAACTCCAACATAATTTACTTCTGGGAGTTCACTAACAGGGAGGAGGTGTCTTATCAGGCTCTTACTTCCTGGGACTCTATCCACACTCCCCGTGGTATTGATGACCATGTTATCTTTCGCATCGTTGGAAGTGACTTTGGCTAATGTGTGCAAGCGGTATTCAATCCCCTTATATGTGAGCCTAACATCATCATCATCATCATTGTAAATGTGATTAGGATATCTCACTAAGGACTCATGTAAGAGTAAGCCATGTAGTCTAGAACCGGTGGTATGGTTCCTCAGCTTACAAATATTTGAATGAAATGATGAAGCAGAATAGTTCACATCAGGAAGGTCGATTGAAACGTCTACTTGATTGTCGACCCAGTTGTGGCCAATGTTATATTTACCATCTTTTATAGTCATGGTCGTCGACCAACTGTCATGGGTGTAACCTGTCTCACCCAGAATGCACCTTGCCTCGTGCAATGTTCTTTCCATGGCCGAATCTTCCAGGTCTGAAACGTTAACTGTTTTTGAGTTCACACTTACAATGTTGCTGTACTTCTTTCTTACCCCGGACCTTTGCACAGTTGTAGTCTGGACTGCCAGGGCAATCATCACAATAAGTGACTTCACTTCCTTCCAGCCAACGTTTTCCGCACTTAAAATCGGATTTTGGCACTTTTGGTTTCTCTATATCATAGTCACACAGCTTGTACACTATGGGCAGACATATGACCAAGAGAGTAATGAGTGTGAAAGGCCTAAGTATTCACACATTACTCACCTAATACTCTTTGCAGCTCTCAGCAACTTGTCAGTAAACCCTCGATTAACTATATCTGTAGATGGAGGGTATAATGCGTATATTTTCTCCCAAGCCTTTGTACTTCTCTTCTTTTCACGTGACAAAACCAGAAAAATCATTGAATCTGTCTCATAAGAAATCTCACCTTCATGGACTTCTTGTATTTGTCTGTCTGTAACTTTGCAAACAGTACCATCTTTCAGGGTGATAGTCAATGGCATCCAGGTCTTCACCCTGAGTGGGGGATGATCTTCACGCCCATTATACATGGTACCATCAAAGTATTACCAACACCGGGAACCTACTCTCACATAGATCTTTGGTTTGTCGAGCGTCTTAGCGGCAGGATAGGCAAAATGTGAAACAGTAGTGCCCATGCTAGAAATATCAAAGTCCTCAATATGAAAGCCTACTAACATTTTCATTGTGTGGAGTGAGCAGCTTTTCATACTTCTGGCGAGCACACTCTTGAGTCCTGGCCCTTCAACATTCGTCTCATACCATATATCTGCCTCCTTAGCTGTGACAGGCAATGTTTCAGGCAGTTTGTCTAGCACTGTAGGATATGCTGCACCAGAATCAGCGCAAACCCAGTCTCGCAGTATGCAATCCAAATGGAATTCTTTGCCTTCAAGATCTCGCCAATCACCATATGTCTTCACTACACACCGTGCCTCATCTGAAATCATAAACCCTATATGCCATGGCACTGCGGGTTTAAGCTTAGATGTATCAATAGGTCTACAATTCTTCTTGAGCTTGTAAACAGGTGAGAAGATATTTATGCTATCTGGGCCATAGTTAGACAATGCTATAACTTTGCACATCATTGGCTGTGAATTGTACCACTGTATTAACAACATCTGATGCGTCTCAGATGATAAATCGAACAAGTCATCAACAACAAAAACGTCACCAATGCTAGGCTTAATGGATTGCAGTTCAGACAAGCTGGAAGGGGCATGATATCCAACTTTTATCATTGATGTCAACTCTCTAACGAAGGGGACGGCACTTCTAGACTGTCCCGTTCCTGGATTTCCAGCAAACCAGTGTAAGAATTTCGTATCATCAGCAGAGACATTCTTGTCAACACATAAGGGTTTGCCATTGTAAACATAAGGACTGGATAATGATTTCATCTGAGAGAGCCCTATAAGTATCTAGCGATGACCCCAATTTCCCGCATATAGCATCCACGAGTTCATCAATAGTCAGTTCTGTCTCATCATTCCGGAATCTAATATGAGAGAAATTGGGTTTACTATGGGGCTGGTTTTGTCTTGCATCTTTCACTGTAGGGTCAAAATTATCGTCACAAAACTAGTAGATCATCATACGAGATATTAATGCCTTACAGTCGGTCTCTGATAGTTTGGTGTCTATGTGGCGAATATCACAATTCGATGTCATGATCACCAAGTGTGGCTTGTGGATCTGATTTTTACCTCCCAATGATGCACTCAACATTGGAACAGTATTCCCAGAAATTATGTTGTTTATTTGAGTGAAAGGAGATGTCTTCTCATCAGTGTTCCTTATAGCCCCAACTTCGTCATAATACATGGTGTGCTCACCATAATAGCCAGCAAAATGCACTGCGGCCGGCTGGATACTGTAAACCCTGTCATTAAATCCTTTTACCCAAGACTTCATCACCTGGGCTATGCGTCTTACAAAGTCTGTCTTACCTAAATCCCCATGTTCGGACCATATATACAATCCAACAGGAACCGATCTTCTAGTCCTGCTCAATCATTCTTCATGGATTGATCTCAATTGGCCGTCGACATCATTCACCAACTTCATGAGACCTTGAAGGGTTACTGTGTCACCAACCCCCTTACGCCTGTGTCAATATGTGGCTATCGTGTCTATCTGCACCTAAAACTTTGATGTTAGACATGATAGACACCGTGTGAACATGCGGTGTTAATAACAAAATGTCTCATGAAGTAAACAACATGTCCAGTTGGATGGTGTCGATCTGCGCCTTTGCAGCGCTCAATATGGAAGAGCTTCATCGAAAGTATGCCACTGCACCCCTTCTGCTGGTACTTTTATACTAAAGAAGAAGAGTGGTCCAGTGGGAGAAAGTGCACACAGCAGTGGGGTAAATAGACATGTCCAAGGAGAAACCAGTGTGGGGATTTATGCAGTTATTTGCTTTATATGAGGATATCCTTCACTGTTCAGTTCCCTTGCAGTGCTTGTCCCAGGCATTACTTTTATTGTGCCTATCGTTAAAGCCAGGGTCCAATTTATCATAAAGTGCAGGATATTTGCGAACAGCTTCAGAAAGATTTTCACCGAATCTTGGGCGGGTTGCAGTCACCTCATCCACTTCCACTTTCAACTAAAGTTGTGATATTGGTATGTGTCATAGTGTGAAAATAGTTTAAATTCCTTAAAACAAAAGAGACACAAAGGACAGTTAGGTGCCACTTAACACCCCCGTGTCTAAATATAAAAACTTTTTCATATTTGGCCGCGTTTAGACACCTGGATTAAAGTGTGCCAAAGTGGCATGTTGTTATTAACACCGCATGTTCACATGGTATCTATCGTGTCTAACATCAAAGGTTTAGGTGCAGATAGACATGATAGCTGCAGATTGACACTGTGTGAACCAGGCTTTATTGGTCTGGACCATAGCTTGGCAATCTTGGGAATATGCCTCAATCTCCTGACATTTGTCTCCAGTCCAACTACTACTTGGCATTGCAAGGTAATCATGAAGCTTCTTGGTACGAGCGAGTATGGTCTTATTCAAGTCACTGCGATCAGTAAGGTCAAGTCCAATAAGACCGGCGACAGCGTTGATAATGTCAGTAAGGAAATCCCCAAAATGCTTAATGGCTGAGAATACACTTCCTATCTTCGTGACGGAACGTAAATGCTCTGAGGCTACGGGTGCTCCTGCTGCAAGTGCAGCTCCAAACTTGATGGCCAAACCCTATATCATGCCCATACTGCACATTATATTCTTCAGGGCGGAAAGACAAAGCTTGACCAGTGCAGATGCTATGGTAGCATGGTTTGTCACCACCCAAAAAGACGCTATGAGGGTCATTATCTGGGTGACCATTCCTGTGATGTGTATCACGTAGTCATACCACTTACATCCACCTGTAGCGATTCCTCTGAACAGGGTGTATAATGAACAGGTGAATGCGACCATTGGGGCTGCTGCTGCTGTATAGCGGGCGTAATCATGCCCAGCAAACAAGCCAGAGACTGTGGTTTGTATGGCTTCCAGAAAACTGGTTGTGGTTGATAAGTCGTCATGGGCTTCATTTTCAACAATGATTGGGGCTTGTTTGTTAACTCCTATTGGGAGTTCTTCCTCCTCCATCTCTTGAATATAATCGCTATCAGGAAGCTCTTCGGTCTCCGCACCGGACTCTTCAACTTCTTTGACATCAGTGTCCACAATATGATATTCTGCGTCAAGGTCACTGAACCAATGACTAGGTGCTGGTGAGTCATTACCTGACAACTCAGCAAGGACTGACACATAAGATGCTAGGCCCTCAAGTGCCACGGCTGGTAGAGGGACCTGACGTACATAAGCGTGTCCATGTCTAACAATAATAATACACTTGCCTGAGCTGACTTGTCTACCTACGTGATAACCACTATTGTTCTCAGTTGTATCATCAATGATAAACATACCAAAGTGTAGCTCAGATGATATCACGTGGGCTACATCAATCTCACCCTTGTCTTCATTGGTGAGATGTTCTCTTGTCCTCTTATCCAATAGCTCTTCATATTCAGTAGGTGAATAAAGCATAGGGACGAAGTGGCTTTCATAAGATGGTGCGGCGACTTTGTACATCTCTTTCAAAGAAGAGACCGTATACTTATTGGAGCCAGCATGATTATTGGCAACATGAGCGAGTGCATGCCAAAAGCAAGTGTTGTTATCAGCTGGCATGCTAATGGCTCTATAACGTCCGTCTGTAACACGGCCGCCTCCAGCACTCAATCGGTGGTAGTGCCAGAATGATACAAATCAGTGTTTCCTCACCAAAATCAAATCGACCTTATACTTATAGTGAAGATCAAATCGGGAAAGGGGAAGATTCATAAACCATCTAAAAATAGCGCACCCTGCCAGTAGGGCAAGATAACTCTGAACCCCACTATCCAGAAATGTCTGGAAGTGGGAAATTACAATCAGTTTCTCATGATCTGAGAGATAAGAGCACTCCAAATAGGAATACGTGGAAGTGCATCAATCTCATGCGTTAAACCTCTTTTACATATATGGTTACACCGATGCCAGTAGTTTAGCCAATGTTTCCTACTGACATTAGCCTTAGTCTTTGTTTTTACACTATATACAGCTTTAAAGTGCTTTACATGTCACAAAACTGACAATACTATGCAAGGCCTACAATCACTATAAGTATGTGGATGTGCTGTGTGTCTGTACGTTAAAGTCATCGTGAGTTTGAGTACAGTCATGTATGTTGCCGCAAGTTAAAGTTGTTTCAGTTGAAGTTGCTGTTGCTATTGTCGTTACCGATTGAAGACATTACAGTTTGCTGAACTTGGAACATTAATAACTATATGTACTTGCTTTACTTTGTCATTTTGTTGTACCTCTTTATTTTATCAATTGTTATTCATATATCTTTATTACCAGTAAAACTGGAGTGGTTTTACAATATTATAATGCCGAGCAATTTCCCAATAAGACAAGAATGATTCTCTCTGAAGGTAACCGATGTAAGCTCTTACTTTTGTGCTAATTTTTCGATGAAATACCATCTTTATTGCCTTAATTTGCGATATAGCTTTAGATCAGTGTTACACATCGGCTTTAATCATCTAGAACCTTTCCTTATAATCCCCTTATCAAGTTAAACTGCATTCAGTGCACCATGTTGAACACCCAGGAAATTACTTGTATTGACCAAGATCTTTGTGTCATGTTACCAAATGTGCCGTCTATTCAATACTTTCCTGCATTGACTACCTGTTGGGACATTCTTTTTCAAGTGTAACCACTTCAAAATTTTCAACCCCTTCGATTTTCCTCAAATTTTGTACAAAATTTTCTGGTGCAAAGATACGTCTGTTGTGAAAATTTCAGCCCCCTACCTTAAACGGTTTTGGAGTTATGACCGGTCAAAGTTTTGAAATTTGATGCGACCGGCCGTTACTCGCGCCACACCTAAAATTCATATCTTCCTTCATATTCAACCTATAAAGATGGGATTGGTGTCAAATGAAAGCTCTTGCCAAGCTAAAACTGAATTTGCATTTAAATCAATGCTTTCTTCTAAGGCCCAGTGGCTGAGATACAATGTTAGTTTTCAATAGCCGACCACGCCCAAATGGCAAGTCTAATTTTCATAAAAAATTTTTTTCTTGAAGTTGAAATCATATTAAAGCACCTCATAAAATATAAAGATGGGGTGGACATGGGTTTAAGTACAGTGAGTCTCAGAATACTGATGAGTCTGTGTTATCTTGAAAGATTTCATGTTTGTACAGGTCTTCATACAATACATGTACTCTGTATGTATACAAGCTGCTGCAAGATAGTTTACCCTTGGTAAAAAGTATCATGTTAGTAGGATTTCTATTTTAGAAGATTATTTCATCTGTAATCTGTTTCTTAAGGATGTGCTTGCTGCTTGTGATTCTTCTTTTGATAATGTATATGTGCGACCTGTAACAGTGACTGGATCAAGATGCACAAGTATGTCTGACACATCAACTACCAGCTCTTCTGGAGGATCTGGAGGAGACACAAATGATGGGTTTGGGCCATGAGGATGCAGGAAACTTATTGTAACTTCATTAGTTCCTGGCTGAATGCTAGAAACATATGCCACCCACCACTCGCTGTCATAAACTACAGCAACATAACCAGTGATCTTACTGAGCTCAATGTGACCACACCCTGCTTTGACTATTGAAACTTCCCTTGTTTCTTCACTGTCACTGTATTCCGACACACGAAGGGAATGTTTGGAAATTGGCTTGAAGCAATGTAATTTTTGTGTTCCTGCAATCGTTTTAGCAGACTGAAATCTCTCACGAAGAATTTCTTCTTCTGAATACCAATCGGCAGTAGTAACAAATTTTGCATTGATCCCTTTTAAATGGGAATCAACAAACTGAAATAGCTTCAGAGGTGACAAAATTTGATCGTGGTAAGGTCGTTGAAGACTTGCCTTGGTCGCTTCTCTCTTGATAGTGCCTCCAATGCCATCAGATGGCCCCTTTCCATGACTTGTGGCAAAAAAGTGCCATTCAGCTGGCACTCCAAAATCATATTCATGCAAGCACAGGTTACAAAAATTCTTTAGATTTTTATATTGGCCTGCACAACCATCAGAAAAATAGATTACAGCTTTCAAAACCTGAAATTTTTCTGAAAGGTGTCTCATCAGTTCTCTCTGAAAAAGATGGACTGCAACGGTGTCATGAGTATGGCAATCTGATATCAGTACAAAGTTATTGTGGTTAACTTCTCCATCCTGTTTGAAATAGTAAACAAATGGATGCAGTGTTGCCATACTGTTATTCCAGTGGAAAGATTGTGCCTCATCTTGGACAACAAACGAACAATTTTCAGAAAAATCACCTATTACAAGAACTTCTCCTTCAACCAGACCTTCTTTTCGTTTATTGAGATACTGTGATTGCTGCTTTGCGATAAAATCGTGCCGTTTAAGGTTTTCAAGTTTCTCAAGGAAAGACTCCACAAAATCTTCCAGCGGCTCTACCATAGTTTCTAGTTTTGAGCGATCAGTGGATGTCCATTGCTTAAACTCTACTTCATCAACATCGCTTTCTTCATAGCACTTTAAAAGCATCTCTCTTAGGGGCTGTTTACCAGGGCAGCATGGGCACTTACCAAGATGACACTTTGGTAATGAAGGATTACACATCATTTTGGCCAGTGCATGTCCATAATGACTGACTGGAACTTCTTCGTTTGCTGTCACAGATGCCATCATGGATCCGTTCATCATCAGTTTTACGTTATTATGGATAGTGCAAACGCAAACAGAATGAGTGCCACTTGCTCCTGCCAAAACACATTCTTTTGGTCTAAGCATTGCAAACTTTGAGAAGCTTATCTTCATGGATGGATGTTGTGACTTGAACATTAGGTAAATTTCCTTAAGATTTCCTAAAACTAGTCGTTTTTGAAATAGGGTCTTGTTGCCATCTCGAAGAATACTTAGGCAATCTTTCTTTCCAGGCATGACTCTGCTGATGTCATCTTGCCGATAGAACATTTCTACGGCCGCTGTAACATTCTCAGGCAACTTTTTGCCAGTTTTCGGATTTGGGGTAGCAAGGATGCCTTTTTCGAATGATAAGTGCTTTGCTTGTGTAGCCATTCTTTGAGAACAACCAAATTTAGACATCATTTTTCTTCGACTCCATGTTTGCGCAAAAATTGTCAAAACAGTTATCTTTTCGCTTCTACTCTCAGTGCTATGGAACTTTGCAATTAGCTTTTGCACAATTTCTCCTGGCATTCCATCTTCCTCATCTGAAGAAACATCCATACTCAATGATGGAGAGGAGCCACAGGCAGCATCAAACTTTCTTTCAAGGGCATCTTGCACTTTCTTCTTTTTTTGAGGAAGGTAGCGAGATCTTGACTTAACTTTTTGTTGACTCAAAGGGCTTTCTCCAATCAGCTCTAAAGTTTCATTTAAGTTTTCAACCTCGATTTCAGGTGGAACAAAGTCATCCTCCCCCTCTGAGTGGAGATTCTCGATTGGCAACTCTTCCTCAACCATACATTGTGGTTTTTGTAGCTGTTTTCTACAGTTTGTGCATATTTTCATTCCAACTTGAACCAAAGATGGATTGCATTTGGCTTGCTCTGCAGTTACGAATCTCAGATCCTTTGTTCTCCTAGTTTTATGCACTTTGAATGGGTCACAGCAATATTTTCTCTTGTTTTGAATACTTGTGACTTTTGAAAGTTGTTCTGCCATCTTAAATCTTGCAATTGAGAAAAATTGCCTTGCTTGAGAGTGACTGCTTTTTCGAAGTTTGAAATTTGTTTGAAAATTCTAAGCCTCATTTCTGATTTTATTGGTTTTTCTTGATCTACTGTTTCCTTTTAATAAACAAGTGCTATTGAGGTCGGTTTCCTGATTTGACTATCACCAGGTTAGAATAACCGTTTTCAGGAAATGATTAAAAAAGATGGAAGTTCTTCAATCATAACACTGAATAATTTGGGATGTGTTAACTAACTGTTTCTTTAATCAGAAATGAATGGAAAGTTGTGATTTCCTGAGGGGATAAGCCTCAATTCAATTATGCTTATGGCAATGGGAAAGTGTAGTGATTGCTGATATGTAATACTCTTCTATAACAGATTGCCCTATTGATCTTCTGTGAACATAACACATTTTTATCAAAATACAAAAATGCCATCATGCTCATTTGGTATTCAAACCTATACAAACTTAAAATCTTTCAAGATAACAGACTCATCAGTATTCTGTGACTGATTGTACTTAAACCCATGCCCACCCCATCTTTATATTTTATGAGGTGCTTTAATATGATTTCAACTTCAAGAAAAAAATTTTTTATGAAAATTGGACTTGCCATTTGGGCGTGGTCAGCTATTGAAAACTAACATTGTATCTCAGCCACTGGGCCTTAGAAGAAAGCATTGATTTAACTGCAAATTCAGTTTTAGCTTGGCAAGAGCTTTCATTTGACACCAATCCCATCTTTATAGGTTGAATATGAAGGAAGATATGAATGTTAGGTGTGGCGCGAGTAATGGTCGGTCGCATCAAATTTCAAAACTTTGACCGGTCATAACTCCAAAACCGTTTGACCAATCCCAAAAAAATTTGAAATCCAAAAATAGATCAGTTTTCTGAACATAATGCCAGATTTCAAGCAAAATCCATGACATGAATTTCAGATTTGGATTTTTTTTGGTTACACTTGACATAGAATGTCCCTGTTTACTAATCATTAATCTATTTTCGTCTTGCACATATGCTCGAAGTCAACCCAGCTAAATCATGAAACCATAAAATATCTCAGAATATGCAATAATTATTATAATCAAACAACATAAGAAGACATGCAATCAGCGACATTAAACAGAATTATACCCCCCTAATAGACACATTTGGCATGAATTAACCTCATTTTCAATATGATCAATAAAAGTAGCACTATCGAAAACCCCAAATCACCAGACTTCCATTCTGAATCCCTACCTATTGTACAATTCTTCCTCAGACTATCTCTGCCAAAAGTCTTGGAACATTTACACTGTTTTCTAGGTTGAATTCATAGACTTCCCTTCTCCCCTTCAAAACAATGTTGATTTGTACAGAATTAGCTAGCGCAATATAAGTCAAGTTGCTTAGAACTACCTCTATGAAAAGTATTCCTTTACTTCAACATTGTTTTAAGGGGGTAGGGGATTTTAATCCTGTCTTATAGACCGGAATTGCATTATTACTAACTGCCATGCATTAAGCATAGGGTGTTCCAAGGACGTTTGGCAGAGATTGTAGTATTATAAGTAGAATAGTAGATAACCACACCTTTCTCTTGTGTTGACTTGCAAAAGCATCCAATATTCACATGGGGTGACTTTGATATCCCTGTGAACATTCAATAGAGCAAGAGCATTAAGCCTAGTCTGTGTCATGGTATTTCTCACATATGATTTTAGATGACGAATAACAGAGATGCTTCTTTTAACTTCACATGTGGTACTTGGAAGAGTGGCAAGAAGCTTCAGTCCAATAAATATATTTGGAAAGATTTCCTTCTCTATTACCATCAGAACTTTGTAGATTTTGTCAGGGAGTTCTACTTCTTCCTTCCTACTCCAGTAAATTTGCCATAAATCCAGCTCTGCATCAATTCCAAAAGGGTGGGGCACATCTGATTTATTTGATTCTAAAAACAACTTAGCATCATTTTTCCATATCCTAACATCAGTTTGCTCCTTCACTACTTGTGGCAGGAGTGCAAAGCCTTTCGCGTGAACAAGATGTTGACTTGAGAATTGCATTTGCATCTGACATATTAAGTGATCAATGAATGGTATTGTCAAGCGTACGCCATAATAATCTCCTTACGAATTCAGTGGCTGATTATTTCTTAGTGTTTCACTTGCACAGAGTCTAGGATCATCAAATTTTCCATTCACTTCCATAGATAGTGCATTTGCTCTTGCAAACCACAGATGGTGGTACTCTTCTATGTTACTCCTCACTTCCTTTAGTGTTGCTACTACATCTTTGATTATTGAATGTCCTTTTATAATGTCATTGTGACTTCTTGATTGCAACTTAAATGTTGCACCTCTCATTCTGTAGAAGCATTCTCTTGCTACTACGAGTGCTAAAACAAATGAAAACTTCATGCAACATGAGTGAAGAGATTCTGCATTACTGCTGGTATTCGAATTGTAGTTGGTCTCATTCAATTCCATTTCTTTCCAGGTTTGGATGACTGCACGCGACATTTCTTCAAATCTTGACATGCCATCTATTCTTTCCACCCATATCATTCTGCAGATATCTACAAGGGTTCGGTGGCTGGAAGTTGGACAGTATTCCTTAATGTTTTGGTTTTGAGAACTTGCTGCCGTTTAGGAGATCCATAAAAAGAAATAGGAAGCTTTGCGAATGGTAGCCATCATATTCCTTATTGCTTGACTTTTACATGCTTCTGCTGCGCACAGATTTAGGTGATGTGATGCACAATGAATGTAAAGGGCAGCCGGATAATGCACAAATGTAGGTGATGTGATGCACAATGACTGTTAAGGGCAGCCAGATAATCCCTGCTTATTAGAGTTGCAGCTCCAATATATTTACCTGACATATTTCCAGCTCCATCGTATCCTTGTCCTTGACAATTGTCCATTTCTAACCCTAGCTTTGAAGCAGTTTCCATTAGCAGATTTGCAATCTGAACACCCTTTGTGCCCTCTTTACACTGGAAAAAACCAATAAACTCTTCCCTAACGTTGCTTTCAGCATCCACATATCGTATGACAATTGCCATTTGCTCTTTATTGCTGCAATCAGATGCTTCGTCTGCTACAATTGAAAAAACCTTTGCTTGTCTCACTTCATCAACTATTTTCTTAGTTAATATTTCTCCACACCAGCCTATCAATTCATTTTGTATGGTTGTGTGATACGTTGCACTTCTTGGTGCATTTGCAAAATGATCTTTTAAAACTGTATTGCCTGCTTGAATCCTGTAATCCAGAAGTGCCTGAAAGTTGCCAGGATTCCCATCATCCATGTTTGTTGCATCATCTCTATGTCCCCATAATGGAATATTTTGGCGGCCACATAGAAGCCCTGTTTCAATAATGCCAAGGAGCTTTTTACGATTTGCCTCAACATTTCTTTGCATTGCACTGTCAAAGCATTCATCAATTCATAGCTTTCTATTCTTCAAACTTTGCTTAAGCAATGCAAATGAAAGAATAGCATCATGATGAAGCTTCCTCTTTTCTTCATGCATTTTGAATTTATGGCTAGCTCCAGTCCAATAAGTGTATAGTGATTTAATATGTTTATTCAATTTATCTGAGTTCATGTTGGCAACTGGCCTGCCAAAAAGGACACATACATTACAAAAGACTCCATTCAGATGCTTAGAATAGGCAAGCTAGGGATACTTTGAGAACCAAACAATGCTGAACTTTCTCTTTTTTCAAGACTCTGTGGTTGTAGGAAAAGAAAAGGTGTGGTCAGGTTTCCAGGTCTTCTCCAACAGTTCAAGCTTCTCCATGTCAGAAAAACAGTATGAGCCTTCATAATAGATTCCAATATCATATCTGTTAGCATACATGCTACAAGAAACAGCATCAACGTCTGTCTTTTGGTACTTCATAGATAGCTCTTGAAAACCTTCCTCTACTTTCCAGCCAGATTCACAGGAAGGTTCCTCTTTAGATACACCTAATACAGTTTTGCTTGATTTTGATTCATCTGTTTGAATAGGCTGGTTTTGTTGCTGAAAAGATCTTTTAAGATTAAAAAAAGAGAGCTTTGTTTGCTTGGCTTACCCATGGTTTGGCTCTTGTTCAACTTTCACTGCATGATTCTGATTTTTCTATTCCACTGCTGGCTTATTTTTTGCTGAAGCCTGGTCAGTTTTTAAAACTGGTGAATAATGTTTTGGAACAAATCTAACATGTGGTCTTTCATCCAGGCTTCCAACTCTAGACTACAAAATTCTTACAGGATCATCAGCTTGTACTGCTAGTCTTGGCTTTACCATGCAGTCTAAAAGTGATTTTACTTTCATATTACCATATTCAGGGTATATTGATTTTATATCTCTTTTAATTACTGATGACAATGCCATCATACATATCAAAGAAGACCAATTTCTATTTCTCAAGTTTAGATTAGGTTCAATCAAAATGCACTCCCTCCTGTCACCTTTAAAATGCTTGGAACCTTCCTCTGCAAAGCATGGAAAGCATTATTCTGATTTAGAAATTGGTTTTCATCTTCTAACCTGGGATGTTTTGCATAGTATTCAGTGTTCTCACAGAGTTCTATACTAGTGAGAAGTCTCAATGATGTGGCGAATGACTCATTTCCTTTAAGGGATGGGCAAAGTGCCAGCTGATAAAGAAAGAGTAAAGCCTAATTCACACTTGATGCGTTTTTTGTGACGCTGCCCAAATAAGGGTCGCGTTTTTTGACACACTGCGTGCGCATCGCGTTTTTTAGGCCATGCGTCACTATGCGGCAAAGATGGAAATAGTCAACTTTGACGCATTGAGACGCACCAGAACAATAGCAAGAGTCATGATAGATGGACAAAATGGCTGCAATGAACTTCACGAAAGAAAACCACATTGAAGCCGTGATGAGGTTTCCTTGTCTGTATGATACTACTATGAAGGAATACAAGGACGATCTCATATGGGAAAATGCTTGGAAGTTGATCTCTATCAAATTAAACGGAAAAGAGTATGATGACAATGAATTACATGCAAATGGTAAGGGTACTATATATGTTTCATATGGAAACTGCCACATTATGCCAAGGTCTTCTGGGGGTACATCAATTGAAAGCTTGAGATAGCAAGAAATTGAAGCTACTATTGAATTACCTTTAACTGCACCCGCTATAGATGCTTGTCATTTATATATGTAGGAAATAAATCATTAGTTACCTTTGAAAGATCTCATTCACAAAGTGGATGCATTCACAGACTTCAAACTTTCTTCTGAAACTTACTAAGTACAGTATGAGGTTTAGCCGCTTATACTTGGTGAGAAATTATGAAGCTGTTCATATTTTTTCCTTTTCAATACTTATACAACAGTACAGAAGATGAGATCAACACTTTACTGTAAATATTTTAATAATAAATAGCAGGCTGGCTAGCTTCAAAGCTAAGTACAAGCAATAGTCCTAAAACAGCATTTCTTATAGGTCTTGAGATTTACTTGTACGCTTGTTGAAGCATAAGAAAATTCTGGAAAACCGTTTCAGAAATAGTATCTTCAACTGCTTGTAAAACCACAACGGACCTGACACATATTATACGTAAACGAAAGGCAACAGCTACTCTTTTTTCTATTGAATCCTTGAACAGGAAACCGATATTAATCTTGAATATTAGAAAAGTCATGCACACTTTTATACTCATGACTCTACATCCGAGAACTAATGGAATTCCAACTGTATATCACAGTTAGCACATATTTACTACTGATTTTGCATGACCAATTTTCCCATCATGCTAATAGCGAATTACAAGCTTTTCATGAAAAATATGATAGGCATAATAATAGTACCGAACACTAAACTGCACACAGAAGGGGTTTTCCCCCAAAATATTATCCAATGTTGATGTGAATTACTGTCTATGGGTGATCTACATAGAGTCTCCATTTACCCTATTAACAGATTTTAAACACATAAATAGTTTATGTACACGCTTTTTTGTAAGGAACCAAGCTCAAGGCCTAGTTCCAAAGTTCTTTAGTTTTGGACCTCCAGTAATCAAATTTTGGCGTTCTACATATAGGTTCCTTATGAAGTGATACCTTAAAAAAACATATATATGGGTAGTTTCGAAAACATCCTTACCTTACCGCTGTTCCGTGTCGGCCACGACGTTGGAAACTACGATTCGCCACCCCTTCCTGTCCATCGCCTTCCTTGCACAATCATTGATGCCCATCCCAGCATATCTAGAGACATTATCTACCCAGTTGGTTCTTTTCCTTCCGCGACCTCTTGTCCCTTCAACCATTCCCTCTACTAATGACTTTTGTATGCTGCTATGACGTCTGATGTGTCCATAATATCTAGTAATTCTTTTTCGAACAGTTGACATCAGACTAGTCGATGTCAGGCCAAACATATTTAGAACTGCCTTATTTGTTTTCTTTTCTTTCCACGATATTCTTCCTAGCCTTCTGTACGTCCACATTTCAAACGACCGACGTTTCCTCTCTAAAGTAGGAGTCAGAGACCAGGTCTCACACCCGTAAAGTAGGGTCGACCTGATATAACACTGGGTAAGTCGGAGCTTCATTTTTAGGGAAAGATCATGATCTTTGAGCATATTATACTTGCTGGCAAAGTTTCTTCTGGCAATAGCAATTCTTCTAACTAGTTCCCTCTCACATCTATCGTCTTCAGTAACTAGAGCACCTAAGTATGTAAAGGAGGACACTTGTTCGATTATTTTCCCATCGATGGTAATTGAGATTTTAGGGATATCTAAGCTCTTTGTGAATACCATTGTCTTTGTCTTTTTTACATTAATTAGCAGACCAAATATTTTGCTCTCAACTGTAACCTTCTCAGCTATTTCCTGTAAGTCCTTCTCATTTTCAGCCAATAATACTGTGTCATCAGCATAGCGTCAATGAAAACATCAATGAACAGCAAAAAAATCTAGAAATTGATTACTCAGGTCCTTAAGCATTAAAACCTTCTTTTAGGATTCCTTTGTCAATTAATCTCTTTCCACACTTAGGGAAGGCATTTCATAATTTGTAGTTGGTTGTCTTTTGCAGATATCAATGTAGTGAAGAAAGGGTTTAAGAGTTTAAGAGACCATTTCATGAAAATGAAAAAGGAGTACAAGCCGTCTGGACGTGCAGGGGGTGTGTCTATTGAGCCATCTTGGCCCTATTACAAGCAGCTGCAGTTCTTGTCTCCTTTCGTCAAACACAGGCAGACAAAAGGAAACTTCCATACAGTTGCTGATGAGAGCCAAAATGAAGCCGTTGATTCATTTCAAATAATTGGGTTTGACACTGTTGATCCAACTGACATGCCCTCTTATCTAAGTGGGTCAATTGAGACAAGCAAGCAATGCTCCTTTGATTTTGCAGTCAGTTCCCCAAGCTCGTCAATGTCAGAACGAGCACAAGCACTTTCAGCTTTTGAAAAGACGCCTTCTTCGTCTGGACCAAGAAAAGCAAAACGCCCCAAAACTGATTCAGACAGCAATGAATTTTTGATGAGGGTGTTGAAGAACACAAATGAATTTATATCTTCTGCAAGCCAGAATGATGAACTGGATGAAGATGACCTATTTGGACAGAGTGTTGGTAAACAACTGAAAAACTTAAATGCTTATCAAAAAAGCCTGGCAAAGCTTAAAATACAGCAGGTGTTGCACGAAGTAACTTGGCAACAAGGCCAAATGAATTAATAAAGCATTCCATATCAAATTTTTGCAGATTATGTCATTTTCTTAGTTTCTTCTTGATGGAAATTCCTATCTATTAAAATATTGGGAGGGGGTATACAATTTTAATGTTTTAATGCAGGAGATATCATTTGAATAATTAATAGCTAAAAAGACATGAAAAGTTACAAAAACCTAGAAATCTACAGTTCATAAAAGGATGTAGAACGTTCAATCAGTATAGATCTAAATGCATCTATCCATGAAGCCATAATGTTTATCTTAATGTCTTGCTTACGGTTATTTTCTAAAGGTCACTTAACAGGCTCATAGGAAGTTCTTCTTACATAGTCATATTGCCAAGGCATTTCACCTTCTGGAGATACAAAAACATCTGCCATCAATGCTCGAAATTTATCTGCAACCTTTGTATAATTGTTTGTTCCAACTTGATTGAGTTCTACTAATAGTCCAGTTTCAGATAGGTCTGATCTCCATACGCCCTTGTGCACAATGCCATGACAATCTTCATAATCTACATATCCAGGTGGGCAATAAAGGCGACCATACGATTTTTGGCAATCATTGTGCTTTTTCAGCCAATTATGGAGCAGTATTGCAGCAAGAACACTCTTTGCTGCTTTTTCTGGATGTGTTTGTATTGGAGACCTGAGAAACCTCCATCTGCTTGATAAAATGCCAAAGACGTTTTCCACTACCCTTCTTGTTCTAGACAAACGGTAGTTGTAAATGCGCAACTTATCAGGGAGATTCTTTCCAGGGTATGGTCTTTGCAAAGTATCCTTTAGAGGAAAAGCTTCGTCACCTATGAAACAGTGCCTAGCCTTAGTTAGCATATTTGGCAAACATTCGTCGTGAGGAAGGTTTAGATTTCCCTTACTTAACATTTCACCGAATTTTGTGTTACTAAATACGCTTAAGTCACTCTGCCTTCCATAGTCTCCAACATCTACATATGTGAAAATATAGCTTCCATCAGCTACAGCCATGAGAACAAGGCTGAAAGTACCTTTGTACTTATAGAAGGTGCTTCCTGAATTTGGAGGGCAATTTATTATACAATGTTTGCCATCAATCGCCCCCAGGCATAATGGAAAGCCCCAGAGATTCCAGAAATCTTCTGAAATCCTTTTCCATTCCTCAGGTGAGCCTGGAAAAGCAACTGAAATTGGACTAACAGCACCCCAAATTTTCTCTGGTACTTCGTTGAGTATCTGACATACAGCCGATCTTCTGATTCTGACATTGAAGGAAAGTGATGCTTGTGATTCGCCAGTAGCAAGGTAGCGTAAATCGACAGCAAGCCGCATAGCTGGTGGCAAAGGCTCACAAAAATGAGATCTCTGTTTTGTCAACGATGGTCCTACCATGTTGAGCAGGTCGTCAAATACCGAAGGTAGCATTTGAAAATAAGTAAAATGCATGGTGTGGTCCTGCAGTCTCATCTCTGTTATTAACTTAGAGTAATGTCCCTGCCGCTCATGAGCCTCCCACAATTGTCGAACCCAAACACAATGTTTGCTTTGTTTCTTCTTAAGTAAAACAACAGCAAGTAACTGGTTTTGTAAAGCCAACACAACAAGTATGTCATTTCGATTAGACGGCATCTTACATTTGTGTTCATAAAACGCTTGATGACGCACTAACGCACTATATGTGAACACACCTCATGAGTTTTTGACGCACAGTGACGCGACGTGCTGCACCGTGACGCATCAAGTGTGACTTCAGCTTAAGGGTTGAACCACTATATTCTTGTAGACCAGCAATCCGAAATGGTGCTAATTTGGCTCAATGATGGAGGGTGTATAAGAATGTCTGAGGAGGAAAAGTATCTCAGAGTTCATCATAAGGAGCTCTAATGTGAAGAAGGAAATGTAATATGTTAAGCCTCGCAGAAACATGATGCAGCTTGGGAACTATTGTATTCATTTCAGTTTTTCATAACAATAGATGAAGTCAAAGGTCTTTGGATATCAGTAGTGCATTCTAACAAATAGAAAATCCAAAATACCAGTTGTCAAAAACAGCACCACAAGGTCACTAGAATACCATTTACAGATTTCTTTGAGAAAACATCCAGTGGAACAAAGCTATAGATATTATCTCAAAATGATTTGTAAATAATATGTACACTAACCAGTAGGCATTAAAACCCTCATCTGTAAGGTCACTTGGTAGCAGCACTGAGCCTACTTTGTCAAGACAAAGAGTCATGTTACAAGGTATGTGTCTTTCAAAAAGCATTGAGTATTTCACTTTCATGGACTCTTTCATGCTAGTAAATCTACGTGATGCTTCTTGAAATGTAGCAAGATCACTCAAGTTCCCATCCTTGGTGTCCATTTGGACGGTAACAAAACATGTGAAAGTGCAGCCGGCGTGTTTACCTCTCTTTCAAACAAGTACATAGGTCCCAGTTCATAACATTGGCTTAATCTGATAGGTCTCAGTTCCAAACACTGAGAACAAAAGAATCCAGTATTCTGTGGCCCATAGGTGTCAGTTGAGCAGCCTCTAGGTGTCAGTTCTGTGGCCCATGGGTGTCAGTTCTGTGGCCTATAGGTGCCAGTTCTAAGCACTACTATTATAAATACGTCTCTCTTCCAGACACAAAAAAGCACACCTGGAACTGATAAAGAGAAATATCAATGGCCACAGAAGGTCCTTGAACTCATTAGTTCTAGAGGCTATTAGCACTTACTGGAACTTGATATAAAGCCTTGAGTGAGGATGTATTCATTTATTTAGGTTGCTTGCTAGGAGATACAAGCCACCTTGGAGGTCTTTGAAGTGTCAAGAAATGTATTTTTGGATGTTACGCGCTGACTGAGTTCTAGACCTTATGGAACTCACCCTGGTCCCTCCCCTGATCCACTCCCTGAATAAACTGTGGAAACTTGTGAAAGGATGTGTTGAAACTTCTTGGTAAGAAAGTCTTCAGAGCGATTTAGTACTGGACTGACAAATTTTTATGTTGTCGGAATATGTGCAAACACAATTAGTCAGAGAAATTAACGACCTCTATGAGCATGTCAATTATTTTAAAAAGTGGATGCTGCATAGGTTCTCAGCTGGAATGTCTTGACTGTCTGAAAGTCACTACTAGAAGCATAGGCAACGTCCAGAATAATAAAAGATATAGTTGCAGCTCTGTTTTGATGTATTTGTGCCTTTGCAATACCACTGGCCCGCTTTTAGGTCACAGAAATGGGTATAATATTCCCAACTTCTGTAGTCAAAGATAGTGATTGAGTGTCTTTCTGCACGTGATGATGTCAATGCAACACCACCTTCTGTCTTGCGAAACGGTGAGAATGGCAGCCTAGTTCGAGGTGACTTTTGACGAGAAACTACTGAGAATATCAGCGGAAGTATGCAAGTAGGAGCAAAAGCACCTCAGATCATGGGGTTTTGCTACATTCTCTACAACATATCAAATTTTAGTTTGTTCCCGAACGTCCCCTGTAAAGAACAGCTAATGTCAAGTCCAGTTCTGGCTTTTCCTGACTCCAAGTGTGAATATATTCCATATACTGATGCAAGTAATTTGGTTTTAGGTGCAGTTTTAGCACAGTCCTCTGAACAAGGAGATGAAAAAGTTGTATCGCTTTCCTCCAAGGCATTCTCCTCTGCAGAGAAGAAGTTGATGGCTACCATAGAGGTAGGATAATGAAAACACTAGAGTGCGAATGAGGCTCCTTAAAAGTGATGTTCCTTAAAAGCAGCAATTAGAGTATTGTTGATTACTGATTGTTAAATAGAACTGTTGTTGTGATTTTATGTCTAAATGATGCTCTTCCATGGTTGAACACTTCCCTGTTGAACACATGGGCATATGTCTGAAAAACACATTGTCAAGTACCTCCTTGCAACCTCTGTAACAATCTGTGAAGCATGGCTGTCAGTGTTTCCTGGATCCTCTGATTCTAAGGCTGCGTGTACACTGAGCAAAGCAAAGTGAAGCGAACGAGCGACTTAGCATACAGATAGTTTGTATTGAAAACAATACGTCTGTTCACACTGAGGCAGAGCGAAAGTGAAACAGAGCGAGAATACTACTTTGCATGTATATGGTCGCTGCAAAATGAAGCGAAGAGCATCATTGGATCTGGTTTATTTGATAAAATGAGTAAACACCATGTGTATTATGAGCAATAGCTTATTGAAATCGTCTACTTATGGAATGGAGTATATGGAAGTTTAACTCGAATGCAAGTATAAGTCTTTTTCTGCTGGTACCAGGTTTGGAGATTTAGTACCTTGGTTCGCATAGTGACATCAAGTTTGCTGTATCCCAATAGTAAATCCGAAGAAGATGAACTCGGTCCACAGACATTGTCCTTTACTTTTACCAACTCATTCAACAACTGTGACATTAACAGATTATATTTGCCAAAATCTGGTCTGTCTTTTAATACGTTTGTGAAACCCAAAATCGTTTTATTTTCAAAAGTAAAGAATAGTTAAGAACTATTCTCTTTATGGATAAAAACATTCTTTTTCATGTTAAGTACACACTTGCTGTGATAAAGTTCAAACTACATCAAGGTCAGATGATTCACGGCTTTTTCGCTCTCTGAATGATGTTCCGTTCGCTTCAGTTTGCTTCTGCTCATTTGCTTCACTTTGCTTCGCCTCGCATTTCGCTCGCAGTGTGCACACAGCCTAAGCAGCATTGTTGAAGTCTTGGAAATAGTGACACTCTCCTCAAGGAAACAGCATTGCAAGATTGAAGAATCAGTTTTTTGCAAATTCTAGCTTCAGAGGTACTTTTGTATTTAGTGTAGAGGGTATTTCGGGAATATCACCTCAGTGACATCAGTTTCGCTAGTTCTTAGGCTTGAATCGGTCAGAATACACAACAAAGAAAGAACTTCAAATTTCGTGTCTTTACTCAGTTACTCTCATGGAATACTAAATCATACTATTCAAATCAGTGAACTTTGTCCTCGCGTGTACTACACTATTGTCACTCCAAAAAAGTAAATAGTTGCATAATTATGGATAAGCGTGAATAAATAAGTGTGCGCCTGCGAAGTTCCTGACATCCCCCCTCCTTGAGCTGTCAAGCCTCAAGCAGTAGTCGGGACTTAACGCGCGTGTTTTCTGCGGCTGCTCTGCGCGGTCTCTCGTCCTTCATTCCCAGTCCTTCATTCCTCTCTTTGTTCACATCCTCCTTTGCATTCTTACCTTCCTTTCTGATCATGCTTTCCACACTATCTTTTCTTTGGGAACTCTCTACTTGGAAAAGTTTTTGCAGAGGTCTACATAATATTTCTGGCTTACCTTTAACCAACCTTCTTACCTTTGCACCTCGAATAACCTGATCTTTTCCTCTGATTAGTTCTTCTACATTTCCCAATTTCCATCTGTTACGTTTGGTTCTCTCTTCCTGTACCAATACAGTGTCACCTTCTGTAATGTGACTGGGTAAGAACCTCTGTAACCTGTGAGTCTCTCTAAGGCCTAAAAGATATTCCTTATGCCATCTAGCCCAAAAATGATCCAATTTCATCATCAAATAAACAAATCGTGTAGACACATCACTATTAGTCACAATATCATCAGACTTTAGAGGAAAAGTAACATTCTCAGAAAGCGGAGAAATTCTTTGGCCTGTAATCAAATGTGATGGTGTTAATACCTGTTCCTCTAATTCCTCGCCATGATATGTAAGAGGTCTCCAGTTAATTGTGCCTTCCACTTCAGTCAAAATGGTGGATAAGTCATAATGGGAACCTTCTCCTTCACATTCACTGAAGACACTTCTTGGGATTGAAATTGATTTCACTTGATCTAAACCATTTATCCATTCATTCCATTCTTCCTCCTTTTCTCTAGGAATTGGGTCATCCCAATCAACTTTTCCTACACAATGATTCTGAAATAACACTCTAGCTTGGACTCCAATGGGTGATATTAGACCTAAGGGGTCAAATAAAGTGGCAAGGGACCTCAAGATTATTCTCTTAGTAGGCTTATTGACCTGTATACCTTTCCCTATCTTAGTGAGGGTATCATTCTTATTATCCCATGCTATTCCTAAAACTTTACTACTCTTTTCTGCATCCTTATGTGAGCCTAATGTCTCTTTTGCATATGTTTGCTCCTCTCTAACTGGACTTCCTCTGTCACTTATTTGCTCTTCCTCAGTAAGACAAATCTTTCCTGCCAAGATCTCACTGTTTGTTTTCCATTTTCTCAATAGAAACCCTCCAATTTCCATTCTTTCTTTGGATTTTTCATATAGGCTTAAAGCTTCTCTTTCAGTATTTGCACCAGTCACTAGGTCATCTACATAGAATGACTGTTTCAACTTAGATACAAACTGAGGGTCTAATTCCTGAAATGAATCAATGTGGTGTCGAATAACCATATTGAGTAAATATGGTGAGCTATTCACCCCAAACACTACTCTATTGAACCGAAGAACAATGACTTCAGATGCCTCAGCATTAACATCTTTGACCCACAAAAATCTAAGGACATCTCGATCTACAGGGTCTACTTCTATCATTAAAAGGCTTAAGCAATATCTCCCACCAGAGCAACCTTCCATATACGAAATCCTCAAAAGGATATTAACAATGGTAGGTGTCAATGGTGGCCCCACATGTAAACAATCATTCAAAGAGGTTTTAGTTACTTTATCCTTGCAAGATGCATCATATACACTCCTTACCTTTGTAGTTTCTGCTTCTTGTCTTATCACTGCAGAATGAGGTAAGTAGGAGATCTTTTGTGCATATTGCATTCCTGTAACTTTTGATACAATGACCTCTTGAATTTGTTCATTGATTATCTTGTGATAAGCCTGGTATCCATATAGTCGTTGAGGGTCGTTGACAGTCTTTTTCAGTCATTGTGGGTCGCTGACATAGGTGCATTTCCATATAGTCTTTGAGGGTCGTCGAGGGTCGTTGTGGGTCGTTCAAAGTATGTCAGAGTTGCAGTGCGCTCTAGGCCTTTCAAGCAACTGGCACCACAAAGAAAATTGTCAAGCATGACAGAAACAGGCAAGGACTTTTTGTTGCTGGTCTATTCATTTGTGACATTAAATTCATTCAGACAAGAAAGATAAGAACACAACGACTGAAAAATTCTTTGCTACGTCTGCAGGATTGAAAAAAATGTTTGCTTAATTCACTATATAGGTAATAATACGTGAATCTCGGGCATAAAATCACACATGTTTAAGTTCCCTAACTTGGTATGATGTTGCTTGTCCGCCATCACGGGTGATATTGAGCTTTTTTTGGGTCGATGACAGGTTTTGTCAGTCGTTGCGGGTCGCTGAGATAGAAGTTAGTTCTATCTCAGCGACCCTCAACGACTCAGTCGTTAATGTGATTAAAATGACTACTGGGTTGTTTCCATATAGTCGTTGTGGGTCGCTGACAGTCTTTAAGCTTTAGGAAAGACCGTCAACGACCCTCAACGACTATATGGATACCAGGCTATACTCTTTCAGAACATCTGGGTCATCCTCGAGTCTTCTAAGCTGAGTCTTTAGTCTGGAAACACATGTTGAATAGTTCTGGGGTATGGGCCCATGACCAGCCTTCCATGGTAACTTCACAGAATACCTACTACCTGTGAATTGAATTTTACCAACAAAAGATTCGTTAGATGCATCATTCTCTGGCCTAATTCCTAATGAATCCAGATCCCACAGTTTGTTGACCTGTTGGAGAATGGTGCTATCTGATCTATCATCAGCTTGTACAAAAGGTACTACTGAATCTTGATAGGAAAAAGACTCACCTTTTAATTGTCCTGATAGTACCCATCCTAATGACGTCTTGATTGCTACAGGCTCATGGTGCCCCCCTTGTATCTGTTCTCCCTCTAAAAATTCCCATTGATAGTCTGATCCAATCAATACCTGTATATCAAGTACGTCCTTATCTCTGCAAACATCTGAAAACCAGACTAGATTTAAATGAGGGTAGATTTGCTTTACTTCTTCTAAATGAACATTTGAAATACTACCAATACTTTCAACTACAAAACAAGAGATTGTCACTCCCTTTCCTCCCACTACAGGAACCAAATAAAACTCTACAACTTCTCTCATCCTGTTTTCTGCTTCATTACTCCCAAATGCTTTTATAAACAGATTTTCTCTCCTCACTGGCCTCAACCCTAGCTTTCCAACTGTACCATCCTTCATTCCGTTCACATTTGCAACTGCTCTTTGTAAGGCCACCTTCCCTCCAGAACATGCGCTTCCTACATATGCTGCTGCATTAGGATTAAGCTTGAGCGCTGCATTCGCTTGCCTAAAGTCCTCACTAGCAGGAACTGCACTAGGGTTAGGGGTTACTACAGAGGTGGATCTATTGGTACAAATGGCTACATTATGCCTCCCCTTACAACCCTTACACCTAACCTTTGACTTAAACTCAAATGACCTGTGATTTCCTTTTAGACATATAAAGCAACGGAATTGCCTCTTCAGAATGTTCTTCCTCTCTTCCGGATCTCTTTCTGAACAGTCCTCTGGAGCATGTTCTTTTCCGCAGACAATACACTTCCGTTGGTTTCCAGTGGTCATCAAGGCACTTGCTGTACTGGGTCCTGAAGCTGACATATCTTGTCTAGGCCACCTCTGCAGTAGGTTGGTACTGGGCATCCCTAATTTCAGTACAGAAGCATGACACTCCCGTACATCCAACTCAGAGTCTAGCACATTGATGAACTCCTCAAGTGTCCATTCTAACATGGTTTTCTCTGCCCCTCTTACCATTGTCAGCTGAATCTGTTTTGGAAGCTTTTCCATTAAAAGGGGAACAACTATGGCCGAATAGGTAACCTTGTCAACAGACATGCCTTCGAGCCCTCTGAAATGTGCCTCCACTTGGTCACGAAAATTGCACAGACATGAGAAAGTATCCTCATTATAGACTGGCAATAGACCAATCAAATGGTTTATGTGAGCATGCTGAATTACTGCTGGCCTTGCAAATCTCTGTTTTAACAAATCAACTGCAATTTGATAGTTTGCGTCTGTAGTTGGTAAGCCCCGCAATATTTGTTTAGTATTTTCATCGAGAAACGCCTTCAGGTATTGTAGCTTGTCAACATCGGCAAGATTTTCGTTAAAATGAATGGCACTTGAAAAGCTATCCCAGAATGCTTGAAATTCATACACTTTTCCTGAAAACCTTTCTATCTGTAACTCGGGCAATTTCACACAAATTTTTCTTTTGGGACTTCCTTTTGACTCATCAGAATCTCCAGAACCCCCCGAGCAACCAGATACTAAACTTTCCTTTGACTTGCTTCTTGACATGCTTCGGTGAGAAGAACTAGCCGAGTTATTTGATGCTACTTCAGCGCAGTTTTCTCCATCTTTTACAACCAGTTCTGACTGGCTTCTTGAAATACCCCTTTGGGAAGAGCTAGTTGATCTAACTGATACAACGTCATCGTCATGCTCTCCTTCTTTCACACTTTGTTCCAAATAAACAAATGCCCTTGTAAGTCTCTCCTGGTATTCAGTCGCTTCATCCACTTCTTTATCACATGTTTCCTTGTTTGCATCGCCGTGCAAAAGAAATTCAAGGATTTTGCTATCAAGCTCTCTCAATTCATCACGTTGACCCTTCAATTGAATGTCAAATGTCTTCAGCTCTATTACCTCTACAACTTCATGCGTATCCTTCCATCCTATGATTTTGTTTACACTCTTGGTCGCACTCCTTCGTAAGGTGCTTCGTTTCTTTTTCAAGAAATCAAACCTCAACGTAACGTCTTCTGTTTCTTCTCAACTCATCCTTTGGCTCGCGTGGACCAGATTTCGGGAATATCACCTCAGTGACATCAGTTCTGCTTGTTCTTAGGCTTGAATCGGTCAGAAACCACAACAAAGAAAGAAGTTCAAATTTCGTGTTTTACTCAAGTACTCTCATGGAATACTACATCATACTATTCAAATCAGTGTACTTTGTCCTCACTTGTACTAAAGTATTGTCACTCCAAAAAAGTAAATAATTGCATAATTATGGATAAGCGTGAATAAATAAGCGTGCACCTGCGAAGTTCCTGACAGGGTATGTAATGTGAAAACCTTTTCACAGACCTTCAAGATTTCAAATAGTCCTTGGCTAGCATTTATGAGACCACCTCTGTCCTTCCTTTTGGTGAGGTTTCTACCATATATTATGGATGAATGACCTAAATCATCAACTGAAGTAGGTGCTGTATCCATTATTGAGAGCAAGCAATCGTTACAAGATATGGTGTCCTTTATTTTTATACAGATGAGTCCAGAAATATAGTATAGCACATTATCCTTATCTGGAGTTAAACAGTTTGGAAGATCAAGATCAAGAATATAATTTTCATTTTCATTGGTATTTCATAATGTGTCACTGTCCTGTAAAGGAGAGGCACGCTTTGACCAGGAGGGGTTGTTATTCCATCCATGCTTAGCTCGAATGCAGGAGAATAGGACTTCGATATAGTCTTGGGAAAACCTATATGTCAATATGTAGCTTGGAGGATTGATTGGCCAACTAAACATGCCTTTCGCGATGGAAGTGACTGATTTTATTGAAACCACCATTCCAATGAAACCTGGTTTTCTTCTTGAATACATCACTGTCTAGCCTTGTAACTATTTGCCCCCAGCAGCATATTAGTGAGTTTACGATTCGCGACGCGGTGGCTGAAGACGACTCATGGAGGCCTAGGTACTAAAGTAGTTGAGGCGTTCTGATTAGAGAGTTAAATTCTTGTTATGAATGACACAGACGACTCAGATAAGGCGCCACAATTGATTTTGAGGTAAGATGGAGGATGAAATGTTGGTTCTGATGCATGATGACGGTGAGATTGATGAAGAGGATTTTCTTATCCTTTATGATGTCAACCGCCGTAGAAATCTTCATGGAGGCCTGCCATATTACAAGTATGAACGTTTTGACTTGGAAAACCTTGCTGATGATGAATGTGAGGTTGAATTTAGATTTGAAAAGCAAGATATTTACAGGCTTGCTGCAGCACTGCACCTTCCGAACATTATCAAGTTGGAAAATGGAGTAGTTTTTCAACCTGTTGAAGCTCTATGCATATGCTTGAAGCGTTTCACGTATCCATGCAGGTATGCTGATCTTCTTCCAAGGTTTGGTAGACCAGTCCCACAATTGTGCATGGTAACAAACCATATGGTTGATTACCTGTTTACTAGATATGGTGACTTATTGCAGAACCTAGATCAGCCTTGGCTAGCTCCACACCATCTTCAGATGTATGCAGATGCCATTCACAACAAAGGTGCTGCATTAGAAAACTGCTGGGGGTTCATAGATGGCACCTTAAGGCCAATATGCCGACCCAAGGACAACCAAAGAATGGTGTATAATGGCCACAAGAGAGTACATGCCATAAAAGTCCAGTCCATTGTAACCCCAAATGGTCTGATTGCAAATCTCTTTGGTCCAGTTGAAGGAAGAAGACATGATAGTGGAATCTTAGCAATGTCAGGTCTTCTTCCTCAACTGCAACACATGTCTTTCTCACCTACAGGTCAGGCAATGTGCATCTATGGGGATCCAGCATATCCACATAGAATACATATTCAGTGCCCATTTGCTCGTAGACAAAATCGTATAGTGGCTGAAGAAGCATTCAATCAATCAATGAGCCAAGTTAGGGTGTCTGTTGAATGGGTATTTTGAGATGTAGTGAAGTACTTCAAATTCACAGACTTTAAAAAGAATCTAAAGCTTGGGCTGAGTGTTGTTGGCAAGATATACATAGTATGTGCTCTACTTCGCAATGCATAAACATGTTTGTATGGTAATAACACTGCTGCCTTCTTTGAAGTGAGACCTCCAACTCTAGAAGAATACTTTGGTTAGGCTCCATGTAGTTGCTGACCTCCAAGAAAACAGCTTTTTTAACCTTCAAGAAAACAGCGTTTTTAAAAGCTATCAGATAAACCAAGAGGTTGTCTTTTCTCCTTCCATACAATACATGATATATTTTTTAATGGGTACAATCTTGAATCCTTTTTAAAGATTTAAAAGCATGCCCAATAACAAACACTAGTATGATCATTTGCATTGTCATTTATGAGATCCAATCTCAATGTAGACTTAATTTTTCTCTGCTCCAGCCATACAATATATGATATATTTTTTATTGCTACAGTCATGAATCTCTCTCAAAGATTTAAAAGCCTACCCTGTAACAAACAACAAGTATGATCATTTGCATGATCATTTATGAGACCCATTCTCAATGTAGACTTGATTGCTGCACTTAGCTGCACATCACATCACTCAACACATCATAATGTAAAATTTATAACGTTCTGTCTTCTTTTCAAGGAAATTAGGTATATAAAGTTTGCTATTTTTGCATATGTAGCATATTACATCAATAACTAATGTAATAAGGGAATTATAGCCCATGTCAACCACAAAATTTTGTCAAGGTGACTGTGAACAAGACTCAAGAATAATACTGAAGAAGAAAAGTTAACATGTTTTTATGTGTTCTTACTTCTCTTGTGTCTTAAAAAATAAATTCAAAATGTCATCATTTTGTTTCTGGATCTGGCTCATTTGATTTTGCATGCTAATGAGCTGCTGTTGCATCATTGCTTGTTGCTGTTCATACCTCAACAATCTCTGATGCATATTTTCATTTTCTCTCTCTTTCAATTCCAGCTTTTTCTCTTTTAAACTCAGCTCCCTCTCTTTCAACATCAGCTCTGTCTGTTTCAACTGTATTTCACCTTCAACTCTCCTTACCTCCAGAAAAACCTCCCTGCGTTTCAAATCTACTTGATTTTCCCTAACTTTCATGTCCATTTCTCTTTTCTCTCTTAAATAACCCACATATTCACTTGTCTCCCCACCCTTTCTTTTCTTACATCCTTCTCTTGCCCTGGTCTGTGACAGGCTCTCCATTGCCCTTCTCCTCACACTCTCAGCAGTTTCTTTTTCTTTCTCCTGTTCTTGCTGCTTTTCTTGACGAGTAGCATCCTTGTCTTCTTCTGCATTCTCACTCCTTTCAATTATATCTTCCAGGGCCTGGTCTAACTCAGAAACTTCACCTGGTGCAATGCCACTAGCCCTTAATTCTTCCCTTGTCTTTTTCTTGAACCCCTTTTCCACTTTCACATATCGGTCTCGCACTGCTCTCTGATCTACAGAAAACTTAGGCCGTTCAACTTTGTTTAAGTTCTCTGCTATGCGATCCCAACATGTCCCCCTCTCCCTGGATCCATGCCTTAAAGTATAGGGCTCTTCCACGAGTATTTCTCGACACAGCAAAATGTCGTGTTCTTCTGTCCAAGTCATTTTTGGCCTAATCAAGGTAATGATACATAAACATTCTTAGCAAAGAAACCAAGGGTAGAAATCAATGTTCAGGCTTTTATCACTAACTCATGTCCACATTTAATAACCTCAGGAGAATTAATGAAGACAAGTTGAGGAAAGAGAACATTTTCGCGAAATTTATATCATAAATGATATGACATAACCAGTATCTCCATTACATGTTACGATTCTATATAAATGTCAGTAAACAGGGAGGTACAAGCCATGCAGCTGTGTGCTTTAATGTTCCTTCCAGTTCTTCATCATAGCAATGAACTGTTGCAACAAAGTAGAGATTAAATACAAACCTGAGAATTCTTTTGTGTGATTCTGCAAGTGTATTTAATGCTGCCATTCCGGAGTATTAGGCCAACAGTATATCAAATCGACGAGTGCTGAAAAGACAGTTTTGTTCCATACATTAACCAATTCATTGAATACAGTTGACACTTGACGTTAACGAAGATTTCGAAAGTATCCGTAAAAAGACATAATACAAACAAATTTTTGATAAATCTTACCTTTCAAATCAGCATTGCGATCACAACATGAAAATGTGCCGAAGCTATTTGCGGAAATAGATAAGACGACTCAGGCACAGTGAGATCCCCCTTTCAGCGCTAGTGCCTAGACTTCTGTAAGCCGTCTTCAGTCACTGCGTCGCGAATCGTAAACTCTCTATTGGCTGTATGAACTAGTGCTGTCTCAAACATGTTCATAGAGAATTTCCTTGAAGGTGCCTTAAAACCAGATACTCTTGGTGACCGATACTTTAAGATATCAAAAGCCATATCAACAGCTTTGATAAAGAAAACAGTGCCTTCACAGTATGCAAACTCTGGATTTCTAAGGTCATCTCTCAGACAATCAAGAGCATCTGCCACTGAGGAGCTGAGTGTTTGTGCAGCCAGCTTTACATTCATTTTGTGCATGTGCCACTGGATGTGGTTGAAATGTAACTTGTTTGCTGAGGTGAGGCCCTCTCCCTCTTGTCCTTTATTCAGGTTTTCAATATCTTGCCATTTTACACTTTTCACCATCTGTGCCCATTATTCTAAATTCCTTCCAATCTGCCCTAAAATGTGAAAGACAGTGTTCAGCCCACTTATTTATAAGCCTACTGCATGATTTATTAAAAAAGAACCTCATTGGTAGCAACATCAGGCTTTGGTGCAAAAAGTAGTTGTATCTAGAAATTATGTTTTGGAGGGGGCGGTTAAAAGCTTAAGCAGTTTTGGAGTTCAGAATGTATTTGCTTACATCTGACCATACATTTAATTCGGGTGATTGCCTTAGTAGACTAACTAATAAAATCATTAGCACTGTGATTAGGTGTGATCAAGTACTTTTCTGAAAGTTGGTTAATATAAGAATTTTTCACTTGCAGTGTATTGCGAAGCAGTTCCAGCATATGACTGACATCAAATATCATGTACACCAGATAACTACGTGTTGGATGCGGGAAGGATGACACAATAGATTCAAAGGATGATCCACACTTGCAGCCTGAACAAGAAGCTGCTTCTTGGTTGACAAAAGCACCATCCCTTATGACACTCACAATGGAGAATCCTGTGTCAGCAAGAATATTTAAAGCTGTTTGAACTAGCTGGGCTAAAACTGTGCTTCAAATTTTATTGCACAGGAAACACCCGATGACTGACTTCCATGAAGCCCCAGTTAAGCCAACAACCATAAATACCAAAGATTCACTTGCCATCTCTTCATTACATTCTCCTGCAGCATTTCCATCGTCAACAAACCCAGTGTACCTTTGTTCCTTCCGGTCCCACTGCGTTTGCTTCCTAATACTCATGCCATCACTTACTATGGAAACATCTCTGCATACCTGGCCAATTTCAACCTTTACTCTTAACTCATCTATGACATTTGAAAGAAACCCAGGCTTACAATCAACAGAAGAGAACCAATTTCTTATGGAAGACACATGTGGCAAATGTAGTATTTTGCGTGTATATTCATAAGCCTTGGCAGAATGATAATAAAGAGTAACAGCAAAACGCTTGGTTGCATCACTATATCTTTTCCCCTTTGATTTCAGTTTTTGATTTTTGGATACATTTCTAATGAGTTATTCCCTTCTGTTATTCTCACAGATATTACATACATTTCTAATGAGTACCAATTGAAGCCCAGAAAACTCATGTTCAGGTTCTCTGCTTACATTATCAGTTATTTTGTGCTGATCTCTTAACTGTTTTATAAGACCCTTCATGCTTTTAATGTTTGCAGATTTTCTGCGTAGTTGCTGTTTACGGGTGCAAATCTTAGATTTTAGCAGTTTATGTTTGTCCTCTGCTGAATGTGTTTTGAAATATGCATGCTCATTTTTGACCATCTTCCTGTGTTTTACTTGGTGATATTTGGTCAACTTCACACTCTATAGTGCTTTTATGGGACTGCTTCCTTGTGTTCTTGGGTTGCAAATGGGCTGGGTAGTCTTCAAAAACTGGTGGCACCACATCCTCTTTCACTTTATTTCTTTGATCAGGGGGATGAATGACAAAATCGTTTTTATGAAAGTGCCATGAGCAAACCTTTGAATTTTGTGTTATGTTTTGTCTTTTGACATCTTCCCTGTGGATGTTTTGTATCCATTCTTCAACCATGTTCTGGGATTTAGGGAACCTATTTGAAGATTTGTATGCTTTTACAACCATGTATACAGTCGTAAGAGAAGTGGTGAATAATTTCAGAGGGTGCAGATTAATTGACAATCCATGTCAAGCATTCATAAACATTGAATTCCAACAGTTGTCAGGAGAAATGTGATTTAAGTTTTACTTGTAAATGCTCTAACCTCTTTTACAAATGTATGCCTTTTAAATTTTGTAAATATAAAATTGGTTTAACTTTCAGATGCATTTTCAAAACAAAAACATTGTTGGCAATGCAACTGATACACTAAAGGTATTTACTGAAATGAAGCAGTTTGTAATAAGAAAAGGGAATCAACAACACTATTGTGAGTTAATTCCCTGAATGTGAAAATCTGCAGACGTACTTATGAAATGAAATGGTTTCAGCAGTTCTTTCTTCATACTCTTTTCTGGACCAATGAGTGCAAAGCACTACAACACAGTCATTCGGCATCGCTGACTACATCACTTTTACTAGTTCAATACCAAGACGCAATGTAAACAAAACGAAATGACTAAAACGTGACAATATGCTCAAAATATGCTTGTCCGTGTACTCTTCTCCATATGCTACATTACCTCTTACAATATGGCGCTTAAAACTTCAACCTCATACTCGTGAAACAATAGGAGTCCGCACTCTAGTGTTTTTATTATCCTACCTCTATGATGTTACTGAGAAAGAGGCCTTTGCAGTCTTCTGGGCTATGCAGTGCTTTCACCCCTATGTATATGGCATTAAAGCTACAGTTCTTATGGATCATAAAGCCTTAGAATGGCTGAAAAATATTAAGGACCCTGATGGTACATTGGCCTGCTGAATCTTGAAGCTTGAGCATTATGGTTATTCTATTGTATGCCATCGGGGTTCTCTAATGCGACATGCAGATGTGCTCTCCTGTGCTCCAGTATGAGGTATTAAAATATCACAATGGTCAAGCCATGACTTTTCTTCTTCTCAGAAAATGGATCCGGATATCCTTCCAGCCAAGACTTGGCTTAGTATAAATTGTAAGCCTGAAAACCAACCACATCAGGATTCGCCATATCTACAAGGTCTTTATCACATTTCTGCCTCTTTATGGATCACCACAGGTTTATTGTGCAGGAAATGGGTTAATGCCATGGGCACTGAAAGGTAGCACATTGTACTTCCTCACTTCCTTACTTGGAAAGTGTTGAACACAAGTGACGAATCTGTTGGCCATTTTGGTGTTCACAAGACTTTTGATATGGCTCGATGTAAATAAGGTCCTTGCTATGCCATGTTCCTAAACGGACCCCATTGAAGTAAAGCCCCAGCCATTCTATATGGTTGGTGTTTATATCATTGGACACTTAAAAAGTACATCCCAAGGTACTTGATATATCTTGTCCACCAGTGACTATTATACCAAATATGCAGAGGCTGATCCTTTGCCTCATCAGGAAGCAAGGACAGTAGTGAAAGCTCTTGAACAAATCCTTAATGGTAATGTATTGCATTCTTGAGTTGTACTACAGTTCTGACTCATGACTCATTCAGCCTCACTTTTGACTCAAGAAGTATTCCAAGATGCTTATACTTGCTTTTCTCATTATTTCATCATTTCCGAGCCTTGGGAGGGAGAGAGGGGGTACCATCAGAGACCTTTCCACTGAAAAGAGTATTTCTTCAATTTTCTCAGCATTGAATTGCATTTTCAATTTTATCAGCATCAGCATTGAATTATGTTGTGGATGCGGCTTAGGATCAGTATATATAAATATATATATATATATATATATATATATATATATATATATATATATATATATATATATATATATATATATATATATATATATATATATATATATATATATATATATATATATATATATATATATATATACATATATCTATATATAACAGAAAATAAACCACTTCTTCGTTCGTACTGGTTTCATCCGTTATGCAGAATCGTCAGCGAACTACTATTTGCAAAAAGTGTACTATATGACGTTAGATTAATGGTAGGCAAGGAAGTATGATTATAGCATGTGATATATGTATCCTAGTTTGCATGAATATGACGTTTTCCTAATGTTAAGTACCAGTCATCGACATTACCCACCTAAAAGTAGTCTCGGTTAAAACCTGGTTTGTACTTTTCTATGAAATAATTTTCCTTCTCTTCCCTTTCTATAATATCGTTTCGTTCAAATTTAAGGAATGGGGTAAGTGTAAATGGTATAGGTTTGCCGATTGAGCTTCCTTGCCTACCATTGATCTAACGTCATATTACTGTATGTAACACTATACATTTAGTACAATTTTTGCAAATATTAGTTCGCTGAAGAGTCCGCATAACGGATGAAACCGGTACGAACGAAGAAGTGGTTTATTTTCTGTTATATCTTTGTTTACTTTTGGAGTGAAAACATATAGTTTGATGTTATATATATATATATATATATATATATATATATATATATATATATATATATATATATATATATATATATATATATATATATATATATATATATATATATATATATATATATATATATATCTAAATAATTTTTTTTCAAACTTCAATATCATTCTCATATAACTAAAATCCAATCATACGTCTCTCTAAAGCTAGGCAACGTACAACTGGCTGTCAGGTTAACTACATAACAAAGCAAACAGGAAAAAAAATACTCAATGGATTAGAATGTAAAATAACATGAAATAAGAAAAACAAAATTGACAGTAGTTCTCATAAGTTTAGTAAGTCGGGGCTTGTCCACGGTTTATTTCGGCAGCAGAAAATAAAGTATGTACTTCTTATAGTTATGTTGATGAGGTTAGATAAAATGTGTTTTTGGACTTTGTTGTTAAAACCGAGAGATTTAAGAAGATCACTAAAAGATTCAGAGGAAGACCCAATAGTGCCAAGGGCCCCCATAGAAAGATTTATAAATTTGATTTGTTTATAGTTTGGAAGAAGAGTTTGTTGTAGATGGTGATATTTTGAAGCCTTGCGCTCACTATTGATTTGTATATTAGTCTCAAAACCAATAGTGAGCTCAAGAATATACAGGACGTTTTCCTTAGTAATTATGAGAAGATCGGGTCGGAACGCACTACCTGTGATAAAAGAAGGGGATAGAAAAGTAGGAAGATCCGCATATAATGAGCAATCTGGAAGTGTGGAAAAGGTCTTAGCTATGGAATTTAAGACAGAATCATGTCTCCAGGTATACCTACCATGCTCTAGATACAGCTTACAGCTAGAGACAATGTGTTGCAAAGTGTCAGATTGAAGGCAAAAGGAACATGCTGATGATCGAGAGATGGACCACTTTGAAAGGTTTTTTCGAGTTGCCAATGTGTTTGTTAAGTATTTCAGAGAAAAGTTGAAAATATTCTTGGGCAATTTCTGTTGAACGTTTGACCATATGCTGGTGGTAACCTTTGAAGCGTATTTAAAAACCGATGAAATAACTAGCCCTTGCGATGTTAATTCACTTGTTATACAATGATGGTGATGAGTTTGAGTGGATTTGAGAACTTGCTTTGCATTTCTGTACTGATCATATTGACTGTTGGTAAAGGTGTTAGAATCCTGCCACAAAGCCTTTATATCAGAATTAGGAGAAGATTTTAACGCATTCCGAAGTATGGTTTGGCACTGTAAAAACGTGGTAGATGGAAGAATGAGACTCAAGCCATAGTTTGATTTGCTGATTATGAGATTACTTAAGGTGGCGCTTATTGGCACTTCAAACCACCGACGCACATAATCCGCAACTTTGTTATCTAGGTTTTCAATTACCCACGTTTTGCTAAGATCAGCTATTGTGAGGTGCCAAGAAATTTTACAGAGAACATGACGGTGGTATAGCAATAATTTATTTTTAGGATGGCAATGGATAATAATAATAATAATAATATACGAATATTTTAACAGGATAACCTATCAGTAATTACATACTGTTATCAACAGGGTCCTGCTTCCTTAATAACTTTTAATTAACAATGTTCATATATAACTCAAAAGATTAAAGTATCTAAAAATTAAGTAGCTAAAAATTAGTTAAAAAACTATCAAGAAACCGTCTGAAAAGAAGTCGAGAGTCAGTTCTTCTCGCCTGACGAGGCAAGGTGTTATATTCTTTTGCAGCCGAGAAATAAACTCCTTTTCGTCCAAACTCCACTCTTGTTTGAGGCAACTGTACTGATGTTTTGTTGATTCTAGTTTTCTTTCCGTGCACAGTTGTTGCAAATTACCCCTGCATGGCACCACAAACATTCGATTGTAAAATATCAAAGACCAAAGAACAAGCTCTTTTCTTTATCATTGAGTCAATTGTAGGAATATGTAGGTCTATATTTGCATTATGGGCTTTTATTACAGATTTGGCTTTGCATTCGATGTATTCACTTCTCTTTTTATACGACTGAGAGCAACCCATGAAGATCAATCCACAGTAACTGACAAGTGGCATTATCATTGTCCTGTATATTAGCTCTGCAGTCAAGCAGTCAACAAGGCTTCGGATTTTTCTTAATAGGTTTAACCGACTAGCAGCTTGTTTGTAAGTTTTTCTAAAGTGATCTTCAAAGATTAGCGTTTGATCTAAATGTATTCCAAGGTACTTATAGTTTGATGTTCCGTTTATTTTTTCGCCATTCAGTTTGATTTCCATTACTTTAGACTTGAGCTTGTTTAGCCTTTTTGATGTCCCAAATATCATAGATTCTGTTTTTCCCTTTTTCAGGTTAATGATTAATTCGTTTTTATCAAACCATGATTTCAGGCTAGTTAGGTCTTCACTTAGTTTCTTTTCCATTTCATCCAACGAGGTAGAGGACATGTATATGACTGCGTCGTCAGCATACGTTATGATTTTGGAATGTTTCGGGACCTTATAGGCAGCATTAAACTGAATCAAGAAAAGCAAAGGCCCAAGTATTGATCCCTGAGGAACCCCGCAGCTCAATGGAATAGCTTCTGAAAATACTCCATTGCACTGAACAACGTGCGTACGGTTGAAGAGGTAGTCGGTGAACCACAAAAATTCATTCCCGGAAATTCCAAAAGATGGTAGCTTATTTAGGACACTTGCATAGCTTACCGTATCAAACGCTTTGGATAAATCGATGAAAATTGCTCCTGTTAAAGAGCCTTTGTCTGCCTCCTTTCTTATGTAATCAATAAAAAGTGTAACTGCTAGCTCTGTAGAACGTTTTGGATGAAAGCCAAATTGATGACGAAAAAGCATATTATTCCTTTCTAAGTGATCCAACAGTTGTTTATGCACGAATTTTTCCAAGATTTTTGACATTACCGGTAAAATGGATATAGGTTTATATCTATATCTATATATATATATATATATATATATATATATATATATATATATATATATATATATATATATATATATATATATATATATATATATATATATATATCTTCACTACAGCACGAAAAAGCGGTACCATGTTTTCACCATACTGAAAAGCTTTTTTTCGTCCGACACTCGTCAGAGTATGAAACGTCGGATAGCGACCGAAAGGTGAACCGAAATTTATAGCCAGATATGCGAGGTATGCCATATCTGGCTATAAATTTCGGTTCACCTTTCGGTCGCTATCCGACGTTTCATACTCTGACGAGTGTCGGACGAAAAAAAGCTTTTCAGTATGGTTAAAACATGGTACCACTTTTTCGTGCTGTAGTGAAGTTCTGTAGTACCAACAGACTTTTCATATATATATATATATATATATATATATATATATATATATATCTACTGCGACATCACTGAAAGAGACATCAACATCATTATGCACGCCAGAAATCCCTCCTTTTCAACAATAACGAGCCATGGATCAAGAAAGGCAACAACACATTCGATGTTACCATGGGAAGTTTTGACGGGGCAGAAATCTGTGAACTAGTTGGCCTCTACATCCTCCACGGTCTATGCGCGAAATACGGAAAAGACAATATCGGACTCTACAGAGATGATGGATTGGCTATTTTCAAGAACATTTCAGGCCCAGCAGCAGAACGAATAAAGAAAGACATAACAAGACATTTCAGAAACCATGGACTAAACATCACAATACAGACAAACATGAAAGTAGTCAACTACCTGGACGTTACATTCAACCTCAACAGCGGAACATACTACCCTTACAGAAAACCCAATGACCAGCCACTATACATCAATACAAAGTCCAACCATCCACCCAGTATCATCAAACAACTTCCAAAAAACATTAGCCACCGAATCTCCAGCTTATCTTGCAATGAAACAGAATTCAGCAAAATAAAACCAATCTATGAAGACGCCCTAAAATCCTGCGGATTCAATCAGCCCCTTACCTACAGCAACCATGACCCAGCCGCAAGTAGAAGGAAAAATAGGCAACGGAACATCAGTTGGTACAACCCTCCATATAACAAGAACATACGCACTAACATCGGCTACATATTCCGCAAGCTAATAAACAAGCATTTTCCTAAAACCCATAGATTTCACAGCATCTTTAACAAAAATAACCTGAAAATTAGTTACAGCTGTACAGAAAACATGGCCTCCATCATTAGCAAGCACAACAAGAAAATCCTCAACACCAAACCGCCCATCACCACATCAAAATCATGCAACTGCCGTATAAAAGAAGACTGCCCTTTAAACAATAACTGCCTCACCACTAACATTGTCTACAATGCCAAAGTGACCACAAATGAGGACGCAACCGGGAAAAAGTACATAGGCGCGACTGAAGGGACATTCAAACAACGTTTCACCCAACATAAACTGTCATTTAAGAACAACAAATACTCCAACAGCACGGAACTCTCCAAATACATCTGGCAACTTAAGGACAACAATACAGAATACCAAATTCAATGGTCTATTATCACCGCAGCTCAACCATATAGCAACATTTCAAGAAGATGTGACCTTTGTGCATCAGAAAAGCTACACATAATCAAAAGCAACAGTAATAATACCCTAAACAAACGCTCCGAACTAATCTCCAAGTGCAGACATGAAAACAAATATTATTTAATCAACAATAATACGTAATAGATATATCCCTTGATAGCAAGTCGCTTAATCAACCTTGTTTTAGAATCTTATTAATTACTCGAATCTGCGTATTTGGAATGTTATTCAGTTATAGTCTGTCTGATGAGTGCTTAGGCACGAAACTCAGAGTAACAGAGAATTGGTCTTTTCCTTTTCTATATTTCTGCTATATATATATATATATATATATATATATATATATATATATATATATATATATATATGGCAACTATTAATCCTAAAAGATTATAGTATACACGTTAAATGTTTTAGGTCCGATGAATCCTTATATGACTGTAAAGACCAATTCTAGAATGGCAGCGTTTGTTGCAGTGTTCACAAATATATGCATCATCTGCATTCCAACTCGTTTGTAACTGTTTTCTCTTTTGCCTGTGCACCTCTTTTCTTTGTAAAAGGGCTTGCTCATATTTCTTTGTTCCCGTAGTCACCTTTTCTCTCCAAAGCGAGCGTTGAAGCGCACACTCCTCCCAAGTCTCTATATTCATGTCAAACACTTTCATATCACGCTTACTATTGTGAGAATATCTCAGCAGTGGACGTCCTAACGTCCTGGAGCCATCTCGAGCTTCACTATAAAGAACTGTTTTGGGGATGCAGCTATCATCCATTTGTTTTATATGCCCAAGCCATCTCAACCACTTCTGCATTTACATAGTTTCCACGTGCATTAGCCCTGAACGTTTAAGTATCTCTGTATCTGGTATCTTTTCTTGCCATCTAACTTTTAAGATCTTCCTTAAACACCTCAGATGAAAACTATTTAGCCTTTTCATGTGTCTTGCATATGTAGTCCATGTCTCTGCACAGTACAGCAACGAAGAAAGCACACAGGCCTCATATATCCGGATCTTGACCTTAGTAGAAAGCGTATTATTTTCCCATGCTTGTTTCCTTAGTAGGCCAAAATTCATAGCCGCTTTACCAATTCGTTTTGTTATTTCTTCGTTTAGATCTAAGCTCTTTGCTAGCATGGAACGAAGGTAACAGAATTTATCGACACTGTCAAGACTACTGCCATCTACATTAATGTCAGAATTTGAACCCGCAGATCCCTGGTGCATTGTCACTGTTTTCTATAGACTTATCTTGAGCCCAAAACTTCTGCACAATTGTGAAAATCGATCCAAAAGCCTTTGACGAGATTCTGCGCTGTGAGCAACTAGTGCTGCATCATCAGCAAAGAGAAGTTCACGCACGGTTGATTCTTTCAGTTTGGTCTTTGATCTAAATCTGGAGATGTTAAACAGTCTACCATGATATCTAGTTTTGAGATAATGCCCTCATCGTTTCCCTGGAATGCATGCCTTATTACATGAGAAAAGTAGATATTGAATAAAACAGGAGCAAGAACACATCCTTGTTTTACTCCATTATTGATTGCAAATGCTTTGGATTCTTCGTTTTCATAAGCAACGGTTGCTATCATACCTGTGTAGAGCGAGCGAATTAAGTTTAAGAGCTTTTGTGGACAGCCAAGTTTCCCGAGAACAATATATAAGCCTTCTCTATTGACAGAATCAAAAGCCTTTGTTAGGTCTATAAATGCTTTGTGTAGTGGAATCCACTTCTTGAATTGCTCACACTTTTGGTTATCTTTTATTTCGCTCATATTTATTTGAGGATGATATGGAGTGTTCTTACAATACATCTTTTTTACACAAATCTTATCTCTGCAGCCAACCAGAGAGAGGTCTGTGTCATATTCAGCACTCTGGTATGAACGTGTGTGCTGGATTTCTTTCAAGTTGCAGCGCCTTGTTAGCACTAAATCTAACTAATGCCAGTGTCCAGATCTCTGATGTCTCCAAGATGTCTTCCTTGATATTTTCCCTTCGAAGAAAGTGTTAGTGATACATAAATTTTGACTTGCACAAAGCTCCAGTACCAGCTGTCCGTTGTCATTCATATTTCCAACGCCATGTTTCCCTAGTATGCCATTCCAACTTTCAAAAGCACGTCCAACTCTTGCATTAAAATCGCCTAGTATTATGACTGTTTCAGTTCGTGGAACCTTTTCTATCTCTTGCTCAAGTAGTTGATAAAAATTATTCTTAACCTCGTCATCTGCTTGGAGAGTAGGTGCATATACGCTAAAAATCATCAGCGGACCTTTGCTAGTATGAACCCTCAAAAACATAAGTCTGGTTGTTATACCCACTGGAGTTTCACAAAAGGGTATAATACTATTGCGTATGGCAAAACAAACACCCTGCTCATGCTTCTGTCCCTGTGACCTCCCATACCAAAAGATGGTATAAATACTCTTTTATTGAGCCAGTATCTGGTAAGCGGGTTTCAGATAATGCAGCAATGTCAACAGTACGCCGATCAAGTTCATGATTTAATAGTGACATTTTCCGTAAATCCGTATCCGTGTTAAAGCCAGGGGTCAATGTCCATACATTCCAGCAAGCAAGACATTTTATCTCAGTAGATTCAGGATGTGTTGTTGGAGCATGGCTTTTTTAGCCCAACTTTTCTAGGGCCTTCCTCTGATTGAGGCAAGCAGGCCATCCCTAAATAGGGCTGCTTGGACATCTTGGTACCTGCCTCGGGTTTCCTTCTGCCCCGTACAGAATCCTGCGACCATCACACCACAACCTTCGACGTGTACGCCTAGGCAGTCAGTATGGAAGATGGGGGCTGCCTTAGACCTTCCATCTCCCCTTTAGGCTTTCGTAACAAGTACCTAAAGGCCAGACTAGGTCTGGACATTTAGTGTCACGTCAGCTGTAGCTTCTGCCAGAAGACGATCATACATTTACACCAACTGCCTGTCGCCTCAGCATGGGCGCTTCTTTTTTCCAGGTTTGGTCCTGTAGCCTTTCTTCACGCAAGAAATACCAACAAGGCAGCGAGGGCATGGGTTTTACGGCGTCCGCAACTCGCCTTAATCTGGATGCTGCAACTTTGTGGCATTTTTTAGGGATCACCTTACCACAAGTGATCCCACCACGTTGTATCAGACACTCCAGTCGGATGCAGTTTAATATCTTACCCAGGACGAATATATATATCTATATATATATATATATATATATATATATATATATATATATATATATATATATATATATGTATATATATATGTATATATATATATATATATATATATATATATATATATATATATATATATATATATATATATATATATATATATATATATATATATATATATATATATATATATATATATATATATAATTATATATATGTATATATATATATATATATATGTATGTATATATATATAGTAATAGAAGAGAATGGCAAATAAAACTACCATGTCATCCCTACAAGCCTGTTTCATGGTTGCCCACTCATCAGGGGATAATATAAGAATTAACGTTACTACCATTTAAATGCGAAAAAAGTCGATTAATTAAAGCTAGTTCTATACATTAGTGGAATGTCAATGGTCAAGTATTCCATATCAGAGATTTGTTTCTATGGCGACACGATGATACTAGTTCATTGCATTTGTTCAGGGTAGAAAGATCCGGTCGGCAGATTATGAAGAACTTTTCTTTGAGACATAGGTTGCATCGTTTGCTAGACCTATTCTAATGTTGGTGTAATGAAAGGATGCACCAGGAGATGGAATGCGCGATACTGTTGTTCTTGAGAGTCCAGATGTACTTGCTTAGTTCTGTGGAGTTCCTGTCCTTGTTATGTCGAAATGTTGCGTTATGGATGAAGGTAACATACGAACGAACTTCCTACTGAAGAGGTAAGTAGTATGAAGAATGTGTCAAAGCTTTTGACTGAATGATTAGAAAGAAAGGAATCAGCTCTTAATGAAGTGGACCATGATATAATTTTTGGTAACGTGATTGGTTCAGAATTGAAGCAATTTCCAGAACACATAAAATTTCAAGTCAAATACGAATTGAACAGTGTCATTTACAAGTATAGACTTCAGAATATGTCAACACAAATGAACTCAACCCAGGCATTTATCCAATCACAGATGCCATTATCCAACATCAACCAGCATTTACCAATATCAAGTTTTCAATCTGCAAGTAGTGATGTGCCAGCAACCCAGTGTTGTTCTTCTACTGGGGCATGGATGAGCAAGTAGACGATCATTCTTTACTACTTCTTTACTAACCTACTCCTTTAATAATTTTTACGTTGTTGTGTTAAAGCTTTGATTATGTGTAATCGTTAATTATCATTGTTACATAGAACTTGTTGTTTTAGTTACAAAGTCTGTCTAAGTTCTTTGCACATGGTCTAACTGCCAACTCAAACTGCCAGCATTGCTATTCACATAGTTTTTAAGACCGTCTCTCATTGGACATTGCAGTCTCTTTATATCTCGACCCACGTAATAAGGGTAGATTCATCAACATGCTATTTCTACTATAACTTGCTACTTCTCGCCAAAACCCAGGCTGAATATCACCTGTTGCATTTTCTGAGTCAACGAATCCAGCAGGGCAGTAACTATCATTTGCTGTTTGTCTCACATAAGTGTGAAGAGTGACAATTGCAAAAACATAGCTTTCAATGTTTTCAACTGATGCGTTTATTGATGTATTTAGTAATCTCCAACGTGAAACAAGACGTCCAAAGGTATTTTCAATCACTCTTCTTGCTCGAGAATGACGATAAGTGTAAATGGATTTATCTTCCTGTATTTGATGACCAGGGAAAGGACGCAACAACCAGTTCTTTAAAGGAAAAATTTCGTCACCAACAAGGAAATATGGAAGGGGATTGAAACTGCATCCCTCGAGAGGTGCTAGTGGTGGCAGATTCATCTGTTCAGCATAAAATCTTTTTCCAATTTCACTTCTTGCTAGCACTCCACTGTCGTTACTGCTACCATACTGCCCACTATCAACAAGGGTACAGCACTAATTGGCGTCACAAACAGCAAGAAGCACCATACTACATTACCCTTTGTAGTTACGGAAAAGGGTGCCTGAATGTGTTTACCATCTATGGCACCAACTACACGAGGTAGATTCCATTGATCCTCAACTGATTTTGCTATGTTTAGCCACTCTTCTGCAGATACAGGAGTACGGAAGTAAACTGGTGAAAGCACTTTATAGATGGCCTTGCAAGTTTCACTTATGATCTGACTAACTGTTGATTTTCCAATCCTATATCCAAAAGACAGCGATATTTGTGATTCACCAGATGCCAGATATCTTAAAGTCAATGACAGCCTTTCTCCAGCTGGTATAGCTTTACGAAAATTAGTGGTCTGTATTGAAATCAGGGGAGAAACCATTCCCAGTAAATGATCAAATCATTCAGGTGACATTCTCATGTATCTAAATCATTGGGAAAATAGTAGAATATTAAAGTTTTTATATGATTAATACATTTGGCATTAATTTCCTTGCATTTCACTTTCATTTTTCCTAAAGTAGTATAATTATAGGAAATAAAGTATGGAATAGGAAGACGTCATTTACAAAACTGGACAAATTAACAACCGGTCCCCCCCTCCAAAGATCTGCAATATTACAGCATTGTTCCAACCATTTAACCTTTAATAAAATGATGTGATCCACCTCTGTGAAACGCCTAAAATATCTTTATACAGAATGAAATGTACCTGAAATGACTTTCTCTATCCAAGAGGCGCATTTCTTGAACCGATTTATGGACTTGACCATGCTGCTGCCGGAGTCTGAAAATGTCCCGTACCCAAATCTTTACATTTCCCCTGCGTAAACGAGATCTTCGAGACCTGCCAACAACAACAAGGGCAAGGGCTGCAATTTCGAAATCATCGTCCAAATCACTATCCATCTCAAAAACTCTGAGATTCTTTTCTCACTGAGTGAGATTATATCCACTGGTAACTCAGTGTTCAAAGTCAAACGACTTCTGTCTAGAAATAGTCTCCCTGAAAATTTTATCTCACTGAGTGAGATTATACTTTTCTCACTGGTGTGAACCTGGCTTAAGCGAGAACAACACTCTTTTAAACGTTGAAAGTGTCCCATGTGCGTTCTTCCTGTGATGAGGATATCATCAATCCGGACCACAACATCTGCAATACATTGGAGACCATTATCCATGGTCCTCTGGAAAATCTCTGGAACAGACACAGTCTATTGTAATCAACTAGGCCTTTGTGTGTATTGATAGTGGTGTACTTCTTTGATTCCTCCTCCAATTCCAACTGTTGGTATGCCTGGCTCGGGTCCAGTTTTGTGAACTGGATGCCACCACCAAGTTGAGCTAATAAATCCTCGGTCTTTGGTATGGGGTAGTTATAAAGTTTGCTCACTTCATTTAGCGTGACTTTAAAATCGTCACAAATGCGGACTGTACCATCTGATTTAACAATGGGTACTATTGGAGTAACCCAGTTACAAAACTTTACAGGACGAATTGTCCCTTCAGACAACAGGCGATCCAATTCCTCTCCCACCTTTTGCAGCAACGCATATGCTACAGGGCGAGGTTCAAAATACTTGGGTTTTACTTGAGAATCAACATGACGTTTGGCTTTGACACCTTGTACAGTTCCTAGTTCTTCTTTGAACAACACTTCATGTTCCCCAAGTAAGCTGGAAACATCTGGAGATAGCTCACTGAGATGGAAAATGTCAGACCATGACAGTTTTACATGCTGCATCCAATCTCTACCAAAGAGACTAGGTACCTTGCCTTTAACAACAATGACAGATAAGTGCTCACACAAATCCTTATACTTGACTTCAACTGACAATGTCCCAAAACTGGAATGATTTCTCCTGTGTAAGATTTTAAAGTGAGCTTGGTATCTTGCAACTTGAGAGGTGAGCCTTCGATATTATTGAGCTGATTGTAAACATCTTCATCAATAACAGACAGGGGTGCTCCAGTATCAAGTTCCTGTTTGATCTCCAAACCATTTAATCCACCAGTCACCATATAAGGGTTTTGTTGCCCTGTTGGGCTGACAGCAAACAATGGGTAAATATCCTGTTCCTTATCTGACTGTTCAGCATCCAAAGCATGAACTCTCTGTTTACCTTGTTGGCTTGAAGGGGGGTTAGAAGAATGTACAGATTTCCTTGCTTTTTCATTTAGTGATAATATGTCCCTTTTTCTTGCAATAATAGCTTGTGGAATCTTTAAAACGACATTTGGAAGGGTTATGATCTTTACCACAGCGATGACACTCGTTAGCCCCATTCTTATAAGGCTGTTTTTTTGAAAAACTGACTTTCCGTACTGAAGCTGACGGATTTACCAGCGTAGATGGAGTTAAGTGCATATCATGTGCTGGGGAGTCATTTCTAGAGATAATGCGATTTCAAAAGCTTTCTTGAATGTTAACTCACCTTCAGACACTAAATGTCTCTGTATTTTCTCATTATTTACTCCAGAAACCAGATGACTACGAAGCATATTTTCCAGACTGCCACAGAAGTTACAGTGTTCTGCTAGGTGCTGTAAAGCAGCGACACCATCCGAAATACTTTCTCCTGTCGCACAGAAACGATTATTGAACTTGTGCCTTTGATCACTTTCACTGAGCTTCAGATTGAAATGATTCTTTGTCATGGTGCAGAATTACGTATAGGACTTGGCTCCGGGCTTTTCGGGGGCAATTAAATCACACATTAACTTGTAAGTTTGCCTTCCCACCGAACTGAGGAGAGAAATGCACAGCATAAAGTCAACCCTTCGCCTTCGTTACTATTCTGATTCGCTTGAAAATGAAATTTTAAACGCTCAATATACAGCTCCCAAGTATCATTATCTCTATTTAAAATTAGGTAGTAAACATTAAAACAATGGCTGCTCACATTTCTTCATTGAGCATGGACCCATAATGCCTAGTGGTCAAAAGTGGGACAGGATTCCAGCTAAACAAAATACATTACAATCACAGAAAGCAGTAACAACTCTCATCATAACAATACTATATTTATTGTCACACTACTTAAATCCATATAGTTTGTATTTACCTCATTACGTATTTATATAAAACTGAAACCAATGCCTATGTCTTGAAAGAGTTGTAGCTGCCTTCTTCCTCTGTTCAAATATATAAGTAGCATCTGGACGCAGACAACAGAGGGCCCACCCTTAAGAATAGGAAGCACAAGAATATCACAGCTAACTACAGTACGCCAAAATGAAGCACCTACCAAGAAGAAATCTAGGAAGACAAAACATGCAGAAAGCAATGAAGCAACAGCAGAGTAAACAACTTAAGAAAACTACTACCTACATAACACAAACAAGCACATGAGACTAGTGAAATTGGTATCCAAGAGATAAAGGAGACACAAAATTCCACAATACCACACAAGAACACTAAACTTGAATGCTACATGAAGAAGTAAGAAGATACTACAGGAATTAAGAAGACACTACAAGAATATGAATGAAACAAGAAAGAAACTTCATAAACAACAAAAAAGACATACTCAACACCAAAGTTTCACAAACAATAAAAACAGACATTTTCCAATAACAAGCTACCCACTGAGCAAAAACACAACAGAGAAGTCAATGAAAAAGAACTGATCCAGAAGCCACAATAACAACAACAATCATTACAGCAAGAAATGCATATTGGATGAAGAAACCACATTATGAAACCACCAGAGATTTAGAGAAGAGGCTAGATAGCAATGACACTGAATAGATCCAAATGGAGCGCGGTCCTGTATCCCACATTGGTGAAAACATTGTAAGTAGCCAGTGGAAAGAAGAGAAGCCTTACAGTATGCCTATGCCTAGCGATGAAGTCCAATCTCACTCACTTGACATCAAACAAAGAAATACAACATCCACAGCAAACACAAACCATTCCGATGAATATAGTATACTGCGAGATAGCGAGATATGTAAAAGGGTCATTCTCATAATGATCTGTTTGCTGTTATTGAAAAAGAATTATTTCTACAAGTTGCCATTATTTACCCCCTGCAATGTGATTGCTCATGTCACAAGCTATGTGTTCCTTAATCTCCACTCTGCGATAACTGAGTTTGCTAGTCAATTTGTCAAATCATGAAAGAAGCAGACAACCCACCTTACGTGGATCATAGCAGGCTCCATTTTACAATGCTACAATAACAAACAGTAGATATGTATCCAAGTAATCCGTAGCATAAATACATCACAAGGTAGATATTCCAAACACTGCCTCATGTGAATCTCCCTTCAGGCATTTTTCAAAGGCAAAAGATTGCACTTAACCAGTACGTTTTCCTTTCAGGTTCTCTAACCAATCCAAGAAGGACTACAGAACAATTTGTTGTCCCATGCTGTCAGTTTAATGAAAAGAGCAAACAACTGCCATCTGTTCATAATGTGAATAACATTGTGGTCATATTACTTGAACATAAAAAAAGATATTATACACAGTTCTCAAAAGGAGCTATAAACCCCTCTCAGAGGCCTCTTTTTACTAAATTGAATTTTGACCCCATGCATCCATTTTAATACGTGGGGTGCAGTGCCTCTATTGGATACAGAGACACCTGGTGGTAACAGAACAAAATATTGAACCAAGCAATGATGGACGATGTTACAGGTTAAAGGGGTTAATGTGACACACATCAAAAATCATACAGATGCAATCACAAAACATGTATTACATTGTCCTAAAATCCTTTGTGATGGTGCACTAAAGTATAGATGTGCTAAGGCCAATGCCTTCATGTTGAATGTTCCATTAAACTTTCTTACTTCCTAGAATGGCATTTCCTGCTCTAAGGTCAAGAACTGTGAGACATAGAGAGCAAAAGCAGTTACTGCACTGAGTTGTTCCATTTCCAGTAAGGGAAACCTGGACACATGAATTCTGCTGTTTACCTTTGAGGAAGCAAGAGACGTCTCCTTCAGCCAATCAACTGGAGACATTACATCAGATTGGCCATGGAAAAAGGATACAATTTGGGGACAAAAATGCATCACATTCTCAATTTTGCAAGAAAAGTGAAGAAGTGTATCCTCAACTGAAATGGTTGGTGGCTATACATTGTATAGATTGAAAAAGGGGGGTGTAAGAGGCTCCTAGTCCCACTTCATCCCAGATGGTACGATGTAAAAAGCTTGCGCAAAGACATAACAACATCGGCATGTATCTATATTGGACCAGTTCAAGCAGATTTATCTCAGAAGAAGGTATACATATTTCGACCCTGTCATTCTGTTGTTATAGTCCAGTCTTTCCTAATGTCTCTTAGGATAATATGCAAAAAGAATTTGCATGGCTATACAGCATGGTTTACAACTTATGTGAAGCACCACCAAGGGTACTTCGTCTTCAACAGGCTAGTGAAGCTGTATATAGAGAAGATTGTAGCTAAAGTTCTGCTTTGTAGCTTTCTTGCAGATTACCTTGTTAATTTATGAAGCTCTACAGATTACCTCGTTCACTTATAATCAGAATAAATGTCTGCCTCCTGTTTTTAGATATGAACTGCTGCCAATATTCAAAAGGTTATCAAGAGCTGATCTTCTGAATAGGTGTTTAAAGGGACTTACACAGAACCAGAATGAGTCATTGAACACTTTATTATGGGTGAAATGCCCAAAGAGAGTTTTGTGGAAAAAGAAAAGTAGAAACAGCAATGGCATCTGCTGTTCTATATTGGAACAGAGGTGCAAGCGCATGCAGCAATATTCTAAATAAATTTGGAATTCAAGATCCTGGTATAAACACCCTTAGAGGTTGTAGACAGCTCAATAGCAAGCGTATAAAGTGTGCAGCCCAGAAGTGCCAGAAGAAATTCAGAAAGCAAAGAAAGCTATTGAGAAGAAGTGGAAAAAGCATGCAGTTACAGGCAAGCATTTTCTAGCAGTTGGATTTACTGTTCAAAAAGTTCCTGATACTATGTTGTCAGATAAAGAAAGGACAACTATTGATGATAACATGGCATCTAACAACGTATGCCAAGTACCTTTATTGATGAAAAAGATGTTGCATTTATTGCTGAATGTGACTAAACTTATGTTTAAAATAGAGCTTTGTAAGAAACATTGCTCTCTACTTATCAGTTATCAAGTATGGAAAGCTTCAAGGTAGTGAGGCATATCAATCCTTAGTTGTCATCATTTACAAAATGTATATGTACTATTTTCCAAATGGTGGACAACCACCTTAAATATGAGCCTCTTAGGTCACATTTAAGCACAAAAAATGTTTTTAGAAAAATTTTCCATCACTAGCTTTTCTTAAGGTAACAAGCTACCTTAATTCAACATAAGTGTGGTGGACTGTACATGACCGAGAAGATCAATAAGTATGGATGTTAGTTGACATTTGTCAATGGTTGGCTGGAATAGGACTCGTCCGTTGCACATTGTCTACTAATAATATCATATGTGTCCAAGCCACTATTCCACCTGCATATTTACTTCTCCAACTGTGCTTATGTTGTTATGCCACCATCTTGATTCCAGTCCCATTATTGCCCCTTTTTTCATTTTAAATGCTATTTTCCAGCATTTTCTTTCCCAGGGCCACCCTTATTTGCGTGTTTTTGCTTATCTATACTCAACTGTGAATTCCATGATGTATATTTGCTTCAAATTGTCTAAAAGACCTCGCTTTATTCTTAGACCTGCTGGACGGAAATATTTAAAATGGTTTCTGTTAGACTATGGCCATAAGTACACAGTTTACTTACTGTGTTATATGCTGCAAGTGCAATGGTTAATGTATCATATCTTATTGAGTGCTGATGTTGACAAAAGACCAGGTCCTGATCAGGCTACATTCAAATGTTGTTCTTGGAACCTCAACAGCCTCTGTGCTTATGACTTTATTCAGGTATTCCTAGTTGAAGCCTACAATTCCATTTATAACTATGATCTGATAGGACTTATGGAAACCCATCTTGACAGTACTATTAATGATAGTAAACTAACCCGTAATGGTTATTCTTTCCTGAAAAGCAGCCACCCCAAAAATGTAAAACAAGGTGGCATTGCTCTTTATGTGAGACTCCTTCCTGGATAAGGAACAATTCACAATCCAAGTTCAGCTGCTGCTGACATAAACCATTATTTAAGAGTGATCAATATGTAGGCAGGTAAATGGAGAATGTCCTTCAATGTGGAGACAAATAAACAGGCAATTGAGGTGACCTTCTCCAAAAGGAAATGTCCTGAGAATTATATTAGATTCTACATTATCCTTTGCCAGTCACAGTAAAATCGTGATGTCTAAATCAAGGCAAGGAATAGTAGTGTTGAGATTTTTCTCAAAGTACCTACCAAGACACACCCTCAGTGAAATGGTTATCTGTATGTTTGACTGCATTTAGCTTATGGTGACATCATATATCATATCCCACATAGTATCTGCAAATTTAGTCACAGGGTTGTCATAACTAGTCAAATGGAAAAGCTTGAATATGTCCAGTACTCCGCTGTGCTAGCTAGCAGTAACTGGCACTTGGAAGGTACTTCTCATGAAAAGTTGTATAACAAACTTGGTTGGAAATCATTAAATGTTCAACAATGGAGTAGATGCCTTATACTCTTCTACACAGTAGTCAACGATTTGGCTCCAGACTACACAAGAAATCCAAAGATCTGTCACTTATCAGGAATTGAGCAAACAGTATGTGTCCCGTTACCAAAGAAAGATAAGAATGATGTGCCACTTGAAGATAAACCATATGTGAGACGGACAGATCTAAACATAAAAAAGCAACAAGAAATTCCATTTGTAATCTACGCCGATTTTGAATCATTATTAGAAAAAGTAGATGGTGATGAGTCATGCAAGACCGCTTATCAAAAACACACTTTGATTTCATACTGCTGGTATGTAAAATCAATCGATAAGAGATGGACTCGCGAACCAACCATCTATACTGGCTTAGATTGCATGGAGCATTTCATGTGCGATATGGACAAATTAAACAATGAGATTCGCACTGCTTTCAGAAAGATAATGAAATTGATTCCGATGACAGACGATGAACGTCTTCAATAGTACTCTGCAACAACCTGTTACACGTGTCATAAAGGATTGAATACAGGTGATGCCAAAAGAACGAAAGTAAGAGATCATTCCCATATCACAGGACATTATCGAGGGGCAGCATGCAGTAATTGCAACCTGAATATGCTTGAAATCACAAAGAAATATTATCCTGTAGTTGCAATCTGTCACAATTTACGCGGATATGACCTTCACCATATAATGCGGAACATCAAGGAAAGAAACACAGATATTGTCGCAATTACTTCTGAGAAATTTCTATGCACAACACTTAAACACACAGAAATTTCAAACCTCGCGGAATCCCATTTGCCCTCAAACAAAATCGATAAAGACAAACATGGGAAAGCAATGATGATAAGATACATTGAATCAATGGCATTTTTGAATTCATCATTGAGATTGTTGGGAGATAATCTGCTGGTAGATAAATTTCAAAATGTGAAGGATTTTGCAACATACAGAATAGTAAACAGAGAGGATCCAAACATCATATACTTTCCTGAGATGGTGATTCAAGCCAGTGGATCAGTAACGCGATCAACTCCTGCAAACATATTAGATTCAACAGACACATCCGATTACAGACATTGTACACAACCACCAGGTCACGCTGAAACAGTTCGGAGAAATCAGTCAAACATCAAGTGCGCCATCAAACTACTAAGATGCAAAGGTATTTATCCTTACGATTGGATGGACGATGCATCAAAAATGGATATTACAGAACTCCCTCCAAAGGAAGATTTCTTCAATGTTAAGAACAATACACACATTATGGATGAGGAGTATGAACACACAAAGACGGTTTGGCAGGTTTTTGGATGCAGGACATTCAAAGACTACCACAAAGTGTATTTGGTGGTTGATGTATTACTTTTAGCAGATATGTTTGAGGAAGTTTGTAGAATGTGTCATGAGAACTATTCTCTAGATCCATGTAACTTTTTTTTTTTTTTTTTTTTTTTTTTCTATCAATATCAAATCATTAAAACACAAAAATGGTTACATTCTATTGTGCCATCCAAAGCAGGGATAGACACAAGGTCATCTGGTCCCCACTTTGGAAGGCACTTACAATTCTATTACTTAATTAACCAACAAAAAAGTAGAATCCAAGGTAGCTTTGTACCAAATAATACAAAAAAGCCTAAAAAACTTTATGAAATCCAATTTGGTTTATATATTGCAAGGCTTAATACATTATTTGGCACCAAGCTACCTGACACAACTAACAATGGTAGGGGGCGGGGTCGCTGCTGTTTACTTGCTTAGTCTCTACTTTCTTAGTCTCTACTCTACTCTACTTCTTAGTTTCTAGTCTCTACTTTCTTAGTATTCAACCAAAGCGCTTTGTTGCATTGATGAACGAAATTGTTGCTTCTATGATGATTCTGTTTTCAACTAAATTTAGATTTTTACTCCCAAAAAGAAGCAAACTGCACAGTGTATCTGAATTCAATTTGCTTATGTCTAAACCAATGATGATAAGCTGGCGAAAGAGATCTCTACGCATCAAGTCAAACTGGTGGCAGTGCAGGAGAAAGTGCTTGTTATCCTCAATGCCTTTCCCACACATACAAGTTGGGCTACTACAATCAAAGTTGTGTCGAAATCTGTGCTCATTCAGTGCGCTGAAGTTCACACGCAACTTTGTCAGCTTTTTGATACCTTCTATATCAAAGACATCATAAACAGTGTTTTTAGGTGGTCTTATAATTGCAAGTAGTTTCTGTTTAAACTCGGATATGGATTGTGAATTTTTGATGTCATGATCTAGCAGATTCCATTCATAAAGAACATTTTGGAAGTATGTATGCGAGAAACGAGTAGTTCTGGCGACATTCTGATCGTATGCGCGGGCATTTCTTAAGTTGTAAAAGTGTTCGCGTTCAGGCGGTATTTCAGCGAAGAGGTACCCAGGTGAACCTGTTTTCCGTAGGTTGTAGAAATGACATAAGCGTCTGTACCACCTTCTGTGATATAGCTCTTCCCAACCTAGTTCATCGTACAGTTTTTGCCTATTTGTACCTCTCCATGTAACTTTATAAGCTTACCATCAATGTCCTGGGATGCGATGTTATTAACAACAAATGTCGGATTGGAACTTATTCAAGAGGAGCAAGCGGACATATATTACAAATTCAAACAAAATATTCGTGGTGGGATTTCTTCGGTTATGAAGAGACACGCAGTAGCTGATGATAACCATAGCCTCATTTATCTCGATGCAAACAATTTATGCGGATGGATGATGTCGCAGCCATTACCCACAGGAGATTTTAGGATTTTACAAAGAACTGATATGGACACTGTTAGGAATATCCTAAATCATCAGAATATGAATACAGGCTATGTGTTTGAAGTTACTCTCGATTATCCAGAGAATCTTCAGAAATATTTATCAGATTTGCCCCCAGCTCCAGAATCCAAAAAGACATCTATACAAAGCATTACGATGGGAAAAAGTACAAAACCACAGAGAAACTAAGTCCATCTTTATTACGAAAAACAAACTATTTAATTCATGAGCGAAATCTTAAACAGTGCATGGATCTCGGCATTGAAGTAACGGATGTACATTGTATAATCAAATTCAGCCAAAGCTTGTGGCTTTCAAGATATATTGAATTCACTACAGTTAAATGTACAAATGCGATGACAAAATTTGAGAAGGACCTATTCAAACTAAGGAACAATGCTGTTTACCATCACGATGTCAAGATAAAACAAATTTATGAGTCATTGCAGAAACATATAAAAAATCCCGTACTGTTCAATGTCAAAGACATTGCCGACAATATCCTGCTAGAGAACAAGAAGCTGGATGTTCTTCTCAACAAGCCGATATATGTAGGATTCTGTATCCTAGAACGTAGCACATTTTTAATGTATGATTTCCATTATAAATTTGCTAAGATTAAGTTGCCTGGAGTCTGTCTCTGCTATATGGATACAGACTCCTTCATATATTCTTTATTCATGTCATTCCTACAATATGGTATTACTGTCTGGGGTCAAACTTACGAATCGTACAAGGAACCAATATTTAAGCTGCAAAAAAAGCCATCAGGATCATATCAAACCAGACATCTCGTTCCCATTCCTTGCCCTTATTTAAAGATTTACACCTACTTAGATTATCAGACATTTTCAAATTCACACTCTTAACATTTGTATATGAATCAACAAACTTACTAACACCATCTTGTTTTCATGGTTATTTCTCTTTTAATTCTGTAATACATAACTAGTCAACAAGGCAATCTCACTGTGGCGATCTTTACTTAATTGGCAAAAATACGCTTCGATATGGGTTAGGCTCACTTCGATATATGGGGGCTAAGCTATGGAATGAGTTACCAAGGGAAGTAAGATTTTCATCTTCCAACTTTTTATTTAGAAAAAAATTAAAAAAGCACCTTTATAACACAATGTGAAACTTTAATTTCAAAATTTTGCAAACAATTGTTTCAAATTCAATCTAAGATAATCTGCAACTCCAGAAAATGAAGCATTGTTTCCTTTCAATCGTGTCTCTTAATCCAAAATAACCAAACCAAGGGGGGGGGCTTGCTCCTTGATTAGTCTACCTATTGAGTGAGCTTCTCCTTAGAAATTCAACAAACTTACAATTTATGCTAAATACTTTTATATTTATATTTATGTTTATCTTCTGTAAATACCTTTAATTAGTTGAATTGTTGTTATGATTATAATTGTATTTCAATATTGTTAGTTAGTTTAGTTTAGTTGAATTTTGAATTTTGAATAAAATGAAAAAAAAATATATGAAATCCCTATGAACCGTGAAGACCTACGATCAGTCTTGAAGGAAAATGAGGATCTTTTTGATTTTTCGGAGTACCCTCAAGATGATCCACTTTATTCATTAAAGAATAAAAAGGTAAGAATAGTCGCTTTTTATTGATTTATTTATTTATTTCCACATTATATTCTGATGATGATGATTATGATGATGATGATGATGATGATTTTTTCTTCATGTTAATTAATATATGTTTGTCTTATAGGTCATTGGCAAATTCAAGGATGAATTAGGCTGACAAGAAATGAGGGAATTCATCGGCTTGAGATCGAAAATGTATTTGTGTCAGGTAAGTGACGGTAGTTTAATTTCAAGAGCGAAGGGGAGTCAGAGGAAACTCATTGCTAAACACAAAGAATATTGAGGCATTCTCAATGAACTGTATAACGAAAAACTGTATGCAGTACAAAACAAAATCATCTCAAGAGATCAAATGTTATTCTCCAGTACAGAAGATAAAGTCATATTGGCCCCATTCGATGACAAGAGACATTTTATTAGTAAGACACAAACTTTACCTCATGGTCATTTTTCATTAGACCATTTCTACTAATTTTGTCTTCTAAATATACTTAATACATTACTACCATTATTCACTGTAATTTGTTTATTATTATTTATATTAAATATGTATATTCTAAAGTTTGTGAGTTCTTTGACTATTATTGGCTTCCATCTATAATATTGAACAGCTACACACTTGTCTGGAAGTCCAAAAAGCATGGTTGGTGTCGTAATGTTTCGATCATTATTAACGATGTTACAATCAGTTCTAATGATGCTAGCAGTGGTGTCTGATGACGATAGATTATATGAATCAACACAACATTCCCATACTGAATTCAGATCTAACTTTATGATTTTACTAATATCAACTGCTTTATTGAATGTTTCCGAAATCAAACTACTACTCATAATTGAATTTATAGCGTACAAAACTGTGAACAAATCTATCATTCGCTTTCTTACATAGAGGATTGAAAACGCTAAGAATCTTCTCCATGCTATTATTATTGGTACACCTCTTTACTATCGAGTGAGGAATCAGCATTCCATATACTTTCATAAATACTCTGACAAAATGAATATTAATGTTAGTTAAAGATATCATCATTCCTTTCTTCAGTAGCACATATGGTGTACTTGCATTAGATAGTTCTGTATCCGATAAACTGCAAATCGATCCGTTGATCTTGGTTTCTGACCACAGACCTTCAATGTAAAATACTGGATCACTTCTAATACTTCAAAATGACGTGTATGGCCACCAAGTTCATCTTTTATAGATTCGTCATTTAGCATAAAAATTTTTTCATCTTGATTCTCTTCTTCAACATACCATTTACCATCACATTTCAGTACAGTTTTTGATAATGTATTTAGTATAATTTTTTTTTTTAAAACATCTTCATTCTATCATAACAATTAAATTACAATTGTACACCTCACTAATAAAAGGCAGTGTAAAATTGGCTGTTTCAACATCGGTAGATAATGTGTTAACAATAAAACGGAAATGATAGTACTAAAAATGAATAAATAATAATAATGATAATAATAATGAAAAAAAAAACGTTGACCAAAAAGAAATAGAGAGTGAAAAAGAACAGGAAAATGAAACAGATAGAAATATAAGTCATTGTTAGAAGTCCATTAAGTCTGGATTAGACCAGTCTTTGTTTCGGCAGCAAAATATATAATAAGTACAGCGAATAGATATGTTCATGATCTTCGAAATTATATGACGTTGAAGGGTCTCTGACATGTCCAAGTCTTTCATCATCTTGACCAGTGAATGACACGAATTATCCAATACTCCTATAGCGCTCATTGAAACATTCACAAAGTGTACCGCATTATATGAAGACGATAGAGAGAGAACAAGGGACTTATATTTATTCAACTTACGGTCACTGTTGACCTTGAGATTACTCTCAAAACCAACCGTAAGTTCAAGGATGTATAAAGTATTCTTATGTTTATTATGCAAGATGAGATCCGGTCTAAGTGCATTCCCACTAATCAAGCTTGGTGTTAGAAATGAAGGTAAATCAGCATAAATAGACCATTCAGGGAAATATGAAAAACTTTTTGAAAGACACAAGAGAACTGAATCGTGCCTCCAATTGTATCGTCCATGGTCGAGATAGCTTTTGCAGCTTGATACTATATGCTGCAAAGTTTCATTTTGTAAACAGAAAGAGCAAGATGGTGACTGGGCGAGAGACCATTTATGAAGGTTTTTTCTAGTAGCCAGAGTGTTATTTAGGTATTTAATAGTAAAATTGAAAATGTTTTTCGGCAACTTTTGCTGAACTCTAGACCACACAGAAGAAGTTTGTGAGAGTGAGTATTTAAGGATGGATGAGATCACAAATCCCTGTGACAGAAGCTCATTACGAACTCTGTCTTCGTGGTGAGTCTGGATGGCCTTTAGTGCATGCTTAGTATTTCTATATTGATCGTATTGGATATTGGTGTGATGGCTTGTTTCATTCCAAAGATTAACAATATCATGGTTGGGAGACGATTTCAAAGCATCCCTAATAGTTGTCTGGCATTGCACAAACTTTGTGGAGGGAAGAACAAGGCTCATACCATATTTCGATTTATTAATAATAAGACTACTCAGAGTGGCACTTATGGGGAGCTCAAGCCATTGCCTGATGTATTTGGAGACAATGCTGTCAAGGTTTTCAACTATCCAAGTTTTAGAAATATCGGCGACAGTTAAATTCCATGAGATTTTAGATAGCAGAAAGCGATGATAGATGAGGAGCTTGTTTTTTGGATGACAAGGTAGATCATTGATTTTAGTCATAAGAGTAGTAGTTATATCAAGGAGATCAGACATATGCTGTAGGTTATTCATGCTGAAATTGAAATATCGGCCTAAATACCTAAATGATTTGCCATTGTCAACCGAGGGAACAAGAACGTTATTTATGATGAGTTTTGGAAGAAATTGTGTAGAGGAAGTTGAAGCCTTCTTTATAATAATAATAATAATAATAATAATAATAATAATAATAATAATAATAATAATAATAATAATATACGAATATTTTAACAGGATAACCTATCAGTAATTACATACTGTTATCAACAGGGTCCTGCTTCCTTAATAACTTTTAATTAACAATGTTCATATATAACTCAAAAGATTAAAGTATCTAAAAATTAAGTAGCTAAAAATTATTTAAAAAACTATCGAGAAACTGTCTGAAAAGAAGTCGAGAGTCAGTTCTTCTCGCTTGAAGAGGCAAGGTGTTATATTCTTTTGCAGCCGAGAAATAAACTCCTTTTCGTCCAAACTCCACTCTTCTTTGAGGCAACTGTACTGATGTTTTGTTGTTTCTAGTTTTCTTTTCGTGCACAGTTTTTGCAAAATACCCCTGCATGGCATCACAAACGTTCGATTGTAAAATATCAAAGACCAAAGAACAAGCTCTTTTCTTTATCATTGAGTCAATTGTAGGAATATGTAGGTCTATATTTGCATTATGGGCTTTTATTACAGATTTGGCTTTGCATTCGATGTATTCAATTCTCTTTTTATACGACCGAGAGCAACCCATGAAGATCAATCCACAGTAACCGAAAATTGGCATTATCATTGTCCTGTATATTAGCTCTGCAGTCGAGCAGTCAACAAGGCTTCGGATTTTTCTTAATAGGTTTAACCGACTAGCAGCTTGTTTGTAAGTTTTTCTAAAGTGATCTTCAAAGATTAGCGTTTGATCTAACTGTATTCCAAGGTACTTATAGTTTGATGTTCCGTTTATTTTTTCCCCATTCAGTTTGATTTCCATTACTTTAGACTTGAGCTTATTTAGCCTTTTTGATGTCCCAAATATCATAGATTCTGTTTTTCCCTTTTTCAGGTTAATGATTAATTCGTTTTTATCAATGATTATATAATACCAATGTTGTATTATGTTGTATATAATATCAATGATTATATAATACCTATGTTTGATTCTATCAATGATTACATAATACCAATGTCAATACACTTTTCGAAAATGTAGAGATTTCGACTTGCCATGACTGTCGAATGTGGGTAATGGTGTTTGATATGCTGCTGTTTTTATAATATGCTAATGTACATAATAATGTACACATTGGACTTTGGACTTTATTTGAAATGGTGTGCAAGTCTAGCTTGATGTAATAGACTCTTGTGAAATTTCTCACGTTTTTCATCATCCCAAACATATCGTAAAGTATGATAAAGATTCTGAGTAACTGTTGTTGCTTCCGTATCATCCCATGGATATTTGATATAATCCCATATTCTTCTACACACTTGAAACTCATCTGTCATACAAAATGCGTGTGACGCGCATCTAATATCACGTATTACTGTTATTGTAGAAACTTTATAGATTTGACAAAATGGTCTTCTGTATCTCCATTTATTTGATTTTAATATTTCCTTTAGAATTTGCCAATAGGCCATATTTACAGAACATGTTGTGCGTGAGAGACACATCTTGAGACTAAAGGTCAATGTCACTAATGTCTGGTTTTAAACGGACCATGCAAAATAATGCACTTAAATTCAATAATCATCTGTTTCACAAACATAGTTGTCATCAACAGTTGATAGAATGATACATAAAAACAAAGCGAATATCTCTATTATTTCATTCGATGTGGAGTCAAATTTAGTTGATTTTCGTTTTTTTGATATTTGATCCGGTAACTCCTTTTTGCGTGGAATATCCATCGTAGACTAACAAGATAAATTTGTAAATGTGATTAGATATTTTTCCAATCTGTTTTTGAGATATGATTCTATATAACAGTCAATCCAGTAAGATATAGGTTGGTGTGTATCCCCAAGTCTATAGCGCTTTATAATATAATGAGCTGTATTTTCTGTGAATTCAATTTCTGTAAAAGTCAAAATTTCTATATCTTGTCACATAGACAAACACATCCATAAATAAATACTCGAGAAATAACAACAACTTATTTATAACAAAATTACCATATAATACCTGAACATAAACCAATTAAAAAACGTAAATGATCCTTCTCGTGTCCATTTGTAGCTGATTGTAATTTAAATAAAAATAATTCGTCAATGAATCATACCCAGAATACCTAAAGCTGTTTATTTCATCAAATGTCATTTCATGTGTTAGTTCATCAAAGTGGTAACATGACCAATTGTGATATGCAAACTCTTCTTCTTGATCTGCAGAACTATAGCTGGTATCAGATGCATCGCTTTCGTGTCCATTATCATTAATCAGGTTTCTAAATTGATTGTGTAGTCAAAAATCCTCATCATTATCATAATCGATTGCCCCATGATGATATATATGAATTTCACCTTGTTGTTGATTTCGCTGCCACTCCATTTCTTCAAAATCTGCAAAATCTTCGTAGTGAAGTATAGACTGAACTGTATCTGATACATGGCGATACCAATTGTCTTGAGTTGGCACTCTTGGTGTGGTTAGACCATTTAGAGAATTTGTGGTGTTTCCATCTTCTTAACTCTTGAACTCTTGTTCGATGACATGGTAATTCGAAAATAAGCAGGGGCTCTATTATAGTATACAATAGATTGAAAACCATGTGATATGAATCAACCAATCAGTTTGTATTTATTAAAATTTAACAGTTACTGGAATTTGAACGTGAACGTGTTTATGCACGTTTAACCTTGTTTATTCACATTATCCATTTATAACGCAACTTTGTAGTTCAAGTACAGTTTCATCAAAGTTCCGTCGAGCATGGACAGATCACGAGTATTGAGAAGTAACCCACATTTCCAATGTGATGTTTTGCTGCAAAGTGTGTTTACGCATCTTAGCACTATCAATAGTATCACTCAGAATTTTCAAAATGTTGGAGAGATTGATATTGAAGTATTGGAAGCTGAGGTGAATCAATTGTCATACGTAGCGAACAATGGTTATGCGAACCTACATACATCACCAATGAATGATGTTATCGAAATTAGCGATGATGATGATGATACAGAAGAAGACGATGATGAAGAAGAAGAGGAACATATCATTACTGATATTATAAATGACCTGCATCACACAACTTTGACCGATGCCTTGCCTGATCTCGCTTCTTTCAAAATAGAACAAATGTTAGATCAAGAATCCACCACAAAGTATGATATATTTAAATCAACTGGCTTTTGAGAGATGACACTATGAAGGAGAATAGATAAAAAACAGCTTTTTTAAAAGCTACCACATTCACCAAACTTATTGCACTTGAGATATAACCAATCATTCAAAGAAATTCAAAAAACCACTCAGCTATAGGGCTGTTGCAATAAAGTCATTTAGCCTCGATACGACTACTGCCGCCATCTTGATGGTCAAGGTGGCATTTTTGACTACGTAAACATGGCCTCCAGACAGCAAGAAATGTCACTGTCACAATATGCCGAATCGTTAGTATTATCTGCAAAAGCTCGTTATTTATCGAAGATTGAGTCTTATCGAAGATTATCAAGGAGGATCCATATTTGCTAAAGAAGTCTGATCTAGACATAAACCTTAATAATTTGCCAAACGTTGACTACACAGAAATCATAAACTACCTGGTCTACTCAACAAGTTACTTGACGGCGAAGGAAATGAAGGCGAAAAAATCTTTGCAGCCTTTTAATAACTTCTTGAGCGGATGGGTCCTAGAAGCTGCAATTAAACATTATGATAAGAAATGCCTTTTGATTGGAACGGTAAGTCAAATAACCCTATTCTTGCATTTGCCTTTCTTGTCGCGTTTAAATGTTAGTAAGATGCAGATTAAATGTTTTAAGCTTTCTTTGATATTCTTGGGTATTCGTGGATCTATGATTTTACCACACAAAGTATCGTATAACAAAACTATTTCTCAATTGATTCCTGTTTGCTTCACATTACAGGTTCGGCATTCACAGCATGCAAACAAAGCACCCCTAAAGCCATGGGTTTTATTACAAGAAGATGGGGAAATAGAAACCGCCCATTGCACCTGCATGGCTGGCCTTGGTGAAGCTTTTTCACATGTGTCTTCTTTGCTTTTTTATATAGAAGCATTTAGTCGTGCAAAGGAAGCTAATTCATGTACGCAAGAAGAATGCAAATGGCTCCAACCCAAAGCTGTAAAGGAGGTACCTTATTTGCCTGTTGACAATATTGATTTTAGAGGGGCGACACGGAAGATGACAGCATTACACTGTGGTAATATGGATGAAAACAGCAATAAACCAGTAAAGAAAAAGAAAACTGGAGAAACTCAGGACTTAAATAAAGATCAGAGACAAAGAATTTTTGAAACAGATACGTTTGTATGCTCTCGATATATAGTAAGATTTGCTAACGTCTAAAAATCAATAGAATTTTACATTTAAGACTACTTGCTAGTTATAAGCAACAGCACGTACAACTGGACACTTAATAAAATGGAACTAAATGGAATCACAAATATTTGTAAGAGAACAGCACACTATTGCAATCTGTGGAGTGGAGTTATTACTATATAATGCTTCAATTGGAAGTATTCCATTGAGACTTTGATATTTCTGTCGTACTAGCCCTATTACCCATTCAACATGAATCCTCACATTAGCAAGTCTTCGAGTTTCTTCAACTTCAAGAGATGATAACTGTGCTTTCCCTTTAGTAAATCTGGTATCTCTAATTTGGCACCCATTAAAGCTACACTTTTACTGATGTTAAACCCTCTGTCTGCCAGAACAATCACCAGGAAGGAGCCTGTTTAAAATGTCGCAATTTTCTGTCAAATGCTTATCACTAGTCCGACCACCCCATGCTTTGGATATGAATGAAATCACCCCTTGTGGACATATGCCAATCAAAAACTTTACAGTATTGTGGTGTTTATAATTGCTCCATGTAGATGCACGAGCCAGCAAATCACTTGGACGCTCAATAAATACTTCGAAGCAATGAATTATCACTGCTACTTTGTGACCATACACTTGCACAAAATCAGTAGGCATAGTTTTCTGGAGCTCTTCTCTATCAGGCCACGTAATTAGAAACTTAAGCTCTGAAGCCATAACATCAATCCACCTATCAAAAATCCGTGAAGCTGTTGATTTTGATATATTGAAGCGATAAGCTAGGTCTTGGAATGGTAAGTGTAATCGGAGTCTCATCATGGTCAACAAAAATTCTTGAAAGGTGGTTAAACAGTTTCGGTGTGTTTGGGAGATTGATTCAGAAAGAAAGGAAAATAAAGACATCAACAATGAATAGTTAGGAATGCCAGTCAAAAACACAACCATTTATTTATCTTGCTGCAATTTGTGGACATCTATAGGGATAACTGAAACTACCTTCTCTTTAAGACGTATGCTTTCATTGTCTAAAGCACACACTTTCTGTTCACTGTTGTTGAGGTCACCCATCGACAGTTCAGTTTGAATTTCAATAGATCTACATTTTGGGGAAGAGTTTACAGCATACGGATTATCCTCTGGCTTATCGGGGGTGACAGACTCGATGCTACCGAAATTGTGGTGATAGAGGGCAACCGGAGCTTGGCCTAGGCCTTCTACTTGAGATGCAGTGCACTTATCCACTCGTTTCTTTCACCTTCCCCAATGGGAAGACATCTCCTCCCTCATATTTGTATGGCCTAAGCGCAAGGTGGGGGCCCAGTCTGGATGAGACTTCTGAAAAAGAGTGGCAGGTTTCCCTGTAATAAAATGATCGGAAAAAACCCAGACAAATTTTTTCCCATCAAGATCTGCGCGACATATATTGCTCAACCACTTATTTCTTCGCTCAGTCGAGTATTCTCTTGTTTGTCCATCCAAGTGTGGTATAACCTTTGGCAAACGATGAAATGAGCGATCTTTTTCACGGTCAGACTGATTAGAACAGCCAACGACACTACAACAATTCACCATCTTGGAAAGAGAAGCACCGTCATAATGGCGGATATAACAACACACTAATGCATTGCTAAGCAACATTGCCTTAATGCAACCACTCTATTCTGATTCTCCATTAAACACTACCTCTAGATCAACTCTCAATCCTTGGAAAATATACACTCTAACCCAAAGCCCCTCACACTTGAAAATGTCCTATCTGCACCAATAGATGCCATCTCGATTCCCTCCCGCAAACATCAAAACAAGACCCATTGTTCTATTATTCCTTTGTTCTATTCAAAGAGGTACCATTGTTTTTCTTACTTCGGCATCCTTTCATCTATTGCTCACATATCTATAAAATCGATTGTCCTGGTCACTTTGTCCTGGCTAATACATATCTTACCTACTCATATCTAGTGTGGCCAGTTGTTATGAAGCTGGAAATAATAACATCTTCAATTTGTTGACATTGCTTATGCTCTAGATGAAGCTAAACAGAGAAATTCAGGCAAGTCACAAACAAAATGCATCCCAGCTATTTAAAGTGATGAAGAATCACATAAAGAGCACTGTCTATGTGTCAGCACAAGGGCTTGCTTTCTGGAGACACGATGAGTCACACATTTCATCAAATTGAGGACAGTTCCTCAAATAATCAGAAGTTTTATTATTCTACGACCACAATTTGAAAGCGTTTATAGACAGAGATCGTGTGACATGTATCGCACGAGCCACAAAATGATGTCATCAAGCCAATTTATGAAGAGGTGCATAGCGAAATCAAACAGGATAGCAAACTGAAGATATATGTCACTAATGATGGATGACACATCAGATAAGAGCAATGTTCAACAATCTGCAATCTCGGTGTGACTCATATATCAAGAGAAAGTTGAAGAGCATCTTCTTGCACTGGTGGATTGCTCTGAATATCAATCAGCAGATGGCTTATCCTCTATCATGCTACAGATACTTGAAGATTACAACATAACCTCAGAATCTTTCTCTGAAAAGGTAATAGGCCGGTCTTATGATGGAGCAGCAACCATGAGTGGAGTGTTGAATGGTGTACAAGCCCAAATAACAGAGCATTTCCCTGCAGCATATTACAACCATTGTATGGCACATAGAATGGCTTTGTGTGCTAAGACGTCTGCAAACCAGTTTATGATGGTATCCAAGTTCTCTAGGCATACAGATAAGCTCATCACCTTCTTCAGGCTAAGTATGAAAAGAACGAGAAATATTGGGCACCAGCTACCAAACCAGGAGACACGTGATGGCTTTCACATGAATCAGCCATCTCAGCTATTGATTCCATCCTCAAGGCCATCAGAAGTACACTTTTTGCCATCGCTGTAAACAAGGATGAAAGTAGGAAATTTCGAGAGAAAGCCCAAAATTCAATAACCAAGATCCAGCATATTAAGTTTTTCTTTCTGCTGAAGCTATACATGGAAATATTTTAACATTATAATCCTGTTGTACCATTAATGCAAAGGCCAACACTTGATATTGTGCACTTGAAATCAATGCTTCATGATTTCAATGCATATTGGAAACATTTCACTCAGAACAAATTTGGAATGAAGCAAACTCTATAGATCCTACATTTCCTGTTAGTACTGCTAGAGAGGGTTGGAGAGAGGGGATGCAGGAAGAAAACCAGTGATCTGAGGAAGAATGGAAGGTATCTCTGTTAGAAACAGGAATTGCAGTTTTAATGCAATTTTCCTATTAGATTTCATGGAGATTCCAAACCTTGAACAAATTTAAATGGGTAGAACTGGTACATTCAGCAAAGTTTGATGAAAGACAAATTGCTTCATGTCAAGAGCAAAGAGCTTTCATAGAAAGCCTGAAAGAGCTCTAACTGTGTGCTGTTAGTGACACAGTTGCTGTTAAGCACAACCTAAATGTACTTTATAACTGCACCAGAATATCAGTTCTCTTAAACAGATTTGTTTGTGAACAAAATGAGATTGGAGCAAAGAAGAGAAAGAAAGACCACGATTCAATCCCAAGTGAAACAAATTTTGAGGATAGGAACGAGGGTCAGGCAGGAGCAGTAAATGATATGGGCACAACTACTCTGGACAAAAGATCTCCCAGTATTCAGGACTTTCTAACAATAAGTAAGAAAGCTGAACTTTATGAAGCATTACCATATGTCACTCATTTGCTACAACTTGATATGGTTACACCCATTACTAGCATCCACTGTGAGCGGGTGTTTAGTCAAATGAAGAAAGGTAGTGCCTTGGAAAGATCTCATATGCTCCAGAGCTGCAAAAATCATTTGATGCTCTTGCAGGTTGAGCATCAACTGCTTCGATCAATTTCTAGTAAGCATGAATTTTGTGAAAATGTCTCAATGTTCAAAATGTTAAACAGGCATTGCATGGAAAGGTTCTCTAGGAAATAGGAGAATTACACTCACTCAGAGCTATATCTAGTCATAATTAAAGACTATGTTACCAATGGACATTTTTTATTTCTCTGTCATTGTTTATTTCCTTATATTTTTAGGAATATGCAGTTGAAGAAGCTCATAATTAATTCATATCATGGAAGCTGAAAATGAAATGGCACAGAAAAGGGCTTGTCATGCATTATTGGTTGAGGTTCAAACACTTTAACTCAATATGCAAATGGTTCAATACCAATTCATTTGGACTCCCAGCTGCCATGGCTAACGCATCTTCTCAGAAGACTATCTCTGCAACTGAAATAATGTAGTCCTATCTTGGTTCTTCTCTATCCAGGACTTCATTTCTAGATCCTTCAGAAGATGATAATAAGTTTGCAAGTCCTTCCTTTCAGATGGGTGAAGAAGACAAAGACATAAGTGAAGAAATAGAGGTTACCAGCTTTGAGTTTTCTTCCCGTCTCTTTAGTATTTCAAAATCTCGCTATTTGAGTAGTTTGAAACTTCTAGCATCTACAGAAATGACAATTCACAAGGATATCGAGAGACCTAAAACAATTGTTTGGGTGACAAGTTTTCTGTTGGTGACACAGTTCTTGTTAGAAACTCTTACTTAAAGTCAGGTCAGGGAATGAGAGGTAGACATGATCATCTCCTTCCTCTTCCATTTATAAACTGAAACCTCCAGACAGTGATATATGCTACCAGAAGATGGTATGTCAGGGAGAAATGGTTTTGTTTATGGCGAATGAAGACTGTTCTTCAGCTGTGTCAGATTTGACTCCTGGAGTTGTCAAAAGCACTAGAAAGGCAGTATTGGAAGCAATATCTACTTGTGGATTTCACATTATAAGAAACATTTACAAGGAAAAGAGTACACATGCACTAGCACTCCCTTCTGACATCAAAAGTTGTTTTGCAAGGATATTTTGTTGTCCGGATTTTGGTGTATTTGCTGAGGTATATGCATTGTCTAACCTGGACCAGCGATGTGCAATGCATGCTTCTTTTCTTGTGAGACTTGATCAGTTAGAGCAGGCTGGATTTCCTTTCTTTCTTTATGGCACTGTTGCCTGGGAGAGGAAAAGAAGAGTATGGTTCAGTGAAACGTACAACTTTCCTCAAGGATGATAGTCCACTTCAGTGCATTGATTGCTTTGAAGATACATCATCTTGTTGTTCCCATGTTTGCTGTAGACAACTAGCAGATAACTTTGTAGACTATTATGGTGTGAAAACCCCACAGCTGTGAAAATGGGATTCATACACAGTGCAGAGAAAGAAAGGCAAGCGCAAAGTCCCATCAAATGGGAGTGAACCAACAAGCAAATGAGCTAACACTTCCATCACCTGTGCTGGCATCTCTGCTTGGGAAATCCCACAATTAGCAATGCAGCCTCATTCTACCTTAGTAGCTAGTGCAGAAGAAAAATGTGATGCTCTTTTGGCATCTGCTATTGCTGGTAGTACTAGGCAGCTTTTGGAGAAGTTTAAGCTCAAGCTCAGTCAGAACTGGATAAATGGGTAGTCAGTCAACAACACAGGAAACATTGAGAAGAACCTTTGATATTTTCTAGATGTAGCCTTTTCCACTTTTCCAGTTAAATTAAGTGAACATGTTAAATTAGTTTCTTTGAGATGTGAGGAAGATGAGCTATAAATCCAAATGCAGGGAGGAGGTACAGCTCTTTGTGGGATGGGTGCTCTTCAAAATAAAGCTGGTCATTTTTCACTGAGTCCTGATGACATCAACCTAGTGGCTGACAATCTTTGGCTTGAAATGGCTTTTAACAAAGACTTATAGAACAATGTGGAAAAACCAAGGTCCTAATTTGGTAACTATAACATTGATATGATTATTAATGTTGCATAAGATAATGGTTTTGATGGTGTGCATCTAGATAATGAAGTCATAAACGTCTTTTCGCATGCAGATCCCATTTGTTTGGATTAAGATCCAAAGGTCAGGGGCGGATCCAGCACATTTTCTGACATTCTCAAGAGTTCAAAATATAAAACCACACCCATAGACCACACCCAAAGACCACACCCAAACAATTATCATAGTTTTGATAATTATGCCAGAAAGACCAAGGACTATTGAAATTTCAAAAGCACTTTACTTACAGAATCAAAACTAACCTCTATTTCAATAAAAACTATTGTTAGGAAATTTAGTTTTTGACAAGGCATCACTGCCCTATCTACAGCTGGAACCCCACACTAAGGAATCACCCATGTTCCAGAATTCCAATTGATATCCCAGAGAAGAGCTCTTAACATACAAAAAAATTATTGACATGACAACATTGCCAACAACTGTGCGAAGCAACTGGGTTTCTACTTTGATGGCATTCAAAACAAAGTCCCACGAGCCACTATGTCATTCTGTTAGACCAAGTGTCTCTATATCAAAGCTGAACTATTATGAGCTTCTGCTGCGACAAGGTCCCCTGTATCAAAGATTAGCTACCAAGTGTCTCTCGAAGGTTCTCTCAAATCTGTTTGTGTACATACCCCTACAGCGTCTACAAACATAAGTGTGATCGTCAGGCCCGTCGGAACGAAATTAATATTGGGGGGGCTGTGAATAATGCAAACTGCACTGGGCTCCGGGAGAATTTTTGTTCGACCACGCCCTTTAGATTGCTGGAAAGCAACCTGGCTATACAAATTGCCACTTTTAATGGACGAATTACTATTTACAGAATTAAGACAATTTTTGAAATGGAAGTTGTAAACTGGCTGGAATCTATGTATTTGCAGTCATCTACTAACATTACGTGTGGCTGAAAAAGCTAACGGAATACTTTGCAGTCATTGACAGCAAAACTTTCGTGCTGTCTCCGAGCAATGCACGCCAGCAATCAACTTAAGAATTCATAAACACTGCCAAAACAAAATTTAACGATCCTCTTAAAACACGCCCTCCCCGCATCTTCGCATAACATATTCAGTTTTCAAGACTTCACTTTCTTCGCTCATGCTGTTTAACGTTCCTGATCAAGTATACATTGGTTCTTTGAACATGCAATAAATGATTAAAAGGGATAACTGGCAACTGAACTGGTTAATATTTTTGCAAATTTATAGTATGGCCTTGCAATGTTTTCTTGAAAATTTAAAGAGCAAATAGTTGCAAAATATTGGGGGAGCTGAAGCCCCCCCAGCCCCCCCGGTTCCGACAGGCCTGATCGTGTAAGCAGAAGTTAGGATGAATCTTCGTTATATCTGTCTAATGGGGACCTATAGCATTTCTAACACACAACCTAGCCTGACCTTAACCCTCCGCTCTCCGACCCTTTGTTTATACCCAATGTCAACTGGCACCGGCCAGACTCGTATTCATCCAGCAATCTTGTAAACAATAATTGCATAAGCGAATACAGACTGCCGTGAGCGACTATAAAACAGTCAAAAAGGAAAAATATAGCCATACATTATCGGGGGGGGGGCAGTTTCTCCTTTATCCACATTTACTCAATGGACTGGGAGTAGAGAATCTGTCTGCATGCCTGTGATAAAGTGTGACTATCAACTACTACTTGCGATCAAGCCATCCTGTGTGGCAACACTTACCTAGAGAAAGCTGCATACTAGCACTATATACCATCATAATTTGTTCAACATCTCTCTTCGTCAACAGCTGCTTGACTTCTTCTGAAAATTCTATTATTTCGGATAGATTGCTAACAAAGAATAGTTTTCTCCCGCTCTGAGCTACTTCATCCAACAGATAACTCACATGCCAGGGTACACGGCAAATTCCAAACAGTCACGTATACCCACCCCCTGAATCCTCAAGATTCTCAGTGAACCTTCTCCTCAGGACGCGCAAGGAATTAGTTTTAAAATTGTCCAGGCCTACCTCATATAAAATGAGTACCAAGAAAAAGCCATTGCTATGTATTTTGGACCTCGTCTAACCAGCGCAGATCTACCTTCTCAAGTGACCAAAAATCAGTACTGTTTCGATGCGCATGCAGTAAGAAAATTGCGTAGCACATTCTCAAGATGCGAAGGAACTTCTCAAATTGGCATGGAAACTACACGTAAACTGTCGCAACTTGCCTAGATACCTTTCAGGATTATTGACACTTGTCAAGCGATTTTATTACTTAATCACTATTGCTAGGTTACCACTTCCTTGAGGTATACCAAGTGTGCAGCAAATATCAGTGGGTACAGGGGTCAGCAACCTTGAGAAATCAGACTCGATTTGAGCTGACAGGTTGGTAAGATTCGAAAATCAGGACGCTAGAAAATCTGACATTCTCAACTGAGAATGTTGAGAAGGTCTCGATCTGCCTCTGAAAGGTTCTCTATGACGCCTTTCCTGGTTCATTAAATGTCAGACACAATGAGGGCCTTCTTTTCACTGATTTGTTGAATGACTATATAGCAGTTATTTTTCGTGAAGGGGATATGATTATTCTAAATAACGTGAAAGGACCTTTGGTATACAGCTTGCGAAATGGTGTATCATACTTATTGCACTTATCGTACTCCCATGGGTTTGCTACATACTGTATGTCTAAGGACAGGTCAGTTTTCAGTTTATATCGAAGATGACATGGATTCATCAGACTCATTTTCAGATGAACAGTACACTGTGTTTGAAATAATTGGCAAGCATTATGTGGTTGATGGTAGCCAAGAAGTATCTTGTATGTTCAAGCACGTTAATGCCCATGATATAAGGAGTCTTGATGGTAACAACTATGTCAATGATGCTGTTATTGCTTCTGTTTGTCAAGCAATAAGCTGAAAGTTTTCAAATGTGTTCACAGTTGTCCCTCTGGTAGCATCAAGACTTGTAAAGTACCTCTCTTCTGGTATGCCTTATAGTACAAGCTCCTCTCTCCAAATGAATAGGGAGGGACTACTCTGTCCAATAAACTATCAAAGCCACTGGTGGGTTTTATCAGTTACTCCTGCCTTGTCCAGTTATTCCATTTTAGATTCCCTTGGATTGAGGTTTGAGGATGAGGTACTGGCAATCATAGCACTTCTGCAATCCAATGATTTCAGAGGTACTTGCAGTTATGAAGGGAAAAGTCTCTGTTTTCCACAGCAAAGAAGCAATGGAGCAGAGAGTGGTGTATTTTCAATGTGTGGTATGGTGTGTGAAGCAAATCAAATTCCACATGACTTTTCTTTTTATAATATGGATCATGTGCGTGAACATTTAGCATACTATATTGTCAATGATCTGATCAATGAAGTCTCCTGTCCTTCACTGTGGCAAGGTATCAAATTTTTCCACCCTTTTCCTATTTCTGCATCATTATGATATTGATTATCAGTGAATGAAAGACTATTTTCAACAATTTGAACATCACAGGCTTGAGATAGATGTAAATATATCTAATGTATTTGTTGAGCCTTCTTGTTTTCTTGCTGTACGGTTATACTACTGAACTGATTAAATTTATGTCCACCACTTATGCTAATGTATTCAGTATGGTAACATGTTTGTTTAGTTCAGTTTTTCATGTTATCTAGTTATGTCATGTTATGAAAAGTGCGATTAAGACATTCAGATGATAAAGTGTTGTCTCTATTTGTGAACTCTGAATATTTCATCATGTGCTATCTGTGAAACCATTGATACATCAGTCGTTATGGACCAATTTGTGAAAATCTTCTCATCACCAATAGAATGTTGACTCAAAAATGAATACAGTAGCATTCATTCAACAGTCAAGTGCAAATTGCAAAATGGAGATCTCCCCATTCCTTTGAGTGGTGCAGCGTGATTATTACCTATATAAGTTTCAACCCCATTGTCATGAGAATGAGTTAGCAAGAATCCAAGGGACTCACGATATACTTCTGTACATGAATTCCCCCCTTAAAAAGATATATATATATATATATATAATATATATATATATATATATATATATATATATATATATATATATATATATATATATATATATATATATATATATATATATATATATATATATATATATATATATATATATATGTATATATATATATATATGTATACGAAGAAGCAAAGAATGGAAGTGTCTTTCAAATGGGTCGATATCATCTAGTGTGCAGCGATTAGGAGCTTCAATTATACCAAAATTGGAAATATGAGACTGACACAGAAAAACATTGCTCTGAGAAATTATCCCCACCATTTCAAAGTTATTTGAAGGAGTTCCCAGATCAAGTAGCGTGCCTTCATTATATGGGAGAAGGATGGGTAAAAATGACCCATGACCACAACTCTGAATATAATGATTGGCTAGACATGCTAGGCTCCTCTTTAGCTGAAAATTCCTGAACAATACGAGCATGATCAAGTCCTTTGCTTTGCATATGAACTAACCATTTACTACTTACCTCTTCATCTTACTGTCATAGTTTGGTGTCTTTGTTACTGTGGATTCCTTTCAGGAATAACATGAGACTGGGTAACCAATTCCTTTGGAGTGCTTGATTGGATGAAACTATAGCTGGATTCCTTACTTCACTTTGCTTTCCTCTCAACCTTTACTTTCAACTGTATAGTTTTATTGGTTTTGTTTATGTTTATGCAAAATTTGCTTTGTTCTTTTTGGATTTTGCATGTGCTTGGAAGCATTTCAGTCTGGTTTCTGTAGCTTACTAGCTACATCAGTAGAAAGCTTTTCATTATGGCGATGAGTAATGACTTTCTGGATAATGACAAATGTGAACCACCAGATACTATCGATATGTTTAGTGGGGAGAGTGATCCAGAAATCGTGAAATGACTCAAAAGGCACTGTGATGCTTGTAAGGGCCATTTGTCAAGGGCTATTTCATATATTATGAATGTATAACAACTGATTCTGAGCTCGCTGAGATAAGACAATATGAGTAGTCTCTTTGAGAGGTACAAACGGTTTACAATGTCCTGTTAAGTATTTAAGAGAGTCTTGACAGATGATATTGATGTTGAAGAATCCAATGGGTATTATTGTGAAACAGAATTACAGTTTCTTACAGTGAAAGATAAGGTAGTGCTACTTCTCAAAACAGAACAAAACACAATGCCTGATCTTTTCTAATGACCCAAGAGACTTTCAAGCGATTACCCTTAATCATTGGTAGCTTCTTCAAGCTGATACAACTCTGCATTGTGGATCATCAGAGAAAAGGCCCATTATTGCAATCATAGATGGAAAGAAATTCAACAGATGGGAGAAGTGTTTTGGAAAAGGTGGGTACAATAATACTTTCCCAATTTGCAAGTGAGACAAAAATGGCAAATGCCTAAATGACGCTTATTAAAGATTGACATTGCTATTGTCGTTGAGAATTCAGTGCCATGTAATTATTGGCCATTGGGGCAAGTCCTTGAAGTTTTTTGTGGACAAGATGGGCACGTGTGAACAGCAAGGATAAAGACTGCTAAGGAAGAACTTGCACAACCAATAACTAAATGGTGCCTCTTGGAGAGAGAAGACAAAATGAATCAGACACTGAGAAGTTTTAAACGGCAGTTATCTGATGATTGTGACAGTGCTCATTGTCCTGCTTTTCTTTATTTCGATTTGTATCATTTTTATTGGTTCTGTTTATGCACTGTTTTATTCAATTGTTAGTTGTGGGTATTTTTTGTGCGCTATCCCTCTGGGATATGGCTAAGTGTGTTTGCAGCTTTGGGGTTCTTTTGTTTTCCAGGTTGTTTTTCTTGTGTCTGCAAACATCGATGTATTCCGCAATCACAAAAATAGTTTTCACTATGGCCTGAAGTCCATTCGGTATATTGGGGCAAAAACACAGAATGAACTCCCAGAAATAATAAAAAACTCATCCTCTAAATTTTCTTTTAGAAGTAATCTCACAACATTCATTCAGAACTCTATGTAATGTTAATTATCTAGGATTATATACTTTTAAAATTTAAATTCGCTATTGATACTATAAGTATAGCACTACAGGGGTGCTCTCCTCATGTTACTTTATCCGAACTAGTTGGAGAGAGTTCCCCCTTAAGAAATTCCAAAACATTAAATTTATTCTGACTCTGATTAATTATGATATATCATATAATTTTTGTATTATGCATGTATTCTTGTGTGTAATAATGATGTTGTAATTTGGAATTTCAAATTAAAATGACATGAAAACTCAAAGTCTTGGTGTGCAAACCAGCCTGTGGTCAACAGCGAATGATCTTCTCAATTTTGAAATTGGCAATTGCTCAATCATGAATGACTCTCCTTGGTCATTTGATGGAAAGATGCAACAAAGGCTACTGAAAGAACACAGGCCAGTAATGAAACGTATAGTTGTATTCAAGCTGGAGAAAAGAGAATGGAAATTGACTTGAATCGATTGATATTTGGTGAAAAGCTGTGTTGAGGCTTATAGGCACAATCCTTTTCATGTGGAATTGTAACAAAATGTCAAAAATTAAGTGCACAAGGTTCAGACCTGGTTCTAACACTGATTTAGGCTTACCTCACCAGTGATCTTACAACTAGCATCATAAACAATGCATAATTTCATAGTGTTGTGATCTTCTTTCAATAACACCAAATGTGGAATATAATGTACATTGCCTGGCATAATATCGTTATTGTTGTTGTTGTTGTGTGGTTAAATTCAGTCGGACGTGTTTTTCATAGCTCTGTTGTTTCTTTCGAAACCAGCGATATTTTACCAAAAGGAAGGATGGAAATGAACGGTAACGATGAATTAGTCATACATGCAATCAGTTTTATCAGAGAAAAGCTAAAGAAGAGACCAGATAAAGTCACCATCACAAATTTCGTACACTCGAGGCATGGCCTAAGTCATACCGTTGTGGCAGACATTATGGCGCAACTCGAAGACAGGGGAGTTATCTTTCGGAAGGTCAAGAAAAGGAGACACTCTTTCTTCATATCTGACTTGGATGAGGACGAAAACTCTTCCTTATTAGAGGAAAGGGCTCAAGACAGTGATGTCAAAAGGAAAGAGGATGAGAAACAGCGCGAAATTGTTTGTGAACCCCGCCCCAACGGCCCTCCCTTGACCATCATGGATTTCGTCCACGCCGAGCTTGAACAAACAGAATTAAGACTCGCCAATAAGATCATGACCAAACTTGAAGGAAAGTATGTGGAAAAGGCAAATAATGAGAAAGTTCTCATTGAGAGGCTGGAAAGAGAGGTAGATTTTCTCAAATCAGAAATACAGAATAAGAATAATCAAATTTTAAGTATGCTAAGAAGTATGGATAACAGCAAGGCCAATTTTCAAAACGTCGAAGAGGTGAACAAAGGTGGAGCATGCAAAAACAATGCAATACCGTGCACAAACAAAACTTATGAATGGAAACAGGTCATCCCTAAGAGACTTGGAATGAATAGACCAAGCATGGCAAAGAAGCTATCAAATGAATTCGACTGGCATGCGAGTTATGAAGATTTCCCACCGCTCTCGAACACATTTGACCTGCTGTCATCATTGGATCTGCATGATACTGGAGATTATTTTTGTACAAAATCCTCAGCAAAGTCACATCGGCCTGCAAAAGTTGCAGAGGAGAGCACAAGAGCTACTCATGCTGGTTTCGAAAACGCATCACTAAAGACAAAAGATCACCCTCGTGTTATCGATCACAGTGAGCAAAGTTCTACTGCGGCATGCCAGAATGTTACAAAAAGACTACAAGAAGGTAGGAAGCCAAAACCAACGCAAGATTGTATTACTATCCTTGGCAATTCCATGGTGAAAAATATTCAGGGATTCAAAATGAAGCAAGCAAACAACAACGACAAAAATGTGTATGTCAAGTCTTTCTCTGGAGCAACAGTAGATTGCATGAACAGTTACGTTTGCCCAACGATAAAAAAGAATCCCAAGACAATCATTCTCCACTGTGGTACGAACGATCTAAAGAGTCCTCAAGGTGCATGCAACATCGCACAAGATATAATCGATTTAGCTGAAGCACTTGAAACAGGTAACAACTCAGTTATGGTGTCAGGGTTGGTGCCCAGGGGTGACTTCCTAAATGGCAAAGCAACTGAAGTCAATAAAGTACTGAAACAGTTATGTCAAAGTAAGAACTTAAAATTCATTGACAACTCAAATATAAATCCGAGCATCCATCTTAACCGCAGCAGACTTCATCTCAATGAGTATGGAACCACACTGCTAGCTAACAATTTTATTTTTAATCTTGGATTCTGACTAGATATTGAGGGGGTTAGGTCATATAACGAGCTTCCCATTCGTATGGAACCTGAAATTCCTTCCGCTGATCCTTCCAGCGTTGCCATTTCTATCACCCCAACAGTGGAGGCTACTCCAAAATCCACTATGTTGGATTCACAGGGCACCCCTGATAACAGTGATGCAAAATCAGCATTGAAAAAAGTGCGTTTAAGAAACATCGGTCGATTGACTATCGGTTATTTAAATATAAATTCCATTAGGACTAAATTTGATCCATTAAGAGAGACAGTTTCACAGAATCTTGATATTCTAATAGTTGTGGAAACAAAAATTGATGATTCTTTCCCAAAAGAACAATTCTACATTGAACGTTACGCTGATCCACTGTGGCTTGATAGAAATGGCGAAGGTGGAGGTCTGTTGGTATACATGAAAAGTGACATCACAATGAGACAGTTAAAATCTTTCAAGTTTGAAATTGATATGGAATGTAATTGTTTTGAAATAAATTTAAGGGGGAAAAAGTGGGCCCTTTTCAGTATCTACCGACCACCATCCCAATCACAAGATCACTTTTTCGAAAATCTTGGCAAAGCAGTTGATCATAATAGTGAAAAATATGACAATTTCTTGTTGATTGGTGATTTTAATACAGTGGAGACAGATCAGCAAATTCGTACTTTTATTAACACCTATGACCTCAAAAATTCTGGTAAAAGAGCCAACCTGTTTTAAGGCTGATAATCCATGTTGTATTGACCTAATCGTAACAAATAGGTATAGGAGTTTCCAACATACCACTACTTTCGAGACAGGGTTATCTGACTTCCACAAAATGATAGTCACAGTTTTGAAAACAGGTACACAAAGTCAGGGCCTACTGTTATTAACTATAGAGATTATAAGAAATTTTCGGAACAGGCTTTCAAACGAGAACTTAAGGAAGAGTTGGACAGTATCAAAACAACTGATTTAGACTACAGCACTTGTCAAAATTGCTTTGAAAAAGTTCTTGATAAACATGCACCGATGAAAAAGAAATACGCAAGGGCCAATGATGGACCCTTCATGAATCGAGTTCTCCGTAAAGCTACTATGTTGCGTTCTCGATTAAAAAATAGGTATAATAAAAGCAGCACTGCTGAAAACTGGGAAGCTTTTCGCCGGCAGCGCAACTTGTGTGTTACATTATTCAGAAACGAAAAAAACAATTTGTACAAAAATTTGAATATTTCTGATATTACTGACAATAAAAAGTTTTGGAGGACTGTAAGACCTGTCCTTTCCGATAAAGTTAGATCTAACTCAAAAATAACCCTTATTGAGAATGATATGATAGTCTCCAATGATAAGGAGGTTGCTGAAACCCTGAATGATTATTTTGTATCTATTACTGACTCATTGGATCTTACGGAGAACAGTGAGGTTATTTTGAGTACAGATGTCGCAGACCCTTTAGGTAGGGCTATAATCAAGTATTCCAACCACCCAAGCATAAGGAGAATCCGGGATTTTGCTCAAAGTGATGATTCTTTCAAATTCCAAAAGGTTTCGTTGGAACTGATGCATACTGAAAGTGGGAGACTTGATCCTAAAAAGGCAACAACCGTCAAAAATATACCTGCAAAAGTGCTGAAAAACAGCTCTGAAATTTGCTCCGAATCTTTGCAGCTTATTGTCACTGATTGTGTACAAAATGGTTTGTTTCCGGACTTATTGAAACTAGCGGATGTCACTACCCTTTACAAAATGGGGGAGAAAACCAGGAAGGAAATTACAGACCAATGAGCGTTTTGCCAACCGTTTCTAAGGGTTTTGAGAGAATACTGGGTAAACACATTATTGATTATATGGGACCTTATCTATCGGCACTTCTTTGCAGTTTTTGGTAAAGGGTATAATGTGCAGCACGCGTTGGTTCGAATGCGTGAGAAGTGGAAAACTAGCTTAGACAATGGAGAGAATATTGGCGCAATCCTGATGGACCTATCCAAAGCATTCGATTGTATTAAACATGACCTCCTTTTAGCAAAGCTAAATGCTTATGGTTTTAGCCATGAAGCACTGCGTCTCATTAACAGCTTTTTAGAAAATAGGCACCAGAGAGTTAAGATTAATGGGTCATTTAGTGCCTTCAAACAACTGTTTCTTGGTGTTCCACAAGGCTCAGTTCTTGGTCCCCTGTTCTTTAACATCTATATAAATGACTTGTTGCTCTCCATACAGGATACAGATATATGCAAGTATGCTGATGACACAACCTTATATACATGTGATAATAATCTTGATAATGTAATTGCAAGGTTGGAGAATGATTCAAATATTGTTATAAAATGGTTCCCTGATAACTGTATGAAGCTAAATACAGCTAAATGTCATTTACTCATACTTGGTAGAAACTCTAATCAGCAGGTCACAGTTAATATAGGAGATTCTGTCATAGAAAATACGGAAGAAGAAAAGTTACTAGGCGTTGTGATCGGCAAAAAACTCAATTTTGAGACGCATATCAGTAAGTTATGTAAGAAGGCTGGTAACAAACTTTCTGCCCTCGCTCGCGTATCTGGATACATGGACACTAATAAGCTAAAAATCTTAATGAGAGCCTTTGTAATTAGCCAGTTTCAATATTGTCCATTAGTCTGGATGTTCCACAGTAGGCACCTGAATAATAAAATTAATAAAATACATGAAAGGGCCCTAAGAATTGTATACAAGGATTATGAATCTAACTTTAACACCCTGCTAGGAAAAGATAACTCAGTTAGTATTCATGCAAAGAACCTGCAAATTCTTATGATTGAAATGTTCAAAACTAAGGAGAACATGAACCCCCATTTTATGAAAGAGATTTTCTGTGAGCGTATTGTTACTTATAATCTGAGAAACAATAATGAATTTTTGTTACCAAGGGTAAGAACAACACGTTACGGATCTGAAACCATCAAATATAGAGGACAGCGCCTGTGGCTATCCCTACCTCAGCACATAAGGAATGCTCAATCTATCACTGAGTTTAAGAAAGAAATTAAAAGCTGGAGTGGCGCTGACTGCACATGTAGACTATGTAGGACTTTTATTCCACAGCTTGGATATTTGTAATACCATGACAACCGGAGCTCGATTTTCAGATTTTTAATCTGCTCGGATTTTTACAATACTGTGTTTTTTATTCTGCCTTAAAATAGTATACCATGTATTTTTTATCTTATTTATTTAAGTTTATGCCATTGTACCTTATATCTCATTTTAGCAGTTGGCTTGGATTAGCATGTATAGTAATGTTTTTAATATTTATTGTACATAGTTATGTAGCGCCAACTTTACATAAATTGAATAATAATAATAAAATATCGTTATCCTTGGTTACATATTAAACAATACCTGTTTCTATTTGATCATTAATTACACCATTACACTGATAAACAATACAGGCTTTCACTTAATTTGACTTAATGCAATGTAATAGTGAAGTTAAGCATTTTTTAGCGATTGAGTAGTTATCAGGTATTGTGGATATTTCATCCTTTACCAGTAGGAAGATTTCATAATGTTCTCCTTCACATTTGATTTTTCCTTCCATTACATTTTCTGAGTTTTGAAGTCGTATTGTTGTTTTTTACACTTACTTCTTCACAATCCCAAAAGTTTTTAAGTTGTTCATTTAATTCATCCTCTCTCGATTAACAAGGCATCAGTTTTCACAACATGAGAAACTGTAACATTAGAAGAACAAGTTTTCAGCAAAGGAGTTTCAACTGGACTACTGAATATGCACCCAAAACGAGTTAAGATGGCTACAGGGCTGATGGGTTGTTCCCCCCTTACCACTTGGTTGAGTAAAAGCAATATACGAAGTCTGCTCCTATCATAAAGTTGATTTCTAAATCTACTGTGCCATCTCCACAGTCCACTATTGGGAGATGTCCAAAATGGGGGTACATCTCTCTCGCTAAGTCTATTGCTTGGTTTGATAATGGACTACAAATGAGAGGTACCACAAAGGCATTAAGGTAAACAGTACGATTATCTGCACATTTTATTGCCAACCGTATGGTGTTGCATGCTTTTACTTTACCTTGTTTTTGTTACCAAAGTCCTTGATAAGTACTTGATTCCTACTAACAGTAGGTAGATACACTCTATCTCTCAAACATGCAGTAATGTACCTTTTTGCGAGCAGGAATCTAATATAACCCTGACCTTGTATGAATTTGAAGGGTTACTTATTTCATGCATGGTTGCTTTAGTGGTTTGTAATAAGGTAGCTTGATTACTGTGATCCTGCAAAATATAAAGGTTTGTACTTATGGGAGGATTTGTTGTGGCTTGCGTATAATGGGTAGCAGGTGATAACAATTGACTTAGTGTTTCCATATTGCTACATTGTGACACACTACCTACAGTGCAACCAACGATTCTGTTATTTTGTTTTGCAGTTTAATGTGCACTGATGAATGTCCCAACTCCTCTGTCCTTCCAGCTTCCTTAAAGGTGATGATTGCAACATCCAATATGCCAGCAAATTTCTCCATGTCTTTGCATTGACCTTCACGTATTGATGTGAATTCATCTAGCTCTTGGATATATCTCACCATGTGTCACCTTTGTCCACCAAATTTCTCAACCTCGATCAAAGCCTATCGTGATCCAGCTAAATGGACTGAAATTTTGCCTATTGTACTTCTCGGTATTCGTAACACCATCAACACTGATCTGCAATGCACACCTGCTCAACGTGTGTACGGTACTGCCCTTCGTCTGCCCGGCCAGTTCATTACATCAACCTCTTCTAATGCCTTAGATCCTACTGTTTACGTTGATCTTCATCAACACACAATGCATGATCTCAAACCTGTCCAGCCTCGTTCTCAAGCTGTCAAGTCATATCTACCGAAAAATCTTCCAACTTGTACACATGTCTATGTGCGCACTGACTCTGTCCGCACCCCGCTCCAGCCTCCATATACCGGTCCCTATCCGATAATTTAGCGTCACGACAAGCATTTCACTTTGGACATTCGTGGTCGCAAAGAACACATCAGCATCGATCGTTTAAAAGGTGCCTATCTTGATTCTGACCTCCTTCCTTCGTCTCCATCACTCGTGATTCCGGGATCCTCTGCCTCAAAAGAAACAGTCCCCTCTGCACCAAGACGAACTCATTCCGGAAGAAAGGTCCATTTTCCTGATCGACTGGAATACTGACATAGCTCAAGAACTTTATATATATCATACATTCATGATTTTATCTTATCTTGGACTTTCAACATACATTCATTTTACGTACATTTTTCTTTTTATGAATTTCCCTATGTATAATTTCATCTTCATTCGTATTTTGTTTCCTACCATACTCGAATGCCTCTTATCCACTCGCATTCTAGGGGGAGCTATTGTAGCATCTCTCTCCTCCTATACAAATCATTTCTTCCATAACTATTCATAACCATTCATTTTCACAATTTGTTTTATTCCCATAACAACTCATACCATTACTTCATTCACACATTCCTACGCACAACCACATCTTACGTCAAAATCATTGTTTGGGCCTAAGTTCTCCCTACTCAGCATTTTCTAACGCCTCGCTATTACTTTTTCATCCCACATAAACCATTACGTAATCTTTGTAACATACAGTATATATATATGATAGAGAAATCAGTTAGTAGAGAATTATATATCCGAGAACAAGAATCATATAAGAAGAAAACGAACAACTTCTATTCTGTGCTTACACATTCTGAAGGCAAGACCACAAGCGGCATGTTCTATATTCTAATTACACATTAGTAGTTCACTTAGTACTGATAGCCCGCTACACGCGGGCTTCCCTAGCCCCAGTTCAAAGGTTGCATATCAGCCTTGGAAAGACTAACGCTGTGCCCCCATGAAAGTTGCTTGGTCTGGTCGCATAGGATCACGAAAAGGTGACGTCATGGGCCTGTGCGATGGAGCACGTGACTTTCGGCCTTGCATTGTGCAAAAATCAAAGAAAATTGCGAGAAAAAATTGTGCAAAAAATGCTCGGATACCTGCGCTAGGCTACGGGGCAGTAAAGGGAAAGGAAGAAAATCAAGAAGCCCCGTAGCCTAGCGCAGTTATCCGAGCATTTTTTGCACAATTTTTTCTCGCAATTTTCTTTGATTTTTGCACAATGCAAGGCCGAAAGTCACGTGCTCCATCGCACAGGCCCATGACGTCACCTTCTCGTGATCCTATGCGACCAGACCAAGCAACTTTCATGGGGGCACAGCGGCTGATATGCAACCTTTGACCTGGGGCTAGGGAAGCCCGCGTGTAGCGGGCTATCAGTACTAAGCTAGTCTCTATTATACGAATTGTTGATTGCACAGAATTGTTTACAATGCTGTCTACAATGAGGCACTAATGAAACTACACGACATATTGTCTCCTGCTTCACTCAACTCTAACTTAAGGAGTCTTGGAAATAATTTTAAGATGTTATACCAGATACAATATAGCACACGAATTGGCAGGTATGAGTGGTTCTGTTATCATGTAGGTGACCACTAATCCTGTCCACAGAGGTACACAATCAAGTTTGATCCATAAACGTAGGTGTTATGCAATTGGAATCTGTGATAGGACTTGGTAGCTCAAGGTGATAAAACAAAAGAATATTGCTTAGTATTCCTATATCACACATTTATATAATATATAGCAGATTGTAAAAAACACGATTGAGCAGCGTGAATCATATAAGATATCAGCCAAAGTTCTTGGGGGAGTCCATAGGTTATGGCTATACAAAACAAATAATGCAGCTATCCAGTACTAAATTATCTGTTACAACCATGTGAAATTCAGAATTCAACCAATAATTGTAGTTGGATAGGGGAAAGTGGCCCCATAAATCAAATATTGCTATCTAGTACTAATTCATCCCTAAAAAAACTATAATATCATATGCAGAATGATCTATGGAAGTCAGTAATTCTTTGAAATGAGTAATACTACATATCCTGTATCATCAACTCAGATGTCAAACGAAGGCATTACCTCAGTGGGGGCAAGGGGTGTCATAAATTAAGTCTAGGCAATAAAAGTGATGGTCATATCTAGTACTAATCCATCCCTTAACAGTATATCATCACGTGCAGAATGATCTATGGAATTCGGTAATGGCATTTATAACAAATGATCTCAGAAAGAAGGGGAACTGTGTCCCAACAGAAGAGCATTCAGTATAGTGGAACTCCTTAAAATTGACTTGACCAGAATAACTCTACCATCTATTGTGGAAATAACTATGAAGCCTACTGTAAATACAGTGAAAACAAAATAAAAAAGAGTTACTGAGCTGAGAATAAAGTTGGTAACATCTTAGTGTTTGCCTGTAAAACGTGTATGATAAAATCAAGGAGTATATTCGACTGTAAGGGCAATATCTCAAATGTAAGCAAAGTGCCCAAACTCTTGAGACATCCTAACATCCAACGAAGAATCAACAGCAAGCTAAAAGCTCCTAGTACATCAGCAAATATTGCATTAAATACCTCCTCAATATCATAACCATACTTCTGCAGTAAGAAAACGGTAATTTAGAAGAGAAAATCAAGCAAAATTGAGGGGAACTGCCTTGATCTTATTGCCCTTGAAGCAAAGGTATGGAATCACCCTCAAAAGACCGCAATTAATCCAAAACAAAGGACAACAGGTATCTGCGATCGTGAGATGAACTTGGGAATCCCCTCGCATTTCACAGTACACACTACGACAAAGGTAAAGAATGAAAGTAAAAACTGCAAAATTAGGGTAACCAAATTCAGCAATAGCCCTATACATACTTCAGTGAAAGCATTCCACATACCAAGACTTTATCCCCATACACAACCGTATCCTATGTCATTCATACATGTGGTAAAAGCAATGGATAAATTCCAAGCTAGCAAGGAATACAACAGTAAACATTACATAATCATTTCATCACAATGTAGTAAGAAACGTAGGATACCTTAGCGAATGAAATCAAGCGAAAAAACACTAAACTGGAGGCAGAACGACGAAATTCTCCTCCAAGTCACAGGACAACTATACAGTAGTCCTAATCAAAACATTGCCAACTGAAAGCAGCAAGCACGCCATTCCATGTCATCTAAATAGGCATGAAAAGCAAACAACCTGCCATAATCTAGCACCGAATACAAAGTCAAACATATGTTGAATATCTTTTCACAATGTAGAAGGAAAAGCACAGTGATTTAGTACACAGCATCGAACAACTTTGAGAAGAACTGTCATGGCGGTAATTCACTCGAGGGAAGGTGGCTGAATCTCGTTGAAAGATATGGAAACAAATGGCTGGCCACAGTAGAATACAGATGAAATGGACAAAGGACATACAGGAATTCTTAACTCAAACCATTTCAGGAAATTAGAGCTGGCTTACCTGGAAGAACTGCAACCAAAGTCTCCTCGCGATAGCACACACAGTTACTTAGTCCTACTGGACCGCTCGCAGAACTGACAACACGCGGTCCAGCAGGGAGGAGCAACAGAATTGCTGGTAATGGCGATAAGAGGAAAGTGGAATAACTCGGCGAAAAAAAATGATAAAAATCAGATCTCTTCTTATGTAAGTAGTAGACCCAAATGGCTACCCTCAACAGACATTTGGGGGCCATGGGACAAATACACTGGGAGGAGATTGTGTAGGCGGAATCAGGTCACGTGGTACAAATCTGAGCAATCTGATTGGTGTGGCATAAATTATCATATAGGCATCTTAGTATATAGAGAAGTAATGATAGCCCGCTAGACGCGGGCTCCCCTACCCCAGTTCAACAGTTGCAGATTAGCCTTGGAAAGATTAACGCAGTGCCCCCATCCAAGCTGCATGGTCCGCATTGTTGATGAGCATGGATGAAAAAGCTCGCACAGGATCATGGGAGGATGACGTCATGGGCCTCTGCATTGGAGCACGTGACATCCGGCTTTGCATTGGAGAAATCAACAAAAATTTGCGAGAAAAAATTGTGCATAACTGCTCGGATACCTGCGCTAGGCTATGGGGCTTTAGAAGATGAAGAATAAAATCAAAAAGCCCCATAGCCTAGCGCAGGTATCCGAGCATTTTTGCACAATTTTTTCTCGCAAATTTTTGTTGATTTCTCCATTGCAAAGCCGGATGTCACGTGCTCCAATGCAGAGGCCCATGACGTCATCCTCCCATGATCCTGTGCGAGCTTTTTCATCCATGCTCATCAACAATGCGGACCATGCAGCTTGGATGGGGGCACTGCGTTAGTCTTTCCAAGGCTAATCTGCAACTGTTGAACTGGGGTAGGGGAGCCCGCGTCTAGCGGGCTATCATTACTAAGCTAGTCTCTATTACATGAACTAAGCATATACTTGTTTAAAGTGGCATGTTGAATGACGCATAAATGGAAATAAATCATACAATATCTCCTGCATGAGTCAATCCTAATGTAATGAATCTTATACAATAATCTTCCTGTATAATGTAAACACTTCAAAGACCATTTAGTATGTGACATCAAATGAGAGGTATGACTGCAACCTCTGTCTGGTTTTAGGCATTATTCTTGCCCAGTCTGGTATACTACATAATAAGACCCAAAAAAATAGAACAGATGCAATTACAATACCTGAAAGGCCCTATACATCACACACTATGTCATGCATCACTCAATCCTAATGTAATGAGTCTTATACAATATTGCTGTATACTGCAAATACTTTAGAGACCATATAGTATGTCACATCAAATAAGAGGTATGACTGCAAACTCTATCTGGTTTTAGCCATTATTCTTATCCAATCTGGTAAATAATTGTTAATCATGGGACATCTGATGTGAGATGACCTTTTCTTATTTTGATGTAAATATGCTAAATAGTAAGCACCATAGGCAGTTGGGACCAGATGACTCAGAGTCCTTTCCGGCTGTATGTGGTGCAAACAAAGTATGATATTGTATTTTTATTTTATTTTAATATTTAAAAAAAAAAAATCTGGTATCCTACATTATACAACACAATAAATTAGATAAAATTTAATTACTATACCTGACAGGCCCTATATTTCAAGTTTAAAACAATAAAAGAATATTGCTTGCTAATACAACATCACTGTATAATATTCTGCATAGTAAGATGGATAGCCAATGAATGAGATATACCATACAACCTGAAATCACAAAGTCAGATGTCAGGCATTAAAGGTAGTTATGGTGGTGGTGGTGGTGTACAACTTAGTAACATACCTTAAACCTAGCATCATATAGATGGATGTAGTCAAATACCTTATCCAAACTTCCATACAATTTATCCAGAGGTACTATATTCAGTTGTAAAAAATTCTACAATCTGAGACAACTCCAGAATAATGTGCATAGATCATGCCTAAGCTTATGTAGAGAAGTGGCTCATAACCCTTTAGTAATCCTACAATACTCCATATCAACTTGCGGTGGAACACAGTCACATATACTATTACCTATGCTGTTACTAAGGAGCACCAACTAATATATCCAGAAAAAATCACTGATGTAATAAAATCAATAACAAAAATTAAATGTTGGGGCTCCACAAAGTATTCAATCTGGGGCTCTAGAATATTCTTGCATGTCCAACTGGGGTACAACAGCCTGCAATCACAAAGTCAGATGTCAACCATTAAAGGTACTAATGGTAGTGGCGGGGGGGGGGGGGTGTACAACTTAGCAACATACCCTAACCCTAGCATCATATAGATAGTTGAAGTCACATAACTTATACAGACTTCCATATAATTTATCCAGAGGTATTATATTTATTTGTAAAACATCCTACTATATAAGAAGACTCCAAAATAAAGTGCATAGATCATGCTTATGCCTATGTCGATAAGTACCCAATAACCTCTTAGTAATCCTCCAATACTGCATATCAACTTGTGGTGGATCAAAGTCATATATACTATTACCTATGCTGTTGCTAAGGACCTCCAACTAATATATCCAGGACAAATATGAATACTAAAATAAAATCAATAACAAAACTTAAGTGTTGGGCTCCACAAAGTACTTAATCTGGGGCTCTAGAATATTTTTGCATGTCCATCTGGGGTACAACATTGTTGCATCTATTTTATGATGTGCCTCAACCCCCACCCCCCCTGATACTGAATGACTGCTCCATAAATGTACAACACTGAAATAATAGTGCCTTATAATCCTAGAGCAAACTCAACAGTAACAATATTATGAAACAAAATCACACCAGTCCTAACCTCTTGTCAACCATATAAAGCTGTAAATTCCATCAATGACTGATATAATATAGAGCTTGCATCATAACAACAACTTTATTATCATAGCTGTACTTCAGAGGGGGGCCTGATGTGGCAATTGAGTACAATACAAATAAGGTTGCTGGCTCTAACTAATACAACACTTTAACAACATATCATCATAAAAAGAATGAAATATCAAAAGTTGTAATGGTACTGGTGACAACTGATATCTCAAAGTGAAATAGGCTAGTGACAAAAATCCTACAGGCAGACAATCAAGTACTATATTGGTACATGTTTCATCTAAGGACATCAATTCAAATGTATGACTACCACTGTCATCTAGGCAAACCCAGTAATATCTGTCAACCTCCTACAATAGCTACCTTGAGGCATTCAAGTAGGCAATATACAATGACAATATATAGAGATGCTTCATAATTTAAGTTCATAACAGCTAAAGACTATTCCTATAAGTGTGCTAGTCAGAAATGAGTTGAAACTCAGAAATTGTGCATGAGTGTGGCAAAACCCCTTATACATAATACACTTTTACAGTAAGTCCCTCAACACATTTGATTACAAACAATACTGTTAATTCGGGTGTGAGCTGGAAGATGGGGCTCAAGGAATTAATATTAAACAGTGCAAATCATTGTGATCTAATACTACTTGATCCAGTCAAACCATATTATCATGTGCAGAATGATGAATAGAAATCATGAATGGTCTTTATAACAAATAATCTTAGGATGAGAGGGAGCTGATTTGCCAGGAAACGGAGAGTTAGGACTAAAGCAACCATAAGCTGATTCCTCCAAAATAGCACAAAAATCTATAGTGAATACAACGATTAGACTCTTGTACATAATAAAGATTGTTAGACTGTTGTATATACATAGGTGATCAGTAGAGTACTATACAAAATAAAGCCCTATGAATAACTTACTTAAGTGTGTTGACCACAATCATACTTTAGAACACAATGTCAGCCTAACAACATCAAGAAAGAACAACCTGATAACGCATGGTACTATACACCAAAGTATCAACGAATTAGTACATAAAATATCTGTATACGTCTCTGCACCTTTCACTATAAAGATACCACTGATTGAGAGTACTAAGTGTTCTACTGAGAATAAGGAAGGAATCAGCTTTAGTGACTGAGAGTAATATGAATCGCCCCTCAAGGTTTCAGAGAGAATACACATAGTACCTTCCAGACAATACTGTAACAAAACCAACTGGGACAGAGAGCTATTACACTCCAATAAGTCAAGGAATAAGTTGAACAACATCTTAGCTCCAGCCCACAATAAGTGTATGGTACAAACCAAGAGCTAACCAGAAGTGACTGACAACAAATCAAACGTAAAGGAAGCGGCCTAACTGTTCAGACATACTTCCTTCAACATCACATGCAAATGCACAGTATGAACAGCACAATAGACTGTAATAATATATCAGTAAATAATACAGTAAATACCCACTTAATAGTATACCGAACTTCTGTAGTAACCAAACGGTAATGTACAGGCGGAAATCAAGCGACCATGATAGGAATTGTCATGATCATACGGCCCCAGGGCAATCTTATGGAATCTCGATCAAAACATGGCATTACATCTCGTCCAACTTGGAAAGTAGCGACCAATCTATACAAAAAAATCCTGGTAAAACTATATCGAAACATTCTCAATGAAATAAACCACTAACCTTATAGAGAAGGGGCGAAATTCCATGAAGACTTGAACGAAATCCATCCACTTTGAAACACGCCCTCAACTGCAAATTTGCGGTCTTGTGTAAACACTATTGTTCGCAAACAAAGGATGAGAGGTTTCTGCGATCTTGATCTGAAGTTGGGAATCCCCTCGCATGTCTATCTACAACCTACAACAAAATAAAGAGCGTAAGGACACCAACACATCATAGGAATAATATGACGGACAGTTAGCAAATAAAATATACACACTGTAGACATCTCTGTACAACCATGTTACGATATTTTGTGGCTACTGGCAATGAGAATGAAACACACAAAGTAGTGGCTTCCTTGACTAAACTGAGGGGAACGAAACCTTCTTGTTACAGTTATATTACCGAAAAGAACTTAAACTCTTAATTATAAGTCACACAATAAGTCACATATACAACTACAAACTTAGACCCAACACACTTCATCAATGCTCAAATTCAGCATTTCATGTAGCACACTTCATCAGGAAAGGTAACGACTTCCTATCTCCTTTAGGCTCGCATTAGCTTCAAGGTATAAACATCAATCTAGCAACGAATAGGTCAGTAACTATTTCATCCCAATATTGTAATAGATCCAAGACAATCTAGAGAATAAAATCAATCTGATCGGAGAGGAAGTGTCATGGCGATATACCCCCGAGGGAAGCTCACTCAAAATACTGACATAACGTGTGTAATATGAAACATGTATAGTAGACAGAAAAATTGCAGGCAATCTGAAAACAAACCCTACTACATGAAAAAACAACTTACCTGGTAGTAGAAGGACGACAGGTCACTTGAATTGACCAGGCAACAGAGAATAACATCAACCATGGTGGAGAGGAACTGTCATGGCCGAAAACCACCGAGGGAAGGTATTGCAATCTTGCTAGCAATATTGACCATCAGTGTAGAAAATACTATAGAAAGTGCCTACAGAGGACAGGGGAAAAACAGGCAATTTAACATCAAATGTTATAGCATTAGAAATCGACTCACCTGGTAACAGAATCACAAAATGTTCCTCAACTTTCAACTGGAACATCAGTCGCATTCAATCCATGTCCGAACTGAGAGGTTCATGTTCGGTATATCCTAGTTACAACGGAGGACAAAACAGCTAAACACTATCCTAATACATCAAAGAGTACAACATGAAACATCAGTTAAATGTGTTAGCACAACTTACCAGTTAAAGCATTGAAATCTGGCGAACAGAATCAAACGGATGGAGAACAACTGTCATGGCGAGAATGCCCCCGAGGGAAGCTGTTCAAATCTGGCCTAAAAAAGAGGCAAGTTCAGGGCTCACATCACCCGTAAATCGAATCTACAAAGTAGCAGTGCTATAATGTCATTGAATAAAGATTGGCAATCAAAACTCGAATCTTCAGATAGCAATGAAGCGACGAATTAGTGGCTAAACTGTCATGGCGACTAACAACCACGAGGGAGGGTGTACGAAACTACCTCCATACATCAAAAACGATTGTTTAAAACACCAAAAAACGCACGCAATGGAGGAATAAAATATAAGCGAACCACAATACAGTATTTAGAGAGGACAAATAGCTACTAACCTGGTAAAAATCAACCAAACTTCTCCTCAAAAGTCAGTAAACCTGATCCCGGTCGAACACGCCTTGTACTGAGAGCAGGGCCATCCATGTGGACGATAACAATGGAGTACAATAGAGGACAGACAAAGGTCCGCAAAGAAGCTCAGAGAAGGTGGAATATCTCGGCAACAAAAATCGATAAAAACACGATCAGACCGTCGCTGCAATCTAGACTTACGTAGAGAAACTCGACCAGACTCTGAGACCGATCACCCAGCTATCCAAGGAGGAGTATCCTGTACAGCATCAGGGGCCGGTCTGTTTGATGTAAACAAGTGGCGAGCTCATTTGCATTTTGGCATTTTAGTATATAGAGATATTAAAACAAGCCTCAGCCACGGATCTACTAAAGACTGTTATGTATAGGGTAAATCAGGAGTCCAGTATGCAGTATGTTCCATTTGCATGCACTATGCCTGTTTTATCATAGGGAGCCATGGAAAACTGGATTTTTGTGTATAGGTTAAATAAGGTACCCATTATCCTGAGGTACCTGAATAAAGGACTGCAACAGAAATGTTTATATATTACTGACCTGGCTTTCCTACCATCTGTGACATTTGTTCCCAAGCATTTGCTCTATTGTGTGTTGATCATGATAAGATCTAGTGCTGGTATTCCACAGACAAGGATAACATTCAATTTCTATTATGAAACTTTCCATGCCATATTCACAAGTGTAAGCTTTATCTTGACTGATCTCATTTATATCTTCTCACACTTTTTACTCAATAACTTGTTCTGCTTTCTCCCTGCATCTATCATTGTTGTGTCTGCTTTATTCTTACACTCATTTTGTTGTAGAGCCTTTTGCAGTGACGCCAGATTTTGTGGCTTAGGCTACGTTTACACGAGACCGGTTCGAAAATGATCCACATCAATTTGGATGCGGCTTTGCACGTTTACACGAGACCAGTCCAAAATTAGTTCAGATTCGTACGGCGTTTACACGAGACCTGTAATCAACAAAAGTCTTGATTCTGCACATGCGCACTGACAGGCCATCTTTATCTTGCACGTAAAATGGCAGCTTATTCTCAAAACAGAAAGAAGGCAGAGAAAGGTTTTTCATGGACAGAGGAAGAAGCTGCATTGCTAGTTAAAGTCATAATAGACTACAAGGCTTGCAAGTCCAGTCTAGGCCTGGATTGGGAAACGGTTAAAAGTAAATACGAGGAAATAACTGAACGGTTCCGTGCTAGCTACCCCAAGAAAGAGAGCGGAGTTGATTTCGAACAATTTCCAAAATGTGAAGATATTACCTTTATTACAAAGGACAAAGTCATGGCGAAAATTAAAAGGATTAAGGCAAATTGTCGCAAAGCTGTTGACAGTGGTCGCCGAAGTGGTGGAGGGCGTGTGGTGTCTTTTTTGTACAAAGAATGCTTTGAGATATGGTGCGGTTCACCTGCAGTTGATAGCATTCCAACTGGGATTGAAAGTGTTAGTTTGAATGAAGATGATTCAACAGACTCCCAAAGCAAATCGGAAGTTGAAATCACCACACTCACACCACTCACACCACTCACCAATTCAGACTCACTTACATCTTCAGACATGGGAAGAGATGCCAGCGATGAAGACTCACCTGCAACATGTACAATGCCAAAAATCAAAGACATGGGTGCCTGCAGAAGAGATCTGCTAGTTCATTTAAAAAGTAAAAGAGATTCAAAATTGACAAAGCGCACATCATCAGAGGCACAATTGTTAGAGTCTACAAGGCAAGAAATAACAGTAAAGAAAAGGATCGTGGAAAGTATAGAGTTGGCAGAAAAAAAGCATGAAGAGCAAATGGAGAAATTCAATGAAAACATGAATTCTTTGACAGCAGTAATTGGAAATGGGTTTGCAATGATTCAAATGATGATGCAGAACCAGATAAATCAACAAGGCCCTAGCCACTTTGTGAACCAGCAGCCCTTTCATAGCCATCAGTTATATCGTGGTAATTGGCAAAATGTTGTTGGACAACAGACCATCCATGGTCAGCAATCTTTTCACAGCCAACAATTTAGTGAAAGTAATCAGGATTAATAGAATCAGGTATCTTTTCCATTTACTTTGACATTGATGAAGAAATTAGGTATAAATACATTATCACAGTAAAACCAAGTTTTGTTATTCAATTGCAATGATCTATCCATGAAGTGTGTATTACCTAACAATTTAATTACCCAATTGTCAAAAAGAGTTACTGTTTGGCCCTTATATGCTATCTATATTTTTGTCAGCTCAAGTAAGACAAACAAAACAGTAATATGTATGTTTTTACAGACTGAGATTGTCTGCATATGTGTGACAATTATTGTCAGCAGATTAATAAAAGATTACTTTTATATGCCAGAATTTTGTAGATAGAGTCATACATATGAAACTTCAATTGTGGCTGGTTACATAACTTTTGAAAATGTCAAAAGTTTGATCTAATAGCTAACAGATCAATTTAGCCTTTCAATCATTATTTTCAATGCCCAGGTAAAGAGAAATCCACCATATTTTATGTTTTGTGGTCTAAGTTAAAAAAAAAAACAAACCAAGAGCCATAGTTTCACCAACTTTTGTGGAGAATGTAAAGAACCAATATCAGCTTGGCAACACATATTGACTGGACATAGTCCAACTATTGTTTTGTTTATGCTTTTAAATTGTGCTTGCATACTTGTACCTGATGCTTTGTAATGTGAATTTGTGAAAAGACATAACGTGAAGTTTTTTGAGTGTGCATCCTCGAGTCTCTTTTACAGAGAATACTCCTGTCTCCTGTTTCTCCCCAATCTTGTTCATTGCTTACAGAGTTAAGAGTGTAATACAAGATTTTATTTTTTATGCATATCCACTTCCCATGCTCAATGTTACAAGACTGCTAAGTTTCACATGTGCAAACTTATAAAATACCAACAAAATAAAAGTTAAACGTTAAAAGTCACAAAATTACATCAATACTTATATTAAAGCTAAACTATTAAAGTTAAGGCGTTTTTAGTGTCATGTCATCCAAACCTAACATTTACTAATTTGTAATCTTGGTTTATGCGCCTGTTGACTGTTATTACACAGAGTGCAAGACAAGTGTGGACAATCTCAAACATCTCTGCCTTGTCATCTTGGCAAACAATAAATATTATTTTTGGTAAAAAAGGTTCTAATGAAACACTTCTTGGTGAGGGGAAGAATTGACAGCAATTCCCCATAAACATTAGCACCAAAAAAGCCTGTATGGATTAAGGTTAAATATAGAATCTGGATATAAGAAAAAGTAAAATGTTTCTGTGCTATGTATTCTTTTGCAACACACCTGAACAAATTTACCAGAAGTGTCAATGGTTATTAATCAAAATACTTCACAAATATGTTCCTGGTTCTCTTTCCACTGAATTCATCATTGTTTCCTAGTGAATATCTGTTTCCCAAAGTGGAAGGTTGAAATTCTTTTTCATAAGTGGTTGCTTTGCTTATTTCCTCACTTGCAAGTCTCTCTTCATGAGTTTCACAAAAATTGTGCAGCACAAAACATGCATAAACAACATATGGCAAAACCTCTTGAGAAATGTCCATCTCACGTCGTAAGCATCCAAACCTTGCTTTTAGCCTACCAAAAGAACATTCAATAACCATCCGGGCAGATGAAAGGCGGTAACCAAAAAACTGTTCTTGTACAGTGCTGCCACCACCTGGAAATTCTTTCATCAGAAATGGCAACAGGGGATATGCAGGGTCACCAAGAATGCAGATTGGAACCGGCTCTTCATTTTCAACAATCACTTTAGCACATTTTGGTATTGTTTCATCTCTAAGAAAAGTGTTGACACCTGAATTTGAAAAGATTCTGGCGTCATGAACACTACCAGGCCATTTGACAACCACATCCATGAAACAGTATTTGTAGTCACACACAGCCTGGACATTGAGGGAATATCTATTCTTCCGATTCAAATAGTCAGTAGAATTGGTATATGGCCTTTTGATAAATATGTGAGTGCCATCAATGGCTCAGATGCATTGTGGGAATCCATGTTTTTCAAAAAACATTGATGCAGCTGTGGTTACTTCTTCCTCTGTCTGTGGAAGTTTGATGTATTTTGGTCCAAGATGGAGACTAATAACCATAGACACTTTCTTAATAATTTTTGAAACTGCAGCTCTTGAAATACCAAATGAATTTGCTACTTTTCTGTACCTTCCTTCGTCAGCAATGTAATAAAGAAAGATTGCAACCTGCTTTTCAACGGAAATTGGGAGGCGCATGTTTGTTATCTGTTTCTCTAAATGGGGTCTCAGTTGCTCAGAAAGTGTGAAGAAATTGTATCTTGACATTCTAAAATTTTCCCGCCACTCTTCCGGGATAACAACCTCTTTGACAAAATTTTTCCACCATATGCTCGTTCGCCCAGGCCTAACCCAAAACCGCCGATGACTTCTCTTCTTGTTTTTTAACAGTTTTTCAACAACTCTAAGCCGCCGTGTGCTGTCATTAGCTAAGGCCAACAACCTGTTTCTTCTCATTGTGTGAGCCATTCTCCACATCGCAGCCATCATATACGCCAAACTCACTGTTGCTGTAAGCGAACTCAAAATCGACATTATCCCAAGGGCCCAAAGTTCATCCATTTTCAACATGAAGTCAAAAAACACTAGCCGAAAGAGAAACTTGTTGAAGCCAGAAGGATTGGCGCCAAAGTAAAATTTATTTAAAAAAATGCTGCAATGTTTATTCTGCCTCCAATCCAGAATCTTATGCCCTCGCTACAAAAGTGGACTAAAACAGATCCGGTTTCAGGCGTTTACACGAGACAAAACTAGCGCGGTTCCACATTAGTCCACTTTCCTAGGTGAACTCGAATTAGTTCAGATAGGCGATCTCAAATAAGTGTGGTTAGGCAGGTCTCGTGTAAACGGAAAGCCTAAGTGAACTAAAAGTGATGTGGATCATTTTGGAACCGGTCTCGTGTAAACGTAGCCTTAGTTCTTCATCAAAGATATCCATACTACTTTTATTTGTTGCCTACCTCAGCCTAGTATTTGATCAGGTCATTTGCATGAATTGTGTAATTCTATTCCACTTCTCGAAAGTCATTGGCTATCTCTCCCTAGAGAGAAACAGAACAAGGTCTAACGAAACGTTGTATATTTTCAGTGCCTCACTAAGAAATAGCTTGACATGCTTGTATGGTAATAACATTTCCTACTTCTTTGATATTGATCCTCTATCATATTTCAGGTGTAATTCTATCCCTTAGATGATCAAGTAAAGCACATTATGAAATTGTGGTCAAGCTTGATCGAACATTTTGCTGTTGTTGATTTTTGCAGAGGGGGCTTCTGAGATTTTATTTTAGTTACTTCGGTACAGGACTTAAATGCTGCTTGTTCTGTGTTTGATTCATTAAATTTCTATGAGAGCTAGTGATGGCCAAAGATTCAAATGTTTATCTTGGTACATCACAATGTAGGCGAGCAGAGCTTGGTGGTAGAGGCTCAGATTGGCTCCGCTACTTCACGTACAATTGCAAGGATAGACTCATCAGATAACAAAGGCACTGTTGTGGCAATGGTATCATCAGAACCTGTAAATTCTTCTGGTGTAACCTCTTCAGGATATTCATCAATGACAAGAAATTCTTTGCTGTAGCTATACAGCTTTGAACTCCATAAATGTCTTTTAAAGCCTTGTATTTGTTGACTGTAAGTAAACAGGCAAGCCTTTGTTTCAAAGACTGCACAGCTGCCATGTTTTAAATGTGACTGCTGATATATGTTTTGTTTTCATTAATTGATAGGAAGTGACTGTTCGCAAGAATATTGAAATAAAGAACGTATTGATTAAAATGATTTGAAAGTACTTAAGATGATTTTTTGCAAAAGTTCCACTTATGTGAATACTTATTGGTCATTGGGCCAAACAAATGGTTCCATTATCCACTTATCTGAATAAAATAAGAGAGATTTGTTAATGTATATCCAGGGAACCAGAGAAATTGGTTCCACTAAATGAAAGTTCCACTTATCCGGGGTTCGACTTATGGAGAGCAGACTGTATTTACTCTCTCTATTAGTGATGCCTCATCTGATGAGCTCATTGGACCAGAGTTGGGTTGAGGGCTTTCAGCCATTGGCCATGTGCCTGTTTCCCAAATATGATCAACATATAAAGATGAAATTGAAAAGTTGAAAGAAAATAAACAAGTACATTAGGAGCTAAATATATTTTAAAGAAGAGAATATAGTAGTCAAAGAAACATTGAACGAAATGAAGGAAAATACTATTTACAGATACAAGAATGTGTCAAATAATGCTAAGATATTTCTAAAAGCGACTGGCCTATTAGTGCAGGCATTTCAAAATCTTTTCTCAATCCTAAAACCTGGAGACAACTGCAGCAATATACAGTTTTATGAAGTAGCCAGACAGCTAGCAGCAGATAATGTGTCAACTGTGCAGTCAGAGAAAAAACATGGCCCAAACCCAACATTAGACCCACGGGACCACCTGTTTATGTGTCTTGCTTGATTGAGACATGGTTTCTCTTTAGCTTATTTTGTCTTAGCTTTTCCACTTACCATAGTCAACCATTTCACAATACCTTATCTCAAGGATAAAGTTTCCATATTTCACTATTGGCAGTATACCTATTTGGCCATGCAAACAGCAGATTACAAAGTCCATGCCAGAGATCTTCAAGAAAACATATCCATCAACCCGTTCTATTTTAGAATGTACTGAGCTCTTTTGTCACAGACCATCCTCACTTAGCATACAAAGCAGTTCTTACTCCACTTACAAGCATCATGCAACCTATAAGACCCTGATTGGCATTGCCCCATCTGGGGCTATCACATTTGTCTGCCAACTCTGTTATGGTTCCATCTCTGGTAAGGCAATTGTCCAGAGAAATGGAATCCTCAACAAATCCTTCTGGGATTAGGGTGGTAGTGTAATAGCAGACATGCACTTAGGGCAATATGTACTTTTATGCTTCCATTGATCCAGAAAGGTGTACAAGATTAGAATCTTCAATATTGCACAAAAACACAACAGAACTAGACAAAATTAGCAATCATAGCTTAAAAGTTATGTTATCAGAGACAATTTACTTTTGCACAAGACAAAGAAATTTATTTGAAAACAGCAGACATTTCAACAGCTAAAACAACCTACCATAATGCATACTAAGGTATACTCCTGATAACAGTACTGATGAGTAGGTAGTCCATTATAAAACCATAGTGTATGCATTGGTAGATTGGGCTACCAATATTCTGGATCATTCTTATACCCTACTCAGGAGTCATATTTATGGACACACAAAGTCGATGAGCAGCCAACTCTAATGTAATTCATTTCACTATCAAGGAGCAATATAGAATAGTTGAAAAGTCCTGTGATGGCAGCAATGTTCTTCCCCTGCTTTTTATATCTCCCTTGCATAGCTAATACCTATAACTTTGCTTCAGCTGAACAGTAAGTGAGCAGCAAGCCATTGTGTCAGAATCAACAACACTGAATCCAATGATGTAAAGTGATTCAAGAAGTTTGCTGTAAACTTTAGCTAGTCAGTCATGTTACTGCCAACTATTATAACAATTACTTCTCTAGACCTACAAGTTATATATGGTGTATACTGTATTCTGTTGAAATCAAACCAAAATTATTTACATGGTTCTACTTATCTTTCACTCTCTTTCTTTCTTTAATATTTTAAAATTATTATTGTGAAAGTATTACTGCAAAATAAAATTATTGTGTGATGTCATAACTATTGTTTTTTTAACTGAAATGATATTGCACCGGCATCATGTAAACGGGAGGCAAAACATCACACACCGGCATGGTTTCACACTGGCATCGTATCGAACCGTGGTCGTACCGGCATCGTGTAAATGGGGCCGAAATCTATTTATCAACAATTCAATGAAAATGGAAACTACATTTATATATATATATATATATATATATATATATATATATATATATATATATATATATATATATATATATATATATATATATATATGTATATGTATATATATATATCTTTATATATATATTTATATACATAGAAGTAAGGAGCAGGTGCTTTTTTAGTATGAGTTAAATCTATCATCTGAACTTGAAATCATATGATAAGTCTATTAATGTATCCGGGTGATTACCATGATTTAATACAAACTGGGAATGCTGTGTACATAATTTAAAGGAAGAAACTGTCATGGGAAGAAACTGTTGCAAAAAGTCGCGACTGATTTGAATTTTTTGTGTGTTAACTGTCGCGGGAATTAACTGTTGCGCGAATTGCTGCGTGAGTAACATGGGTTGGTCTCTTCTTTCCACGAAAGCCGAATCTTAAACAAAATAAAATAAAACTTTACAACAATTCAAAATGTGTGAGCTCACTGATACTTTAAAGCAGACTATTTGCAATCAAAATGGGATATCACAATCTCATTACGAGAGTCCGTTAGGTAGAAAAATTAAGCGTTTAAAATCACTAAAAACAATTGCAACGATACACACTTTTTTATAAGTAGATTTGGCTCCAGTTTCAGCTTGGGGTTTCTTATTTCTCAGGTTTTCTTATTTGTCCAGATTACATTAGAGAAGTTGATATTAATGCCGTTGAACTAGTTCTATTATAATATGTGTGCTTAATCTTATGTGTGTTTTATGTCTCCAATGGAAGCAACTATGGTGTGTTATATGTTATCAAGTATTTCTACAATTATTTTTGGTATAGAAATGTAACTCTGATGGATGCAGACAAGATAAAAGAGACACGTTGCTTTCAACAATTGTCTTTGAAGGTCTTATTTTGTACCTGACAGACCTACACAATTTTGAAACAATCCAAGAATTGTGTTGAAATTTCCCCGAAAAATGTAAAAGTCGCGGGAATTAACTGTTGCGAAAGGGCCAGAAACAATCTTTCGCGGAAGACACTGCCGTGAAAGTCGCGACAGTTAAGTCCCATGACAGATTCTTCCTTTAAAGTAGTTAGTACATAGTTATTAATAGGGAAAGGCAGTATTGTGCTTAAATTGCAGTTTAGTGAGGTCAACTGCAGCCGCATCTTCTTCAGATTGTGTCAAATAGAGGAGATTTATCCACTTTGGAGATACTTAGATGGAAGAGAATACCTATTACTTCAACAACAGATTTTAGACTCTTTGTACCAAATCTTTCAAATACAATAGTTAATGATATCTTGAAGAAAGATTAGCATGTTCTACTTGCATTTCGGGCACTATCATATGAATAAAGGTATTGTAAGAAAAATGTCTCAATGTTATATATGAAATGAGTGTAAGAACTGGTTATGTTTGGATGCTGCAGCACTTTTTTTAGACAAAATGGATGAATAGAAGCTTATAGAACATGTTATTGATTTCATGAACAACAACAGCAAAGACTTAGTACTGATAGCCCACTAAACGCGGGCTCCCCTAGCCCCAATTCAAAATTTGCAGATTAGCCTTGGAAAAACTAACGCTGTGCCCCCATGACAGCTGCATGGTCCGCATGTTGGATGAGCAAGGATGACAAAAGCTCGCATAGGATCATGATAAGCGTACGTCATGGGTCTCTGCGATGGAGCATGTGACCTTTGGCTTTGCATTGTGCACATGGAAGACACTTGCGAGAAAAATTTTGTGCAAAATATGCTCGGATACCTGCGCTAGGCTACTGGGCTCTATGGGAATCAAAGGGAAGTTCAGAAGCCCCGTAGCCTAGCGCAGGTATCCGAGCATTTTTTGTGCAAAATTTTTCTCGCACTTGTCTTCCATTTGGACAATGCACAGCCAAAGGTCACATGCTCCATCGCAGAGACCCATGACGTCAGCTTATCATGATCCTATGCGAGCTTTTGTCATCCTTGCTCATCCAACATGCAGACCATGCAGCTGTCATGGGGGCAAAGCGTTAGTTTTTCCAAGGCAAATCTGCAAATTTTGAATTGGGGCTAGGGGAGCCCGTGTTTAGCGGGCTATCAGTACTAAGCTAGTCTGTGTCATAATATAGTAGACAGTCCTGTGCAGGATAATGAAAATATGAGGTAAATAAGGGTTCAATGACAGAATTCCTTGTTGTTTTGAATATAGTAGAAAGACAAAAATATGGACGTATGTCTTGTTGTAATAACACTGACGATTGATCCTGTAGTGGATCGGAAAGTGACCATGCTCTCGGAAAATTTACATCTGAGAAGAATATGATTTCAAAATATATTATCTTTAGAAAGAACTTAGTGTGCGCATTTGTTGATTATATCCCTGCCTTCAAAATTCGTAACTGCACGGCTGAATGGCCTAATTTTACATTAATTTTCTCATGATGACAACTCTTTATGCGGTAACTGAAATCATACAAAATGGGAGTCCTTGTATGACATGTAACAGCACTATGATCTTTCTAAGGCAGGATGAAGAGCAGAGGAAGCAGTTAGGGTGGTTGATATGATGCATTATAATTATAAACTTAATGGTTTCATATTATATAGTGACACAAAACAATTGCATATAAAGGAATAAATGTCAATAAGTATTAAAAATAAAAATGTTGTGTGGTGGTTTTGTGCTCTTGCTCTTGTTCTGTTCTTGGGGCATCTTAGCATCCGTTGATTTGTTATGCTTTTTCGTTCGATGTTTCCTTGGGCGTTTGTATTCATGAATTGTAATAAAAATTTTGCTTCCTGACCTGCAATGAAAAACCGAAAGTTGAAAAAGATCGCATGGTTATATTTGTTTGATTAATGTATATAAATAAAGTATGATATGATAGAATTAGAAGTGAATATGCTATTAGAAGTGTCTATTCTGATACACAAACACAGCTATACAATATGGATAGAAACAGTTTTCAACCAAGGAATAAACAGGATAGTGTGCAACTTACGAAGAAAAAAGATGCGGGCTGCAATCTAAAGGAAAGACTTTGATATGTGGTGTGCAGTATGTAGACTCTAGAGCATGTTGATCATTATTTCAAACACATACCATATATTTGTGAACTTTTGACCCTTGTCATTGACAAAGCTAAAGTTTGTGTCATTTGGTAGCTTCAAAATTTTGGCAACCCTCCATTTAAATTTCTTGAGTTGCTCCTGACGTGGGAATGGTAGTTTCTGCAATGGAACACAATGATATAAAAACGGCTTTAGAAAAATGAATATGTATATCAAGCACCAAGATAGAGCATATATACATGTATGTTAATACATACATAGAAAAAGTTCTAATTTACCTCTGTCTGGCCCTCGTGGTAAACTTCAACGATTTTCCCCTCCATGATGAATTGGTGAACGACGAATATGAATGTGAGATGGTTTAAGGACAATTGTGTAAGGTTATATTGATCACAAGATATGAATGGCCTCCATCCCTGTTGTTTCTAGGTATCTTTGATGATGTAGCCTGTATTGTTGTGGTGTGAAATGACTTTGTACATGTCTGTGCGAGGCCATTTGAAGTTGCGTAGTCTGTTGGGTAGGCCCTCTGATTCCTTCAATGGTTAACACCTTACTATTGCAAGCAGTTCTTGGGAACGGAATGGTCATTGTGAGTGGGACAAAGCCATCTAGAAAAGCGAGTGATATTTGCATATGGGCACAACGTACGTAATGAAAGGAGCACAGGAAAGGGATGTATCTGAGCTAATGAATGTGATACTATGAGAGAAAGAAGGAAAAGTATGCCAACAGCATCTAGATTTGCCTATACGGAGGGGGGGATCATGAGAATGCCAGGCTCATAGTGGTATTTTAAGACGTAACTGTTGTCTGTCCTGTAGAATCAATTTTTCATTCACTTGAACATCATTCATACATTAAACTGGATTGGTAATAGGACTAAATGATTGCATCGTGCAAATGTGTGAGGGTGACTTCTAAGCAAGTTTGCGGTGTTTCTGTAGCTTTATGATGTGCTTCCTACCAAGGTATTGTAAGACTAATAACAGCAAGACACACCTGTAGTTTAGACAGAACTGTAGCACAGAGGAAAATTGTAATAAAATATCAAATAGGAGGCCGCTATTTAGAAAACAGTAGGCAACGCTGGTATTTGAATTTGATTGTAGTTGTTGCTGTGAGGAATACTATAGGGGGGATGTAAGTCTAGTCAGCTTCAACAATTGTCTATGACAAAAGTAAGCTATGATGGTAGTTACGGATTGTAGTGATGTCAGTGTGTGAAGGGGGAAGCCATAGGTGATGTGTGTTGTAAGCTAGTGGTTAAAAGAGAGAGTGTTCTAAATGGTTTTCAGTGAGCAGTGATCAGTTAGATAGAGATGGATATGCAAGTGAAGGTTGCATTTAGTAAGATGGGGGCAGAGTTGAGAAGAGTAGAAAGACAAATGGAAGCAGTAGGTGAAGATATTGAGACAGCTCTGTCAATATGCACAACAGCGCTGGCAAGCTATAAAGAGGCAAAAGGCCAGGTTAACAGAATGAGGGCAACGTGGGAGAACATCCACAAAAGATTAAAAGAGATGGAGGAGAGAGAGGCAATGGAACAGAGCCTTAATGATGCTGTGGCGCTGGATGAAGTAGAGATGGATGCAGGATGGAGCGAAGAGAAGACAGACGGAAGAGAAGATGGAATGGAGATAACAGCAGGAGCAGGCGAGGAGAAGGTAGAAACAGGAGGACATGGCAAGGAGATTGAAGCAAGAGGAAATGAAGTGGACAATAAAGGAGAAAGAGATGACAGGAAGGTAGAGGAGAGAGGACAAGTAGAACAGAAGGAGTCAGAAGGAATGGACGAAAATTAACGTATAGTATTAGAGTAGTTGACGTTTGTCTATGGTGAAATATAATGATCGTGAATTGTAATCATTGCAGTATGCTGTTTACTTGTGACTGTGGAACATGAGGGTAACTGGGGTAAATGATGTAAATGGTAGGCAGCAATCAAGTAATATATTGGTGCAACTGTAGGGCATAGGGAAATCAATCGTTAACCAAATCGCAGTAGATGGATCTGAAAGGTGGTTTAGGGTGATCATGTTGTGGGAAGGTAAATTGTAGGCGAAATTGTTCATAGCTATGACCTTCCAACTCACGTGGAGTGTAGTATGGAGTGTGCAGTTCATGTCTTATTCATTGTCTCTGACTACCTACAATCATAATATTATAGAGAACTGCATAGTTCAAGTTGACATCATTAATAATATATCTTCATGTACAGGATGATGTATAGAAATCAGTAATGGTATTTGTGTGAACTGATATCTGGCAGAGGCAAGGGGCTTGTCACCAAAATGAAAGTCACCGTGTCGTGAAGCATTCCGTGAATCTGCCTGCAAGAACAATCCATTACCATGTATAGCAATGTACCTAAACCAAAGTCATCACGAAAAATAACGATATCCTAGATGCCATGTATACGCGCATTACACACATGGAATAAATGGTAATCTAGCAAGGAATATAGCATAAAGTATCTGGAAAGTACTTCACCAAAATGTAGTAACAACAGAAGGCCTATGTAGCGTATACAATCAACTGGGTTGGAAAGGAACTGTCATTGTGAAATACCCCTGGAGGGAAGGTGGTGGAATCTCGTTCAAAATGATAGTGATATATAGCACCAATACATCCCTTAACAGTATGTTATCATGTGCAGAATGATCTATGGAAATCAGTGATGGTATTTATAACAAATGATCTCAGAACGCAGGGCAACCGTGTCCCAACAAAATAACATGTAATATAACAGAACCCCCCACATTTGACTATTGTAAATACAGCGAGAACAACCGGTAACAGACAGTTACTAAACAGAGAATACATTGGACAATATCGTAGATTTAGCCTGCAAAATGTGTATGGTAAAATCAGACAGTAATTCAATGACAAAATCACAAACATAAACAAAGCGGCCATACTCTTCACAGATCCCAACATCCAACTCACGCACGTATACAGAGAATCAAAAGCACGCTAAAAGTATATCAGTAAATATTAGATTAAACATCTCCTGAAGATCATATCTATACGTCTGTAGTAACAATAACATACTTCCTTCAAAATAATGCGCAAATGCAAAGTATCAACAGCACACGCTAAACTGTCCTATTATATCGGTAAATAATACAGTGAATATCCCCTGAACAGTATACCGAAAGCTCTGTAGTAACCAAACGATACTTTACAGGTGGAAATCAAGCGAACATGAAAGGACTTGGCATGATCATAGGGCCCCCCGGGCAATCCTATGGAATCTCGACCAAGACATGGCATTTAAATCTCGTCCAACTTGGAAAGTAGCAACCAATCTACGCAAAAAAATCCTGGTAAAACTAAATCGAAACATTCTCAATGAAATAAACCACTTACCTTATGGAGAAGGCACAAAATTCCATGACGAAGTGCAAGATATCCATACACTTTCTAAACACGCCCTCAACTGCAAACTTGCGGTCTTGTGTAAATACTATTGTTCAAAAACAAAGGATGAAAGGTTTCTCTGCGATCGTGATCTTGAGTTGGGAATCCCATCGCATTTCTATCTCAAACCTACAACAAAATAAAGAGTGTAAGGACACCAAAACATTATAGGAATAATATGAAGGACAGTTAGGAAATAAAACATACACACTATAGATATCTCCGTACAACCGTGTTAAGATATTTTGTGGCTACTGGCAATGAGAATGAAACACACAGAGCAGTGGCTTCCTTGACTGAACTGAGAGGGAACACAATCTTCTAATTACAGTTATACTACTCAAAAGAACTTTACCTCTTACTAATAGGTGTCATGACATAAAACATTGCAATACTAAATCCAATCCTGAGACAGCAATGAAGCGACGAATTGATTGATCAACTGTCATGGCGAATAATAACCACGAGGGAGGCTGTAGTAAACTTCCTCGATACATGGAAACACATTGCATAAAACATCAGAAAACGCACGCAATCGATGAAGAAAGTATACTTGAACTATAGTACAGCATTTAGGGAGGAAGAAGTAGCTACAAACCTTTTCGATTTTCGTCTTCATCTTCTAAAGCCCCATAGCCTAGCGCAGGTATCCGAGCATTTTTGCACACTTTTGTCTCGCAAATTTTTGTTGATTTCTCCATTGCAAAGCCGGATGTCATGTGCTCCAAGGCAGAGGCCCATGACGTCATCCTCTCATGATCCTATGCGAACATTTTCATCCATGCTCATCAACAATGCGGACCATGCAGCTTGGATGGGAGCACTGCGTTAGTCTTTCCAAGGCTAATCTTCAACGTTTGAACTGGGGTAGGGGAGCCCGCATCTAGCGGGCTATCAGTACTAAGCTAGTCTCTGCTACATGAACTAAGCATATAATTGTTTAAAGTGGTGTGTGCAATGAGGCATAAATGGAAATACATCATACAGTATCTCCTAGGATGACATTAATCCAACGTTTATGAAGGATGTCTTTGCCGAAAAATATAACTATTATAGCTTGCGTAATCCAAATCATTTGCAACTGCCAAGAGCAAGAACAACAATTTATGGTACAGAAAATATTTAGTTTAGAGGTTGCTCCTTATGGTCCTCACTGCCCAATAGTTTGAAAGACAGTGACACTTTACAAGAATGTAAAAGAGAAATAAAACAGTGGAACAGAATGCCTTGCAACTGCAGATTGTGCAAAGTTTATATTACAGATTTAGGTTTTTTGGCTTAGTTCTGTATTTATATTCTCTGTTTTTTTAGTCTCTTAGTTTTAGAGTTAGTTTTGGTTGGCCGTAATTAGCTTCTTTTTTAGCTATAAATACAGCCAACTGTAAATAAATTGATGATGATGATGATGATGATGATGATGATGATGATGATGATGATGATGATGATGCCTACATGATTAAATCCTTATGTAATGAGTCTTATACAATAATGTTGCTGTATAATGTAAACACTTCATAGACCATTTAGTATGTGACATCAAATGAGAGGTGTGACTGCAAACTCTATCTGGTTTTAGCCATTACTCTCGTCCAATCTGGTATAATACATAATAAGACGCAAAAAATTAGAATGCAATTACAATACCTTAAAGGCCCTATACATCACACACTATGTCATGCATCACTCAATCCTAATGTAACGACTCTTATACAATATTGCTGTATAATGCAAATACTGTAGAGAACATATAGTATGTCACATCAAATGAGAGGTATGGTGGTGGTGGTGGTGTACACCTTAAGGCCGGTTTACACAAGGAACTTTTTCTCATGCGACTTCCTGCAACTTATCACATCAACCAAAAAGTCTCACTGAGTTGCATGTGTAAATGCGCGTGCGACTTGTTGCAACTTACATCCTGCGACCTACTGCGACTTAGTGCGACTTGCAACTTATTTAGGATTGACATCCTATTTTGCGACTAGGTTGCAGAAGGTCGCGCGCTTTTGACCAATGAGAGCATTGCAAAATATCATGTGATTTTTATTCCATGTGCACATTTCGCGCGAGAAAGTAGACTCAAGTTATTCAGGATGGATGCAGAAAACGTTGGTTTAACGAAGTTTGAGTGGACATCTGAGGCAGAATGTAGGCTTGTCGAAAACCTTGAAAGGTACCCATGCCTATATAATACAACATCGGCTGAGTACAGGGACAGAAACAAACGACTGCAAGCCAGAAACAACTTAGCTCAGCTTGTTGGCGCACCATGTACAGGTTAGATATAAACGAATTTCATCTCTATCTCTTCAAGTTTTTTCTTTTACTTTCTAGGCACTATTGTCAACCTAATAAATCTATTCCAAGCTAGCAATATCGTACTAGTTTGGTTCAGCATTGAAAATTAAAATCATGGGACACCTAGATATTGCCATTATCAGCACTACAGCTTATACTTCCCTTTTCAGAGAAAGATATAAATGAAAAAATTAGAAGTCTACGGACAATACTTGGCCGAGAAAAGGCCAAAGAGGCAAAAGCACCAAAAAGTGGCAGTGGAGTTGAGGATGGAAAATACTCATCAAAGTGGAAGCACTTTTCAGCATTAAAGTTTTTAATGGACTTTATATCACCTAAGAAGACACTATCCAATTTGATAAATGAAGGGGTATGTAGTCTGAAAAAAGCAATTATATCATCTTGATCTGCCATGGAACCTGGCCAGCATCAGAAACAAAGTATTGAGCAAACATGTCACGACATTCTTTGGCATTGTAGCTCTGCTTTCCATTGTGGACTTTCTCAAATGGAATCAGCCCTTGGGGTTCCTCATCGATACGCCATTCACCATTAACTACCTCTCGGCTTTCAGAGTTCTCAGCATCCAGGCTTCATGGTGTAGTGTATAGTCTCTTTGTACTGCTCTTTTTCCGCATCAGGTTGTGTAATGCACAAGATGCCAAAACAACTGATACCACCTTGGCAGGTTCTAAGCAAATGGGTTTCATAAAAACCCTAAAACGACTAGCCAAAATACCAAATGCATTTTCTGACAAACGCCTTGCCCTGCTGAGCCTGTAGTTAAAAATGCGCTTTTCTAGTGTGAGGCCGTTTTGTGCAAATGGTTTCATTATGTAAGTCTTCAAAGGGAATGCATCATCAGCAAGGATGCAGTGTGGGAGGCTGATCTGAGATCCTGGGAGACAAGTTGAACCTGGCACCCCAAGTGCTTCTCTCTCTAAGGCTGTGTAGAGGGATGAATTCTTGAACACCCCTCCATCAGATACTCTCCCATTGCATCCAACATCAATATATAAAAACTCATAGTAAGCACCAACCAGTGCCAGAAGAACCAAACTGAATGTCCCCTTGTAATTGAAAAAGAATAACCCTGAGTTGAAAGGTGACCTAATAACTACATGCTTCCCATCCAGGGCTCCTATGCAGTTGGGAAAATTCCATAGGCTCCAAAACTCTCCTGCAATCTTTTTCCACTCTTCCAGTGATGAAGGTACCTGAAAAATGAAAGAATTCTTTTATATATTTAAAGCCCACAGGATCTGATGGTGCAGATGATGTTGATGAAAATGGTATGTCATTACGAGTCAAGATGATAGCCTGGACATTCAAACAGATATCTCCAGTTGCAGTTTTGAATGTGAGCAGGAACTTCAAGCTCAGATAATGCCACCAAATGCTTCCACAAAATGTCCAGTTAAGGAGCCAAAAAAGAGTAGAATTTCAAAAAGAAAGAAAGAAGAAATGGAAGAGAATGCAATGCTTAAATCAGCATTCAACTACTTAGAGTCAATTAAGAGAACCAAAGGTGCTTTTGCTGAAGACAGTGACCATCAATTTGGCATGTATATTGCCAGTGAATTGCGCTCTATTGAAGATGAACACATAAAAAAAATTATAAAGCATAAGATGCAATGTATTTTATATGAAATGCAGTTAGATACTGTTGCAGTAAGGCAAGCCAATTCATCTTTTCCCACGCAAAATGTCATGCCAACACCTTCTGCTTCATCAATCAGGTCTTCTTTCCAAGCATCTTCATCATGTGATCTCAATCAAATACAACCTCCTTATATCACCTGTCTAAGTGCACTATCTTCCACTCCTTCTCCAAAAGCAAATGATTTTTCATCAGTATCAAACTGTAATCATACCTAGCTTTGACCTGCTGATGTTGAACTTGTTAGTAAAAAAGAACAGAACAACAAACAAACATTATGTGAAAGAGTTATACCAGTAAACACACCTTCAAAAATTCTTCTCTGAGGACTGAATATATTGCTTGACAAACTTCAGGAACAATCTTTGAGATTGTAGGTACTGGTATTCGGTACTCATACATTAGAGTTTTATAAGAGTCTCCTGACAATAGAGGATACCAGGTATAAAATGCAATGTGCTACTATTGAACAACAAACTAGTGAAATTCTTTATTATATTTGTGCTCATTAAATTTTTGCAGACAGTAGGGAAGATGTTTGTATCCCAGGTATTTTGCTTGTGCTTCAGTTAACACATTCAAAATATTCTTATTAATTATGATGAAAAATATACAATATATTTCTAAGTTATTTAAAAAGTTTGTTTCCAAGTAGAGAAAGATAATCTTGGATTGTAGTCTTCACAGATCTATGACTCATCCATGCAGCTCCATATCCCCTATTGTGCACCCCTAATTGCACCCCATATGGAGGACTCATTCATACAAATACCCCTCCCAATATCTATGCAAAACTTCCAGTAAAACAAGAACCTTAACACAGTGAAAGTGGACGTATTTAAAAGAATATCTTTGGGTTGGAATGGAAATTATAATTGCCTTTGTAAACTTGAGTCCTGTAATATGTTGCAATATCAGTAGATATTTATCTTTTCATTGGTTTCTACCTGTAAGATCACTTATCATTTCTATTTATTTGTGTCTATTCTAAGTACTACAGATTGGTTTGATTATCTGACTTGGATATGTGGACAAAAAGGTATGCTTTCAATTACCTGTTGCAAGGAATCGTAAAGTGAGTGCCAGTCTTTCTCCAACTGGTATAGAATCACGCATATGAGTGTCTTGCTTTACGATGATGGGTGCTACCCTCTGGAGCAGATCCTCAAGTGTGGCAGCATCCATGCGCAAATACTTTTTGTAGGCACCTACATCCTCCACGCCTGGAGATCCAATGTTTCACCCAACATCTTTTTCTCCTTTGCCTTCTTTGCTTTCTCCTTCTGTCGAGCAAAATGAGGAGCATCGACGCTGCCGCACAACCTGCTGCTGTCTCCATTTTCCCTGCTCCCGCCAAAAGTACTTCAACTTTATGCGACTTGTTGCAGAAAGATCACGTGGGAAGTCGCATCTAGTTTTCATGTGTAAACATGACAGGCACGCTGCAACAAGTTGCAAGTTACAGCAACTTGCAACCTCCTGCGACCTAGTGTAAACCGGCCTTTAGTAACATACCTTAACCCTAGCATCATATAGATGGTTGTAGTCAAATAACTTATCCAAACTTCCATATAAGTCATCCAGAGGTATTATATTTAGTTGTAAAAAATCCTACTATATGAGAAGACTCCAAAATAAAGTGCATAGATCATGCCTAGATGCTTATGTAGATAAGTACCTAATAACCTCTTAGTAATCCTACAATACTGCATATCAAGTAATTGTGCAACAAAGTCACATATACTATTACCTATGCTGTTGCTAAGGACCACCAACTAATATATCCACGACAAACATGACTGATGTAATAAAATCAATAACAAAATTAAGTGGTGGGCTCCACAACGTACTTAATCAGGGGCTCTAGAATATTTTTGCATGTCCAACTGGGGTACACAATTGTTGAATCTATTTTATGATGTGCCTCACCCCCACCCCCCTGATACTTAATGACTGCTCCATAACTATACAAAACTGAAATAATAGTGCCTTGCAATCCTAGAGCAAACTCAACAGTAACACTATTATGAACCAAAATCACATCAGTCCTAACCTCTTGTCAACAACATACAGCTGTAAATCCTATCAATGACTCAGATAATGTAGAGCTTACATCATAAAAACAATTTTATAATCATAGCTGTACTTGAGAGGGGGGCTTGATGTGGCAATTGAGTACAATACAAATAAGGTTACTGGCTCTACTACACAAAGTCAACAACATATCATCATAAACAGATTGACATAGCAAAAGTAGTAATGGTAGTGGTGACAACTGATATCTCAAAGTGAAATAGGATAGTGATAAAAATCCTACAGGCAGACAATCAAGTACTATAGTGGTACATGTATAATCTAAGGATATCAAGTCAAATGTATGAATACCATTGTCATCTAGGCACACCCAGTAATATCTTTCAAACTCCTATAATAGCTACCTTGAGGCATTCAAGTAGGCAATATACAATCACAATGTATAGAGATGCTTCATAATTTAAGTTCATAAAAGCTAAGGAATATTCGTAAAAGTGTGCTAGTCAAAAATGATTTGAAACTCAGACAAAACCAGCAGAAGTTAGTCTCAGTGTAGAAATCTTTTCTAGCAGCAGTTTTACTGATAAATGTGAATCCACAGCAGTTGGGTTATGTGTCTCCAGGAGCCCATCGACATGAATTGCATTCACATCATCAAGGTGTTACAAGGCAATGTGGCTTTGTTTGATACAGCAGTAGGGTTTGTTTCTTTTGGACGGTCTTTTGTATGGATATTTGTGTAATCATCCACCATGAAAACTAACAGTACAGAATGATTCTTATATCCATCTTTTCACGAGTGTATCATAGGAAAAGTGTATGCGTTTGGACATTACTCTTGCTGTGCTTGGGTGTACTGCCATTCCTTCCCTCCACAAGGCAACACGTCCAGTTTCACTCAATCCATGTTTTCTCAAGGAGATGGTCCGGGCATGCTGTTTTCAGGCACATTCCAATATCCTCCTCACCTGTATGGCATTTCTACTTTTTTTAGCAATTGATTAATATGTTTTAGGCAGATTCTACCACCTTCCGCAGGGGCATTACCTCCATGACAGTTTACGTTATGTGGCATTGAGTTTTATCCTACATTGTTCTTCGACAGTTTAAAGATAGCTACTGTTTACTTCCTTGCCAGAGCAGGATTTGTGGTACTTACACTTAACGTATATTTATATACAATACATACGGTATAGATCGGTTAGCTGTCACCTTGGGATAGCTTACTGTTGTTCTCAAACGTACTGGATCCTCCTTGCCAGGTTGCAAAACACTATCGGCCAGTATTTTCTTGAAATCTTTTGTCTGACTTCTATGGTTTAGTCTTTGCTCAGTGTTAAGTCGTTTCATGGTTTTCTCTACTATAACTCTGAGGAATTTACTTCCAGTCCCCTATAAAGTTTAGTCAATGACGTGACTGCTCTTCAGGCCCTAAAATAACAAATTTTTACAAGTGCACATTTTTAAAAGTTGGGTGTGGTCTGCACTTAAGGCTGAAAATTGGGCGTGGCTTTACTTTATTTAAAAGAAACATGTTTAAATGTTTTGCTGCAATCTTCTTCAGGGCTTTCTTCTTGCATTCCTGCGCCTTCAAACACTCCCTTGAACCAATCTTGCTTCCAAGCCTTTTCAGTGGCATGATTGAGACGTCTTCGTTTTTTTTCAAGCCATAACATTGCAGGTGAGCAGAAATCGAAGCTTGCAAGATCAGGCATTGCAATAAACATGTATTTGCAAAGTGTTTCTGGTGAAATGCTGCTTCTCCCATCAGTTTTGATCTTGTTGTATGTCGAGATCAGCCTTTCTACATCGGCCGATTGTGGTTTTGCTGCAATAATTCTAGCAAGAGCCACATGTAATGACTTCATACTCTTGTCTCCTATTATAGCCTTTAGCAAAAGCCTTGGGTCAGAATTGTTAAGTTCTGTCATCTGTCCAACTTCAAGGCACGACTGCGCAAAATCAGCCAAAGTTTGGTCGGGAACAATTGCTGCATGAAGTTTTCTCAAGTCTTCTTCTTTTGCTGATGGCAGGTTTTTAATGGCAGCAAGGTCTGCAAAATCTTTATCATCAAATCTTTGTCTTAGGAATGTATTGATGCTCAGAAGTACTTCATTTCGAATGGCGTTATAGCTTCTTCTTTCTGATACATTGAAATTATGTATGTTGCTTCTTCTTATTTTCTCACGTAGGATATATCCATGAAGGATCTTCTCCCCATCTTCCTCGCTAACATTTGCAACCAGGTGTTCTTCAAAGCCACCAATAAGAGTCTTGCCATCATTTAGTTGCTGCAGTCTTGAGATGGATCTCTCTAATGCTTCTCCAATGTCAAAAACCATCACTTTATCGCTTTGAAGTTTCTTCTGAAATCGGCTGAACAGAGAGGTCACATCGACCATAAAGCATATCAAGCGCAGAAAGTCAAAATCTCGTAGCGTCTCAAAAAATCCTTGTTCTTGAGGCTCAGTGCTCTTGTTAAAGTAAGTCATCAGTGCGCACCAGCTTGACATTAAGTTGTGAAAAAGTTGTGCTGTGTACTGGGTCTATCTAACTTCGAAAAAGCATGGCAGTCTCATGGCCCGCAGATTATTTTCTTCTGCCACCTTTCTAAGATCTCTCCATCTTGTACCATGTTGATGGAAAAAAGTGGACACAGCGCTAGCTTTTCTAAGTGCCTTCTGCACTTCTGGCACACTTTTTGTCACAGATATCCAGGCAAGATTTGATCTATGACAAGCACACCAGAGTTTTAGAAGTGGACGTTCAGTGGAACTGTATCCCAATCTAGGGTTTGGTTGACAGCTGCTTGGATTGCCATTAAACTACCACGTGCTCCTCTCTCTGGCGGTTCGGAAAACCCAAGAAAAATCAACTTATCGTTTCCATTCTTTTCAACAATGTGTGCCATGACATGCTCGTTGTCCAGTTGCATTCTGTCAATGGATCCATCAAACCTTAAACTTACTGCAAGGGCTTCATCTATTTCTGCATGCATGATGGGTTTATATGAATCCACAATTGATGTTAGCAGTTCATTGTAGTAAACAGGGTTGATGTATCTTAAATCAATTTCGTTAGGCGAGAATGGTCGAAAAGAGTCCATCTGGACCTTTTCGCTGATTTTATAGGCAGCATGACGTGATGGCCAGGAATAGGCACTCAATGTACCCCTTTTTGCGTCGTTGTAGATCGTGTGCATTAACTTTCCAACATAACGTAACTCGTTCTTGTTAGCAATTGTCAGTGCATTGTCCATTGGAGCCGTAACAGCTAAGTCTGGTGGTGAAAGGATACGAAGTCTGTCGGCCTTTAAACACTCCACGTGCACTTTTGATTGCAAGTGGTTATCCACACTTCTTGCTCGGGAGACCACTCCAAGCTCTTGGCATATATCTGGCACCTTTCCCTTTGGCGCATACATCTTGGCTGTTTCTATGTTACGATAGCATACACTACAGTGTACCAACTGTCTATTTGCGCCTTTGACCGACGGCAGCTTTTGGAATACATTTACTTGCTCTTGCTTTCTAGTTTTCATTTGTTCAGCATTGGTCAACTTGTCTTGCTGCTCTGTGGACGTTCCTGCCTCACTCACTGTTTCTCCTTCTGGATTCTCACGTGCACTTTTCTCCTCGCCATTGCCCTTTTCACTCGTCTCTTCCTCTTGTGATATTTGCTGGTACGGTAGAAGCATCCAACTTGACTTTTCTTATCAAAAAACGATCCATCTCAAGCAAAGCAAATGATAATCTAATGTGACTTGTGAATATCCTCGTATGATGTTTCTGTGTCAAGACCAAGAGAAATAGACGAACTTACATCGGTCCCAGATTCCGTTTCGTTCTTTGAACTGAATGATCACACTATCACATGGCACATGGCACTATGCTTCAAAACACAAAGGAGCGCAACTACGACATGTAATCAGTCTAATGATATGATTTTGAATCGAAAATCTGCAGCTTATTAGAATGCAGAAGTACGTTTGGCAGTTGGCTGCTGCAGGGGGTGTCACACAATCACAAAAACGTCAAAGCCTCTTGGAATGTGCATTTGTCTAATTTCAGATAACCTTTCGAACAAGCTAGTTAGGTACTTGGGTGCTCTATTATTTAATAATCGATATATCATCATAGCAGTTTCAATATCAATAAGTTCCCTTATTGTTTGCCGTCCCAGTTTACCATTGAGCAGTTTCAGGACAAGTTTTGGTCATGTTCTAACTTTCCCGCTAAATTCAATATGGTTATTTTCTTTAACTACAATTACAACTATTCCTTATCATGTGACTTTTCATGAGAAAACGACGAAATGCTGGCAATGCCTCGTTACATATACGACGAATGCACTGGGAGTCGTGCATGGCAGTTTTTGTCAAATGTCATTTCACTGGTTAGTATCTTTCCTCCACCCCACCTTCCTTTTACTTGACCAAACACCCCCTCAATGACCATACGCACACAGCTAAGTCGGTAGTTGAAATACCTTTGCTCCTTACTCAAAACAGCATTGGTATATGGCTTCATGAGAAAGGATTCAAAGGGGAAGGCAGAATCCCCTAGTATGAGTGGTGGGATTTGAACGCCATCTACCTCTTGGCAAATATCTGGAATGAATTTTCCTTCGTTAATCCTACTCCACAGTGAGGTTGACTGTAATATAATAGAATCGTGGGAGTTCCCAGGGAAGCCACATCTCCCACAAATGAAGCGGTGCTTTTCATCCACTAAAGCCATTAATACTAGCGAATAGTAATTTTTGACATTGTGGTACTCCTTGCGGGAAGATTGACCAACAGGTGGGCACTAAATGGGAATATGACACCCATCTACAGTTGCCCAGCTACAAGGAAACTGCAAAAGTTCTTCCATATCTAAGATTTTTTGCTCAAATTCATCTTCACTTACTGGCATATGCTGTGAGACATACGGTGTCCAAAGAAAAGAAACTATTACCTGGTTGACTTCGTTGACAATTCTAGTCACAGTAGACCGAGCAAGTCCAACCATTTCTGTGATGCTGTAAAGGTAATCCCCTCTACCAAGACGATATAAGCAAATAGCCAGACATACTTCAGGAGATATAGGCTCCTCAGCCACTGTCAGCCTCTGAAGGTGTGGTCTAATCCTGGCTAGTATGAGTTCAAATGTTGATCTTGATATTCTGAACGTTTGCTTGACACGCGTGTTATCATAAGTAAATCAGACTTTGTCCCACCATCCTGTGTTTTTGCCAACCTTCTGCATGACCTATTTCATGTTTCTGGCTGATTACTATGTAATGAAAAAATAACTGCTGCCAAAAGGGATTTCAAATGAAGCCATCTTTGATGTAGTGCGACTGCCATTCCTTTTAGTAACAATTTTTGACACTTTCGATGCTTTGCAATCATGTTTTTGATCAACAGTATTTTAGCTTTGTCAAGCGCCACCATATTTGCAAGTGTGGTCGTTGCTTGGAAACACAAGTTTCAAGGCATTTTTGCATGGCATAGCATGGATCTGACAGTGTCAAACAGTCCTGTTCATCCTCTCAGCAATGTCGTTCTGCTGGGGAGTCCGGGGGCACAATCAGCTCATGGGTAATACCACTCTGGTTGCAAAAGTGTTCAAAAGCTCTTGAAGTGTATTCTCCACCATTGTCAGATTTCAAGCATTTCACTTTATTCCATGTGAAATTTTCAGCTAAGTGGATGTACTCTTTGACTTCTGATAAAACTTCTGACTTATGCTTCAAGAAATACACAACTGTCATTCTGGACTTTTCATCTATGAATGTAAGGACATACTTTGCTCCTCCATCAGATGTAATAAGTATTGGCCCACACACATCAGAATGTACGAGGTCAAGTATCTCAGTGGCAGGCTCTTCTGTTTGCTTAGAAAATGGATTTCTGGTTTGGTTGCCTAAAGCACAGCCTTCACAATTTGTTTCAACTGCAAGTTATTCTACTTTCATGCCTTTAACCATTTCCTTTTCATTCATTATTTTCACATTGCTGTACCCTAAATGCCCTAGGCGTAGGTGCCGAAGCTTTAATGATGGTTTGTTGGTAGACATGGCAACATGTGCAATATAATATGTATTTCCTTTTCTGCATCTAATACAAATGTATTTCCTTCTTTGTGTCCATAAGCTGCCAGGCCTTGCTGTGTGGTGATTTCACATTTTCCTCCTAAAAATTTCACTGATCCTCCATTCATAGCGATAGCTGTTACTGATATCAACTCCCTCTTTATTTCAGGAACATGAAGCATTTTTTCAAACTTGATAATCTTGTAGTCACTATTGGGAAGTTTACATTTGACCATTATGTCACCATGTCCCTTGGCTTCTATTTCCTTGTTGTTGGCTAAATACATTGTCCTTGCATTCCTGAAGTTCACATATTGATCCATGTTTGAATCACTGGATGACATATGATGTGTTGCTCCTGAATCTATGATCCAAGTACTTTAACTGTTTACTTCAGCAGATAATGCATATTCAGAAACAATTAATGTTTCAGTGTTACTTGATGCTCTCCTAAGAAAATCACTGCTTCTATCCCCATTACGTCCCTTTTGGTTCTGTATATTATGCCAACAATCCTTAGTTAAATGTCCAGACTTACCACAACTGAAACATTTCTTTGGTATAGATCCTTGAAGCTTCCTGATTTGAAATTCTGATTAATTTCGCCCGCTGCAAGAGCATTTTCAGACATTTCTCCTTCTCTCATTGCTTTTCTATCTGCAACTGTCACTATTTGACTTTTCACTTTTTCCAACGATAAATAAATCAATTTCTCCAGTTGTGTCTAATGTTGTGTGTAGACTGTTATAGGATAGCACAGTTTTCCAAGCACAATTTCACAAAAAACATCCTCTTACATGCTTCCTTCCATTTCTAACAAACATATTGTATCCAGAAATTCAAGTGTGTTCTCTCCCTCTTTCATTCTCATAACATACATTTTATCTCTAAGATCTATTCTTCTTACTAGTGATTTTCTCTGGAACTGATTCTTCAGGGCCCCCCACACTTCAGCTGCCAACTTACAGTGTCGAACATGAATGACTTGACTGTCACTCACATGCATTGAAATAATTGCTTGAGCTTTGTTGTCCTTATCCTTGCAGGATGCCTCTCTTCTCTTGGCTAGCATCAACTGACAATCGAATTTCCCCAGTGGCATAATCAAACAATTTCCGTACAGTCAATAGCATCTCTATCCTGAACTTTTATCTATTGTAAGTCGTCCTGTTGAGGGGAGTAACTTGAACGCTTCCATCAAATTTATCCATCATAATATAAATCAGTCCTCAAATAACTAAATTTTTCCACTAGATGATGGCACTGGGCTCATAACCTGATAATGCTATTTATCAAGAAGCAAACACAAAGTCAGGCAGCCATTTTCAGCGAAAGTACAAGGCAAGATTAATACCTAAGCAACAAGGATACAATGTATAAAAACTATGAACTAGAACAGATATTCAACATCATCTCCAACACTAGTATCATCATATTGCCATAGAATCAAGGCACTGCTATGTAACATGTGACCACTGAGATATGAATCCACATATCAAACTAGCTTTTATTAAGCAAATTACACTGAAAGTAACAACTATTCTTACCGTACCCCCTGATCTACAGTGGCCCACAAGTATCACAGCAAAAGTTTGTTGAAACATCACTGTAAAAATCTGTTGAAACATCACGGCAAAAGTTCTTTGAAACATCACGGCAAAAGTTTTTTGAAACATGACAGCAACAGTTAATTTTGCACCGGAAGTTTAACAGATCCTTGAGCCCATGTTATCTTGGTCAGCATATAGAGTCTCCTTTCCTCCAAGATTTACACTGTGAGGTATCTTTTGGGGTTTCCACTATCCGGCACTATGTCTCGCGCTTTCTGTTACTCATCCTCTTTATTTACTTTTAGCATATTTGAGTATTTTCTACGTTTAAGGATTGTTAACAAATACTGAGTAGGGTATGCGTAATGGCGGCTCCTGTGCTTGTTGCTTGTGAAAAGTGACTATGCTTCCTGTTCTCTCAGTCCATGTATGAGTATAATCGAGTGATTTTACATTGGTGCAGTGACCCGGGAGAGGCAAACCTGTGATTTGAAAAGGACTGATTTCAGTGGAGAATGTCAAGGACCTCATCATTTCAACTGTTGTTGCCATGGCTGAAAGAACAGAGTCGGCACAGAAGCAGTCAAAGTCCGTTTGACAATCGCACAAACATCTATCGATGCGAGGATGGCTGACCCATTTCCTATTGTTGCCTGAGGGTTGCTCACATTGCGAAATATTGCTGGGACAGGAAATATTCCTGCAACCATGTGCTTTCCTATGACCTGTCCCGGCCATTGGAACATGTTACACTGTCAAAAGATGACAAAGAAGTACCGGGAATAGACATCAATGAGCTCCTGAAAAAGCTTCAAGGTATGGTAAAAGAACTGGAGGAACTGACAAGCTCATTCATCAACTAACCCATGGACAAAACCCACAATAGAGTAGCGCTTGTGAGAAGACAGGGCAATGTAATGTTAGATCTTCCAGTATTTGCACCCGATTTTTCATGGAATGGACAAAGTAGTCATTATTTATATGACCACCACAATTTTGAACAGGTAAAGGCTAAACAACCGAGGTCCATGCAGATCAAAACTGTTGGTGTCACGTAATTTGTTTCTAGCTAATGTTCTTGTGTTGTTGTATCTTCTGTTTGTAATTCGTAATTTTCTTTGCATTCCTCTTTTTTGATAAGTCAAGCCAGGAGGCTTGTTTTTGAAGGAGGGAGTAATGATAGAGTACTAGTTTTATTTTTATCCTCATGTCATCATGTCTAGTATCATTGGTTCTCTGTTCCTATGTGTTCCATTTTTTGTTGCCCCATCGTCATAATTCTAAGTGTTGCATCGTTATCATCTCCAACTGTTACTGTCATCATGTCGCTTCACTTGTCTGTGACATATTGTCTAATCTTAGTATACTGTTGTTTGTTTTACACAGCAAGTTTACAAAGAATATGGAATCTGCTGTAAATGAGAAGCTAGAGGTGATTCTCAAAACCTTAAAGGGTGTTCAAGATCAACAAAAGGATGATTACAAACAGACTGAAAAAAGATTACTGGCAATCAAAAAGTCGATGGATTTTATACATTCACAATTTGAGAATTACAAGAAGATCACTGATAGCTTGATGAAAAGGAACACCAAACATGAAACAGAAAACAAAGAATTGAGAAATAGAATTGACAAAATGGAGGGAAAATTGAATACAGTCGCAAGTGAAGTCAATGACCTTGAACAGTATGGACGCAGGGATTGCCTGGAAATTAATGGCATACCTAAAGAAGAGAATGAATGCCCAGAATCCTTGATCATTACACTTGGGGAAAAGATTGGAGTAAAGTGTGATGCAAATGAAATCCAGGCCTGCCACTGCATTGGTCTGAAGTTCAACGCTGGCATTATATGCAAGTTCACTAATCGCAAGTCACAAGATCAATTTATTAAAAATAAAAAAGAGGCAAAGCAAACAAAAACTTCAATAATTTAGAGATATTAACAACATCATTACAACATAAATTTGATATTATTGCTCTTTCTGAAACATGGATAACAACTAATAATGAATTAAATTCTAAAAATATAGCCCTGAATGGTTATCAAAATTACGTAGGAACCTCTGGTAAAAGCATGAAATGGGGCTGTGGCTTCTTTATATCGAATGAACTAACTTTTATTCCACGAGAGGACTTGAATATCTGCTACTCAAATAATAACAGTGAGTTTGAGGCAAACTGGATAGAAATTCAATCCCAGAATAATAAAAAGTTCTTGATTGCTGTTATATACCACCATCCACGAAAAAGAAAAGACACTGAGTTTCTAGAATATTTAACTAATATTATCTGTAGGGGTCATTCCATATCAAATCATCTAACACCTGTAACCATGATGTCATGGAATTTGCTCTTATGTTGTAAATATATAACTCCTAATGAGGTAGAACATAATCCAAAGTTTGAGTGCAATAGTCCATACCATATCAAAGTTACACCCATTCAAATTTTATGCTGATTCAGCAAATTAAAGAGAAAATGGGTGTGGCAACCATTGCTCTGAATGCAAAAGTGCTGTCATTACTCCACTATTGTAATAGATGATAGGCTGAAAATTGGCAGAAAACCATTGTAATAGCTGAAAATTTCAAAAATGTTACTTTTAAGTGTGCTTGATACATGCCAATTACAGATATTAGCATGTTAAGTACTGATAGCCCGCTAGACGCGGGCTCCCCTACCCCAGTTCAAAAGTTGCAGATTAGCCTTGGAAAGACTAACGCAGTGCCCCCATCCAAGCTGCATGGTCCGCATTGTTGATGAGCATGGATGAAAAAGCTCGCATAGGATCATGAGAGGGTGACGTCATGGGCCTCTGCAATGGAGCACGTGACATCCGGCTTTGCAATGGAAAAATCAACAAAAAGTTGCGAGAAAAAATTGTGCAAATATGCTCGGATACCTGCGCTAGGCTATGGGGATTTTTGATTTTATTCTTCATCTTCTAAAGCCCCATAGCCTAGCGCAGGTATCCGAGCATTTTTGCACAATTTTTTCTCGCAAATTTTTGTTGATTTCTCCATTGCAAAGCCGGATGTCACGTGCTCCATTGCAGAGGCCCAAGAAGTCACCCTCTCATGATCCTATGCGAGCTTTTTCATCCATGCTCATCAACAATGCGGACCATGCAGCTTGGATGGGGGCACTGCGTTAGTCTTTCCAAGGCTAATCTGCAACTTTTGAACTGGGGTAGGGGAGCCCGCATCTAGCGGGCTATCAGTACTAAGCTAGTCTCTATTACCTGAACTAAGCATATAATTGTTTAAAGTGGTGTGTGCAATGAGGCATAAATGGACATACATAACACAATATCTCCTGCATGGTTGAATCCTAATGTAGGGAGTCTTGTACACTGTGGTTGTATAATGCAAACATGTTAAAGAAGATATATTATTACACATTAACTGAGAGGTATGACTGCAACCTCTATCTGGGTTTAGCCATTAATCTTCTGCAATCTGGTATACTACGTAATATGAACCAATAAGTAAGATGGAATGCAATTATAATGCCTCAAAGGATACATACTTCAAGTTCATAAAAATACAAGAATATTGCTTGGGAATACCCCATCACTCTCTCATAGCCTACATATTAAGATATAAAGGCAATGAATGAGATATAGTATACAGTCTGAAATCACAAAGTCAGATTTCACACATTAACAATAATTATGTTGGGGGGGGTGCATAACTCAAGTACAACTTAGTAACATACCTTAAACCTAGCATCATATACATGTTTGTCATCACATACTTTTTCCAAAGTGCCATATAATTTATCCATATTTATTAGATTTAGTTGTAAAGAATTCTACAATCTGAGAAGACTCCATAGTTCTAGTTTATCAAACCTAATATGTACTGGTTGCTATTCCTACATCATACAACAGAAAGCATAAAAGCATACATTATGCCTACACTTATGTAAATAAGTGAATCATAATGTCTTAGTAATCCTACAAAGTTGCATATCAACTTGTGGTAGAATGAAGGCACATATTTTACTACCTATCCTGTTGCTAAGGATCACAAACTATTATAGCTGAGAAAGTGATGATTGACATAATAAAATCAATAACAAAAATTAATATTCTGCTTCCCCAGACCGGGGCTCTAGAATATTTTTGCATGTCTACAGGGGTACACAATTTTTGGACCTATTATATCATTTGCCTTGACCCCCTCCCCTGATACTTAATGACTTCTCCCTAAGTGCACAAAAACTGACATAATATTCCCTTGTAATCCTACAGCAAACTCAAAAGTAACAATACTATGGACCAAAATCATGTAAGTGAGTCCTAACCTCTTGTCAAACACACAAAGCTGTAAATCTTCCCAGTGAAATGAAATATGGCTTACATCATGAAATCAAATTAATAACAACAACTGTATTTGAGAGGGGGGGGGCTTGATATATCAGTTAAGCAGAACACAAATAAGGTTGCCAGCTATAGCTAATACAAAACTTTAACAACATATCACATACAGAATGATATATCTAAAGTAGTACTATTAGTGGTAAAACTTATAACTCACAGTGAAACAGGCTATTGAGAAAAATCATACAGGTAGGCAATCAAGTACTGTACTGGTACATGTGCCATCTAAGGACATGAACTGAAATTTATCAATACCATTGTCATCTAGGCACATCCAGCAATCTCATTCATACTGCTATAATAGTTAGCATGAGGAATGTCAAGTAGGTTTTATGCAATGACAATGTCTAGAGATATTCCAGACGTCAAAGTTTATAAAAGCTAAAGAATATTCATAAAATGTTCTAGAGAAAAGTGATTCCAAACCCAAAAAGTCTGTATGAGTGTGACATAACCCTTCATACATCATATTCTTTTTACAGTAAGTCCCTCATAAAACGTGATAAGAAACAATACTGTTAATTGGGGTGCAGACTGGACTATAGGGCTCCAGGAATCCAGTCTACACAATACACACCATTGTTATGTAATACTACTTGATCCAGTAAAACCATATTATCATGTGCAGAATGATGTATAGAAATCATTAATGGTCTTTATAACAAATGATCTTAGGATAGAGGGGAGCTGGTTTGTCAGGAAACGGAGAGGTAGGACTAAAGCAACAACATGCAGATTCCCAAAAATAACACAAAAAATCTATAGTGAACACAAGGATTAGACTGTTGTAAACAAAGGTTGTTAGGCTATTGTAACTACATAGGCAATCAGTAGAGTACTATACTGAAAAAACAGCCTTGTGAATAAGTTACTGAAGTGTGTTGACTACAAAGATAATTTAGAACACAATATTAGCGTAAATAAATCAAGAAGGAAGGAAATGACAACGCACGGTTCTATACACCAAAGAATCAAGGAATTTCTACATCAGATATCTGTATAAGACGTTGCACTTTTAACTATAAATATACCACTAATTCAGAGTACTTAGTGTTCTACTGAGAATAAGGAAGGAATCAGCTTTAGTGACTGAGAGTAATATGAAATACCCCTCAAGTTCTTAGAGAGAATATGCGTAGTACATTCCTCAAAATACTACAAGAAAACTAATCGGGAAAGAGAGCAATTACACTCCAATAATCCAAGGAATAATTTGAACAACATCTTAGCTCTTACCTACAATAAGTGTATGATAAAAACCAACAGCTAACCAGAAATGACTGACAACATATCAAACATAAAGAAAGCGGCATAACTGTTCATAGGTACTTTGTTAAAAATCACGCGCAAATGTAAAAAATGAACACCAAACGCTAAACTGTCCTAGTATATCAGTAAATAATACAGTAAATATCCCTTGATTATTATACCGAAACTTCAGTAGTAATCAAACAGTAATTTACAGGCAGAAATCCAGGGATCATGACAGGAATTGGCATGATCATAGGGCCCCCGAGGCAATCGTATGGAATCTCGATGAAAACATGGCATTAAATCTCGTCCAATTGGGAAAATAGCGACCATTCTACACAAATCAATCCTGGTAAAACTAAATCGAAACCTTGTTAATGAAATAAAGCACTTACCTTACAGAGAAGGGACGAAATTCCATAAAGAATTGTAAGACATCCATCCACTGTGTAAACACGCCCTCAACTGCAAACGTGCGGTCTTATGTAAACACTATTGTTCGCAAACAAAGGATGAGAGGTTTCTGCGATCCTGATCTCAAGTTGGGAATCCCCTCGAATTTCTATCTAAAACATACAACAAAATAAAGAGTGTAAGGACACCAAAAACATCATAGGAATAATATCAAGGACAGTTAGCAAATAAAATATACACACTATAGACCTCTCTGTACAACCGTGTTAAGGTATTTTGCTATGAGAATGAGACACAGAGCAGTGGCTTCCTTGAATGAACTGAGGGGGGACGCAACATTTTTATTACAGTTATACTACCGAAAAGACCCTAAACTCTTAACAATAAGAGTCACATTTATAACTATAAACATAGACCCAGAAGACTTCATCAATGCCCAAATTCAGCATGTCATATAGCACAAGTCATACGCAAACATACAGATTTCCTATCTCCTTTACGCACCCATTAACTTCAAGGTATAAACAGCAATCCAGCAATGAATACCATAGTAAACATTTCATACCAATATTGTAAAAGACCCAAGACAATCTGGAGAACAAAATCAATCTGATCGGAGAGGAGGTGTCATGGCGAAGTGCCCCTGAGCGAAGCTAGAGGAATCTCACTCAAAATACTGACATAATGTGTCTAATGAAACATGTAAAGTAGACAGATAAATTACAGGCAATCTGACAACAAACCTAGTTACATGAAAAATGGACTTACCCGGTAGTATAAGGACAAAAGTTCGCTTAAATTCACCCACCAAGAGAGAGTAACATAAAACATGGTTGAGAGGAACTGTCATGGCGGAAAACCCCCGAGGGAAGCTATTGCAATCTCGCTGGCAATATTGAACATAAGTGCCGAAATTACTACAGAAAGTGCGCACAGAGGACAGGAGACAGACAGGCAATCTGAAATCTAACGTTATAGCATTAGAAAATGACTCACCTGTTAGCAGACCCACAAAATGTTCCTCAACTACCAACTGGACAATTAGTAGCATTCAAACCATGTCCGAACTGAGAGTTTCACGTTCGGTTTATCCTATTTAAAAGGGATGATAACACAGCTAAACACCATCCTAATACACAAAGGAATACAACATAAAACATCAGCTAAATCTGTTAGCACAACTTACCAGTTAAAGCATTGAAATCTGGCGAACAGAATCAAACGGATGGAGAAGAACTGTCATGGCGAGAAAGCCCCCGAGGGAAGCTCTTCCAATCTGCCCTAAAACAACAGGTAAATAACAGGGCTCACATCACCCGTAAATCACATCTAAAAGGCAGCAGTGCTATAATTCCGTTGAATAAAGACTGGCAATGATAAATCGAATCTCCAGATAGCAACGAAGCGATGAATTAGTTGCCCACCTGTCATGGCGAATAACACACGCGAGGGAGGGCATGGGAAACTGCTTCGATACATGAAAACAAATCGTTAAAATACCAGAGAACGCAGGCAATCGAGGAAGAAGATATAAGCGAACTAAAGAATAGAATGTAGGTAGGACAAATAGGTACTAACCTGGTAGAAACCCAACAGAATTCTCCTGAAAACAGCAGCAAACTTGCTCCCGATCGAACACGCCTTGGAGTGAGAGCAGTGCTTTCCATGCGGACGATAACAATGGAAGACAAAAGGCAACACACACAGGCCTCAAATTCGCGAAATAGAAATTGGAATATCTCGGCGAAATCAAGAGATAAAAATTTGAAAAAAAAATTAATTCGCCTACTCGCCAACTGGGCCCTCTGACCAACGTTTGAGCCCAATAATCGCACAGCTCTAGAAGAAGTATTCGTCACAACACCAGGTACCGGTCCCTTTGATGTACACAATGGCGAGCTCATTTGCATTTTAGGGATCTTAGTATATAGAGACGGTTTTTTTTGATAGCCCGCTAGACGCGGGCTCCCCTGCCCCAGTTACCCGCTGGCCCTGTCAAAATCACTGTGCAAATTAGCCTTGGAAAGACTAACGCAGTGCCCCCTCCAGGTTGCATGGTCGGCATTGTCGATGAGCATGGATGAAAAAGCTCGCATAGGATTAAGAGAAGATGACGTCATTGGAGCATGTGACATCCGGCCTTTGCAATGGACACATGGATTAAAATTTGAGAGAAAAAGTTCTGCAAAAATGCTCGGATACCTGCGCTAGGCTATGGGGCTTTAGACAATGAAGGAGACTGTTGCAAATATAGGGCACAGACAGGACGACGGGAGCACAGTCTAAACCCGATCCGAATAGGGACCAGTTCAGGAAAACGGCCAATAGCCAGAAGGGCGGAACGTTTGATCTCGCTCATTTGCATTTTAGGGATCTTAGTATATAGAGAATTCTGGTAAATTGGAATTTTGATATATCTGCATATTCAATAGAATTTAAGGGTGTGGCCAAATATTTACATTCAATTTGTATGAACCTACTGGAATAGTAAGAGTTCCCACTTATTTCAGCCAGTTTTCATCAATTGTATATGAAGACACATGGAATTACATACAAATGAAAATCGTCAAATTTTGGTGGAAATCAGGTTTTTGGTGCCTGTAGGATTCTTACCTGTCAGACAGAATGCTTCCATGATGAAGATATAAGTAATCTGTCACAGGTGATAATTAGTTGGTTTGGTGGTAATTCGATCCTACTACTGATTTGACAGCTCTTTGGTCTCACTGTCATGTCAAAATACTTTCATTGGCTGACATCGTAATATGGGTGGTCTTCATGGCAATAAAATGAGAAAAGATATCTTGTTTGGTTTAGTGTCAAATGCAAGGTAGATATGGAGCCATGCACTTTTGGAATTTTGCTAGATGAACCACGCCACAAGACTTCTTTCACACCAAGTATTGACATATAACCATTTTCTGACCTATCACAGGAAACTCAAGAATCTCTCTTATGGCGTAGCAGAATTAGTTATATTTGTGATAGCACAACTATATGTAGACACCATGAAATGATGTACGGGCTTGTATTTGAGCGAAAGTCTGTGAACTGCTGTGATCTTTTCAAGCGACACAAAAAGAAAACTAAGGGTATTCATAAAATATCTCTGGATCTGGCAAAGGAATTGAAATGCAATGGATATGATGTATTACCAGGATGGAAAGTATGCCGTACTTGCTACCAGCAAAGTGTTGACTGTCATGATGAAGAACAAGTCACATGAATGTGAAATGGACTGCAAGTATGAAGAACCATTGTCTGACAATGATGATCCTGAAAGTGCCATGCACGTTGCAAATACCAGTCTTGATATTTCTGATGTTTCTCCCATGAAGTTTCATGGTATCGAGAAAAGGAGGAGAGTAGCAGTTGTAAAGGAGAAGCGTCAGAGGTCCTTTAGAAGGCAGGAAACGCAAGCAGCAATGGCTGTTGGCATTGATAGAAAAGAGTTAGACCAATGCTATAGAAGAGCCAAATACAACCATAAATGATGCCAAGGCACAGGATTTGATAAGTTGTTTTATCTTTTGAAAGAAAGAGTGAAAGAGTCATCCTACAGAGAAAAAGTAACGATTCTTACTCTTGTACCTGAGTCATGGTCAAGGGAGTATGCGTCAAGATTTTTTAATGTTTCAGAATATCTTATCCGGACAGCTCGATCAGTAAAGGAAGCTAAAGGTGTACTTGCCGATACAAACCTGAAAACTGGAAAAAGACTTGCAGAGTGTGTAGAAGAGATGATGCAGTTGATTTATGACGATGATGAATACTCAAGGGCAATGCCCAGAAAAAAGGACTTTGTCAGTATTGGCCAAAATATACACAAGCAGAAGAGGCTTCTATTATGTAACGTGAAAGAGCTGTATGCTGAATTTAAACAGAAGAATCCACAAATGGAAATAGGCTTGTCAAAATTTTGCAGTCTTCGTCCAAAGTGGTGCGTAAATGTTGGGGCTTCTGGGTCTCATAATGTATGTGTATGCATGCATCATCAAAATGCAATTCTTTTAGTTAATGCTTTAAGTGCACCATGTACCTATAACGATTTGATGAAGATGATTGTTTGTGATGTTCAAAGGAATGAATGCATGTTACATCGCTGTTCAGAATGCCCTGACACAAAGCCACTCAGAGATTTTGTTACAGCAGATTTAGTTAGATCAGTGATTGATGAAATGGAGTACAGTCAATGGCAAAGTACAGATCGGCCAACCCTTATAAAAAGTAAATCCAGCACAGAAGAATATATAGACACACTTGTTAGTGCAATTAGTGATTTAACAGCCCACTCATTCATATCAAAATGTCAGAGTAGGTATTTCAAAAATTGCAGAGAAAATCTTTCACCTATAAGCTGCATAATTGTGCTTGATTTTGCTGAAAATTACAAATTTGTAGGTCAAGACGAGATTCAGAGTTTCCATTGGAACAATCAACAATACTTTATTAACAAGCAGACTTTATTAACATAATGAAGAGTATAGATATGTTCACTTGGCACAAACAACTTGGAAGAAGTACTTGTCCAAATGAACAGGTGAAGCTGCTCAATGAAGTACTGCTTAACATCTATTCAAACTTCATCCCCAACCAGGCTAAAATACGTTGTAAAGTTTCTGATTTTGAGCTCCATCTATGTATCACAACATTGACATATTTTTGACAGATACAAACTACTCCACAAAGACATATAAACATAGTTCATTAGAGACCTGCACAGTTTTTCCACACACAATGGACACTGATAGAATTGAACTATTTCTGTCATTGCAGCAAGTCGTCCAATGCAGTCACAGTGATACCATTTGTTACATATATCACATGCAACCCAATCTAAAGAATGTGAATCAGCAACTGTGCATTCATTGCATCCTTTTGCTGGGTCACTGCTGTAGATACTTTTGTCATCATTAGGAAGATCTTTCTAAAGAGCATTCGGTTCTTCTGTGCATACCTGATAGGAAGAAAATCTTGAAGCTAGCTTGTTCCACATTACTTTTCTGAAATTACGAAAACTTGAACTGGATCGTCTAGATGTTTGTAATGTTTTTGTACCTTGTCTTTTGGCAATGGGCTGAAATGAACCTCTTTTCTGGCAGACTTTGACAATAGCTTCTTCTTTCTTGCGTTTCTTAAATCCTTTTGGTTGCTACCATTCCTCTACCTCAGATTCAGCACTTTTTGCATATAAATGTACATTTTCACCCTGCTCACTGACAACTGCAGAACCTGTTATCCAACTCATGTTTCGTTTATACACACTAAGGAGATGGTTGAGTTTGCCCCTTCCCTTGTTAACAAGGATACCATCTGCAAATTGTCAACAGAAACCAATTCTGTTGTTTAGCTTTCACTTTATAAAAGTTTCAGCAGGAATCTGTGTCTTCTATTGTCTTTTAATCAAACCAACATATCTGTCAACATGACCATTTGCGGAGCTTTCAGTTATCTCACAACACCAACAGTTCTATAAGTGACTGAACCTTGAAAGATTGTCCCACATAAGGTGTAACCATAGAATAATGTTTGGTAGTAGCATCTCTTGAGCATAGTTCATTAAATCTGGAGAATGGTATTTATTCTTTATTTTCTACTTGGCTTTCACACTATCTATATCTAAAGAACATTTTGCTTCCTTGACCATTTTACCAAAAATTTATGGCACTCTGACTGTTCTTTCTGGAAAATGTCATTGTTATTGTAATATTCTTTATAGCCATTTGTACTCTCCATGAGGTCTTTGGATGTTTCCATTTCATCTACGCCTTCCTCTATTTCGTATGTAATCATATTTACGCGATTTTCCATTTCTGTGCAAGCTGTGTGAAGCTGTTGAGAAACATAGGGAGACATGAGCATTACATAGGCACATCTGAAAATTGCCATAATCTCTGTCAATGTCTCATCCTGCCCACAAAATGCAATGCTAGGTGTTATTGCAAAGCACTGTCATGCTTTTTTGCAACTCTTTTCACCATGTGCATCAAATGAGCACTGCAAATAGGTATGAAGGTCATCTGAATTTCAGTAGGAATGGCAGTTCCATAGGCGATTGGCATTGTTATGTTTATATATTGAACTAAGGATTCCTTGTTGTCTACCTCAATTGTTGCCCATATAAGAGCTGCACTGAAGTCCATCATCATTTTACATTTGCCAGAATCAGTTCTTTGCTACAATTTTCTTTCCATATTGTAAAGAGTATGAAGAAAGTAGCTTACAAACTCCACTGCATGTTCATTTGTTATGTACTCTACAAGTGGCAGTGGAGGAGCTGCAGAGAAAGGATGTCTTATAACTATATCATAATGTAAAATTCTGTTAAATCCATGTACTGGCTTAACAACAGATCCTGTTGCATCAAGAAATAATGTATCATACACTCGAATAGATTTGTACTGTCTTATCATGGGCACATCAAGCAGAATTTGCATTTCTTTGTTGCTAGCAAAACTCTGGTCTATGAGACCCCAAAACGTTCTCCATACTTGTCCACCCTTCAATGCATCCTGTTTATCAATTTCTGTAAGCTCTGCCTTCAGCTTTATCACGTTTTCTTGGATTGCGGGACCGTCTGTTTCTCCTTTTCGTGCTCTGCTGGCTAAGACATGATCAACAAATTTTTGCAGACATAGTCTTGTAATAGGTACATTTCTAACTATTCATTATATAAAGTATTAGCTGTAGTCAAGAAAGTGGTTAACATTAGACGACACTTCCATTTCAGTTCACATCGCTATTTTGTACTGGCCTACGTAGTGTTCACAGCATTAGAGAGTTTATGAAACACGACGCATCGGGTCATGACGCGCAGGGAAAGTCTGGGTCGAGAACAGCTAGCGCGTATTCCAATTTCCTCTTACGAAATGCTACGCCGCATTGAACTTTGGCGCTAAAATTCATTCGTGCGCTCAAAGATTTCAAAATGGAGGCCGAGTTATTTATCATGATGGAGGAGCAAATGATGGATGAGGAAGAATTTTTTTTTATACGACGTGGCTTAGTAAACGTTAATTTGCATTTAGAACTGCCATATTGGAAGTACGAACGATTTAGTTTGGATGATATGACAGATGAAGAATGTTGGGTAGAAATGCGCTTCAAGAAATATGATGTATACAGACTTGCTTGTGCGCTAAATCTCCCACATGTTTACGATTGCTACAATGGTCTGGTTGTAGATTCTGTTGAAGCTCTTTGTATTTGCTTACGGCGCTTTGCATATCCTTGTCGCTATGCAGATCTAGTTCCACAATTCGGTAGGCCAGTGCCACACTTGTGCATGATGTTCAAGGTTGTTTTAGAGGACATTTATAACAAGTTCTCACATCTTTTGACCGATCTAAATCAGCCATGGCTTTCTAGAGAGAACCTCAAGTCATTTGCAAATGCTGTCCACAACAAAGGTGCTGCATTGGATAACTGCTGGGGGTTTGTGGATGGCACTGTTAGGCCTATATGTAAACCAAGCCAACATCAGCGTGAAGTTTACAATGGTCACAAAAGGGTTCATGCTCTAAAGTTCCAATCTGTTGTGGCTGCTAATGGTATGATAGCAAGTCTTTTCGGGCCTGTTGAAGGAAGAAGGCATGACAGTAGAATGCTTGCTATGTCTGGACTACTGGGGCAGTTAGAGGAGCACTCTTTTTCCCCTGATGGCCAGGCTCTCTGCATTTATGGTGACCCTGCATATCCACACCGTGTTCACCTTCAGCGCCCTTTTGCAAGAAGAGCAGCTCTCAGTCCTGACGAAATGGCCTTTAATCAGTCCATGAGTCAAGTTAGAATAGCAGTTGAGTGGGTTTTTGGAGATATCATTACATATTTTAAGTTTTTGGATTTCAAAAAGAACCTAAAGATTGGTCTTAGTTCTGTGGGAAAGTTTTATATTGTCAGTGCTTTACTAAGGAATAGCTTAACATGCCTGTATGGTAACAACACTTCCCACTTCTTTGATATTGACCCTCCATCACTAGATGAATATTTCAGGCATAATGCTGTCCCTTAGAAGGGTACAAATGTGAAGGACATTGAGTTGATGCTCATTTACAAAACACAGAAAATAGTTTTTTTAAAAACTACCACTTTTACCAAGAAGTGTGCTATTGTCCACCTACCATCCACACATGAATGCTACCTTACATTTCTTTCTACACTTGAAAGAAATGAACTGTATTGAAAAATTGAATTTGCACATTTTGGGGCTCTTTGATGTCTCCATAGAGTCTTGAAAAAACATTTAAGGGGCAATTGACTAGCTGTCTTTCTATGCATGTATGCAACAATTTAAAATTCATCCTGAGAACTACAAATGCATTATGAAATGGATAGTAAAGAAAGGGTTGATTTTTAGTCCAGGGTTCCAGATATGGATACCAAACAGTAAGATTGCAAAACAGAACTTGAGCAGCAATTAATAATAAAAACCATTTACATAAACGTATCAAGAAGATTTTTCATAAGGTCTAGCATTAATGTGTTTTGTTCCCTCATTTGCTTTTGCAATTCCTGCTGCTCCTGTAGATGATGCTGCATCATTGTTATCATCTCATTGTCTCTCTTTGCTCTTGCTTCCCATTCCTTTTCTTTCATTTCCACCTCTCGTTTCTTTATATCCCATTCTCTTTCTTTCTCCTTTTCTTTCATTTCTAACTCTCTCTTCTTCAGTTCAATTTCCTCTCTCTTTAGGTTTAGTTCCTTTTCATTCTTCACTCTAAAGTATTCCAATACTTCCTTGTCACCATCATTTCTTCTCCTTTTCTTTCCACTTTCTTGACTCTCCCTCGCTCTTGTTTCAGCCAACCTCTCCATTGACCTCTTCCTTACAGATTCAGCAGTCTCCCTTTCCTTTTCAATTGCACTTTCCTCTCCCCTTGCTACTTCATGTTGTACTTCTTCCCCCCTTTCAATTATATCCCTAATAGCCATATCTAACTCTGTTGGCTCTGGAGGGGTGATACCACTAGCTCTCTCCTCTTCTGCCATCCTTCGTTTAAAACCCCTTTCCAACTTCAAATATCTGTCCCTAACTGCTCTCTGGTCAACCCAGAAACGTGGACTTCCCAATGTATTTAAACTACTAGCAATCCTGTCCCAACATTGGCCACGTTCCCGGGTACCAAGTTTAAAATGGAAGGGTTCCTCTACCAATATTTCCTTGCACAATAACACATCATGCTCACTGGTCCACATCATTTTTGGCCTGAGTAACAAAATAGCAGATGTAACACAATGAAAAAGACAACACTGTGGCTGAATATAAGATCATATGTACAGATGTCCTAAGCCGTATTCACTATTAGAAGTAGTGTTTTTAGAACATATCAAATTCTCAAATAGTACAAGAAATGCATTTGTAAGCTAGGACTGAAACTACAGTAAGTTAACATGCAAAACTTGTCACTGATTACTCCAGCATAATCAGCAACAAGTGCAAATAATAGTCGGAACATTCTGATTTCAATTACGAAAGCTGCAGAAAATAGTTTCAAAACTGGAGAAGTGACAGCATAGATACATTAATAAACATCTTTATAAAACAAAATTTCTAGTCAGTTCTTCAGTTTTAAGTACCAACGAACCAATTGGATATACACATAATACTTGAAGTTCACAAACTTTGTAGCACTCTGTTGGTTGGTCAGCTGGTTGCTTTGGTGCGCCATTTTGTTTGAAGCTCGATGGAATAAACCTACATATATGATAAAATAGGAAGGTTTAAATTGTAAAAGTGGCACACCTTTGCATGAAGGTAAAGCCGAAGTAACGAAGATGAAGAGATATATATACTTTGACTTTATACTTAAAAATAAAACACTTGCGTTGTTAAGATGACGTGGCTGTTCCAAATTCTCCGGTACAGAAATGTGCTTGACGCGCTGGGCTCCAAGAGGATGACGTGACCGCGCTCGTTCTAGACTCCTCTAGCTCTTCGTGACCCGATGCGTCGTGTTTCGTAAACTCTCTATTGTTTCAAATAATTTGCACAGAGGAACCCCACAATGGTACTCTCATGTGTGTATTTGCTCAATATTTTATGGAGAAAGTTCTTTCCTGTCACTGCAAGCAGGAAATAGCATGAAAGTGCACAGCAGAATAGTGTAGTTGTTGAGTCACTAGACATTGACTGTAAAATGAGAGATTGTGACGTGAGAGACTGTATTTTAGAAATTGCATATATATACAGCTTCAGAGACATGTTGAGTTGTATTCTTATTGTCTTCATTTAAATCTTTTGTTTGATATCTGTAGCTTCTATGGGGCTTTCAAATATATATCCTTTTAGGACTGAATTTTGAAGATGTGGTGTGATATGTAGGAGTACTAGTTTAACATTCTGCTTTGCTGTGAAATACATGTTCAGGAGAGCTATGCTTTTAAACATGTATCTAGGGATAGGTGTTGGGATCTAGTAGCTGCAGAATTAAACAAAAGTGAGCTGCCTACATTTTCTGTTGACAAGAGAGCTGTTAGAGATAGGTTTCTTGAATTAGAGAAGGGCTACATGAGAAAGGCAAGAGAGGAATTATAAGCAAGTGGAACATCACACCCTGAGATGTCAGGGTTCGATCACGCATTGGAAGAAATAATTGAAAGCAGGGAGAGTGCAGAGCAGGAGAAAGCAACTAGAGAAAAAAGAGAGAAACTGCAAAGGCTGTTGGGAGAAGGGCAATTGAGAGTTTGTCATACACAAGGGTAAGGGAAGGAAACATAAAAAGACAGAGTTGTGAGACAAGTGACTATGTTGGGTATGTAAAGGAAAAGAGAGAAGTGGACATGGAGCTACATGAAAGCCAAATCAATTTGAAAAGGAGCAGGTAGATATAGAGGAAAAGAGAAGTTAAGGAGAAGTGGAGCTGAAACAGAGAGAAATTCTGTTACGAGAGAAGGAACTACATTTAAAAAGAAACCAAGCTTTAGTTGATAGCAAGGAAAAATTACAGCTTCCTGGAGAGATTTGGGAGATATGAGCAGACTCAGGTTGTATTACATCAGGAAACGTTAACTGTTCAGCAGCTGAGTAGCCAAGTACAACAGCAAAATGAAATAATCTCATCACCGAAATTGAGCAAAGACCTGCTATTTGGGATCCTAGGGATCCATACCATTGCAATCGAGACTTAATAAAGAAATACTGGTCCGAAATCGCACACGTTTTGCAATTAGAAGGTATGTTGGTCGAGTTTTCAGAGAATTTCCGTGAGAAAATTTATATATTAAAGAGTGGTACGCATATATCAAACTATTCTGTTGTGATATTGTATTATAGAAAAATACAGAAAATGAGACAACAATAGAAGCAATGATCTCTATGAAATAACATTTCTTTGCCAAGGTACTTCTCCCCCTGGACTCATAAAATAGGATGTAAATGCATTTCTTATTTGTATACTTGTATTTGTTCCTCGATTTGCACACCCATGGAGTTCATTGCCTTGATGTTCTTCCACAAATACTAAATTTTCATTTAAATCATCTAAATGAATACCTTCCTCTGCAATAATTATATTATGTAGTAAGCAAGCAGCTTTAACACTTTTCTCAGAGTTTTCCACGTTAGTTTCCAGTTCTGTACCAAAATCCCTCCATTTTGACCGTACAATTCCAAATGCACATTCTACACACCGGCGAGCTCGTGAAAGTGTATAATTAAATAGTCTGTTTTCATCGTTTAAATCCTGCCGTGGAAAAGGTCGCATGAGATATGATGAAAGGGGGTATGCTTCATCGCCCAGAATTACATACGGTACTAAAACGTTTGAGCTAGGAAGATGTTTAGCAGCAGGAATATTTGACGTTCTATTTTGTAAGCACACCCCCAAACTTGATTCACAGAAGATTCCACCATCACTTTGTCTCCCATAAGCCCCTACATCTATTGCTATAAATTTACAGTTTGCATCTGCTAGGCCTTGTAAAACACTTGAAAACTGTTGTTTGTAATTATGAAACATGGAACCGGCATGAGCTGGGGTTTTTATCCTAACATGTTTTCCATCTACACACCCAAAGCACTTAGGGAAATTCCACTTTTCATTGAACTGCTGTTCACATTTCTTGATTAATTCCTTGGTTGGAAATGGCATATAGCGTGCCTGTAATGTTGTCCATATGATCCGGGTTGTTTCTTCAAGTATCATAGATACTGTGGAAGTTCCAACTCTGAAGTGAAATGCCACAGAATGATATGACTCACCAGTTGCCATAAACCTATCATGAAATAATGATATTTTATAGAAATCTTATATAAGATTCTTAAACTTTTAGTTGATGTTGTAAAAAAGAAATGGAAGTCTCTTCGTGACAATTTTCGACTCGAATTGAAAAAGGTACCCCTTGGAAAATCTGATGATGCAGGACTACCCATGGAACAATATTTATCGAAATGGCCGTATTTTAAAATGATATTTTTTCTATGAGACTCGATGATGGGGCGTAGAATGTCTAGTAATTTAGTCAGCCCGTGTTCTTTAACAGAGCCTAGAAGTGAGAGTTGCTCTCCAATGCCATCCGGGCAATTTTGTAGTAAAGAAGGAGAGACCTGCGCCTTGGAATCCGCAAACAATAAAGAAGTAGAAAATGAGCCTAGTTTTCAAATACTCAGCTCTACTTCAAAACAAACAATAAAAGAAAGAGATCTGAGATCTCATGGCAATTGAAAAAGAGAAAGTGGAGATTGAGAGGGAGAAAGTGCAGCTTTTAATCGAAGACAACCGGCGAAGAGAAGCTGAAGACAATGATGCTGATAGACATTTCTTGCTTAGCTTGTTGCGTAGAGTACCTGAGGAAAAGAAGACTAGCGGGAAAATTCGTGTTCAAGAAATTTTGCATGAAGGTGTGTTTCTTGGAAAAGATGACAGTTTGGAGTTGTGCTCAACTCAGAAAGAAGACAACAGCAGCATGATTGGAGATATCTATCGACCCTGGCTGAACTAAATAAAATTCTTATATATACCAGTGACAATACTCCTTGTTCTATAATCAGAGTTATATATGACAATCTATTTTACTCTTACCTGAGCGTTATAACAAGTCTTTCTTCTGGGGAAATCGGCTTTCGAAAGTTAGTAGTCTGCTTCTGCAAATGCGGCGATACAGCTTCAAAGATTATGTCAAAGGTTCGTTTTGTCATTCTGGTATATTGATAAAACTTCTGTTCATCGTGTTTTATTTGCTGGAACAGATGATGGTACTCTCCAAGGTGCTCTCTATCCCGATTTATAGGGTGTACACCAACTTTTCTATGCTCTCGACAATGCAATCTATTGTGACGATTTAAATACGGATTTTCTGCGAGGCCCGAACGATACATTTTGGAATACTAAACATCACTTGTAGCATTGGTATTTTTAAATAAATTTGTATTGGGAAAAATTTTACGAATTCAGTTCTGTCATTTCCTTTTGGATGTCCTCCACGGAACAAGCATTTATACACGCCCAGTCTGAACAGGGAAGTAGGGGATTACGCGCAAACTCGCAAATAGCTGCCAACAATCTTTTACTAGCAATCAGTCTGAACGCAGCCTTAAGCACAATAGTCTTCCAGAATAGGAGGATGCACACAAATGAGGGTAGAAGTGCTGTTTCCATACAAACATGTCAGCCCATTACGACGCAAAGCACATATGATGTATATTTTGCCAACAGAACGTAAGCCAATCTTTAAGTTCTTATTGAACCCATTATAGGCGAAAGAAATATGTAACGCATAGTTACACAATAAAAACAGGAGCATTGGGGAGTTTGCAGAGCTAGTAATAGCCACTAGTGTGCACCAGTTATGAACATTACTGTGCAAATCGAAGTTTACACAAATGAGGGCGAAGGCATAATATCTAATTCAACATAGTTTGTTATATATAAAAAATAAGTGTAATGACAGTTACGACTCTTTATTCTCTAGTTCACAGACTGATATAAGTATTCCGGGAGAGAAGTCAAATTAGAAAGGACAACTGCTAAACTTACACAGTGATGTATCTTTTTCTTTCCTTTGTTTTTTTTTTTTTTTTTTTTTGAAGATATCTCTAAGACTCGGATCTCACAAACACGTGTACCAGATTACTACACATCTACACAAACAACGTATAATAAATCCAATCAATCAAATTAAATGGAATGTTATAAGTTTTTAAGTAATTTTAACACTACTAATTCAAATCAACATGAGTAGCGCTTAAAACAGCGTCTCTGACTGAGTCTCTATATGCGATAACTAGTGAGAATTTAGAGGTAATGTCGTAATTTAGGGGGCGCTATGGTAATGTTACCTTGCGCATTTAGCATTCCAATTGAGATTCAAACATCAAGTAACAGCAAGTAAATGCATCTAACGCATTGCAATACGACTGATTATCCAAATTTATTCTAAGAGATAATCGAAATAATTGACATTTAAAGTCTGAGTTTAACAAACCATATTGTGTTCTGGGTATCCCATCCGGACATTACGACTATTATAAATCAGAAAGCACAACATATACTTCTTTCTTTAACCCTTGTTGCCAGTTGGGTGATGGTATATAACGGTAAAGCAACTATTGTCATTGTACCTCAACTACAAGATGAACAAGTCCATTGCTAATCATGTGCAACATTACACAAAGCAAAATTGGGTCTTCCACTGCAGAGGTTACAGTAACCTAACACATATGTGGAGAAGTGCACCAGCATATATGCCAACTGGCGTTATCAGTGTACTGACCCATTTCACAAAGATTCTTTCTCCCTGGTAGTAGAGTTTTGTGGAGAATGCTAAATAGCCTGTTATGAGGTTTTAGTTCTTTGATGTGAAGCAAGGTGCAATCATGTGGTAAGACTGGCACCTGACCGAGAAAGCTAACCAACAGCTTCGTAGGACAGGGATTTTACTTGAAGATCTGGTGAGATATACAGTAGTCGCCATATGTCTCGATTAGTTGTGTAGAACTGTATGAGAAATAGAAGGGAGGTTGCATTACTTAATAGTCCTAATAGGCTAAACTTAAATAAGAACCAAACCAGGATTCTGGCAATATTCTTAAATGCCAAATTAAGGACAATGACAAAAGAGATAGCCAATTTGGCTGCTCCCTCTATCAAACTGAGTCTTAAGACTCGAGAAAAGTAAAATTTATATATACAGTATATGGCTGACATTTTTTTCCCGGAAAGGGAACATGCGCTGGACATCATCCATTCTGCGGAAGATTTATCGTTACAAGAAGGTTGACATGCAGCGTAGATGCTAATTGTCTATGGAAACCGGCCAATTGATGGAAATATCAGCCATTTCTATGCCACTTATAAATTGACAGATAATACATGCATATGGCTGGTAGTAGAAATAGTGTTTGTCAGTGCTCATAGTTGTAGGAACATAGGCTTGGTAAGCGGTTAAGTGCTTAGTCTCAAATGACTTCTTTCCACATTCCCTCCTAATTGCCAGGTTCTTTCACACTCAAAAAACCAAAGAGCATCTGATTAAGTGTGATCAAAACACAGCTTCCCATGCTCTCAAGGAAGCATTTCATGTAGCAATAGCTAATGAAGTAATCCAGTCTGCCTAAAATAGGCTGTAGGCGGCAAAGGGTCTAATCAGCAAAAGAAAATTAATACGACTTTGGCCTCTGATACTAACACTTATGATGCTCCACACATATGTCTACAATGATTACTATTATTATTGACTACAATATATTGCTGTTGAAAAGTGGCATTTTCTCTAATTTTAAGTAACTTGTTTAATAATAATTGCGTAAAAGCAATAGCAGTAGCAGCGGCAAAATTCAATGGAATTGAGCATTCTTGAGCATAGTAAAAGGAGAATTGCCACTTTAGTTGACCATAGTGACAACTTTGTAATAAATTCAAATGAACTCATTTTTAGTAAAACTAAATTGTTTATGGTATCTATCGATAATGCAAAAGCTCAAAACCACCGAGAAAGAGGGATGGCCTCTATCCAATAGGCTATGTAAGTCATCTGAAAGGAGACTTCTGTTCCTCCAGTTATTACGTAGTATTAGCATGGCGTCATGGCTATCTCTGTAGAGTGCTCAATCATTTCCTCAGAATGACACAATGAACCTAGCAAATACAGTAGTCAAGTGATTACGTAGCAGATTGACAAGTAGAATGCCATAATACGAATATGTAAGGTCAATAACGCCATGACATCCTGTAGTAATACATCTATACTGTCTTCAGTATGATATTTGTATCTATTTATACACATATCGAATAATGGAAGCATAGAACTTGATCTTGGCCCTTGCAACATAAGATGGTATCTTCTCATCATTCGCTAGCTCTTATTGCAACATGGCAAATGTAAAGAACCTTGCCAGCAACAAAGCCACACTGACATGCACAAGATAGTTTATAATTTGGGCGAATATCATTGAATTTACTATCGGGAATTCTGCACACTTTCTACATTATTCAGCATAGTTTCCTCTATGGTGCTTGGAGTTAGGATTTCAGAGTAGTGACTGTCGATGACTAGTCATTATAAATCACAGTGTGAGAGAATTGTTGCTACCCTACTAGAGAGTATGCAAACCAAACATTACCCACTGTGCACTATAGTAGACGGATGTTCTGCATGGAGAACTGACAAGTTCCTGAGATGTCGCTAAGCCGGAAGTATGAAGCTACATTATTAAATCTTATGAAGTCATTGAACCTAAAAGATGATTCGAATTTTGCCACAAAAGCACACTGACGGGCAACATTGTATGGTGGGCTGTTTCTCGCCAAGACACGCAATCGACTAAATAACGTGTTTCTCTCACAGTAAAACAGCTGCTATCATGTACCCCCCTCCTGTTAAGCTGTCATCTGGTTTTTGAATGTGAAATGCGATCAGTGTGTCACAAAAAGAGGGTAGAGACATTACTTACTACTTGCAGTTAGCCTGTCTGTTTATGTTACAGTAATGCTGTTTCAATCTAAGATACTTAGAGTTACGTAAACTAACAAACAGTATACAACACATGGGCCCTTTTCCCGAGTCATGTAATTTCTACCTACATACAAATGACTAAAATCGTTCTGCTTAGTATCATCCATCTCATCATGCATCACTTTTACATTTTCAGCCTCTCCGGGAGAGGTTTGCCATATATTCATTAGAACACGATTTCAGTCTGTGGGCTAAGACGAAAACTGCATACCCTGCAAAGGTATCATGCCCGGTGGGCAAAAGGCCATTCTGGCCTGTGGTGATCTCATCATGCCTGGTAGGCAAACTGTATAAGTTCTCTGGCAGAGCTGACATAAGCAATAAACCTAGCTAGATAAAATGTGTAGTCCTTTGAATGAAAATGTCACTTGCAGATTACTCGCAAATGTGCATGTCCGGTGGACGAGAGATCATTCTGACATGTGGTTACTTTCAATACGCCTGTTAGGCGCACATGTGTAGGTGATCTGGTAGATCTGGTATAAGCAATAAATCTACCTCGTAGGCAGTGCTCGTAGGCACACTGCTAAGTTCCCTGGCAGAGCTTGTATAAACAACAAACCTAGATTGAAAATATGTCTAGTTCTTTGGAGGAAAAGGTCAATGGCAGACTACTCGCAAATGTGCATGGTCGGTGGACGAGAGGTCATTCTGCCCCGTGGCTACTTTCAGTGCCAGTTAGGCAAACTTTTAGGTTTGCTGGTAGAGCTGGTATACCAATAGATCTATCTAATAGGCAAACTGCTGAATTCCCTGGTAAAGCTCGTATAAGGTATAAACTTAGCTTGATAAAATCTTTAGTTCGTTGGATGAAAATGTCAATGGTAGATTACCAACAGATGTGCATCTCCGGTGGACGAGAGATCATTCTGCCATGTGGCTACGGTCACTGTGCCCGTTAGGTAAACTTTCAGGGTCTCTGGTAGAATTAATATAAGCAATAAATCTACCTCACTGGCAAAACTGCTAAGGTCCCTGGTAGAGCTGGTGTAAGTAATGAACCTAGCTTCATACACAACGGTTAGTTCGTGGGATGCAAATGCCAAGTGCAGATTACTAGCAAATGTGCATGTCCGCTGGACGTTTCTCACTATGCCCGTTAGACAAACTTCTGTTCTCCGGTGGAGCAGTGTTTCAACAACTGGTTCAATTCTACGGATGAAAATAACATTCATTCGTTAGCAATAGTGGCAATAGGTCAATATTGCCTGTATCCAGAGTTTTTGTAAACCATTCGATCGATTAGGCTCAATGTCTGTGGAAACCTGTAAATAAAGCAACAGGCCCTCTAGCGTAAAGGGACAATCGATAGCAAACTATACAATTTGATCAATCAAGTGATTTTATATAACTATAACAAAGAATACGGATCATTATCAATAAATAAAGTACAGTACTTACGACTCTTGTCAGACGCAAATCACACGCTGCTGAACGCCAGTAGTGGTTGTTCGCAATGACCAGTAGCGCGTGCGCTCGCTTCTCATGGGATTCCGTAGTGACGTAGCTGATTGTAGAGAAGAATTTAAGATTGATCTTGGAAATATGTGGGAACGGTTTAAAAGTCTGCCACAAACTGAGCCTGTTATCCTACCTTTTCTAACTTCAAACCACTTTTCATCATCACTTTGTTTGTTAGTTGTTGAAAAAATTTCTTGGCACTTTGTGCCTGAAACTGTAAGGTTCGCTTTACATTCTATCCATTTCTGGACTCTGCTACAAGCAGCCCTACATGTGCTCACGTTGCTACTGCAATCATTACTTGGTGGCTGTGATATTGATGCACCATTACATGTCTGCTCGTCCTGACTGAGGACAGTAAGCATGCCCATTTTTATTTCTGGATGCGATGTTTGATAATTTTTCAAATCTATTTTAAATAAGTTCAATGCATCTAAATCAGACTGGGTGACCAGATCATCATCCTCTGAAAATTGCCCTTGCAAGTCACAAACCCTCTTCCTAGTCTACCTCTTTGCGACAGAAAAATCAGTTTCGCTGAGTTTTTTTGGGGAGAGCTTTCTTTCCCTTGGCCTTCCATTCCATTCCATTAGTCTATCTGTACATGACAAGCCTTCGGGTCCTGAACTACCCATGAATACCCTGACAAAGTCCTCCAACGCATAGCACAATGACGCGATATGTTTACAACTGGCTCTAGGGCCCCTTCCAGCTAAACAGCCACACTTTGCGAATTGAATATCTGCAGAGGAAGCTTTCAGTCTTATCATCATTTTGTATACTATGTCTTTGCGCATTTCTGGCAAGCACGTTGCAACAGTTATTATTGTATTATAGCCAGTTTTCAAATGAATATCTTGAACGTGGCCAGCTTTAAACATGCTAAATGAGGACTCTCATAGCGCCTTAAAGTCCTGCTTTGATTTACTATCAGCAGCAATAGCTTCAATAAAATAGTTAATGATCTGCGACATCGAAAATTTACCTAAAGTTACATAAATTGATGTCAAGGAGTAAATCTGTGTCAGTCGTAAAAAGCCTGTATCGTTTTCAGCCATTTTATAGCCATATGTTTTGCCCACCAAAACTTACCGACCAATCAGAATCGAGGTGACATAATGTTTATGTCACGTGTTTTAGAGTCTTATTTCTTCCTTAACCATCTTTTCTACATAAGGAAACCAGACATATTCTCTTAAAAGGGCTTTTGTTTTTGCAATGCCTTGATGTCCTTCATGGGCAATCTGTATAGCTCGACTTTGCAAAGACATTGGCAAAATAATCTTTGCACTACGTAGTAACAATCTGTGTTTGTAGTCTACAGAGATTTTGTCACGAATAGTACGAAAAGGTTTTAGAATATCGCAATTCCAACAGCCTGTCTGAACGGCAGCTCGAAGTCCATGTAATGTTGTATCCTCACCTGTGGCACATTTTATTTCATCAAGAGTTAGCGCTGGAAGTATAGCCGCTTCTGTAATAAAAGTATCATAATCCTCAGCAACATTTGGTCGAAAATGCTGTGTTTCTACTGGGTGTCTTGAAAGGAAATCTGCAGGATTGGAAGTACTTTATATACAACTGTACAACAGTACTGCTGTAACCATAGCATCCATCATTGTATCCTTGCCGGTGGATTGGAGCATGGATTTGCGTATATGAGTTCCAAAGGCTTATGATCAGTATATAAGGTAAACAGTGCTCTGTAGAAGTACACGTAATAGTGTTCAATCCCCCATACAATAGCAAGCACTTCTTTTTCAGTCTGCGAGTATTTCTTTTCTACAGAAGACAACGCTCTGCTGGCATAAGCAATAATAGAAGGACAGTTCTCCTCAGGCTCTTTCTGTGCAAGAATAGCAGACAGTCCAACGGTGCTTGCATCACCTATTATTAATGTTTCCTTGTTTATGTCAAAGTAACCAACAACTGGATCTTTCATCAAAACTTCTTTCAGCTTCTGATATGCCTCCTCACACTCAGGTGTCCATTCAAAACGTACATTTTTCCGCATCAATGCTCGTAGAGGCTCTGTTATTGTGGCATAATCAGGAATACATTGTGATGAATAGTTTGACATACCAAGCAAACTTCTAACCTCACTAGCGTTGGTGGGTGTGGCTGCTGTGACAAATGCTTCGACTTTCTTTGGGTCGGGTTTCTTTCCATCTTTGCAAAATGTATAACCAAAGGAATCAAGACTGTCTTTTAGAAACGTACATTTCTCAATGCTAAGTGTCAGGTGCAGTTCTGCAAGGCATTGTAAACACGACTCTAAAGCTGCATTGTGCTCTTTGATGTCGCGACCATACATGATTACATCATCAGCTATGTTCCGAACGCCTTTCAATCCACTAAGTGCTTGTTGTAAGGTGAACTGAAAAGTCTCTGCCGCGCTATTAGTGCCATAGTTCAAGCGTTTGTATTGGAAAAGGCCGATGTGGGTGGTGAATGTAGTGATACCTTGGCTTTGGGGACTGAGCTCTAATTGATGAAATGCTTGTGTTACATCTAGTTTTGAAAACACTTTTGCTCCATTTAGATCTAAGGCAATATCATTGACAGTAGGAATCAGGTGTCTTACATGTTTTATTGCACGATTAGCAGCCCCTGTGTCAACGCAAATATGAATCTCGTCGTTCTTTTTAGGAATGCAGACGATAGGTGATACCCAGTCAGTTTTCTCATCTTCGGGCACATGTTCACTGATATCTCCACATTGAAGTTGTTCTAGTTGTTTGTCAACCTTCTCACGTAGATGGAAAGGGATTTTTCTCTGTTGCTGAGCAACTGGTTGTATATCTTGATCAATAACCAAATCAATCTTTTGCCTTTCAGCTTTCCTACCCCTTCAAAAGCTGCAGGGAATGTCTGTACTAGTCTTCTGACATTTTCATCTCTGATTGATTTCTGGTATGTGTTCTGATGACGGTGATTAATATGTAGAGTGATAAGGCCAAGATCTTGGACGGTGATACCACTGAGCAAACAACCTCCATTGTGATCAGTCACGTAGACTTGTGCTGGCACTAAATTCGTTTTCGTTTCAATAACAGTATCAACTTTTCCTAACATTTTCACTGGTTCAGTAGAATTGTACGGATATGCTTTTACATTGGTTGGCTTTAATTCAATGGTTTTCATCCGTGCAAATTTCGATTTATCAATGTTGATGCTCGACCCGGTGTCAAGTATAATAGGGAATTTATGCTCTCAGACTGTGACATGTACAATTGGACGTTTTGCTCTGTCTGATTTCACAGTGTAAGACTACTCTGATCTTTCTGAATCACTTGTTTCCCCTGTTTGGATAGGACAAATATTGCATTTTTACCAACACTTTTTCGTGTGGTATTCACTTGTAGCTTGAGACATAAAAAACGTAGCAAAATGGTTTTGCTTGCCGCATTTATGACAGAGTTTACCTTTAGCTGGACATGGTCTATCTTTGCGGAAAAATACCCCCACAGCCACGACACTTCATTGTTGAACCAGGTTTACGATGCCATTGCACAGCAGATTTCATTGATTTCACTGCTTGAAGAGTTTCACCCTGCTGACATGTGGAACCTTTCTCAATGTCTGTGGCTTGGAGGTTGCTGATCTCAGCATGCCATCCTTCTAACAGCAAATCTTGTAAGGTCACCTTGGGGTCTCGCAAAGCTTGTTTGCAAAGACGATTGGAACAACCCCCAATAACAATTGGTATCATTAGCTTGAAATCAAGAGAATCTGCAGCAAATTAACAGGTTTGCGAAAGAATTTGGAGGCGGGTATGAAAATGATCGAGTGTTCCTCCCGGGCGCTGTTTGATCTGGCGAAATTGATAAACCTCATACAGCCTATTTTTTGAGGCTCAAAATAGTCATTCAGCTTACCGATCGTGCGATGGTAATCCATGTCCTCCCCTGTATCTGGTAGTTGACGAGATATTTCTCGGACTCGAGAACCTGCCTGATATAATAAGAGGACCCGTTTTCTCTTATCGTTGGTGATATCATTAGCAATCACGAACATTTCAAAATCAGCCAGCCATGTTCTCCTTTGGGGGCCTACAGACACCCTGATACTGAGATCTGGATCAAATGGTGGTAAGCCCTGAACAAGAGGTGTAGCCATCACTCCAAAATAAAACAAAAAGGGCAAATACGATGAAAAGAAAGTTTACCTCGTTGCCATTTGTTGTGTTCCTGCATATATCTATATGTAGCTTCTAGTCATCTCATAATTCCCGTATCTCTCTCTCTACACATACTACTTCAAAGGTCTGGATACTAGCGTCCATTTTGCAACATAACAATATAACAATACAACAAGGGCTAAATTATACGTCATGCTCTACTCGCGTCAAATCACTTGCAACTACGATCGACAATAGCGCGACTTAAGCACATGAGTAAAAGTCAATTCGATTTAAACATCAAGCCCCTGTTGTCCTTTCACCAGTGAAAACAACAACAGCCTCATTTTTGCGGCTCTGGTTAGTTAACACATTAAGTGAGGCTAGCTTCATGTGAACAGTGGCGGGAACAATGTTGACATTTACTTTTTCATGGACATGAACACTATTAAGGGACCCTTTTTACAGTACAATAGCTTTATCACAGCTCACACTCAGTTAGGTTACAACAGATAGTTGATCCATATTTGATCGCTCTGGTTTGTCAAATATATATCTTACTGAAGCCACTGCATCCCTAATGCAGACTTCAGTGTTAGTGCTGCCCTTTGTATTCACAACACTTCAAAAAGCATTTTCCCACCAGAGCTGCATTGAATGCGCATGTGTGCCATTTTTCTCACAGAGCATCTTCAGTTCCATTCATCATCCTTTTATAAATTTCACTTCTTTTAATAGCTTTGCTGTTAGTGAGTATGAAGGAAAATGATTATCCTTACAAATTATAGCCATTACTTTATAGAATCAATTAGAAACAGAAATTTTTCCCCTGGTCTGTCATTCTTCTTTATGCAAAATCCTCCCCTTTCTCAGTGTCACTATTTGCTTCTTCATAGCCATCTTCATTCTGTAGTAAAAGCTGTACTCTTTAGTGCCTAATAGACCTCCCTCCGCTAAGTAATTTTTTCAAAATTTTCCAGCCAGGACATTCTTATTCCCCCTGGCTATTAAATTTTGGGGATAATAATCATTTGTCTTTGTCGGCATGTTTTCTTATTTGCTATTATTGATTTAGAAAAAGTTGCACTGCTTAGAAGCTTTTTCAATACCCCCATCTATTTAATTTAAGGCAATTTTCCAACCCCCCCCCCCCGTTTATTCCAACCTCCTGCTACTTAGGGTTTGGGGGTTTTTCCAACCCCTCCGACTATTCCACCCCCCCTTCTATTACACACCAAAGAGTATCTATGTTCTCGTACAAAGCCAGTTTCAGACCCATAGCATTGAAGTTATACCGCATGATTCATTTGCACCAAACAGCAATAGTGTGCGCATGCGGCAGCCGATCTAATTTTTGGACTGCAGTAGATTGTAATTGTTTCAACTCGACTCAAGCCCGACATTTAAATTGAAGCCGTGCTTTAACTGTGTAGCACAGCCAACTCAGTTGAGCTTTACTCGTGCTAAGTATTTGACTCGAGCTAAAAAATTATTCATGCTTTGATTTGATTTATACATCATGCTCAAGTCGAGCCAAATTGACACTTAGAACTTTTCAAGTGAAAATAATTGAATCAACACGAGTAAAGCACAACGTAAAAACCAGCCCTCAGCTACTACATCAAAGATAATCATAAATCAGTTCAAGTCCATCTTCAGCAGGGGGCTGTTAAGAGATTCTGGATGAATAAAATCACAAGTCAAGGAGTGGCCAACCAAAACACAGGCATATGCAATCAAAGAAGAGTTTAGGTACACACAAAAAGATGATGAAGGCATGAGTGGATTAGTAGCAGAACAAATGCTGGCTACAAAGAATGTAAGTAAGTGGATTGTAGACTCTGGAGCTACCTGCCATATGTGCAATGACAAGAGCTTGTTTACTGATATCAAGGATATCAAAGGAGCACAAGATATAGCTCTTGGTGATGGATATGCTGTGAATGCAACTGCAAAAGGTACAGTCAAGCTCAAAATGTATTTCATCATTGTCATAGTCCCTTAACCATCAGATCGCGGAGGCACAGCTGTTCTTCATTCTACGACGTGTTTCCATGCCTCTCTGTCTCAACTGTTGTTATCAATTCCACCAACATCATCAATGTCCATTCATTGATATTATTCATCCAGCTTTTCTCTTGTCTATCCCTGCTTCTTTTGCCATCAACCATTCCCTTCTAATATAGTTTTCACCAAGCTATCACCACATTGTCTCACCGTGTGACCAAACCAGTGTATAGTTTCCTTTTTCTTACCACTTCTAACAAATATACGATCTTTCCAACGTCTAATTCAATATGTTCTTTACTTCTTGAGTGGACTTGTGTTTGGTGTATGCTGTTCTCAACATCTGTCTGTAACATTTAATTTCAAAACTCCTAATTCTTGCCTCTATATCTTTTGTGAGTGTCCATGATTGACAACCATAGAGAGCTACTCATACAACTACTACCCTCAATAACCAGATGTTTGATGTGGTTGAAATTTTCCTTTTCATACAAATGGTCCTCATTTGTTTCATCCTGTGTAATTTCAAAGCAAAACAAGTTTTGAAGCCTCTAATTGATTTGCATTCATCTTTCATGTAAGAACCCAAGTAACAATAGCTATCGACAACTTTGATCCTCTGGTCATCCATTCTAATATCAACCTGCATATGACTATCATCCTTACTACCAGTAGTCATAATTTTGCATTTATCAGCATTTAATTCCATTCCAAATTTATGTGCTGTCTTATTCAAGTTATCAGTTAGAGCAATCAGTTCCTCTTCAGAACTGGCTAGAACATCGATGTCATCCGCAAATCGAAAATTTGAAACAACTTCACCATTTATGTTAACTGTACCTTGAAACCTGTCAAGAGTTTCTATCATGATTTGCTCAAGAAAAATGTTGAAAAGATAGGGTGATGGCAAGCAGCCTTGTTTTACACCTACTGTTGCCTTGAACCGTTGCCAAGAGTGTTGATGAGAACAGCATTTTGACAGATATCAGATAGTTGATGGACATGGGTCATAATAGTGTGAATACAGCAACATCTGGCCTACACAGGAAAAATGAAGCTAGCATCAAAATATTGTGAGTAGCATCCACCTGACAGTTTGGTCAAATTGGCTTGTCATTCACTTTGTACTTTCCAAGAAACTCATTCCATATTAGGTCACTGATACCCACTGTATCACTTGAGTTACACTTTATGGTATCCAGTTTGGTAACATATTCCTGTTCATGAAATCCAGATATCTTTTGGCATCGTAAGCAGGTAGCTTGGTTTACTTTGGTGTTTGTGAAGTTGTCCTTCAAAAACAGAGCATCTTCATTACCAGACAAATGTGATAATATGTTGATATATCCTTCAGCTGCATCTTCCTGTTGCTTCTTGAAGTAACAGTTTGGTTGGAAGTGCTTTACCCTCTTTTGCATCTCAATCTGCAGTGCTGGGATGACTTTCATAAAGGAATGTTTTCCATTCATTTTGAAAGGTAGAAATGTCTTTACAGCAGACCCCCAAAGAACTTGAAGTGTGGATTTTACCAGAAGTTCACACCATCATTTATTATTCATCTCTTAGAATAGTATCTGATATTTATTTGACGTATTGCTGGCCGGTTATCTTGCATTTCTAAAATACGTTGTAAAGTTTCTGATTTTGAGCTCCATCTATGTATCACAACATTGACATATTTTTGACAGATACAAACTACTTCACAAAGACATATAAACATAGTTCATTAGAGACCTGCACAGTTTTTCCACACACAATGGACACTGATAGAATTGAACTATTTCTGTCATTGCAGCAATTCGTCCAATGCAGTCACAGTGATACCATTTGTTACATATATCACATGCAACCCAATCTAAAGAATTTGAATCAGCAACTGTGCATTCATTGCATCCTTTTGCTGGGTCACTGTTGTAGATACTTTTGTCATCATTAGGAAGATCTTTCTAAAGAGCATTTGGTTCTTCTGTGCATACCTGATAGGAAGAAAATCTTGAAGCTAGCTTGTTCCACATTACTTTTCTGACATTACGAAAACTTGAACTGGATCGTCTAGATGTTTGTAATGTTTTTGTACCTTGTCTTTTGGCAATGGGCTGAAATGAACCTCTTTTCTGGCAGACTTTGACAATAGCTTCTTCTTTCTTGCGTTTCTTAAATCCTTTTGGTTGCTACCATTCCTCTACCTCAGATTCAGCACTTTTTGCATATAAATGTACATTTTCATCCTGCTCACTGACAACTGCAGAACCTGTTATCCAACTCATGTTTCGTTTATACACACTAAGGAGATGGTTGAGTTTGCCCCTTCCCTTGTTAACAAGGATACCATCTGCAAATTGTCAACAGAAACCAATTCTGTTGTTTAGCTTTCACTTTATAAAAGTTTCAGCAGGAATCTGTGTCTTCTATTGTCTTTTAATCAAACCAACATATCTGTCAACATGACCATTTGCGGAGCTTTCAGTTATCTCACAACACCAACAGTTCTATAAGTGACTGAACCTTGAAAGATTGTCCCACATAAGGTGTAACCATAGAATAATGTTTGGTAGTAGCATCTCTTGAGCATAGTTCATTAAATCTGGAGAATGGTATTTATTCTTTATTTTCTACTTGGCTTTCACACTATCTATATCTAAAGAACATTTTGCTTCCTTGACCATTTTACCAAAAATTTATGGCACTCTGACTGTTCTTTCTGGAAAATGTCATTGTTATTGTAATATTCTTTATAGCCATTTGTACTCTCCATGAGGTCTTTGGATGTTTCCATTTCATCTACGCCTTCCTCTATTTCGTATGTAATCATATTTACGCGATTTTCCATTTCTGTGCAAGCTGTGTGAAGCTGTTGAGAAACATAGGGAGACATGAGCATTACATAGGCACATCTGAAAATTGCCATAATCTCTGTCAATGTCTCATCCTGCCCACAAAATGCAATGCTAGGTGTTATTGCAAAGCACTGTCATGCTTTTTTGCAACTCTTTTCACCATGTGCATCAAATGAGCACTGCAAATAGGTATGAAGGTCGTCTGAATTTCAGTAGGAATGGCAGTTCCATAGGCGATTGGCATTGTTATGTTTATATATTGAACTAAGGATTCCTTGTTGTCTACCTCAATTGTTGCCCATATAAGAGCTGCACTGAAGTCCATCATCATTTTACATTTGCCAGAATCAGTTCTTTGCTACAATTTTCTTTCCATATTGTAAAGAGTATGAAGAAAGTAGCTTACAAACTCCACTGCATGTTCATTTGTTATGTACTCTACAAGTGGCAGTGGAGGAGCTGCAGAGAAAGGATGTCTTATAACTATATCATAATGTAAAATTCTGTTAAATCCATGTACTGGCTTAACAACAGATCCTGTTGCATCAAGAAATAATGTATCATACACTCGAATAGATTTGTACTGTCTTATCATGGGCACATCAAGCAGAATTTGCATTTCTTTGTTGCTAGCAAAACTCTGGTCTATGAGACCCCAAAACGTTCTCCATACTTGTCCACCCTTCAATGCATCCTGTTTATCAATTTCTGTAAGCTCTGCCTTCAGCTTTATCACGTTTTCTTGGATTGCGGGACCGTCTGTTTCTCCTTTTCGTGCTCTGCTGGCTAAGACATGATCAACAAATTTTTGCAGACATAGTCTTGTAATAGGTACATTTCTAACTATTCATTATATAAAGTATTAGCTGTAGTCAAGAAAGTGGTTAACATTAGACGACACTTCCATTTCAGTTCACATCGCTATTTTGTACTGGCCTACGTAGTGTTCACAGCATTAGAGAGTTTATGAAACACGACGCATCGGGTCATGACGCGCAGGGAAAGTCTGGGTCGAGAACAGCTAGCGCGTATTCCAATTTCCTCTTACGAAATGCTACGCCGCATTGAACTTTGGCGCTAAAATTCATTCGAGCGCTCAAAGATTTCAAAATGGAGGCCGAGTTATTTATCATGATGGAGGAGCAAATGATGGATGAGGAAGAATTTTTTTTTATACGACGTGGCTTAGTAAACGTTAATTTGCATTTAGAACTGCCATATTGGAAGTACGAACGATTTAGTTTGGATGATATGACAGATGAAGAATGTTGGGTAGAAATGCGCTTCAAGAAATATGATGTATACAGACTTGCTTGTGCGCTAAATCTCCCACATGTTTACGATTGCTACAATGGTCTGGTTGTAGATTCTGTTGAAGCTCTTTGTATTTGCTTACGGCGCTTTGCATATCCTTGTCGCTATGCAGATCTAGTTCCACAATTCGGTAGGCCAGTGCCACACTTGTGCATGATGTTCAAGGTTGTTTTAGAGGACATTTATAACAAGTTCTCACATCTTTTGACCGATCTAAATCAGCCATGGCTTTCTAGAGAGAACCTCAAGTCATTTGCAAATGCTGTCCACAACAAAGGTGCTGCATTGGATAACTGCTGGGGGTTTGTGGATGGCACTGTTAGGCCTATATGTAAACCAAGCCAACATCAGCGTGAAGTTTACAATGGTCACAAAAGGGTTCATGCTCTAAAGTTCCAATCTGTTGTGGCTGCTAATGGTATGATAGCAAGTCTTTTCGGGCCTGTTGAAGGAAGAAGGCATGACAGTAGAATGCTTGCTATGTCTGGACTACTGGGGCAGTTAGAGGAGCACTCTTTTTCCCCTGATGGCCAGGCTCTCTGCATTTATGGTGACCCTGCATATCCACACCGTGTTCACCTTCAGCGCCCTTTTGCAAGAAGAGCAGCTCTCAGTCCTGACGAAATGGCCTTTAATCAGTCCATGAGTCAAGTTAGAATAGCAGTTGAGTGGGTTTTTGGAGATATCATTACATATTTTAAGTTTTTGGATTTCAAAAAGAACCTAAAGATTGGTCTTAGTTCTGTGGGAAAGTTTTATATTGTCAGTGCTTTACTAAGGAATAGCTTAACATGCCTGTATGGTAACAACACTTCCCACTTCTTTGATATTGACCCTCCATCACTAGATGAATATTTCAGGCATAATGCTGTCCCTTAGAAGGGTACAAATGTGAAGGACATTGAGTTGATGCTCATTTACAAAACACAGAAAATAGTTTTTTTAAAAACTACCACTTTTACCAAGAAGTGTGCTATTGTCCACCTACCATCCACACATGAATGCTACCTTACATTTCTTTCTACACTTGAAAGAAATGAACTGTATTGAAAAATTGAATTTGCACATTTTGGGGCTCTTTGATGTCTCCATAGAGTCTTGAAAAAACATTTAAGGGGCAATTGACTAGCTGTCTTTCTATGCATGTATGCAACAATTTAAAATTCATCCTGAGAACTACAAATGCATTATGAAATGGATAGTAAAGAAAGGGTTGATTTTTAGTCCAGGGTTCCAGATATGGATACCAAACAGTAAGATTGCAAAACAGAACTTGAGCAGCAATTAATAATAAAAACCATTTACATAAACGTATCAAGAAGATTTTTCATAAGGTCTAGCATTAATGTGTTTTGTTCCCTCATTTGCTTTTGCAATTCCTGCTGCTCCTGTAGATGATGCTGCATCATTGTTATCATCTCATTGTCTCTCTTTGCTCTTGCTTCCCATTCCTTTTCTTTCATTTCCACCTCTCGTTTCTTTATATCCCATTCTCTTTCTTTCTCCTTTTCTTTCATTTCTAACTCTCTCTTCTTCAGTTCAATTTCCTCTCTCTTTAGGTTTAGTTCCTTTTCATTCTTCACTCTAAAGTATTCCAATACTTCCTTGTCACCATCATTTCTTCTCCTTTTCTTTCCACTTTCTTGACTCTCCCTCGCTCTTGTTTCAGCCAACCTCTCCATTGACCTCTTCCTTACAGATTCAGCAGTCTCCCTTTCCTTTTCAATTGCACTTTCCTCCCCCCTTGCTACTTCATGTTGTACTTCTTCCCCCCTTTCAATTATATCCCTAATAGTCATATCTAACTCTGTTGGCTCTGGAGGGCTGATACCACTAGCTCTCTCCTCTTCTGCCATCCTTCGTTTAAAACCCCTTTCCAACTTCAAATATCTGTCCCTAACTGCTCTCTGGTCAACCCAGAAACGTGGACTTCCCAATGTATTTAAACTACTAGCAATCCTGTCCCAACATTGGCCACGTTCCCGGGTACCAAGTTTAAAATGGAAGGGTTCCTCTACCAATATTTCCTTGCACAATAACACATCATGCTCACTGGTCCACATCATGTTTGGCCTGAGTAACAAAATAGCAGATGTAACACAATGAAAAAGACAACACTGTGGCTGAATATAAGATCATATGTACAGATGTCCTAAGCCATATTCACTATTAGAAGTAGTGTTTTTAGAACATATCAAATTCTCAAATATTACAAGAAATGCATTTGTAAGCTAGGACTGAAACTACAGTAAGTTAACATGCAAAACTTGTCACTGATTACTCCAGCATAATCAGCAACAAGTGCAAATAATAGTCGGAACATTCTGATTTCAATTACGAAAGCTGCAGAAAATAGTTTCAAAACTGGAGAAGTGACAGCATAGATACATTAATAAACATCTTTATAAAACAAAATTTCTAGTCAGTTCTTCAGTTTTAAGTACCAACGAACCAATTGGATATACACATAATACTTGACGTTCACAAACTTATACTTAAAAATAAAACACTTGCGTTGTTAAGATGACGTGGCTGTTCCAAATTCTCCGGTACAGAAATGTGCTTGACGCGCTGGGCTCCAAGAGGATGACGTGACCGCGCTCGTTCTAGACTCCTCTAGCTCTTCGTGACCCGATGCGTTGTGTTTCGTAAACTCTCTATTGTTTCAAATAATTTGCACAGAGGAACACCACAAAGGTACTCTCATGTTTGTATTTGCTCAATATTTTATGGAGAAAGTTCTTTCCTGTCACTGCAAGCAGGAAATAGCATGAAAGTGCACAGCAGAATAGTGTAGTTGTTGAGTCACTAGACATTGACTGTAAAATGAGAGATTGTGACGTGAGAGACTGTATTTTAGAAATTGCATATATATACAGCTTCAGAGACATGTTGAGTTGTATTCTTATTGTCTTCATTTAAATCTTTTGTTTGATATCTGTAGCTTCTATGGGGCTTTCAAATATATATCCTTTTAGGACTGAATTTTGAAGATGTGGTGTGATATGTAGGAGTACTAGTTTAACATTCTGCTTTGCTGTGAAATACATGTTCAGGAGAGCTATGCTTTTAAACATGTATCTAGGGATAGGTGTTGGGATCTAGTAGCTGCAGAATTAAACAAAATTGAGCTGCCTACATTTTCTGTTGACAAGAGAGCCGTTAGAGATAGGTTTCTTGAATTAGAGAAGGGCTACATGAGAAAGGCAAGAGAGGAATTATAAGCAAGTGGAACATCACACCCTGAGATGTCAGGGTTCAATCACGCATTGGAAGAAATAATTGAAAGCAGGGAGAGTGCAGAGCAGGAGAAAGCAACTAGAGAAAAAAGAGAGAAACTGCAAAGGCTGTTGGGAGAAGGGCACTTGAGAGTTTGTCATACACAAGGGTAAGGGAAGGAAACATAAAAAGACAGAGTTGTGAGACAAGTGACTATGTTGGGTATGTAAAGGAAAAGAGAGAAGTGGACATGGAGCTACATGAAAGCCAAATCAATTTGAAAAGGAGCAGGTAGATATAGAGGAAAAGAGAAGTTAAGGAGAAGTGGAGCTGAAACAGAGAGAAATTCTGTTACGAGAGAAGGAACTACATTTAAAAAGAAACCAAGCTTTGGTTGATAGCAAGGAAAAATTACAGCTTCCTGGAGAGATTTGGGAGATATGAGCAGAATCAGGTTGTATTACATCAGGAAACGTTAACTGTTCAGCAGCTGAGTAGCCAAGTACAACAGCAAAATGAAATAATCTCATCACCGAAATTGAGCAAAGACCTGCTATTCGGGATCCTAGGGATCCATAACATTGCAATCAAGACTTAATAAAGAAATACTGGTCCGAAATCGCACACGTTTTGCAATTAGAAGGTATGTTGGTCGAGTTTTCAGAGAATTTCCGTGAGAAAATTTATATATTAAAGAGTGGTACGCATATATCAAACTATTCTGTTGTGATATTGTATTATAGAAAAATACAGAAAATGAGACAACAATAGAAGCAATGATCTCTATGAAATAACATTTCTTTGCCAAGGTACTTCTCCCCCTGGACTCATAAAATAGGATGTAAATGCATTTCTTATTTGTATACTTGTATTTGTTCCTCGATTTGCACACCCATGGAGTTCACTGCCTTGATGTTCTTCCATAAATACAAAATTTTCATTTAAATCATCTAAATGAATACCTTCCTCTGCAATAATTATATTATGTATTAAGCAAGCAGCTTTAACACTTTTCTCAGAGTTTTCCACGTTAGTTTCCAGGTCTGTACCAAAATCCCTCCATTTTGACCGTACAATTCCAAATGCACATTCTACACACCGGCGAGCTCGTGAAAGTGTATAAGTAAATAGTCTTTTTTCATCGTTTAAATCCTGCCGTGGAAAAGGTCGCATGAGATATGATGAAAGGGGGTATGCTTCATCGCCCAGAATTACATACGGTACTAAAACGTTTGAGCTAGGAAGATGTTTAGCAGCAGGAATATTTGACGTTCTATTTTGTAAGCACACCCCCAAACTTGATTCACAGAAGATTCCACCATCACTTTGTCTCCCATAAGCCCCTACATCTATTGCTATAAATTTACAGTTTGCATCTGCTAGGCCTTGTAAAACACTTGAAAACTGTTGTTTGTAATTATGAAACATGGAACCGGCATGAGCTGGGTTTTTTATCCTAACATGTTTTCCATCTACACACCCAAAGCACTTAGGGAAATTCCACTTTTCATTGAACTGCTGTTCACATTTCTTGATTAATTCCTTGGTTGGAAATGGCATATAGCGTGCCTGTAATGTTGTCCATATGATCCGGGTTGTTTCTTCAAGTATCATAGATACTGTGGAAGTTCCAACTCTGAAGTGAAATGCCACAGAATGATATGACTCACCAGTTGCCATAAACCTATCATGAAATAATGATATTTTATAGAAATCTTATATAAGATTCTTAAACTTTTAGTTGATGTTGTAAAAAAGAAATGGAAGTCTCTTCGTGACAATTTTCGACTCGAATTGAAAAAGGTACCCCTTGGAAAATCTGATGATGCAGGACTACCCATGGAACAATATTTATCGAAATGGCCGTATTTTAAAATGATGGTTTTTCTACGAGACTCGATGATGGGGCGTAGAATGTCTAGTACTTTAGTCAGCCCATGTTCTTTAACAGAGCCTAGAAGTGAGAGTTGCTCTCCAATGCCATCCGGGCAATTTTGTAGTAAAGAAGGAGAGACCTGCGCCTTGGAATCCGCAAACAATAAAGAAGTAGAAAATGAGCCTAGTTTTCAAATACTCAGCTCTACTTCAAAACAAACAATAAAAGAAAGAGATCTGAGCCAGAAATTAGTAATGTAGATCTCGTGGCAATTGACAAAGAGAAAGTGGAGATTGAGAGGGAGAAAGTGCAGCTTTTAATCGAAGACAACCGGCGAAGAGAAGCTGAAGACAATGATGCTGATAGACATTTCTTGCTTAGCTTGTTGCGTAGAGTACCTGAGGAAAAGAAGACTAGCGTGAAAATTCGTGTTCAAGAAATTTTGCATGAAGGTGTGTTTCTTGGAAAAGATGACAGTTTGGAGTTGTGCTCAACTCAGAAAGAAGACAACAGCAGCATGATTGGAGATATCTATCGACCCTGGCTGAACTAAATAAAATTCTTATATATACCAGTGACAATACTCCTTGTTCTATAATCAGAGTTATATATGAAAATTTAGTTTACTCTTACCTGAGCGTTATAACAAGTCTTTCTTCTGGGGAAATCGGCTTTCTAAAGTTAGTAGTCTGCTTCTGCAAATGCGGCGATACAGCTTCAAAGATTATGTCAAAGGTTCGATTTTTCATTCTGGTATATTGATAAAACTTCTGTTCATCGTGTTTTATTTGCTGGAACAGATGATGGTACTCTCCAAGGTGCTCTCTATCCCGATTTATAGGGTGTACACCAACTTTTCTATGCTCTCGACAATGCAATCTATTGTGACGATTTAAATACGGATTTTCTGCGAGGCCCGAGCGATACATTTTGGAATACTAAACATCACTTGTAGCATTGGTATTTTTAAATAAATTTGTATTGGGAAAAATTTTACGAATTCAGTTCTGTCATTTCCTTTTGGATTTCCTCCACGGAACAAGCATTTACACACGCCCAGTCTGAACAGGGAAGTAGGGGATTACGCGCAAACTCGCAAATAGCTGCCAACAATCTTTTACTAGCAATCAGTCTGAACGCAGCCTTAAGCACAATAGTCTTCCAGAATAGGAGGATGCACACAAATGAGGGTAGAAGTGCTGTTTCCATACAAACATGTCAGCCCATTACGAAGCAAAGCACATATGATGTATATTTTGCCAACAGAACGTAAGCCAATCTTTAAGTTCTTATTGAAGTCTGTCATTTTGAAATAAGTCACCACATCTCTAACTATACATTCCACTGATACCCTGACTTCACTCATTGACAGGTTGAATGCTTGCTCATCTGGTGAGAGTTCCTGTCTTCAAGCACATGGGCACTGAAGATGCATTCTGTGGGGATATGCTGGATCTCCATGGATACACATTGATTGGCCAATAGGTGAGAAAGACATCTGTTCCAACTAAGGTATTAGCCCTGAAATAGCCAGCTTGCCACTGTCATGTCGTCTTCCCTCTACTGGACCAAATAGATTAGCAATCATTCTCTGGTTTTCTTTTGGCCTACATATTGGTCTCACTGTGCCATCTATAAATCCCCAGCAGTTATCCAATGCAGCACCTTTGTTGTGGATAGCACTTGCATAAACCTGTATGAGTGAGGGAGATAGGCATGTTTACTTAAGGCTATTCAGTAAATCACCATATTTGCCATCCAGAAAGTCAACCATAAAGTTTGTAATCATGCACAGCTCTGAAACTGGCCTACCAAACCTAGATGCAAGATCGACACATCTGCAAGGATATGCAAAATACCTTAAACAAATGCACAACGCCTCAATAGACTGCACTTTGGTCACATTTCAGCATGTGACAGTGTCAGGCAAATTGAATGCATCAGCAAGTAGACAAATATCTTGTTTTTTGAAGTGAAAATCAACTTCATGCTACTCTTCCTGGATATTCTCCAAGTGAAATCTCTCTGTTTCCAGAGTGGCAGTGCTTAATGGAACGTTCTACCTTGGTGTGCACCAAGAAGGATAAGGAATTCATCTTCACCAAGTCCACCTTCTCATGCGTATGTACGAGCATTTTGTTCTCCATGTTTCAGTAGACTAACTTTTGGCACCTTTTTGAATTGTCCTCATCATTCATACTCATGATTTTGATTCTGAAATCAATACAACTGAGCGTAACTAGTACTCAAATCTCTAAGAGTCATATTAGCTTCTCACGGCGTGTTTCATAAACTCTCTACTTCCTTCCTGACTTTGTGTCTTTCATCTTCAGTCCCACCCACTTGTTCACCATGCTTTCTTTACAGCCCCTATTATTACTTTCTATACATTGTCCATCCCCCAAGTTTTTCCATTCTTCCCAGGTTTCAGACTGGCACATTTGGTTGTAATATCAGCCACCGTAGCTTCTTTACATGGCAGCATTCACACTTAACAAATGTAGATGGCGAGTTGTAAGGCTATCATTAACCAGGTAATCTCAAACAATGCTAACTGTCAGTGAGAGATGAGAATATAACAGAAGGTAGGTGAAATCTTGTTATTTAGAACATTTATGAAAAATTGCTCTCTTCGCCATTTAATTTTTACCATTAAGAGAGCAGTATTGTTGTCTGTTATGTAATGTAAGTAAGATTTCAATCATTTCCCAGGTATCCCTCTGGTGCCATATGCTGTCAATTTTTTGATAATGATTCTGTGATACTGACTCATTGTATTAGTTTTCTATGCATCAAGGATAAGATACCTTATTTAGCACATATTCCAGATGCTAAATTTAGTGGTTAAACCTTATAAATGTTATACTCCAAATGCATTCTAAGAAGGTGGGATGGACTTCTAATAGCATGTTTCACATAAAAGATCAAAGCAAGGAAGTGGCTCCCCTATCTTTCTCAAGTAAAGGTCATTTAATCCAATAGACTTCAAGTGCTTACAATCTTCACGGAATTTTGTATCTTGAAATGTTATCACCTTTGTACTACTTCCTCTCACCGTTTTTGTCATGTTCTTCATGACTTTTGTCCTTCCTATTTATTTCTTTGATGGTGTTGTCGCTTTGTTCTTTCATTGCCTCCTTCACTAATTCATTGAACAATTGCTGCTGGCTCCATGACCCTCTTGGATGTACTGTCCTTGAGTCCATTCTCTTCACTTTGCGTCGTTTGTCTTCCATTTTTAACAAACCTTACCAACTATCTACTGAACTGCAACTGATACAAAACCAGCTTTGTTTAGAATACAACTTGGTTAAGACGAGAGTGACGACAAAAAGAGACCACATTTAGATTATTTGACGACTATTCCATGATATTTTACTTAAAATGACTATTCCAAGAACTAATCCGGTTTAACCATAAACGTTTTGACTCATGCTCAAGTCATCTTCAGTATGAGGATACTGGATGAGACCGAAATATAAAGTAAGGGTGGATCAAAAGCCACGTGATGGGAATGGACGAATAGGAAAGATGCAGAAGAAAACTTGGTTAATACAAAAGCAGGCAAGGCAAGGACAAAAGAACTTAAATTTCTCTGCATGGAGAGCATGCAACAACTAAAGTTAAATATAGATAGCACATGAACAACACACCCATATTGCATTAACACATATACTAATTGGAACATGGGAGGTAATGAGAGTAGCTGCATAGATAGTATGTCACAATAACAGGAATTTGTATCTTAATTAAGGAAAACAGACACCTATAGAAAGACAATAGCCACCTTTTATACATAATTGCATTAATAGAAGTAGATGACACACCATGTCCCATAGAAAAACTTTGCCAACCAGTAAAATAACTGACAACGGGATACATTTCCTCAAATATTCCAACCTGCAGAGGGAATACAAGTTAGAAGGAGGAATTCCTTAAAAGGGTGATAGCCAATAAGGACCGTATAATGGTTGGCCACTTGTGCAATACTACATATTTTAGTATCCTATAACAAGGCCCATAGCTAGACATTACTGGCTAACAATCATGCTTCTTGTCCTACAGTATACCATATAATAAACATGGAAGTTTGAAGATGAGGTCAATTCTTAGACTATGGTTTCATTTCATTCATGTGTCTGGATGACTTGGCATGGAATGACCCATATGTTTCTGCAAGATAATGCCCAGAGTTCTATCTTCCATAGTCACCTGATTGAGATGAATGCTGATCCACCCTAATCCTCTGGCTGTTGGAAGAGACATTACATTTCCGGGCAACTGCAAAATGCAGGTCACCAGGTCATGTAAAATGCAGGTCATGCCCCAAAACAGGACGTTACTCGGAACTGTTTAAGTGGCTAAGGCTGTGGGAACGGCTTGCAGCCGTCTGCTGTATTTTTCATTTTTCATTTGTACCCAGTTTGCAGGCAATAGCTGATTGTCAAGAGAGGGAATAGAAAATGGAAAAAATAATGTAAATCGGGATTTAAAGACTTGAAGTGGGGAAATAATGCCACTGAGAATTTGAGAGGCACACGTATGCATATAAGCATCAATCATTGGGGATTACACTATTGTTTTCATAGGGAACAGGTTTATAAGAAACCTAGTACTAGACACACTACACTTCAAGACTCATTTAGAACTACAAGGAAAGAGTTAAGGAACATTGGGACTTTGTGTGCTTTTTTCAAAGTTTCGGAACCCCCCTCCCCCCTCTCTCTACGGATTTAACAAATTGTCCACTACAATATCGTTATGTCCTTAACCTCATGAGCAATACAAAAAACTGTTTTCCTTTCTGCTTTGGCTGTCACTGAAACTTTTTCTATCGACTTACGGAACTTGTAAGAAACTTTCAGAACAAAGACTGTGAACAAAAGGTAGGAAACCTTTACTACTAGGCCTTGAGCCAGGTTTCTTATAAAATAGAAAAGTGTATGGCGTACGACGCGGGGGGAGTTGAGGTTATAGTCTAGATCACTGGTTTTGAATATTAAACATATTCTTTGTAGAAACCAATGGTGAAAGTGTAGCAATTCCATTTTTTTAGTTACCTTATGCTCCACTCCACTCATTCAGTCATTGCATGTTTTTCTACAGTTCATTGCCATCATTTCCTCTCGACTAACATCACACTAACATTCCATTGCGTCATAACACCTTGCTCTTTGTTCAGGTCTAATTTCACACAGTAGTTTTTCTTCAACACATTGCCAAACTTTACCTAGCCCTTCCTTTCCAACAGAGATTTTATTTACTTCATCTTTATACGTAATTCCGGGGAGCAAATAGATATACCAAATCATAATTTGTAAATAGTCAGTTGATTTCTATCGTGGTGAAGATTACATACACAAATACGATTTACTGTCTACCGGCCTGCAACGTGCATTTGTACAAAGTAAAGAGAAGTACAGTGGTGAGATCGTTCTTTTAATTATAACAAGAACTTTAATTCTCAGTTTTAAAAAATTAAAAGCAATACAATCAAGAATTGCTAAAGTGGTGACCGAGCCTACGAACTACTACGCAAGTTTCATTGTTTATTCGCTGATTGTTTTGATTGTCTATTACTGTTTGTATTCGTGCTTGCCATTTTACACAACCGTTTTAATTGCCATTTCCCCCATCATCATGCTTGATCCACCGACCACCGCTAGTTCATCCCCTGCTGCTCCTGTCGTCCTCCCACAACCTCAAGCGGTCCATGCCGTCTCTCTGAAATTACCACCTTTCTGGCCTACCGATCCTGTTGTCTGGTTTGCCCAAGTTGAAGCACAGTTTCTCACTCGTGGTATTACCTCTCAATCCACGCAATTTTCGTATGTCATTGCTTCGTTACAACCCGAAATTGCCCAAGAAATTCGCGACCTTTTGATTTCTCCCCCAACTGAAACTCCCTACGATGTTTTGAAAGCTACACTCATCCGCCGTACTTCCGCTTCTGAACAAAAACGCATCCATCAATTGCTCATCGCCGAAGAACTCGGAGACCGCCAGCCCTCTCAACTCCTTCGCAAAATGCGTCAGCTCCTTGGTGACAATGTCCTCGAGGATGGTATTTTAAGGCAATTATTTTTGCAACGTTTACCTCAGAACATTCAGCTTATTCTTGCTTCGACACCTCAGACTGTCTCCCTTGAAGACCTTTCTTTGCTCGCTGACAAAATCCTTGAAGTTGCCTCGCCTCATCCGTCTGTTGCTGCTCTTCCTCCACGTACCCCCCCCACCAACCATGCACGAACATAACCAACAAATCGCTGCTTTGCAAGGCCAGATTAATCAGTTAACTGCTCAACTTCAGGCCCTCTCTACTCCACTTGATTCACGTGATCAGCCTCGTTTTCGTGGACGTAGTCGCTCTCGTTCTCGCTTTTCTAGGCCTTCGTTTTCCCGTTCACCTAGCCGCACTCGTCTGTCTCCCTACTGTTGGTATCATGAGCGTTTTGGCACTGCCGCCCACAAATGCAACCCACCTTGCACTTTTCTCTCTGACACACATATTCCAGTCTCTCACACTGCAACACCACAACAGTCGGAAAACTTCACTGCCAGCCACTAGCGGCGACCAGTCCAGCTGGCTCTTCCACCACCAGTCGCCTATTTTACGTCACCGACCGTACTACTGGTACTCGTTTCCTCGTTGATACCGGCGCTGATGTCAGTGTTCTTCCCCCTTCTGCTGCTGAAAAACGTACCCCTGCCTCCATGATTCTCCAGGCTGTCAACAAATCTGCCATCTCTACTTTTGGTGAAAAATCCATGACCTTGGATATCGGACTTCGCCGTTGTTTCAGATTGATATTCATAATTGCTGATCTTCCCCTCCCTATTCTGGGAGCAGATTTTCTCGCCCATTTCGGACTTAGAGTTGATGTTCGCCATCGCAAGCTCATTGACACTACTACTGGCCTCAGTCTTAATGGTATTCAGTCTACTACAGTTACACCACGCCCTGTTTTTCATTTCCCTGCTTCTACTCCTTACACAGATTTATTGCGCAAATTTCCGAACATTTCCCGTCCATGCTACAATGAATCATCTGTTAAACATTCCGTCACCCATCACATTCGCACTACCGGACCTTCTGTCTTCTGCCGTCCTCGCCGCCTTGCTCCTGATCGTCTCAAGATTGCTAAATCTGAATTTGATCACATGCTCCAGCTTGGCATCATTCGTGCTTCAGACAGTTCTTGGTCTTCTCCACTCCATATGGTCCCCAAACCTACTCCTGGTGATTGGCGTCCTTGCGGCGATTATCGTGCTTTGAACAAAGTCACCCTGCCAGACCGTTACCCCATACCACACATTCATGACTTTTCCTCTTCACTCCATGGCAAATCCATTTTCTCCAAGATTGATCTTGTCCGTGCATATCATCAGATTCCAGTCCACCCAGATGATGTTCCTAAGACCGCCATTTGCACACCCTTCGGCTTGTTCGAGTTTCTGCGCATGCCTTTTGGTCTTCGCAATGCTGCTCAAACTTTTCAACGTTTCATTGATGAAGTTCTCCGTGGCCTCGATTTTGTGTATGCGTACATCGACGATGTCCTGATTGCCAGTTCTTCAGAAGCTGAGCACCTGACACACCTGAATATCCTTTTCAATCGTCTGTCAGAATATGGTATTGTCATCAATCCTTCGAAGTGCATTTTAGGTGCTGCGTCTCTTGAGTTTTTAGGCCACCAGATTTCAGTTCATGGTATCTCTCCTCTTCCACAAAAAGTGCAAGCCATTCAAGACTTTCCTGCTCCATCCTCCTTACGCAAGCTCCGTGAATTCCTTGGTTTGGTTAACTTCTATCGTCGTTTCATTCCACACTGCGCCTCACTTGTGCAACCACTTACTGATCTCCTGTCACCAAAGCGAACCAGTAACGACTCATTTCACCTCTCCGAGGGTGCACTATCTGCCTTTCAAGATGTGAAAACCGCTCTTGCCAAAGCCACTCTCCTCACTCATCCTGATCTGTCTGCACCATACTGCCTTATGGTCGATGCTTCTAATGTCGCAGTGGGTGGAGTTCTTCAACAGCGCGTCAATCACACCTGGCATCCTATTTCCTTTTTCTCCAAGCGTTTGCAGCCTGCTGAAACCAAATATAGTACTTTCAGTCGTGAGCTACTCTCTATTTACCTCTCCATCCGCCATTTTCGCCATTTCTTGGAAGGACGGGAATTTTATGTTCTCACCGATCACAAGCCGCTGACACATGCTCTCTCTTCGTCATCATCACGTTATTCTCCACGGGAAACACGCCACCTTGATTTCATCTCCCAGTTTACTTCTGACATTCGACATGTTCACGGAAAAGACAACCCTGTTGCTGATGCTCTTTCTCGCATGGATATCAATACATTCAATGCTCCTCTCGATTATACCCTCATCGCCCAGGCCCAACAGAATGACTCAGGTCTATCTCAACTCAAGTCCACATCCTTGCATCTCCAAGCTCTGCCCTTGCCATTTTCCACTGGAACCATACTCTGCGATACGACCACTGCCTCACCACGCCCATACATTCCTGCCCCTTTTCGCTGTCGTGTTTTTGACCAGTTTCACAACCATTCTCACCCTGGAATCCGTGCCACTCAACGTTTGATCACAGAATGCTTCGTCTGGCCTGGCATAAATCGAGATATCCGCCAATGGACCCAATCCTGCCTCCCTTGCCAACGTGCCAAAGTACACCGTCACACTGTCACACCCCTGGGAACTTTCACTACGCCCGATGCACGCTTTGATCATATTCATCTCGATATCGTTGGTCCTCTTCCACCATCCCAAGGTTGCCGTTATCTCCTCACATGTATTGATCGCTATACCCGATGGCCTGAAGCCATTCCTATTCCTGACATAACTGCAGAAACCGTCGCTCGTGTGTTCGTAGCGCGCTGGATCTCTGTGTATGGTGTTCCATCTACAATCACCACTGATCGCGGTGCACAATTTGAAGCCTCTCTCTTTACCACTCTTACCCACCTCCTTGGAATCAAGCGCATACGCACCACTGCATATCACCCTTGTGCTAATGGCATGGTAGAACGTTTTCATCGCCACCTCAAAGCATCATTCAAAGCATCATCTGATTCCTCCAAATGGACCGAGCTTCTTCCACTAATCCTCCTTAACATCCGATGTACCCTCAAACAAGACTTACAATGTACTCCCGCTCAACTAGTTTATGGAACTACTCTGCGCCTCCCTGGACAATTCTTCGCTCCATCTTGTACTGACAAGCAACTTGACCCAACCATTTACGCAGATCGTCTGTCATCTTATATGCAGCAACTTCGTCCAGCTTCTCCTCGTCTACAATCTCCATCATCACACGTACCATCCAATCTGCCTACCTGTACTCACGTTTTCGTTCACCATGATGCCCTCCGAAAGCCATTGCAACCCCCGTACGATGGCCCATACAAAGTTTTATGCCGCCAAGATAAACATTACACCCTCGAAATCAATGGGAAACGGAGTACTATTTCACTCGATCGCTTGAAGCCTGCCTGCCTTGACCCACATATCACACCACTGCCATCCATCACCCCTACAACCGCGTTGCCTACTCCTCTTCAGAAAGCACAACCACCCCGTACTACTCGCTCGGGACGACGAGTTCATTTTCCTGATCGCTATGGAACTAATTGACATTTGTTTAATTGAACTTGAACATTTTCTCTTTTATTCCTTTTCTACTTTTACCTTGTATGTTTACTGCATTTCGAATGTCTCATTCCACGTGCATTCTAGGGGGGGAGCCTTGTAGCAATTCCATTTTTTTAGTTACCTTATGCTCCACTCCACTCATTCATTCATTGCGTGTTTTTCTACAGTTCATTGCCATCATTTCCTCTCGACTAACATCACACTAACATTCCATTGCGTCATAACACCTTGCTCTTTGTTCAGGTCTAATTTCACACAGTAGTTTTTCTTCAACACATTGCCAAACTTTACCTAGCCCTTCCTTTCCAACAGAGATTTTATTTACTTCATCTTTATACGTAATTCCGGGGAGCAAATAGATATACCAAATCATAATTTGTAAATAGTCAGTTGATTTCTATCGTGGTGAAGATTACATACACAAATACGATTTACTGTCTACCGGCCTGCAACGTGCATTTGTACAAAGTAAAGAGAAGTACAGTGGTGAGATCGTTCTTTTAATTATAACAAGAACTTTAATTCTCAGTTTTAAAAAATTAAAAGCAATACAATCAAGAATTGCTAAAAAAGGTTGTATTCATAATGATGAGAAATATTTTATTTGGAAGTGCATTGTTCAACTGTTTTTGATTCAAGTATTCCAAGGCATCATGGAGAGGAAGAAAGTACTTTTGGAGATGGTTGGTGAAAGTGCTATAAATTTTACCTTTTACCCATGTTTTCTGGCACATTTTTCAAGTCTAGGGATGAGTGAAATGCCTACAAAGGCAATGTGTCTAAAACATGGTGCAGATTGCATTCAAGTTCATAATGCGCTGTATCAAAAGACGACGGTCAGAGTTCAACATACCTGATTTTCATTGCCATACAGTAGTAAGTGAGATGGTTCCTAGAAAAGTGTTGCAAAACATTAAGTGCCCAACCAGTTACAAAGTAACTACATGGTAATCTGATAATTGCATGTTGATATCAACGTGCCTCGTCCCTGCCTGACACGTTATGGATGTGTCATCTTGAAACATGTTCAGATTCATTGACGGCCTCTAGCCTTGCTTCCTTATGGGATAGATTGAACCGCATGGCCTTCTCACAAAAATGTAAGAGGCTGCCAGCGTGACCTGCAGTTTACATGACCTGGTGACCTGCATTTTACAGTTGCCGTTATATTTCCAGTATATGTGGAACCTTTCACATAGATAGTTGCTGCAGTAATGCATTAGAGAGTTTCCGAAATGCTACGCGGTGAGCTACTATGCCTCAGTGAAGACTAGGCTCTAACGCGGTTTTGGGGATATCCCAACTGCTGAGGTGTAGCAGACATTTTCACTACACACACTCGCTCGTGGCAAGTTGTACTGATAGAGTTTTATAAAGGTAATTTTTCCCGTTGTTTGTCGAGTTTTTAATATCGAGTTGATTTTACTTTTGGAGTTGAGTTCTTTTTCGTGTAGTAGATGTGAAGTAACTCTTATATAGACCATCTACTATTTCAGAAATCGTTTGGACATTGGTTGTGAAAATGGCCTCAAGTAGCATGACGACAGCTCCTCTAGAAACTCACAGAAGAACGCTAACGTGTGTATTTAAATGCAATTTCAGGGGACATTAGAGAAGGTCATTTACTCTGAATAACTACTGTAAGAGAACTATCTCATTGGTTAGGCTACAATATGTCAGTGAAGTTCTCGACTTGTAGGAAGGAAATAAGTTAAATGTTGTATCAGTTATATTTACATTCTGCTTGTAATGCAATTGATGTTTTATTGTATGTAATTCATGAAAGTATCACTGTTGACATTGCTGCTGTATTTATTTCAAATTCACTTCTGTTACACATTGCTGTCTTCGACATTTGGTCTGGACTTCAGCAATATCATTTTTTGCTTAGGCCAAAAATGAATTGGATAGAGGAGCACGATATACTTTTATGCAGGGAAATTGTGTTGGATGAGCCATTTAAGCTAAGATTTGGTTCTTGAGAACGGGGAAAGTGCTGGGATAAAATTGCTCAGAATTTAAATGCTTTTGGGACACCATCTTTTTGTGTGGTTCAGAGGTCAATGAGGGAGAGATACATAAAATTAGAAAAGGCCTTCAAACATATTACAGGCAAATTTGAAAAGAACAAAAACGGAATGCCTTCTTTTTGGCACGCATCAGAGAACATCAAAATCTAGGGCACTAAAAATCAAAATGAACGAACAAAGTATTTCTGAGTCAAAAAGCTATGAGTACTTAGGTGTAACGCTGGATAAAAATCTTAATCTCAATGAACATTTGGAAAAGGTATTTAAAAAGGTTTCATCCAGAATTAAGCTGCTATCACGAGTGCGACAAAACATCAGTCCGCATACAGCAGAAACCATCTATAAGATGATGATTCTTCCTGTCATGCTCTACTGCGCTAATGTCTTTGTCGGCATGACACATTCGAAAAAACAAAAATTTGAAAGCTTTCAAGATCGAGCCATACGAATCATCAATGGGAGTAGGAAAAACTATGTCAAGCTCCCACAGGTCAATCATACCAGGAACAGATTATGTGCCCAGGAAGTTTTTAAATGCTTAAACGGTATAGCACCAAAAGCATTTGAAAACTTCTTAACAAGAAAAAGTCACAATGTCAACACTCGGGGAAATAACAAGAACTTGGTCGTTCCTAAAGTCAGAACAGAAACTGGACGTAAAACCTTCTCGTTCCAAGGCGCAAAGGTTTTTAATAACTTACCAGATTATTTAAAAACAGAAACATCAATCTTAAGATTCAAAGCACACATCAAGAACATAAACTTGAATTTTTAGCTATTTTTTAGTTTATATCTTAATCTTGTAATTTTCTTTTACTTTTTATCGTATAGGCCCATGTTAAACTTTTCTTTGTAGGGTACAGGTCCTTGAGTGATAACAGTAATTCTTTTTACTGAACAAATTAACCTGTAAAAATATGAAAGTTATTATTATTATTATTATTATTATAGAAGAAATGTGGAAATGAGACCAAGTGGGATTTCACCAGAGTTAAATGAGCTGGATGCTGCCATAGAGGAGATAGTGGAGAGGAAAGAGAGTGAGGAAGAAAATCAAAAAAGAACTGAGGAGTCAAGACAGGAAGTGCAGCGTAAAAAAAGAGACAGTAGAGCTTGTCAGGACAAGGGCCATGGAGACCAAGTCTCAAACTCAAGATAGGGAGGGAAAAGAAAGAGAAAAAGTGCAGAGTCAAATTAGTACCTCACCTACTTTAAAGAGAAAGTAGCAATGAAAAAGAAAGTGGAAGATGATCTTTTGGAATTAAAGAAAAGAAAGGTTGACAGTGAAGAGAAAAGAGTTGAAATGGATATCCAGCTAAGACAAAAAGAGTTGGAGTTGAGGGAGAGGGAACTAGAGCTGAAAAGAAGAGTGCAAAAGGGAAAGAAGGAGAGCTGGCTGTGATAACGGCAAAACTTGAATTGATGGAAAAATAATGAAAATCAACGTGAAGAACAAAACAAGTATATTATTTACCTTTTAAGCCAAAATAAAAATACTTAGTCACCATCATCATGTGTCTCTGTCACATTTCTTGGACTGCTATTGCCTTACATTCTATTTCAAACTTTTCTGCTTCAGGCCTACATATTATTGAAGTTAAGTTTGGTAATAAAAAACTTCAGAACCACCTTATTTTCAAATTAATATATCATTTTGTTAGTGATATGCCACATCTTCACAAAAGACAAGAATATGCATGTGCCTGATACGAATAAGAGAAATATTTGGGAACTCTGATAGCTGTGAAAAAAGCTGTTTAATTAAAGAAGCAACAAGAACTATTGGACTCAAATGGCTTAGAGAAAGTTTGTTTCAATGTGTGTCATTATTCTCGGCGAAACTACTCTTCCAAAGATGGTGGCTGAACAGTGAAAAATCGTGATGTGCTATTGCCATATAACCATGTCAATGCATTCTGTAGCAAAGCACAAACAATGTAGAATTTCCCTATAGCACTCAGGCCAATCTTTTGACTTTTTTTTGAAGTCCACAAATTTGAAGTAATCTCCAAACACCCATTCAACAGCAACTCCGGCTTGGCTCATGGATTGATTAAAAGCCTGCTGTTCATGAGTAAATCCAGCTCGTTGGGCAAATGGGCGCTGGAGATGGATTCTGTGGGGATATGCAGGGTCACCATAAATGCACATGGCTTGTCCTGTAGGGGAAAAAGAATGGTGCTCAAGCATGGTCAAGAGGTCTGACATTAACAACATCGCACTGTCGTGTTTCCTACCCTCAACAGGACCAAATAGATTTGTGATAAGACCAGTCGGTGTTACGACCGATTGAACCTTTAAGGCATGGACTCTTTTGTGTCTGTTGTAAACAGCTCTCTGATTTTCTGTTGGCCTTCAAATGGGCCTACCAGTTCCATCAACAAATCCCCAACAGTTATCCAGTGCAGCACCCTTGGCATGAACAGGATCTGCAAAAACCTGACTATTCTGCCGAGATAACCATGGTTGGTCAAGGTTTACCAGAAGACTACCAAATTCAGTGTGGATGTAACTAACCAAAAGATTTGTTACCATACTCAACTGTGAAACTGGCCTATCAAATCTCGGAATAAGATCGACATAACGGCAAGGATACGCGACACGTTTCAGACAGATACAAAGGGCCTCAGTAGACTCAACTACCACTCCATTTTCACATGTAAATGATTCTGGGAGACGTAATGCAGCAGCAAGTCTGTAAACATCCAGTTTCTCAAAACGAAATTCCACTTTGCATTCATCTTCTCGCATTGCCTCAAAATGAAATCTTTCGTATTTCCAGTATGGGAGTCCATTATGCAAGCTTCTTCCATGACCAGCACCATGAAGTACCAAAAACTCATCATCATTCATTTCACCATCATAGTGCAACAGAGCAAGTAGGCCTTCGTCCATTTTTACATGAGTTAAATGTATGGCGCCTTTTCTGAGGTGTCGTCGTGACTCATAAAGTGAATTTTCCTCTTGAGCTGCTACACCTCAGGTTGAGTAGTACTTAGTCTCCCCTGAGGTGTAGTAGTGCGCCACGTAGCATTTCGGAAACTCTCTATTACTTTGTTTCTATGGTTGCATCAAAGTTTTTCTATAAAGTCTACTGGCATTGGACTGTCAGATGCAAAAGACTTTTATCGTGTATTTGGTAGCTTGACATGTCTCATTCAAGAAGAGGTGTTTTGATGAATGACATTGATTTTTGCCTCTGTGTCTACTATCATGCGGAAGGAGTAGCTTCATGCCATGATATTTACTTTTGGGCTGAATGTACATGCATTATGGCTACTATAGATGACAACTGTGACTACCATACTACTATAGTCTGGCTCAGAGTTTTCTCTTCAAGCAACATGGTCGAGGGAATGCAAAGCTGGTTTACATTTTGTCAATTTCCTGGTGATTGCTTTTGCTGCAACAGTACTTAGCAAACTGATTTTTCTTACCACATTCCAATCTTCCCCCTGCAGGGCACCTTTTATCATGAGAGAATGGTCCTCTGCAGTAATGGCACTCTAACGAGTTTTGTTAACTGCCAAGTGTTATTTATTTGTTTCTAAGAAGTGCTCAAGTTCTCTTTTATTTCATTACCTTGAAAAGATCTTTGCTCTTCCCTTTGCCCATATAAGAGCATGTCTTTACAGGTATAGGTTGGGCCTCGCAAGGGTTTTTCAGTATTTTCAATGAAGTGCCACCAAGGCAAGGAGTATGTTTTCCTTCAGTTCAAATTTGAGATATCCACAGTCACACATCTCTGCTAAACTATGTAACTAAACTAACTACACACATCTCTTGTCAGGTTTGTGTGGCTTGTCTAAATTGATAAAGTTCCGATCTGGTGTTCAAAGTATGCTCACCATGTCTCTTTCACAATATCATACTCATCATCATTGCTGGTATCACATAGTTGCTTGAAAATTTCTCAGATCCTTAGATTCTTGGTATAAGACAAGTGCCAATTTCCTTCTTGGGTCAGTTATGCCAAAGAACATATAAAAATCTTCAACCTAAATCTCCTATTGTGTGGCAAGGCTTTCGGAAATTGAACACTCTTGTCATAATACACACAAAGAACAGTCATGAAAGAAATAGCTTTCTTTCATCATGCTAGAACACTCAAATTGAACGTATGAAACCTACAATTGTATTTAATTGAACCTTATAGAAGAACTTCCTACTCTATGTAAACAGGCAAGGTCCGTTATAGAGTTTTGAAAAGAGGACATTCTATTCATCCTGTCATCACAGATTTTACCAAGTTTGGTAGTGCTAATGATATTAGTCAAGTGCTTCAAATCTCTCATCGAGTAGTGCACAAGCTGATCGGAAATCCTCGAGAACTAATGAAGAGAATCTGAAACCACCCATGCACTTGGTATGAAAGTGACTACCGGGGATTGCTGCATTTACACTTATTTGATTCGAACTTACTTGCTGGAATGATTGCAATGCCTTGAATAGTCGTTGCTCCCTGTTTTTGATCCACCATAAACCACCTTATGGCAGTATTATAGTACTCTTCAGAAGGGCATTTGCACCACATGCATTAATACTTTGGAGACCATTAGTCAATTCCACATATCATATTAAGGAAATTTAAATGCTTCTTTAACAATATCTTCTATTGACATCTTAATTTGATAGTAATCCTCTAACCCATGAAATACAGCTATCAAAACGTGCACTGGCTGCATCTGGAAAGTCTGGAAGAGTAAAAGTACAGTTCACTGCTTGTATTCTTTTCCCAACCTATGCCCCATCACCAGATACCTTGATGTTGACTTCGTCTGGACTTGGGAACTCCTCTGCAGCATGTTGCTTCAAAATCATGCCCAGCAGGTGACATATAGATTGCTGAAAGCTGATACATTTAACAGGTATGGGGTAGATGTTGTAAGAGCTATTCAGCTGGTTACTGGTAAACTGTAGCTGGTGTCTGCATGTTAATGTTTTGCACGCCATGGCTAGCTCATGTTATGCTGTGACTGATGCCAAAATGGTCCGTAATGCAGAGAAAGAGTTTAGATTTTTTGTCTCCTTTGTTGTTTTTCCAAGGGTGGATCTTTCTCGAGAGCAGTATTATCACAGTTTCCCTCCAAGCTCTTAACTTTTATGCTCAAAGGTGTGTCACCACCTGCAGTCAGGACATTGAGTGTATTTTTGCAATCTGCGACTCTTTTCTTCTGTATGCAGTATTGATCAGTCCTGCTATATTGATTGACTTGTTTCCCTGTCTTACTTCTTTCTAGATTTACATGGCTACATGCTGTCATAATCAGTTTTCTTGCAAAGTACTGATTTAGCTTATGCATATTTTCATTTTAAACTTTTGCTAATGCCAATTTTTGTAGCTTCGATGTTTTCCCTATTCAAAAGCAAGATCATCATGTGCCTTTCTCTTGTGAGAAATATATGATCATTTTGAAGTATAAGTGCTCTTTTTAAATGAATCAATTCTCTGCTGAAGCTCTCTACTGCCCTTTGATTTTCTCGGACTACGAATCATATTTTATTTTCTTAGCAAATCTGCATATTGTCAACTGTGTTAATTCCTCATAGTTTGATATCAAATCACACTTTTCTTTAGTCTTCTCTATACACTAAGATCCCTAAAATGCAAATGAGCTCGCCATTGTTTACATCAAAAGGACCGTCACCCACTGGGTAATACGAACTCCTCCTAGGATCTTGGTTGGATTGCCCCCAAACTTGGCCATTGGTTCCCGCCTGGTCTGAATGCCACTATTACGTTTTGCATTATTTTTAGTATTTGTCTTCACTGAGATATTCCACTTTCTATCTGGCAATTTTGTCAGCTTTGTGTGTCGTCTTTTGTTCTTCATTGTTTTCGTCCGCAACCATACTTAGCTCTCATTACAACGTGAGATCGCACTTGTAGAGGATGTTGTCGGAGTTTGTGGAAAATTTCGTTCTCTCTGTGGCAGTTGAGTGGCTGTTTTCATTCGAAAGGTTTGTTGTTGCTTGCCTGTAGCTACTTCGCTGATTATCAGTGTGTTTCTTCCCTTTTAAGCTATATATTTCCATGTTCTCAGCGAGATTGTGATACTTTTGCTTGAGGGTGATATCACCATGAAAGATCTTCCGAGCAGTTCGCTTCTCTCTGCCACATCGTAGTGGTTTTGCCGTATGTTGTGACAAAACCATGTAGAAGATATTTCATGTTGTATTTTGTGGTATATCGCTGTGTATTTCGCTTACTTTTTACGCTTTGTTGCCTGACATGGAACAACATTCGGGAAGATTTCAGTTTTGGTTGTTTTTGCTTGAGGTGAAGGTCCAGTGTCATTTTAGGAAGAATACAGTAAGCCGTAATAAAATATCAACCAGTAGAGCACTGAAATTCTTTTATCTTATTTCTTTAGTTTTTTACGTGCTTTTTTGTGCGAGGTTTTTCGTTGTGTTCTCTACTATAACTCTGAGGGGTTTGTAGGCCCCCTTATAGTTTAAACAATAAAGGGACTGTTCTTCGTCTTTCATGTCAAGTGTGATTACTCGGAAACTACGTGATACATTCGTTTACAAGATGGCCAAATATTTTGTACTTTACTTGCTAAGTTTCTTGGGTTTTAGCCATATAGCGTTGTGGTATCCCTCAATCTTTATTCTGCTGTAGTTTGTAAGGAGATATGCGAGGGGATTCCTAAGTTCATCTCACGATTGCAGATACATTAGATCCTTTGTTTCCGAACAACTACATTATAGACTTTTGACTGCAGAGAGTTCTGAAAGTTGTTTGGCAGAACCTACGGGAATAATTAATAATTGCTAGGAGTTTTAGCGTGCTATTCACTTCTTGCTTACACTTGTCAGTTGGAGGAAAGGATGTTGCTATGCTAGGCCACTCGGACATTGTTTACAGTTGAGACGTTATTTGTAACCTATACATGACTCTGTATCTTTGCAACACAGTTATTATAGGCTAAAGCTAGGACGTCATCAAATTTATTTTGTGGATTATTGAAGCTTGATACATCTCTTTCCATGTATTTCCCTTGCATTATTTTGAGGAAACTATCGCGTGCACTCTCTTGAAAACCGTGAGGGGCGTCTCATATTACTCTCAGTCCCCGTAGCTGATGCCATCCTTATTCCCAGTACAGTTGCCAGCTAAATTCCAGTACTCTTTATTTATAACACTTTCATAGTTCTTTTCACTATGAAATGCGTCTTTGCTTAAAAACAGTTGCACTCCTTTCTATGATCATTTGTTATAAATGCCATTAATGATTCCATAGTTCATTCTGTACATGATCATATAGTTTTAAGGGAGTACTTACTACTAGATAGCATGATCATTCCTATTGTGTAGACTTGATTCTGGAGCCCCTGGCATCATCTCCCATCCCATGTACTGTTATTGGTTGAAACCCCGAGTTGATGGTTTATATTGTATAGCATGTTACCTATACATAGCAGTATTCTTTTATTTTGTTTTGAAGTAAGACTATGGAGTACTCTGAGGTATCAGAATTCTATAGAACCTAATTTAATGGCTAAATAAAGTTAATATACCAGTTAACATAGTGTTACTGGATGCTACCATATTACAGGTTTATTGCTCGGACTTAATTGTGTGCCTCTTTGGAGAAGATTTGTGATCACCCACTATATCATAGACATAGTCATACCTGTCAATTGATGGGCTATATTGTATATGTTATGCACTGTTACAATTATACCATTAGATTTTACAACACTCTCTACGTTAGAATTGAAATATGCAGGAGACAAAGCGTGATGTTGTTCACTAATGTCTCATTGTAAAGACCAGTTTGAACAACTATGTGCTTATTTCATATATAGGAGACTACCTAAGTACAGAGAGCCCGCTAACCGCGGTCTCCCCTTATCCCAGTTAAAAAGTTGCAGATTAGCCTTGGAAAGACTAACGCTGTGTCCCCATAAAAATGCATGGTCTACATTTTCGATGAGCAAGGATGAAAAAGCTCGCATAGGATCACAAGAAGGTGACATCATGGGCCTCTGTTATGGAGCACGTGACCTTCGGCCTTGCATTGTGCAAATCAAAGACAAGTGCAAGAAGAAATTGTGCAAGAAATGCCCGGATACCTGTGCTAGGCTACGGGGCTTCTTGACTTTCAACCTTTTCCTGTACAGCCCCGTAGCCTAGCGCAGGTATCCGCGCATTTCTTGCACACATTTTTCTTGCAATTATATTGTACCTCTGTGGACAGGATTAGTGGTCACCTACATGATAACAGAACCACTAATACCTGCCAAGTCATGTGCTATATTGTATCTATTATAACATCTTACACTTATTTCCAGGACTCCTTAAGTTAGAGTTGAGTGAAGCAGGAGACAATATGTCATGTAGTTTCATTAGTGCCTCATTGTAGAGAGCATTTTAAACAAGTCTGTGCATTCACCAAGTCGTATAATAGAGACTAGCTTAGTACTGATAGCCCGCTACACGCGGGCTTCCCTAGCCCCAGTTCAAAAGTTGCATATTAGCCTTGGACAGACTAACGCTGTGCCCCCATGACAGTTGCTTGGTCTGGTCGCATAGGATCACGAGACGGTGATGTCATGGGCCTCTGCGATGGAGCATGTGACATTCGGCCTTGCATTGTGCAAATGACAGACAATTGCGAGAAAACATTGTGCAAAAAATGCTCGGATACCTTCGCTAGGCTACGGGGCTTCTTGATTCTCTTCCTTTCCCTTTACTGCCCCGTAGCCTAGCGCAGGTATCCGAGCATTTTTTGCACACTTTTTTTCTCGCAATTTTCTTCGATATGCAACCAAGGCTAATATGCAACTTTTCAACTGGGGCTAGGGAAGCCCACGTGTAGCGGGCTATCAGTACTAAGTATACAAATATCCTGCAACCCTGTTTTCAAATTGGGATCCATGTATCCTTTGCCATCAGCTTTTCTCAGCTACATATAGATAAAGTAACTGGGATAGGAAAGAGTTTTAATTTCATGTGATTACCAGATTACTAATGAAAATGTTGTATATAGAGGAATAGTGAAAAGAATGGTTAATGAGAATAATGAAGCTATTGTTAGATAATAAACAACTTTTATTACATTCCAATCTTTTATTGTCACAATGAGAAATAACTTGTATCTAATACTGTGTTGAATAATTTGTACTGGTTTTTGCAGGGCATGCTGTTAACTAATAATTTTACATTGACTTATTTTTCACAGTATGTTATTGAATTGGTGAACCTGCCTCTTTACTTACTTTTTCAATACAACTTATTGATAGAAAATATCATTTTCCTGGTCCTCCTCATGTGGTAGGCTATTTGTCATTGAAGGGAGCAAAACTATGTTAAAGGCAAGATAAATAGTGACAATGTAGCATACTTTTTAGTGCCTACTAGACTCCTGCCCCTGGCTACTTAATTCTTTCAAAATTTTCCAGCCAGGAGTCTTATTCCAACCCCCCAGCTATTAAATTCTGGAAAAATCCCACCCAAGATTTCATGTAATTTGATTAACAAGGATGCAAAGTTCTTAGATGCATTTCAAAATGTTTTTGAGGTCGGCGAAACAAGCATTATTGTTAAACCACATCATAAAAAGATTAAGCTTAGCTTTTTACGAAGCTCGTAGAAGTGTAGAGAAGCGAATCAGAGAGGCCAGTAGCAATACAGTTCTTGAGCGGGAGGACAAGGGTAACATTTTTAACAGTCTGGACAGCATGTAAAGATAAATAAATTTTTATTAATGACGTGAATAATCATTTTTCTTTTTCTTCCTTTCTTCTTATTTGCTATTATTGGTTTCTATTATTCTATTATTGTAGTCTATGAGTAAGGGGCTCGTACTATTTCTTGTTGTTCAGTCAAGAAACTATCACATGACTGGACACTGGACGATTTGCTAAGTCACATGCAGTCAGTAGATGTCTCAAAGAAAATATGAGCACCCATGCAGTTGTGTATTCTGTTGACCAAGGGGCCTCGGAATATTTTTTTGTGTCATACTCATGACCTAAACAAATGATTGGATACTTACTACATTATTTGGTCAAATGTAGCCAATAAAATGCACACAATGAAAAACACATTGCCGCAGATATCTAGCCCCAAATACAAGAGATTGCAGTAGACTCTATGTTATATGACTGGCTTAGACAAATGAATCCAAAATTGTTGTTGGACTGATTGAGAGATGCTTTTGATTTGAAATGTGAAGACAGAAAAAATATCAACTTGCTTTTTTGCGCAATATTGGGAAAGAAAGCTTAACAAGTAAACGGACACACGTTGCAGGAGTTGAGTCTCAGCCATGCGCTTATGCAGAGATGCAGTTTCCCTAGTCGAAGAAGAAAAGGAGTGGGAGTTTAAAATGTGCAAGGTAGGCTGAGTTAATATACTGTTCATCCTCACATAAACTGTATTCTAATATAGTAAACCTTTATCCACTTATTCACGAGAGAGCTTTTATAGCTGTTTCCACTTTACAATTGAAGTCTGCCAATACAATATCCATCTTTCCTTGTAACTTTGTCTCATCTATTTGTTGTGCAATTCTGTTGTACATCTCTTGTAAGTCCTCTTTTCTTTCTCCATCCCCCTTTGCAACATATATTATTCCTATTTGATATTTTGTTTCACTTCCAATATTTATCTATAAGGCTTCTTCAATACCACTTGTCCTTGTTACTCCTGTTGTGATGTTTTTGTAGTCTTCTTCAACTGCTAATAATACACCTCCTCCATCTATCTCACTATATACTAAGATGCCTAAAATGCAAATGAGCTCCACCATTGTTCCCATCAAAAGTACCGCCAGTTGCCGCGTGATGTATACTTCTTCTGCCGTTCTTTTTGTATTGGGGTGAAAGGTCTCCCATCGTTCCGATATGGTCTGAATGGGTGCCGAACTTTTTCTGTTAATTTTCCCATTTTTTGTCGCGGAGATATTCCACTTTCATTTTCGCTATCTTCTGGCCTTTGTCTTTCGCCTTTTGTCCTCCATTGTTGTCGTCCCCATGGATAGGCTGCTCTTTTGGTAGCACAGGCAGTTATCGCTCGGGTTGCGCTTGATGGCAGTTGTCGAGGAGAAATTGGTCGCTTCTCCTACCAGGTGAGTTGCTCTTTTCGTGCTGAAAACGTGTCATATATATTTGCGTGTATTTGCTTCATCTAATATGTGCGCTTTCTACTGTTTTGGTCATGTTATGTCGAAGTTTTCGGCGATATTCCAAGACCATCCCCCGTGGGTTTATGGCCATTACAAAATTTCGTTCTTTTCATGCCAGGTGAGTCGCTACTTTCGTACAAAACATTTCGACTTGAGTTTGCTAATTAGTCCTTTGTCGCATGTGTGCCTTGCCTACGATTATAAGCTATATATCTCAATGTTTTCAGCGAAGTCGCACGACCCTAACTCGCTGGATTATCGCCATGACAGTTGCTTCCCATGCCGTTCTACTCTAGTCCCTAAATCACCGTGCTATTCGTGCTAAATTGTTATTAAGTATCAAGGAGAAGTATACAGTTGTATTCTCTGCTATTTTAGTGTATATTTCGCTAGGATGCACTGGAGATCACTGCAATCGGGTAGCTTTTACTTTGGACAGTGCCCTCAAGGTCACAGTTTGCCCTTTGACTTGGAAGGAACTATTGTAAGTATTTTCTACCAGGTGAGTGGGTTTCTAAAGCTATTAAGGTTGGTTTCAAATTGCCTGTCGTTGCTCTGTTCACTGTGTGTAACTTCTATAGTATTTTGGACGCTTATGTTCACTAATGTCAGCGAGATTACTAATAGCTTCCCTCCGGTATTGTCCGCCATGACAGTTCCTCTCCAACACGATTGATGTTCTTCACTGTTGCTGGGTGAATTCAAGCGAACTTTCGTCCCTCTGGTACCAGGTGAGTCGTTTTTTCCTATAATAAGGTTTGCTTTTAGATTGCCTTTATTTATTCTCTCTACTAAATGCGTTTAATATTGCACAGGTTAAATCATTATTTTTGGCAGCGAGATTCCTCAATCTTCCCTCGGGAGTAATTCGCCATGACACTTCCTCTCCGATCAGATTGAATTTATTCTCTAGATCGTTGTGGGTCTTTTACAACATTGTGATGAAATACTTATTATATGTTTACTGTTGTATTCCTTGCTGGATTGCTATATTTATTGCTTGAATTTAATGCATGCGTAGATGGGATAGGACATTCTTGTGTTTCCTGATGAATTGTGGTACAGGGGCTACTGAATATGGTCATTGTTGAATTCAGTTGGGCCTGGGTTTTTATTTTGTTATTTTATTGTGATAAGGGTGTAGGTTTTTATGGGTAATATAACTGTTATCAGACGTATCCATTCCCCTCAGTTCAGTCATGGAGGCAACTGCCCTGTGTGTTTGATTCTCATTGCCAGTAGCCAAGAAACATCTAAATACGGTTTGTACAGAGATGTCCAAAGTTTGTGTAATTTATTTGCTAACTATTCTTAATAGTATTCCTATGCTATGTTGGTATTCTTACACTTTATTTTGTTGTAGGTTGAAGATAGACATGCGAGGGGATTCCCAACTTGAGATCACGATCGCAGAAACCTCTCATCCTTTGTTTGCGAACAATAGTGTTTACACAAGGCCGCAAGTTTGCAGTTGAGGGCGTGTTTACGAAGTGGATGGATATCTTGCAATTCTTCGTGGAATTTTGTCTCTTTTCTATAAGGTAAATGGCTTATTTCATTGACAAGGTTTCGATTTAGTTTTACCAGGATTGTTTTGTGTAGAATGATCACTACTTTGGCAGCTAGACGAGATTTAGTGCGATGTTTTGAGGGAGATTCCATACGATTGCCTCGGCTCGGAGGTCATACGATCATGGCAGTTCCTTTCATGTTCGCTTGATTTTCGCCTGTAATTTACCGTTTTGTTACTACAGAAGTTTCGGTATAATATTTAGGAGATGCTTACTGTGTTATTTACTGATATACTAGGACTTTTATCGTGCTATGTCTACTTTGTCTTTCCGCGAGATTTTCACTGACTTGTAACTGAATAGTTAGGCCGCTTTGTTTACGTTTGAGCTGTTGTGGGCTGCGTCTGCTTAGCTCTTGCGTGTTAGGATACACTCATTGTAAGCTGGAGCTAAGACATTGTTCAAATTATTCGTTAGATTATTGGACTGTAATAGCTCTCTTTCCCGTTCACTTTTGTTGCAGTATTTTGAGGAAAGTAGTACGTGTATTCTCTCTAAAACTTCGAGAGGTTGTTCATATTACTCTCAGTCGCCATAGCTGCCGCGGTACACTTTGTATTGTAAGCCACTGGGGTATTTATAGTTAAAAGTGCCAAGCCTTATACGGATATTTTATCTACTACTTCGCTGATTATATGGTGTATAGTACCGTGCGTTTTAAGGTAGTTGCGTCTTGATTTATTTACACTGATATTGTATTCTACGTTAGCGTTGTATTCAACACACATAAGTAACTTACTCACAAGGCTTCATTCAGTATAGTACTTTAGTAATTTCCTATGTACTAACAGCAGTCTAACACCCTTTATTTACAACAGTCTGTTATTTGTGTTCACTATATGTTTTAGTGTTTAGTTGACTTTGTATGTAGGCACTTTGATACTAAATGTTCTTTTCCTGGTAAACTAGCTCTGTGCCTTGCTGAGATGATGTGTTATAGACACCATTAATGATTTCCATAATCATTCTGCACATGATAACATTATGTTTGTTGGTGAAGTAGTTTTGGATAACAAGTATGTGTATTGTGTAGACTTCATCCCTGGAGCCCCACCTTCCAGTCCCAAGCTCACTGAACAGTAGTCTTTATAATCAAATATTATAAGGGGCTTGCTCTAAGAGATTATTATGTATACAAGCTTATGCCACATTCATACACAGTTTTTGAATTTGAAGTCTTTGTTGAATATTCTAGAGCATCTCTTAGGAATATTCTTCAGCAGTGATGCACTTGAATCAAACAGTATCATTAGGCATCGCCATGTCAAGCAACCTACTTGAATCTAAATATTATTGGAGTTTCAAAAGTGTGTACTATTACAAGGTGTGCCCAATTGATGTCCCTAGACCAGATTTATAGCAGTATATTACCTGATTGCCTGCCTGTATGATTTTGTCACAAGCCTGTATCACTTTTGCATATCAGTAGTTACCACTAGCATTATCACTTTTGATTTATCATTCTGCATGTGGTGATATGTTGTTACACTTTTGTATTAATTACAGCTAGCACCCTTAATTGTATTGTATTGAATAGACATATAAAGCCCCCCTCCCATCTAATACATAACTATTGTTTTAAATTTTATGTGATGATGCAGCCTCTAAATTTTATCACTTACTCTTAAGAGTTACAACTTTATGGTTTTGACAAGAGTTTATCAGTCACTTACATGATTTTGGCCCATAGTATTGTGACCTGTGAGTTTGCTGTAGGATTACAAAGGAATAGTTTTTTAATTTTGAACACGTAGACTATAAACTTCTGAGGTAGTTTTATTGCATATAGCCAACTGTAATGCCTAGATCATACTGAATGATGCTAAAGACTATACATAATGTGCTTCCTTTAGTAGTTTAATGTAACGGCCATTTGCACTACTTAAATACTTTTTGTATGTACTGGAGACTAGCGGTTTTTGTTGATAGCCCGCGTCTAGCGGGCTATCAACAAAAATATCTATACTAAGATGCCTATATGATAATTTATGCCAAACCAATCAGATTGCTCAGATTTGTACCACGTGACCTGATTCCGCCTACACGATCTCCTCCCAGGGTATTTGTCCCATGGCCCCCAAATTTCTGTTGAGGGTAGCCATTTGGGTCTACTACTTACATAAGAAGAGATCTGATTTTTATCATTTTTTTTTGCCGAGTTATTCCACTTTCCTCTTATCGCCATTACCAGCAATTCTGTTGCTCCTCCCTGCTGGACCGCGTGTTGTCAGTTTTGCGAGCGGTCCTGTAGGACTAAGTAACTGTGTATGTTATCGCGAGGAGACTTTGGTTGCAGTTCTTCCAGGTAAGCCTGCTCTTTTTCCTGAAATGGTTTGATTTATGAATTCCTGTATTTCCTTTGTCCATTTCATCCGTATTCTACTGTTGCCAGCCATTTATTTCCATATCTTTCAATGAGATTCAGCCACCTTCTCTCGAGTGTATTACCGCCATGACAGATCTTCTCAAAGTTGTTCGATTCTGTGTACTAAATCACCGTGCTTTTACGGCTAAATTGTGAAAAGATATTCAACATATGTTTGACTTTGTATTCCGTGCTAGATTATGGCAGGTTGTTTGCTTTTCATGCCTATGTAGATGACATGGAATGGCGTGCTTGCTGCTTTCAGTTGGCAATGTTGTGATTTGCACTACCGTAATATTGCCGTGTGACTTGGAGGAGAATTTCGTCGTTCAGCTTTCAGTTTAGTGCTTTTTTCGCTTGATTTCATTCGCTAAGTTATCCTACTTTTCTTACTAAATTGTCATGAAATGATTACTGTATGTTTACTGTTCTTTTCCCTGGTAGCTTCGAATTTATTCATTGCTTTTACCGCATGTACGAATGGCATAGGATATGGTTATGTTTGGCTATAAAATATTGGTATGTGGAATGCTTTCACTGAAGTGTGTATAGGGCTATTGCTGAATGTGGTTACCCTAATTTTGCAGTTTTTACTTTCACTCTTTACTTTTGTCGTAGTGCGTACTGTGAAATGCTAGGGGATTCCCAAGTTCGTCTCACGATTGCAGATACCTGTTGTCCTTTGTTGTGGATTTAATTGTGGTCTTTTGAGGGTGATTCCATAACTTTGCTTCAGGGGCAATAAGCTCACGGCAGTTCCCCTCAGCTTCGCTTGATTTTCAGTTCTAAAGTACCGTTTTGTTACTTTCAGTTCTAAAGTACCGTTTTGTTACTGGAGAAGTATGGTTATGATATCGAGGAAGTATTTAATGCAATATTTGCTGATGTACTAGGAGCTTTTAGCTTGCTCTTGATTCTTAGTATATGCACGTGAGTTGGATGTTAGGATGTCTCCAGAGTTTGGGCACTTTGCTTACATTTGAGATATTGCCCTTACAGTTGAATATACTCCTTGATTTTATCATACACGTTTTACAGGCAAACACTAAGATGTTACCAACTTTATTCTCAGCTCAGTAACTCTTTTTATTTTGTTTTCACTGTATTTACAGTAGGCTTCATAGTTATTTCCACTATAGATGGTAGAGTTATTCTGGTCAAGTCAAAGTTAAGGGGTTCCACTATACTGAATGTTCTTCTGTTGGGACACAGTTGCCCTTCTTTCTGAGATCATTTGTTATAAATACCATTACCGAATTCCATAGATCATTCTGCACGTGATGATATACTCTTAAGGGATGGATTAGTACTAGATATGATCATCACTATTATTGCCTAGACTTAATTTATGAAGCCCCTTGCCCCCACTGAGGTAATGCGTTCATTTGACATCTGAGTTGATGATACAGGATATATATTATTACTCATTTCAAAGAATTACTGACTTCCATAGATCATTCTGCATATGATATTATAGTTTTTTTAGGGATGAATTAGTACTAGATAGCAATATTTGATTTATGGGGCCACTTTCCCCTATCCAACTACAATTATTGGTTGAAATCTGAATTTCACATGGTTGTAACAGATAATTTAGTACTGGATAGCTGCATTATTTGTTTTGTATAGCCATAACCTATGGACTCCCCCCAAGAACTCTGGCTGATATCTAATATGATCCATGCTGCTCAATCAATAGCTTTACACTCTGTTATATATTATATAAAGGTGTGATATAGGAATACTAAGCACTATTCTTTTGTTTTATCACCTTGAGCTACCAAGTCCTATCACAGATTCCAGTTGTATACCACCTACGTTTATGGATCAGACTTGATTGTGTACCTCTGTGGCCAGGATTAGTGGTCACCTACATGATAACAGAACCACTCATACCTGCCAATTCATGTGCTATATTATATCTGTTATAACATCTTAAAATTATTTCCAGGACTCCTTAAGTTAGAGTTGACTGAAGCAGGAGACAATATGTCATGTAGTTTCATTAGTGCCTCATTGTAGAGAGCATTTTAAACAATTCTGTGCATTCAACAATTCGTATAATAGAGACTAGCTTAGTACTGATAGCCCGCTACACGCGGGCTTCCCTAGCCCCAGTTCAAAAGTTGCATATTAGCCTTGGACAGACTAACGCTGTGCCCCCATGAAAGTTGCTTGGTCTGGTCGCATAGGATCACGAGAAGGTGACGTCATGGGACTCTTCGATGGAGCATGTGACTTTCGGCCTTGCATTGTGCAAATCGAAGAAAATTGCGAGAAAAAATTGTGCAAAAAATGCTCGGATACCTGCGCTAGGCTACGGGGCTTCTTGAGTCTCTTCCTGTCCCTTTACTGCCCCGTAGCCTAGCGCAGGTATCCGAGCATTTTTTGCACAATTTTTTCTCGCAATTTTCTTCAATTTGCACAATGCAAGGCCGAAAGTCACGTGCTCCATCGAAGAGTCCCATGACGTCACCTTCTCGTGATCCTATGCGACCAGACCAAGCAACTTTCATGGGGGCACAGCGTTAGTCTGTCCAAGGCTAATATGCAACTTTTGAACTGGGGCTAGGGAAGCCCGCGTGTAGCGGGCTATCAGTACTATCTTTATTTCTATCATGTCTAATGAGGTAGTACCCAGGTATAGCAAAATGCTCCTTGCTGTCCAGATGTGTTTTGGTTATACCTATGACACCTGATTTCACCTCTTTTATTATGTCTATAAAACTTGTCCATGTCTTTTAGCTTTTTTTGTAGAGTTTTGGATCTTTTTACTTTTCTTCTTTTTAAATCTTTGTGATTTCCAATAACAATCCCTTCCTCTTGTTTTTCAGTTTGTTTCTTGAATGATATTTTTTAACTTTTATTTACATTATTTACACATGCTCTTGTTTTACTACTTTGTTCTTTTAACCATATGGATTCTGGTGTATGCTTGGTTGCATTTGATACACCATAGGTTGTTGAGATATTAAAAAATTTTCCCTCTGTTTCATTAGATCTTCTCTTAGTCTGTCAGTTTCCTCTTTAATAAGCCCCTTCATGGTCTTTGTTATCTCACTCTGATACTCTTTCCATTCTCTTTTCCTGTCTCTTTTGTTTTCTTGTCTTATTGTTTCTGCTTCATCCCTATGCCAAACTGGGTATTCCCTTTCCCTATAATAATTTACTTGACAGTGTTGGCTTTGACTTCCTGTTTGATCTCTATCTTTGACGTACCCTAGTTTCTCATTTTCCATTCCTCCCTTCACATTTTGTGGTCCTTGACTTCTATTCCACTGCTGTTTCCAATGCTGATTTTGATAGTCTCATTGACCCCTGAACTTTGATTTCTGTCTTCCATCATTTTTACCTCTCTTATGTCTCCTCTATGTATATATCTGCACCTTTCTCACAATTTACATGTTCCACTTTCTTCTCTTCTGCAGATTCCTGTTTTGTCATGGCTAAATCTGCAAGTACTATTCCTACATGTTGTGTTTAGTACAACACTTCTGCAGATTCTTGTGTGTTGGTAATTACAATTCATTCCATATCTACATTGCCCATACTTAACAAACTTGATACATACTTTCTGATGACTCATGTTATTTGGCTTACCACTTGTTTCCTTGCTCTCTCCCTTACCTGCATCATTTTATCTTTATTTTTGTTCTCAGCAGCTTCTTGTTATGTTTTTACATTGCAATAGTGTGGATACGATGGCCTTCGCAGCCTTGAATGACAGCCATGGGCTTTTGAATGAGGCACAAAAAGCTGCAGACCATATCATTACTCATCGATTTACTTTTTACACAATAGACCAATCAATCAGATGAAGAAACATACATTAACTTTTTCAATATTAAAATCATTTGAATGTAACACATTTTGTCATCATTTTTCAGTATTTTGTTGGCTAGCTTCATGACTTATTTACTGCGAGTACTCTTCTTGGGATGGAGGTGTGCAAATTTCCAATGAATTTCTTTGGCACCTTGTGCCAGGTTTGGAAGATCTTTTCAAATAGTTGTTGCTTATGCTTTGATTGGTCATTGTTAAGAACGATTGTCATGTATTGCCAGACGTTTTCAATTATAATTAAGTCTGGACTGTGAAATGGTCATACAAGTAATAAGATGCCCATTTGCTTTAAATAATTCATGGTAGCAATGGCATTGTAGCATGGAGAATTGTCTTGCTGTAAGATGAAAGGATGGTTTGGCACTAATACCGTTTCGCACCTCTCAGGAACTATAGGGTATATGGGCATGACTTATATACCAAATGATAGCTCTCAACTGGCTCTTTCATATGAGACCACCCGTCAACAGATCGGATCATATTGTAAAATATAAGATTTTACAGAAATGACGATAAAAATAATCAAAAGTTTCTTTGCTAAACAATAAATGTCTCAGCGATACTATTAAGAAAGACTCTTACAACTGCTAACGACAAGTTCCAAGAAACAGCAACGCGACAAATCTTAACATAACCAACGACTTTGACTGTAACTCCACGACAACACCTGCTAACGACGACTTCACATAATGACTGACTACACAGAACATTAAATGCCTTATTTATGTTACCACACATGACGCAAAATAAGTATAACATATGACGGACTAAGGGGGCAATGCAATGGCATGGTAACACAACACAACAAACGACAGTACACTAAGATTAGACAATACGTCACAGACAAGTAAAGCAACATGATGACAGTGACAGTGGGAGATGATGATGATGCAACACTTAGAATTATGATGATGGGGCAACAAAAAACGGAACATATAGGAACAGAGAACTAACGTTACTTAACATGACAAAATCAAAGATAAAAATAAAACTAGTACTATAACATAACTCCCTCCTTCAAAATCAAGCCTCCTGGCTTGAAAAATCAAAAGAGAGCAATGCAGAAAACTAAAACATTACAGACAGAACACATCACAATGTAAAACACATTTATGACAAACAAATTACGTTACATCATGAAAGTCAAGGGCCGGCCTAGTGTTCATGGCTTGGGACATGTTGACAACGGGGCACTCAATAAAAGTAGAGCACTGTTCTTTCTCCCAAAGTCCATCAGTGCTCGTTGGTAGCAACTTTATCCCCTTTGATTCTGTCGTGTCCTCATGCTCTATACTCACTGGCGTATTTTCCCATGTTTCTGTTCGAACAGATGGTCTCGTCAGCTTTAGTTCATTGGCGATGCCTTTTAGGTCTGCCAATGACTGATTGAGATCCCGTCCAAGGGACGGGACATTAATGGAAGCGACTGGTACCGACGATGCTGGAGGGGGGGAGCCCACAAATGAGACATGGGAACAGGAAAAGTTCCTGTCCCAACAATACTTGGCTACATGGCCGACCCTCAAGCAGCAATAACATATAGGCCAGCCATCTTCACAGCGATAAACATTTGTTCTGTTTCTGACGGGATTTTGTATTCGCTCCTCTGCTGACTTTATTCTTTCGGCCACGTCAGTAACAATGTCAATCACAATGGTTCTAAAATCTTTCATCGATATCATATCCCTCTGAAGGAAAGAGTTCCTCACACGGGGCACCAATGTAAAATATTAGATTTTACAGAAATGACGATAAAAATAATCAAAAGTTTCTTTGCTAAACAATAAACGTCTCAGCGATAATATTAAGAAAGACTCTTACAACTGCTAACGACAAGTTCCAAGAAACAGCAACGCGACAAATCTTAACATAACCGACGACTTTGACTGTAACTCCACGACAACAACTGCTAACGACGACTTCACATAATGACTGACTACACAGAACATTAAATGCCTTAGTCATGTTAACACACATGACGTAACAAAATAATTATAACATATGACGGACTAAGGGGGCAATGCAATGGCATGGTAACACAACACAACAAACGACAGTACACTAAGATTAGACAATACATCACAGACAAGTAAAGCAACATGATGAAAGTGACAGTGGGAGATGATGATGATGCAACACTTATGATGACGGGGCAACAAAAAACGGAACATATAGGAACAGAGAACCAACGTTACTTAACATGACGAAATCAAAGATAAAAATAAAACTAGTACTATAACAATATCTTCCACCCAACTGAAATGAAATCGTGTCCATGTTATGGCAACCATCTGCTGACAGCCATGAAAAATATGACAGCCAAAACTGATAAATACCTGCTATGTCTTACTGTAAGTTAGGCCTACCTGTGGGTTATAGCTTCAAGGAACAACCTCTACAGACAATATCAGTGTTGCTGTTTACTTTATTTTGAGTAGGCTGTTATCTCTAGCATTTTCAGCTAATGTAGACCTACTGTGTATGCCGCATCCAGGCATGGGACCCCTAGTTTATTGTCCCTTCCAAAGGACGGTGGAGTGAGTTGCTTTGGTCGTTTATCTGGATAGTCACCCATCCAGCTGCTGACCTAGTACAGCCAAGCCTAACTTCAGCTAGCTAATGGAAGCCAATTGAACCGCTTGGCCACTCATCCCGTGGGAAATTTACCATGAGGACACTTACCATGAGTGTGAATATGGCTGCATATTCCTAATAACATGGAGCCTGTCGTGCATTCTTAGCGCCAAAGTTGTTGTAATTATTGTGTGCTGGGGGGGGGGACCAAAGATCACAGGCGAAAGTATGGCACCAAACAACCGCTATCGTACTGACAATAATGACCCTTTAGTGAAACAGCCTCTATCTGGCTACTATATATTTCTATTCTATAACAAATATTACAGAGATGATAAAGGAAGAAATACGTTGGGACATTATAAGTACATACAACCAGAACAATGGCAGTAACTAAGACCTTTCCTCATTATTCATCAATCGCACAATGTAGAAAAAACGCTATATTAAAGCTTACGATTAAATTTGTCGGTAGGTGATAAATGAGTGCTAAGCTATTCTCTATTACTTGTCCCTGTACCTATGCATGTAACTACAAAATACCAAAATGAAGCCTCAAGGAGGCTACTAATGGAATAAAGATTATATGGCACGGTTCGATTAACACATATACAGAATGCACGGAATGCACACTAGCAAAGCAGGTGGCATTATTTATAGAGCACAGTTATGTAGCACTTACAACGAAAGTACTGTCCTTAAGGACAGAGTTAAGGGGCTTTAGAGTTAAGGGGCTTCTGTTGTTCAATGGAGGAGGAAAACAGCTTGCATAGCAAGAGGGGAGGGGCATATCAAACAGTGATGGCTGCTATTAGGCAAGTCAGTAGAAGGACAAACCGCTACTCACAGGACTATACTGGGATTTGTAACGAGGGATCTTAGGAGGGTATTCAGGTACCATTTACAATGCGTAGGCTATTTGGCAAACTGCAAACAGCAAACACTACATATCATTCAGAGCAATCAGTATGGTCCATAAACAGGGATATCAGGGGTAGGAGACAATGTTTTAGAGAAATAGGAGCATTCTGTTAAAAATGGGTTTGGGGTTGGATGTAGGCAGCAAGGGAAAAGTGATATATAATGCACTATAATACTACTAACTACAGTTACAAAACATACAGGTCCCTTGCTACCTGAAGCCAAAAATGGTAAAAAGTGTTGTCCCCAAACCTCTAATGCCACATGAACTCTGCACAACAATCAGGAATCATGTCTATGTTCATTGGACCATGCTGTGCTTTATGCTTGTGGTTTGCTCTTTGTCACATGGCCTCCACATGGTCGGTTGTTACACCTGTTGCCGGGTCGGCAAAATGAAGACAGCCGTCTCGCGAATAGACTCTCATCAATCTCAACCACCCAGTCTACACCACCAATGTGTTGAGGGTGGTTAAAGCCTGGTTCACACTAGGGCGATTATCTTAATCGCTTTGAAGTTTTTAAAGCGAAAACTGTAATCGCTTGGTGTGAATCATACGAGAGTACGCATCTCAAAAGCGATTATCAAAGTGATTATATCAAATTTGTTTGATATAATCGCTTTCGATAATCGCCACCTCAAAGTCGACCGCTCTTCTGGCAATTGTTACATGGAATATGTCTGTGGTATTCCTGCCAGAATCCTGTAGATTCTGTCCTGTGAGTGCTATTTTGAAACAGTTTTTTGAAATAAACCGTGCGTAGATGAATTTATATCAAAGAAGAGAAGTAGAAGTATATCAATGGTGCCATTTCGTTCATAACTGTTTGACAATGATAGTAAATCGATCTGTTTCTAAAACTACCCGCCTAGCACCTTCCCTTTCTTGCTTTCTTCCTTCTGGGTCTATGGTAAGTAATAAGTTAACACAAATTATATCTTTTATTTCGAAAACACAGCTACTCGCAGTTGTTAGACCTATGCGATGTAACTTTTCACTTCAGCGGGAATGGCGTGGCTTACTTCCGGCTAATAATCGCTTTCGATAATCATTTTGGAGTCTCAAAGCGATTATGATAATCACCTCTAGTGTGAACCAGGCTTAAGAAAATAGTAGACGCAAACATCAAGGCGGAATTGTTTCCAGTTGATGAACGCCTTCTCGCTGCCAATCTCCAGCTCTGTCATGATTTGCAACTGTGACAAGCCTCTGCTTCTTCCACAATTGATACCCCAAAAGTATGTCAAGCAGAGGATCTTCCACAGTTGCAAATGAGATCTCTCAAAAGAGCTGCCCCTCCTGATATTATGTGTTCTGTTGCAACCTCTGTCTCTGCAGCGCCACACATGGCCATCAATGTCCCGTCTGCTACTTGCATCTACACATGTAGCCCCACATGTCTAACACCGAAATTGGGAGGATAGCAGGCCATTTGCCCTGCACCACACACTTGTTGCGTTCGTATCCTCATCAAAGTGCCAGAACAAAGTCTGCAGTGTAATTGCCGAGAATTCAGCTTCGTTTGGTAACCTTGCCATTATCTCTCCTCTTCTATTGCTGCTGTAATGAAGTTTGACCTTGGAACATGCACCTATATATATATACCTACATAAGAGGATATTACACAAGCATTGCACATGTAACATTACATCAATGCCAGGGGCGGATCCAGGAATAAAACTGACTGCTGCACAACATAGGAAACATTTAAGGCAAGGGCGTGGCTCAAAGCTGGCTGGTTGCCACGCCTAGTTTTGTCAGTATCATACATATATTTCAGCTGTTCAAATTATTTGCTTCTCATTCAGTGGTTCTCTCTTGAAACACACAAAAGACACAGGCCTGAATAGACATCATCCGAAAAAACAGTAAGTGCAAACAAAGAAATGGTAAAAAGAGGTCTAAAATGGATGAAAAATATATCATTGTCATTCGTTTGTCCAAACTGGTTCCTTATCGATATTAATAAATACAAGCATTCAACTTTTATAACCGATTTCTAAAATATCCCCTTCCTCAGCACAAAAGTCGACTTCATCGATAGCATGACGTTCAAAGCGGGCTTCCAATCTTTGAGGTTGTACTGTCCCTGTTCGGTTGTGCTGTTTATCCCATCAGCACGGAATCTCTTGGTTCTGTTACTTGTTCCACAGTGTGATGAATGATTTTCTTCCCATTTGATGCTTAAAAAATGAAGACAGCTACGAAGAATTACGAGAAACGCTTAGACTTACCTACCCCCAAAGCGAGACGTAATTATTGATCAGCCCCTCAGTTCTGAAATCCACGAACAATGTCTTTGAAAATATGCTTCCGGTATTGTCTTCGACGAGGGAATGAACAACATTTGTACCTAGAGACATGCAGGGCCTCAGACATGTCAACTGACTCATCAAAATGTTGAATAGCGTCTCTGAGTCTGAAGCAGCCAGCTACACTAAATCTGAACAAGCTAAACACTTGCAATTGTGCAGCGACAACTAACAATCGTGCAGCAGAACCTGACAATCGTGCAGCAAAACTTAACAATAATGCGGATTACTGGTGATATGATTTCAGGATTGTTTTCTTTTATCTAAAATGTCAGATGATTGTGCTGCATCTCAAATTCTCGACAATGGTTTGTGCAGCACATCAAACTCGTTATGCTGCACAATAGATTCTACTGTATCACAATCGTTTTAGAGCGCCTTACAATTGTCTCCTATCGAAGCACAATAGTGTTCTGACAGGCTGCAATTCAAGACACAATAAGCGATGAGCCAAATATGGAACACTCAAGTCGTTCTCAGCACTCAGCACAAAAGTGATGACGAGACCAGGTACGGGGGTACACAAAGATCCAAACGATGCTGCGGGGGGACTTAGGAACAGTTTTCTCGAAATTCGACTGCCTTACGTAAGGCTTGTGCATTACCCTGGATCCGCCCCTGAATGCCCTGCAGAAATCTCGGCTACATTTGAAGAATTACATCTTCCTGGTGTTCCTCAATATTCCAGCAGGCAGGGCTGATGCAATGATAAGTGGAAGATTGCTATCTATGCTATGCAATAAACAGTCATGTCATGGGTATTTCTGCCATGTATTCTTACACTAGTCATATAGGGCCCTTATCTACATTGCAAAGGTGGATCCACCAAATCCTTCCAGGATGGGGCCAATTTATAAAGGAAGTTGTTTCAACATAAGTTCCTACATGAACGGCCTAACATGCACTGTCTATGTTTCTTTGAAATTCACAATCTGTTTCGTGTGTTGCCAACTATATGTAGCTGAAATCTAAAAACACATTTTAGTGACACAGACGATGATATTCTGGAAGGGGTGTCATTGATGAATAACGAGTAAAAGTCTTAGTTACTGCAATTGTTCTGGTTGTATTACTTGTAATGTCCCAACGTATTGCTTCCTTTATCGTCTCTGTAATATTTGTTATAGAATAGACATATATCTTTGTCACCATTGGCATACATTATTGACATGGCTCTGCTTTACATAGTACACAATTCTTTTCCCCAGGCGCGTGACGTGATGATCAATGTCCAGAGGGGCATTTGGTACAGTTGCGTGTTATGAGATGTTTATAACTATAACTTTACCCAGTTCACTAATAGATGTTGATGCAAAACCGGTTTCGAGTGGTACACTTTTGCAATGCACTCTGTCTCTTTCTTATAAATGTTTCTCAAAATGTCCCTACTTTGCGCCTCTTATTTTTCTTATATACCATACATTACATTATATGAAAAACAAATGAACTGAAGTACACTTGTTTCATATACAATAACAATGCTCAGCATGTCAGTAGTTGCTACGCATGTATCCCCTTCCAGGACAGAGGCTGTTTCACTAGCGGGTCATTATTGTCAGTACGATAGTGGTTGTTTGGCGCCATACTTTTGCCTGTGATCTTCGGCACTGCCAGCACACAATAACTAGAACAACTGTGGTGCTGAGGATGCATGACAGGCTCCATGTTGTTAGGACTATGCAGCCATATTCACACTCATGGTAAGTGTCCTCATTATATTTTCTGTACAGGTTGTTGCTTGAATCTATAACCCACAAGTAGGCCTAACTTACAATAAGACATGGCAGGTATTTATCAGTTTTGGCTGCCATAGTTTTCATGGCTGTCAGCAGATGGTTGCCATAATATGGACATTGACGGATGGTCTCATATGAAAGAGCTAGTTGAGAGCTATCGTTTGGTATATAACTCATGCCCATATACCGTTTAGTTCCTGAGAGGTGCAAAACGGCATTAGCGCCGGATGGTTTTGCACCTTATTGACTATGTTGACACTTTCTTTCAGAATGTGTTGCAAAATCTCTTCATAATATTTGGAGGTTACAGTTTACTGAATGTTCTCAAACAGCAACCTTCCCAACGCCGTTAGGCCCAATGCAGCCTCAGACCATTACAGAGACTGTGTTGACAAATTTTGGGATGATAAATGTGGGATTTTCAGCTTCATGAGCCATTCTCCACACTTGAGACACTCTGGACTCATTTTGCAAGCAAAAGTGGCTTTTATCTGAAAAGATAACATCAATCCATTGGGTCAACGGCCACTCAAACATTGTCTTTGCCCATGTATATTTGTCTTGAAATAAAATATTTTTGCTTTCTCTTGCAACTTTTAAGCCCATTTTTCCTTACAATCCTTCTTGCCACATATTTTGAGAGGTTTTTCTTTGGAAATTGAGCACATGCAGCTGATTTCAGTTCAACTAAAGTTGCAAACCACAACTTACGAGCAATACGACAAATGGCTCTCTCCCCCCCTTTCCAAAAATTGCTTTGGATGACCAGTTCTTGGCAGTTTGGCAAAAGACTCACTCTTTTCACTGCTTCTGAAAACATTGATAGCTCCTGATTTGCTGCAATTAACATGTGTTGCAATTTCAGCAAATCTTTGATGGCTACTCGCTCGTTTTCTGTCAATTCTCGGACTTTTACCATGTTGAAATAAACCCTCATTTCGGTATCTGCTAAAGTATAATAAAAGGGGAATATACACTTATTATAACCTAGAAACACAGTTATTTACATGTGCTAAATTTCCTGACGCAATTTAAAGTTTTACCACCTAAATAGGCCCAAACAAATTAATGGCCATTCACAGTCACTGTTTGTGAGTCACAATGTAGGCCATCATTGCCGTACTTTTGCAATGTAAGTGTATATATGTAAAGGAAACTAAAACTGCAACATACTCAGTTACCCAACCATTGATTTCATGTGGCTTGCACAATCATCAGGTATACATTAACAAACAGTCAGTGAATAGAATATACATTAGGTGAGAAAAGAATTATCAGAAGACTGTAGATCACTATATTAGAAAGTGGATTGTTAGGTGGAGTCTCTGCGGGTATATTCAAGTTCTCCTCATTTTACTGCTTCAAAAGTGTCTTATATTCATGTCTGCATTTACTGATAAGTTCGGATGTCTTGTTCAACAAATTTTGGTTATGGATGGAATTCATAATAAACTGCTTTTCCTAAAGGCATAGATGGCATTTATCATTGTACAGTACACTATATGTCCTTTTCAAGATCTCCCAGTTAACCTTAAAGCTCTTACTCTCCTCTTTTAGCTTCCATACGTATTTCGTTAAGTCTGTGCTATTACTGTATTTTATATTGTTGACATCGTTAATGTGGTTCTGTGGTGAAACGAAACAATAATTCCATTTAACAAAACAAAACAATTATTCTATTTAATGCAACAAACAATTCTCTATATAACGCAACAAACAAATCTCTATATAATGCAACAAACAATTCTCAATCTTACTCCGAATCCTCTCACTCAAAACTAAACCTAAAAACTCTCCTACAGTGAATTTCACAATGTATCTAAAACAGGGGGTTAACCTCTCTACACTCCCCTCCTCTCAGAATATACTTACATAAAAAAAGTCATTTTGCAAAAATAGTAAAGATAAACGCGTTCAATCAAATGGTACCGGATTACCGTAGTAATCTGGTGCCCTACGTTGTCTCTGACTTCGACGTAGTGGAAGTTCAACAAGTTCTCTATCGCATTGTTCGTTTTCTTGCTCCATCTGCAAATAATTTCGCTGGGGCTGTACAAATCTACATTCACATACGTCTGAATCATCTTCTGAAGAAGAGTTGTCCTCATTCTGCTGTTCGAATGGGGGTCTCTCATTAAGATTGCAAGCTTTTAAACGGTTGAAATGGACGACAGTTTCTTTACCAGTATTTTGACTTGTTATGCGATAGTCAGATTCAAAGCGTTTTATTACTTGATATGGACCCGTAAACTTTGCGTCAAATCCGCGTGCTCGGTTATTTCTCAGAAACACAAAATCTCCTGGCTCAAACGGCTGTGCACGCAATGATCGATGTCTTGCGTCATACTCCTTTTTCTGTTTCTGCTGACACTGTTCGATGGCCGGCAAGGCCACTTGTTTCAGATTTGATAATCGATTTACGAAGCTCACATAAGTATAACGCGCTATCCGCATATGACCAGTCTTGGAAGTTCATCTGTTTCTCTACCGAAGAAGGTAATCTAGGCAGCCTTCCGTATAAGAGTTGAAACGGTGAGATGCCTGTTGACGTATATTTGGTAATTCTTATAGCTTGAAGTACGCTAAACAAGTTAATATCCCAATTATTTTGGTCTTTATCGGCTGATATACGTAACAGAGACTTGAGAGTCGCATTCGAACGCTCTGTTAGTCCATCACACTGGGGATGGTATGCAGTAGTTGTACGATGTTCTATTCCAAACTGAGCGCAAATGCCGTTGAATAAGTGAGATGTAAAATTGGAACCTTTACCTGTCAGGATAATCGATGGAACACCGTGCCGTGAACAAAGATCTTCAATACATCTACTGACTGTCTCTGTCTTCTGATCAGGTATAGCGTATGCTTCAACATATTTAGTAAAGTAATCAACAATAGTAAGAATGTATCGATTACCTCTTGGTGTTGTCTTCAGTGGGCCAAGTACATCCATACCCACCATATAAAATGGGACTGGCACTACTTCAATTGGTTTCATAGCCCATCTGGGATTAGGACTTGCTTTATTCTTTTGACATGTGACACAGCTCTTACAGAATATTTCGGTTTGACGATAGAAACACGGACAACAAAATTCTTTCTGAATTCAGGCAAATGTCTTTTTAACTCCGAGGTGTCCAACATCAATGTGCGACCTTTCAATGATTTCAAGTTGCAAACTGACTAGAGCAACGACTTGATAGTTATCTACTCCAACATCATCAATCCATTCTCTACAAATAGGACCATCACGAAGTTCAAGACGATCAAAAATATTATAAAGAGTTCGAAGTCCATTATTATCATTTGTTGGAACTTGGGCTGGTTTCTTGCCCATAAGTATCCACAGTCGAACTTGACTTAAGACAGGGTCTTCTGACTGCACAATTTTCAGTTCTTCGATTGACCAGCTGCTTGTTATTTGAATAGCATTAACCGTTGGCTGTCGTGACAATGTATCAACGTGCTGCATTAAACTACCAGGGCGATGAATTACGTTATAATCATACTCTTCCAGCCTAAGTATCCAACACGCTAGTTTTCCTGTGGGTGATTTGATTTTACGTAGCCACTGAAGTGCTTTATGGTCAGTGTAGACTGTGACTTTTCTGCCGTATATATATGGGTGGAAATGATCAAGAGACCAAACAACTGCATAGGCCTCTTTTTCCGTAGTTGACCAGTTAGATTCGACTCTACTAAAACATTTTGATGCATATGCAATTACCTGTTCAGTTCCATCGTCTTGGATTTGCTGTAGTGTGGCACCACTTCCGCTGTCACTAGCATCACAATAGACTATAAAGTCACGATTGAAATCTGGATAGCATAAACTTGGAGGCAATGTGAGTGTTTCTTTCAATTGATAAAATGATGTTTGACAGTCTGTTGTCCATTGCCATTTACTGTTCTTCTGGAGAAGCTTATTCAAAGGTGTAAGTAATGCACTTGCGTTTGGAATATGCTTCTGATAATAGCCTATCATCCCGATGAAACGACGAAGCTCATTAACGTTGGTTGGAGGCGGAAGTGAACTAATAGCTTGAACTTTGGCAGGGTCTACCTCTATACCCATTTTAGAGATCACAAAACCAAGGTATTTTACTGACTGGGCCGCAACAGAACACTTTTCTCCTTTCAGCTTCAATCCAGCTTGCTTGAATATTTTGAAAACTTCTTCTAAGGCTTGTAAATGTTCTTCAAAGTCTTTTCCATAAATTAGGATATCATCTGTGTAAGCACTTGCACGTTTACCAATATCTCCTTTCAATAAGTGTGACATTAAATGCTGGAATGTAGCCACTGTGTTTGATAGTCCAAAAGGCATGCTTTCAAACTGATAATGACCACCTGAAGGTATCGAAAAAGCCGTTTTAGCTTTACTTTGTTCCTCAACCTTTACCTGCCAATATCCACTAGCTAAATCAAGAGTGGAAAAATATTGCTGTCTGGCTAGATCATCCATCATATCTTCAATCCTTGGAAGTGGATAAGCATCCTTGGTAGTAACGTCATTAAGGCGACGAAAATCCACACAAAACCTCCAATCACCAGACTTTTTCTTAACGAGGACTATTGGGTTTGACTAAGGTTAATCACTCTCTGTAATCACTCTGGCTTCCAGCATATCATTTATCTGATTATCAACAACAGATCTTAAAGAAATAGGTTGCCTTCGAGGTAGTTGTTTTATTGGTAGTGCATCTCCTGTCTCTATTTTATGCTCAACTATGTCTGTTTTACCGAGATCAAGAGCTCCCTTAGAACACAGTTCATCGTATTGATTTAAAAGACACTCCACCTATTGGTGTTGTTCTGGCAACAATTCCCCGATGTTTACAGTGTAGGTTGGTAGTTCATTGTCTGGTATTGTCATGTCAGCTGAACAATCTACATAGTCGGGCTTGATTTCGTGCAGAATTCCACCATTTGTACCTTTATAAAGCTTAACTGGAGTTGATCCTGGATTATTGATTTGCACTGGCACATTGCTAGCAACTGGAGAAACAATGACTCTTGCTATCAAAAGACCTCGTTCTTTGACTTTATTTTCTGGTTCTAGTAGTCCTTCTGTTGGGAGAGGTCTCTGAATTGTTCCAGGAGTAATCAACTCGTGATGCGGTGGTATTGTCACATCTTCAGGAAGAGACACTTTTCTCACATGCGAGTTTTCAACATAGCGTAATTCCAATGGTATTGTAACATCATGTGCTCCTTTTAAGACTTTCTCTTTCAGATCAAGTACTGCCTCGGTTTCTATCAGCCAATGTAATCCAAGCAAAACACCCGTTGTAACTTCTTCAACTATGTAAAAAGTCAAATAGTGAATAGTATCATTAATGTTGAACTCAAGTTTTAGTTTGCCAGACAGGCTCATTGCGCTTGCATTTGCTGCATGGGCAACTATATCACTGGGTTCAATGGTGCCTTTGAACGGTAGGCTATGCAATACTGTACAGCTAATGAGGTTGATTGGGCTGCCGTATCAATCATACACAAGATATTTCTTATATTGATGTTGAATGTGGCAAAAATCATGTTACGGTTGGTATCTGGTACAATACTTGACAAAGTTATATTCTGATTCTGTGCACCTTGTTGAGCTATTGGCGTCTCCTGGGGAATTCTTACGACTTGTTGTGGTTGTGGCATCCACTGTGGGGGAGCAAACTGTTGTGGCTGTACAGGAGGCATTATCGGTCGATAGACAGGCTGTTGCTGTACATAAAAGCAATGTCTCTTGGCGTGTCCTGGTTGTCCACATGCGTAACATATTTTTGGTGTCACAGAAGGCTGGTGATGCGAAGCTCGGCTATGGACATTATCATTATTATAACCAAAGTGTGGCTGATTATGATTATTTTTCCGCTGGACTTATTCCGATATGACCTTTGCTGCCTTCTTGGGCAAAATCTTGCAATATGACCGACTCTATTGCACAAATAGCATGTTGGTGGTTGGCCCCTCCCAGATAATGGTGCTGATTGGGTAAAACGTCCTCTCTGGCCCTGTTTATTTGGGCAGTCACGGCTTGTATGGCCTTGTTGTTTACAAGTAAAACAGATTCTGTTGCTAGTATTTACTTGCTGAACGGAATTTACTGACTGAATCAATTTCTGATTTTCCACTATTGTACTTTGTGCTGATTTTGCTGCTTCGTAGCGTCTTGCAATCAAAATCGCTTCGTCCAGACTACCGGGGGTTCCTGTAGTAGTTTACACTGTAGACTTCTATCTGTCACGCCATTAATAAATTGATCAATTAATCTACTCTGTAACTCTGCTGGTAAGAATTGACATTTGGCAGCTATTTCACGCATGCCTAACGCGAAACTGTCAATACTCTCATCAGACATTTGAATCCTCCTGGTGAAATGAAATCTGCGCTCCACAGGGGATTGATTTTTCTCAAACAACTTTCGTAACTCGCCAATCCAATTGCCACATTGTTCATCTTCAGTACCCTGAGTTTCTAATGTAAGAGGTTCCGCAATTCGAAAAGCATTTTCAGACAGGTTTAATAATAATGCAGCTCTCTTTTGCCACACTCCTTTTAGGCCAACAACATCAAACCACACAGCAATTCGACGAGAAAACAGCTCCACGTCTTCTCCGATGTGATATTTATCAGGTTTACGAAATGCTGATAATGTCGGTCCCGGTTCCCGAAGTTCTGCTTGAACCCTCGCTTGAAGCCCTTCAATTTCTTCTGCTTCAGCTTCTTGGTTAGCCATTTGTCTGGTGATCACAAACTAACTCAAATTTTAGTGTAATCGTAGAATTTCCAAGTCCTGGCAGGGTCGCCACCATTATGTGGTGAAACGAAACAATAATTCCAGTTAACAAAACAAAACAATTATTCTATTTAATGCAACAAACAATTCTCTATATAACGCAACAAACAATTCTCTATATAACGCAACAAACAATTCTCAATCTTACTCCGAATCCTCTCACTCAAAACTAAAACTAAAATGTCTCCTACAGTGAATTTCACAATGTATCTAAAACAAGGGGTTAACCTCTCTACAGTTCCTATATCTTTCTTTGAAAGGTGTCTCCGATAATCCAATGTAGCACTTTGTATCTTCTTCGCCTTTTACAGTGGCTTGGTAGATGATGTTAGGTGTTAGGCATTTTCCTTGCAGTGGACAGTTGGTTTTGTTACGGCAATTACAAAGGCCACTCTCTTGCTTTGGTTTCCATAATAATGACTTGTTATGAGATGATATAATGGAATTTAAGTTCTTCACACAACTGTAGCTGATCTTTATTGTGTTTATATTGAAAATCTTATGTACTTTGTTTGATTTAGGGACGTGCTTTTTTATTATATGAAAAAATGTCTTGCCAATGTTAGTCTTTACGTTCTGAGATTAGGGGATGGGGGGGGGGGTTAAACCAGATAATAGTCCTCTTTCGATGTCTTTCTTCTTTCTTCTCTTGACTTTTATTTGGTGGAATATAGTCTAATTGGATGGAAAATCTGCTGTCTTTTAATGCATTTTCATATTCAGTTTTGCTTTTCATGAATATATCTTTATTTGATGATTCTCTGGTAATCTTACTGCAATTGACTGTGGTAGCTGGGTGATGGTGGTAGGAGGGTGGTTTGACTTCTTGTGTATGTATTTTATATCACTATGTGGTTGTCTATAAGGCTGGTATATTCCTGTATCGAGGTGAAATATCACATCCAAAAAGTCGACAGATTCCTGGATAGCTGAGACAGCCATTTGTAGACCACAGTCCTTGAACACTTTTATTATCTGTTTCTTTTTCCTTTAAATTTGGGGGCCAGACAGGTTTCAAACCATCATCTCGATATAAACCAATATCTCAATATAAACCAATATTATCTTTATAAGTTACTTCACCTAGCATGTTCAATATATAACTACCAACCTGTTCACAGCATTCTGCACCATTGTTATATGCTTGTTATATACTTATTATAAACTTGTTATCACTGTGGGTTCTCATGCTATGCTATGACAATAGTAGATTGTAAATAGAGACCATGCAAATGTTGTGTATGAATACTTACAGCTAATACTTGATAACTGGCCTACAACATGTGATATATATCATGGGATCTGGTAACTAATTGTATTATGTAATCACTACATCACTTCCCCTTTTTGACATAAAACTACCAATAAATGTTAGTAGAGTAATATAGTAGCAAATGTATCAAATTAAGTAATCTAATTGGAGTCTATTGGTTCTCCATAACGTTCAGTTTGATATCTCTTAGTAGGGACTATAGGAGGAACATCAACCCATATAGAAAAAATACTCTGTAGAAAAAATCCTCAGTATAAAAAATCCTCTGTAGAAAAAATCCTCTGTATAAAACATCCTCTGTATAAAAAAGTCTCTGTATAACAAATCCTCTGTATAAAAAATCCTCTGTATAAATAATCCTCTGTATAAAAATTCCTCTGTATATAAAATCCTCTGTATAAAAAATCCTCTATATAAAAATCCTCTGTATAAAAACTCCTCTGTATAAAAATCCTCTATATAAAAAATCCTCTGTATAAAAAATCATCTGTGTAAAAATCCTCTGTATAAAAATTCCTCTGTATAAAACATCCTCTGTATAAAACATCCTCTGTATAAAAAATCCTTCATATAAAAAATCCTTCGCATAACTAAAATCTCTACATAACTAAAATCCTCCCATGTAATAAAATCTCTAAATTAACAAAATATTATTTCTCTACCGTAGAAAATACCTTCAATCCAGCATCTATAAATTGAGGTTTAAAATTGATTGGTGGATACTCTTTTACCATTTTAGCAAAAGACAAGATGGTACTGTATTCATGCGAGCATTGTAGTAGAGTGTACGATCGCTATACAAACTATGTTATTCATATGCACACTGCACATGGTATTGCATTACCACGAAAAAGGACCAATGATGAGACAATACAGGATAATAACATACAGACAATACAGGGAGGAGGACAAAAATCTTCCAAATAACGGAGAAAAGTTTCAGATGTTGCAAAACAAATTACAATTGAATATGAAAGAATATTGGCTAAGTTTGATGATATAAAGAAAGGCATTACAATGATAATAATGGAAGAGAAAGAAGATCCTAAATATGAGCAAGGTATCAAGTATCAGATCGCATGTTATATAGCATTTTATGAACTAATTGGTGAAGTTATAACAGACCCACCAATTGTATTCAAATCATCAATGGAAAGATTAATGAGGAACAGCTCAGCAGATGACTTAGAGGAACAGTTGATTAATAGCTTTAAGGATAATATAGAGAAAGAGATAGATGAATTCACCGAGAATGGTAGCGGATGGGTGTTTTTAAAGATATATAAAATAATGGTATCTATTTATGATTATGTTCCACTCCCTGGCGGAAGTAATTATTCACCAACACCAAAGAAATTAGCTGGCAAGAGAGTAATAGTAAATGTTAAGAATAGAGATAGTAAATGTTTCCTATGGAGTATAATTGCTGCATTACATGTGCAAAGTAAACATGCAGAGATTCTGTCGAGGTACACAGCATATGAGAATGAATTAAATGATGAAGAACTTGATTATCCTGTCAAAACATATAGCATAAGGATTTCAAAATTACAAGTTCGCAATAACCTGTCAGTTAACATTTACAGCTATAATGATAAATATGAAATTGTACCACTCAGAATTTCTGACACATATGTGGAAGGAAGACATATTGATTTAATACTGATATGAAATGATGAAGGTGATACCCATTATGCATGGATTAAGAACATGAGCCGGCTCTTAAAGGGAAAGAAAGGATATAGAAGTCACCATGGAAGATCTTTTACATGTCCGTGATGTCTAACGAAAACCTATAATCAAGAACAGTTCCTGGCACACAAAGAAATATGTAACTCACTTAGTATTACACAAAGAGTCAAATATCCTGTTGAAAAGAATAACGAGATAAAGAAGATATACTTTAATCAAGACAAAAAGATGTGGCCAGTCCCATTTGTTGTTTATGCGGATTTCGAAAGTTGTTTGGAAGTTATTGAGGATGATACAAATGGAAAAACACAAAAATATAGAGAACATGTACCCATACGTTATGCATTCAGTGTAGCCTCCGTCGATCCCCGTTGGAATTGTGAGATTAAATGCTATACAGGATCCGATTGTATGCAATGCTCTTGTTCTCCAAAGTGCAAGTGGATGTTCTACCTGAATGGAAGAGCAATATTTACATGCTATATGACAAAGGTATTAGAGGTGGGATAATAATGGTTTCAACACGATATGCTGAAAAAGAAGAGAACACATGTCTCCACTATGTCCATGCTAACAATTTGTATGGATAGGCAATGTCGCAACCATTACCGACTGGCAACCACTATTCTCTATCAGATGCAGAGATTCAAGAGTTGACTATTACTGAAGTATTATCAAGACTTATGAATGAAGATGAATATGGGTACACTTTTGTGGTCGACCTACGGTATCCTATTTATCTTCATGACGCTCACACTGATCTACCATTACTCCCAGAGAAGAGGAAAACTGAAAGATCGTCATAAAAATCGTCTGACACTTTGGAGATGATGCATGCATAGTGGAAAACAGAATCGCTAATGAGATTGCTAGTACGACAGACGATTTCAGAAAATAAATTCGGGCGGCAAGTTGAATTGAATGTATTGAAATGAAATGGCTGCAGTCATATCTACCTACAATAGTTGCTTCTTAGAAGAAAGTTAATTCTGCTTTATGCATACAGGCAGAGGAGAAACAAGTCCAAAAAGAAACAGCGAAAATGCTGGATACGGACGTTGTACGAAGAAAGAGATCTCAAGGGAGAATATAGGCTACTTGTGCATGACTTGCGATTGTACGATGAAGAAATGTTTTTCAGATATTTCAGGATGATGCCCACGACCTATGAAATCTTACTAAGGCTTGTAGCCCGGGTTATAAAGAAAAAATCAACAAAAATGCGAGAACCTATAGGTGTAGACTAGAGACTATCAGTGACACTGCGGTACTTGACAACTGGGGATGCTCACACAACTATTTCTAATAATTATAGAATGAGTTCAACAACTGCTGGCAGGATAGTATGTGAGACATGTTATGCAATTTGGTAGAAATTAAAAGAAGCTGGTTACATTAAAACACCCTCTACTGTGTCTGCCTGGAAAAAAAGTGCAAGAGATTTTGAGGATCAATGTAACTTTCCTAATATGGTTGGAGCTATTGATGGAAAGTACGTGCAAATGTTTGCTCCTCCTGGTCAGGCATCAAGCTTTTTCACTTACAACAAAACACATAGCATTGTGCTACTGGGAGTTTGTGATGCAAGCTATAAATGTACACTAGTTGATATTGGTGATAGTGGAAGGCAAAGCGATGGCAGCGTATATGCAAATAGCAATGTAGGCTATGCCATTGAAAACAAGCTTCTAAATATACCTCCAGATGCAAAGATTACTGGCTCAACAAAGGTACTACCCTATGTTGTTGTAGGGGATGATGCGTTTGGTCTGAAAAGGCACCTGATGAAGCCGTACCCATTTTCAAACCGTAGTGAAAGCAAACTAGTATATACATACAGGCTGAGTCAAGCCAGGAGAGTAATAGAACATACTTTTGGCATATGCGCTAGTCGGTTTCGTGTATTTCACAGGCCAATTATAGCTAAAGTGCAAAATGTTATTGCTATAACCAAATCTGTTGTTGCATTGCACACCTTTCTCATGCATACAAATAGTGTTGATGGGTCACATGTCTACTGTCTACAAACAGTTGTAGATCAGGATGGGTCTGAAGGACTTAGGCCCGGTGAGTGGAGGCAAGACGTCAATAATATCAATGGGTTGACAGAGATAAGAAATGGTGGCGCATCTAATACATATGGTGAAGATGCAAAAGTGGTTCGTCAACAATTTACCACTTATTTCAACAATGAAGGGGCTGTTGATTGGCAATGGCAAATAGTGCATAGATCAAGATAGAGTATCTCAGGGCTAGTTGTGACATCTGTTTGTTTGTGCGAGAACAAGTGCCTCATATGACCATAATAAATGTCATTAGGTAGCTTAGTAAAATAAACTTAGTATTGATAGCCCGCGTGTAGCGGGCTATCAATACTAAGCTAGTCTGTGCCACAATATGGTGTAAAAAAATTGAGAATACCACCATGAAGATTTGAAAGGCTGTTAATAGTGTAATCTGTGGAGACGAATGAGAGCATGAAATGAAGTTTTGTATATAGTATGTGCATACTGTGCTGTTGCTAGATGCATTGGTTGTAAGCCCAAACACCACGTCAAGGTTGCATCCTTTGTTTGGGTAATCCTTATTTCAGTGAGTTTTGTGGGATAAAATAGAACACAGTTTTACGAAGTGGGAGGGTGTATAGTAGTTTTGTAGTGTCTAAGAAAAAGACCTTTAGAAACATGTATACTTATTATTGGGGACAGAGCTGAAAATACACAGGTAGGGTGGTTGAAGTAGCCAAATATGTTGGAGTACAAAACTCACTGGGGGAAGCATAACAAGTTCCCTTGGCAACAACACACAAGTGAACCTGAAAACGCATAACCCAGGTAACTAAATCTAACAAAAATGTAACATAAAAATTGGAAAGTGTGAAGAATACAATGTTACAGTTCCATGATAAGTATTCTAAAAAGTAAGGTTATGCAGGAAGCTCTGAGGTATATGTGGTAAACACAGTGAAAGTAAGATGTGGGTAACATTATATGAAACTATCCTGTGCAGAGTATAAAAGTTTGAAATGGCATAGATATAAAAAAGAAAAGGATACATTGACAATTAGTGTACATGCACTGACAGTGAGCTATCATGCTGTCACAGGTTGCACTGACTGTAAGTGTGCATGTACTCTGCAGCTCTATGTCCACTGAGTGGAGGTTGAGTGTGCACTGATTGGCAATGCTGTGAGTGTAGATGTGATGGTTACACTCATGGCCACTGATGGGGCCTGTGAATGCCTGTGTGCACATGCACTGAGCGAGAGTACTGGTGCAGTGACTTACATGGTGTGTGCACTAACTGTGACTGTGATAGCATGACCTGTTTGAATGCTGGTCCACTGACTGTCATATATGCTCTACTTAAAAGATCTTACCTTATAATAGCAGATGGAAAATAAGAATGTGTTATCCTAACCTACTTAAAAGGCATGTGCAATAACGAAAAGTGAAGATACCTACCTTTGATGTACATATACACATATGTTATAAGAATATGCCATGTTCACTGTGTGTAAATAATCTAAAATGTGCTTGACTTTCATGCAAAGTATCACAAAAAGTATAATCAAGTGTCTAATATGGAGCAGTAACAGTTGCTCATTGCTCAAAATATAGTGTAATGCACACATCTCACAAAGGTGTTGAGTCACATAAGGTAACAGCTACTTGTAGAGACAATTTAAAGTCAAATGTGCTCTGGTGTGAAGAACCATTAAAAATAAAGACAAAAGTGAAATGGTGATGAAACCGTAACTTTGAAGTATTCCTGAACTTTTGTACGGTTCAGGGAATTAGTCTATACAGTGTTATGGGTTATAGTCTTATACAAAATGTGTGTATGACATCTAGCAGGGTGGTTGCATGTGGTGTTGTGATGCAATGCAAGTGGGGTGTACATAAAACTGAATGAACCATGTGCTTATGTGAGAACTTCCCGGTAAACAACATTCTGTGTCTGTCTACCAGTTGTTGTGAACACTTTGAGGCCAGCAAATGATTTTGCTCTGGACACTGCCACATACAACTGACCATGACTAAACACAGGTTTTGGAAGGTAAACACCAACATACCTCAATGACTGTCCCTGTGCTTTGTTGATTGTAAGGCAGTATGCAAGTCTGACAGGAAATTGGCACCTGACAATGTTGATTGGCAGAGCAGAATCTTGTGATGACAGTGCTATCTTTGGTAGCATGACATACTGGCCTCTGTGCTCACTGGTGATGATTTCAGCACATATGACATGGCGTTGCAGGTCCCGTACAATGAGACGGGTGCCATTGCAGAGTCCCTTTTTTGGGTTGATGTTCCGCAACAAAATGATGGTAGCACCAACCTGTAGGAAGGTAACTAAATTTAAATAAGAGATTACATATGAAACTGCTATGCATGTCTAACTACAAGTGTAGCATATATGATTGAAATATGGCAATCAGATATGTATAAGGGCTATGACTATTCTGAATATTTGCACCTGTGAAAATAAGTAGACTGTTTACGCAATATGTCATGTACCAAAATATTGTGTATGTCATGTAGGGAAAGTACGGATAGCATGAAAAGAGAACAATTTATATGAAAGATATCTAGACAGAAGTAGAAACTGTGTAGAATTCATAAACTGAATACAGTGAAGGGTGTACCTTGAGTTCCAGTTTATGCTTTGGTAGTCCACTGGGTGTCTGTGCATTGAGGAACTCCATTGGATATGCTGCTGCTTCCTCTGGATTATCAGTGACAACTCTGTCTGTACTCAGATATGTGTGCACTGGTCCTTGGAGTTGGCGTAGAATGAGATCATTGATTTCATGTGAGTTCTCATTCAGTGGTGTTAAGCAGCAACGCTCTGACATGTATGTAGGATCTTGCATTAGATCTGCATCACCAGGCTGAGTTGGTGGGTAAACAAAGTTGATCATTTCTTGCAGTGATTCTGTCATGATCTCGTCTGGAAGGGTGACGTGATCATTTGCATCGTGTGCTTCATCACCTGTGCCAATTCTGAGGAGCCATTCAGAGAATTCTCTGTATGTGTCATCTCGAGCAGCTCTCATGTTTGTCACCAGTTGGAATTGGTGAAAATGATGCCACAGGTATGAATTGATAATGCATTGGCGGACAGTCTGTTCTCTACCTGCTCTGGGAACAACTGGGAGAACCTGTCTAAAATCACCACCAAGAAACATGAATTTACCCCCAAATGGTCTATCAACCTGGGTAATATCTCTGAGAAGGATATCAACAGCCTTTAATGCATTTGCTGGGATCATTGATGCTTCATCCCAGATAAAGATTGTTGTGTCTCTCAGCATTTGAGCTCTGGCACTTTGCCTTTTAATGTTACATGTAGACTTAGGCAATAGAGGAATAGGTATTTGAAATGTGGAGTGTGCAGTTGCTCCATTGATGAGCAATGTGCTGGCAATTCCTGAATATGCCATACACTTCACCTGTATTCCCAAAGCCTGAAGGTTGTGAACTACAGTATTGTAAAGAAAGGTCTTACCTGTGCCAGCTGGTCCATCCACAAAGTAGCAATTCTGATGACAATCTGATGTGATTGCATTGACAATGGTGTCATGAATGTGGCGTTGATCATTGTTCAGCTGATGTAGCATTTGCTCACCGAGCTGTCTTTCATGAACAATGTCAATTTGGTCATTGTGATTTTGTGGATGGATGAAATTGCATGGAAGCTGTGGAAGATCAGAAAACTCAATATCTGAAATTGACTTACCATGAACCCTGAGGCATGTGTCAATGTTCCAGAGACAGAGATGAATGTGTCTGTCCTGCAGTGCAGCTTCTGGGTCATGGAGGTGGTCATGTCTGATAAAATCTTCACACATAGCTTCCTTGAATTCATCAAAAAGGGCTCTGATGTCAGATGGTGTTTGAAATACCATTAATGTAGCAAACAATTGGCGCAGCTGTGAGGGCATGTTCATGACTGCAGCCTCCTGTAAACAGCGCCTATGCTCTGCATCATCCTCAAGCAATCCCATTGCTCTTGCTGCATCTTTGAATGTGGCATGAATGTGACCCTGAACTGTTCTAAGGTCCTCAAATGATGTAACTCCTGTTCGGTGTAGAAGGAGTAAGCGAAGAGCAAATCGTTGCGGATCAGAGGGTTGAACTTGATAAATTCTACCGATGATTGGGGCGGTCTGTCGTCGTCTAGGATTCCATTTTTTTGCTCGTTGATCAAATGTGTAATGTTGTGGAATCTCATGGTACAAATACTGATGTGCATTTGGATCCTCTTCATTGAGTTTGAAAAATGCTGTCAGTGTTGTGCGTTGATTGCGATCAACTGCCCCTTGTTCATTACCACTCTGATAATATACATTGTGCTGAAGTGGTAGGTGAATTGCAAGCCTGATGATGATGTGGCTTCTGTCATGCATCTTGTACTGCATGAGTCTGAAAACTGCCTGGTGTGGTCCAACATAGCGTGCATTGAGATGCTGCAAAATCTCATCATGGTTGAGATGGTTCTGTCTGATTTCAACATGTGCAGCATCATTGCCTTTATGGATATACTTGAAAATGTATTTCACACTCCTGACAGTTGTGCACACCTCCACATTCATATGGCAATTAAACTTCATGAGTAGGTGAGGATTTTGTGGTACCACCCATGAGTCATTTACTGTATGGCGACGTAGTTGTGCTCTATGTTGTCCACGTCGCCTGTACAGTGGATATCCATTGACATTGAATTCTGTTTGCTGTTGAAGAGGTTTTGGAAAATTCTTTTTGCACTCTCCATTTTCCATGCAGACACAGTGAGGGTCTAATTCACCACATGGGCCATGCATCATGTGTCTTTTTACAGTCTCATGAAATTCTGGCTGTGGATCTGGAATTTCTGCAGAAACCAACTGATCAACATCCTGTGCTGTCCGTGGTTTGTCTGCATCTGCGAGAAATAAGACCATGTGTGCATGTGGCAAACCTCTTTTCTGAAATTCAATGGTATATACAAATGCAGTAACATGTCCAAGTACATGTCTCTCAAGAAGATCATCAAGAAGTTCCTTGAGTTTCAAGTTGAAGACACGGCTGACAATGTCTGGCCTGTTACTTGCATTTTGATGTGGAAGCAAGTTCTCCTGAATGTCAGGCCATTTTGGATTTGCTGTCATTGTGAGGAAAATGTCTGGCTTTCCATGCTTTGTTACAATCGTCATTGCATCTTGGTACTTTTGGTACATGTTTCTCTGACTGCCTTCAACACTTGATGGTAAAATGACAATGCGGCCTACAGTCACATTTTCTGCTTGGGCACGTCTGCCTAAATGATCCATCAAGCCTTGGTATGATTCAACACGCAGTTGTTGCTGGTGTGTCCTGATGTAGGCTAATTCATTCCCTTCAATTTTTGTGAATGCATCAACCAGGTACTGTTGAAGCAATAAACGGGAACGATGAATGGTGGAGAAGTTGTCCCGCACAGCAATTCTGAAAGCATAGAACTCGTTTAATGTGAGTCGTGCTCTACGTCTTACATCTCGCTGTCTTTCAGTGGCTACAACATGACGTTGAATGTTGACATTCCAGCCCATTTCTCCATGGAAGAACAGCAATGGGTAGGTCATAGGATCGGCATTTGGTGATGTTGCCTTGAATTGAAGATGAGTTAAATTAATTAATTTAAATTCATAACATTTACAACAACAACAAACACTATATTACAATAATCTGAGGAAAACAATTCAACCAGGAAAATATAATTCAATATCTTGCTATACATGGGTATCATTACATAATTTTTTGAGTTGAAATTGCAAGGTAGTGAAAGGGAAGAATATATTGAATAATTGATCATTACTAAGGCAAGGTCAACTATTAAATAGGTGTCACAAAGTCTTAAGGAGGAATACATCTAAGTCACCTTGATCTTGACTGTGTGTGGTGCATTGGGTTGAGCAGGATACACTTCAAGATCTCGGTCTGCTGGATTGGGTGCAGTACCATCATTACCGACATACACTGCTGCAATCTCTGTTGCTGTGGGATTAGCATATCGCCTATCTTGAAATGGCCGTGTTGCAATGATCATTTTGACAGGCCGAATAGGTTGATTGTTTGCAGCAGCAATTTGCCTTTCCCTCTGAAGGATGTGGCCCATATTGTGATATTGCCGTGCATATGGGTTGACAGCAAGAAGTTCATCCTGCAGAAGCTGCATAATTTCAGGACGCAGGTTGTGATTGCGTGGATCATTGGTCCTCTGGTGCATTGCTTCATTGGTGTCAAGGATGTATAACTGTGCATACTGAGGTGGCATACCCTGCGGAGCTTCTTGTGCAGCTGTGAGATGGTAGGGCTGACCATGAATTGTAACAACTCTTGGTCCCCTACCTGCATGCTCAGTAACTGTTGCATTCCAAGAAGCCATTGCCATCACTGCATTGTAGTGACGAATGTGTTCCAAGAAGTGACGTGAATGGGCTGTGTCACCGCTGAAAAGCTCCACAATGTTGTTTGATGGGAGCCGAATTGGTGGTAAGGTGACTTTTCCTTGGAAACAGCATCTTGTGAAGATGTGCTGTGTAGTGCACTCTTCCTGGAAATATCGTGCTGCACAGTGGGGACACCTGTTGTTCATGTCACCTAGGCGATGTGGTGCTGGTAAGTGAATGACGTGATCCTGCAGAGGGAGATTTGGCTGTTGTGCCCCTTGTGGCATGGGAGCATTTACAGCTGGATGTTGGAGCTGTAATTGTGCCAGGTCATTCACTGCAGCAATGACAGGAGGACCATTATTGTCTACTGCAGGTTGATGCACTACTTGGTGTTGATAGTTTAGATTTCGTGCCCTTCTCCGTCTATTTTCTACATTTGTGCGTCTTAAACGTGGCATGCTGAAAATAGCTGTGAGTAGTAAAGAAATAAATGGATAAGAAGGAATTAGAGCTAAGTAGGAGACAGTAGTGGTAATAGTTAAAAAAGAGAATAGGCAGTGGGGGTAAATGATCTGACATTTGAAAGTAGAAACTGATCTTCTAAAGGTAGATGTAGAAGAAATGTATAAGGTTGAGACAGAAATACCAGGTGAATAACATGTAATTTAGTATTAAGCTTGCATAATAGCAATGTTGTGGGAATTAGTAAGATATTGTCCATAGAGGCCTTGTGATAATATACATAATATACTACATACAATATATGTCTGTTATCTATGTGTAGTGCTAATATGTTTGCAAAATGCTGCGGTGGTATGCATACTCAAATATTATGCTAAGACATTCTTTAGAAGAGTGCAGTAATGGAGCAAAGAGAAAGGTAACAAATTGACAATAGAGAGTGGCAATACAGTCAATAAAAAAGGAAGACACTAAAATTGTAGCTGAACATTTGTATTAAAGAGAAAGTGCAATTATTAGCAGAATACCATGTGAATGTAGCACACACTGTGAAAACATGACCACTCCTCTACACACAAATGTAGGTCAAATAATTGAACTGAAGCTATTAGCAGAATATATGTCACGTGTATGTACAGCACAATTTAGAAACATCATGAATTATCTACACACTAAACTCAAAATGTGTACTTAAAAGATAAGACTAAAATCTGGTGCAACCTATAATGTGAGTGTAAACAAAGACTTTTGTGCACCCTCTCAGGTCCCAAGTATAACTAATACGTGGGCCTGTCACTAAGAATCATGGTAGAGCCACAGATCTGAACCTAACTTGAAATCAGTAAATGTGTTAAGTGATATTGAAGAGAACTATATGTATATAACTAAACAATTATCAGATTCCCATGACAAAGGCAGCAAAATTTCTGGTAATATGAGGAATACTAAGGGGAGGTGAAAGATTGAGTCAACCGCGCGGGACAGAAAGGATGCTTAATGGTACACAATTGCAGGAGGATGAATATATTAGGAGGTAATTGACGAAAATAAATGAATACCTTAAAGCAAATAATGCATACCTTTAAGCAACACAAAACACTTAAGTAAAGTAGAATAATATCAAGGAATCCTCGAGAAGGAGAATAAAATTCTGTTTATAAAGGGATTTGAATGAAGGGGTCAAACATGACGGGACGGACAGGAAATGGCCGAGGAAGGAATGCCTCGATCTTATGAATTAATGGGGATCGCAAAACAATGAAAAACACAAAAATGGGTGGAATAAGGGTATCAAACTCTTATAACAACTACCACAAACTATTTCTGTATATAACACATACAAAGGGAGTTGAACGAAAGGGTCAACTGTGAGGGGAAAGAAGCATGCCAAAGGAGACAAAATGGCCGACAAAAGGAATGTCTCCTATGACTGAAATAGTGAAAACGCACGCAAAGGGATTGAACATACAGCCTACAACAACAAAACACTGTAAGTTAAGTGGAATAACCTTATGAAAGATAAAAAAATAATGCGTTTAAGATAACTATGAAGGGGAGGTACAGTTAGGACTCAACAGCAAGCCTAATGTTTACAAATGATCTTAGAAGGAACTTGTGTGCTCTACTTAATAGCCGTAAAAGAATTTGCTCTACTTAATAGGCTTAAAATACATGATTAAACAACCGGTAGCTAGCAGATAATGCTTAAACAATGAAGGAATAAAGCAAACGACTTATCCGTAGGAAAAGAAATCCATTCATTCATTCATTCAGTCAAACAAAGATCTTATGTAGAACTCCTCGCCAACAATACATGATCAGGTCCAGTAGCGGAAAGTAGTAAACGAATAAAGGTAATAGAATAAAATAAAAAGTACTCAAAACTCGAATAACACGGTGAAGTTTTTGATTTCGCTTTCGGAGACCTTCGTTGCTCTCAAAGCTCGCTCAAGAACAAAGCCAGTGGAAGATCATGGCAAACTTAACCATGCAGTTGTGCAAACTTCACGACGGAGGTAAACCGCGAACAAAAGAGGAAGACAGTGCCAATGAAACACAACCATGTAAAGTGAAGGCATAATAGAGTGAGACCCCCGTTAAAGAAAGAAGAAGGTGCGCATGACCCTACACGAAGGAGCATACCTTCCATTGCCAGAGGAGCATGGAAGCATAGCCGTACATGAGATGGTGAATATCTCGGCGAAAAGAACAGATATGGAAAAATCGCTCCTTTGTGAGTAAGAGGGCTCCAAGGAGAACCCCTACACCGAGTTTGGTCACGATCCCCCTACAGGCCTAGGAGGAGAAGTGTCATTAAAATCGGACTAAAAATGGGTCACGTGGTACAAATTCGAGCAATCTGATTGGTTTGGCATAAATTGTCATATAGGCATCTTAGTATATAGTGAAGTACTGATAGCCCGCGTCTAGCGGGCTATCAGTACTAAGCTAGTCTCTATTACATGAACTAAGCATATAATTGTTTAAAGTGGTGTGTGCAATGAGGCATAAATGGACATACATAACACAATATCTCCTGCATGGTTGAATCCTAATGTAGGGAGTCTTGTACACTGTGGTTGTATAATGCAAACATGTTAAAGAAGATATATTATTACACATTAACTGAGAGGTATGACTGCAACCTCTATCTGGTTTTAGCCATTAATCTTCTGCAATCTGGTATACTACGTAATATGACCCAATAAGTAAGATGGAATGCAATTATAATGCCTCAAAGGATACATACTTCAAGTTCATAAAAATAAAAGAATATTGCTTGGGAATACCCCATCACTCTCTCATAGCCTACATATTAAGATATAAAGGCAATGAATGAGATATAGTATACAGTCTGAAATCACAAAGTCAGATTTCACACATTAACAATAATTATGTTGGGGGGGGGGTGCATAACTCAAGTACAACTTAGTAACATACCTTAAATCTAGCATCATATACATGTTTGTCATCACATACTTTTTCCAAACTGTCATATAATTTATCCATATTTATTAGATTTAGTTGTAAAGAAATCTACAATCTGAGAAGACTCCATAGTTCTAGTTTATCAAACCTAATATGTACTGGTTGCTATTCCTACATCATACAACAGAAAGCATAAAAGCATACATTATGCCTACACTTATGTAAATAAGTGAATCATAATGTCTTAGTAATCCTACAAAGTTGCATATCAACTTGTGGTAGAATGAAGGCACATATTTTACTACCTATCCTGTTGCTGAGGATCACAAACTATTATAGCTGAGAAAGTAATGATTGACATAATAAAATCAATAACAAAAATTAATATTCTGCTTCCTCAGACTGGGGCTCTAGAATATTTTTGCATGTCTACAGGGGTACACAATTTTTGGACCTATTATATCATTTGCCTTGACCCCCTCCCCTGATACTTAATGACTTCTCCCTAAGTGCACAAAAACTGAAATAATATTCCCTTGTAATCCTACAGCAAACTCAAAAGTAACAATACTATGGACCAAAATCATGTAAGTGAGTCCTAACCTCTTGTCACACACACAAAGCTGTAAATCTTCCCAGTGAAATGAAATATGGCTTACATCATGAAATCAAATTAATAACAACAACTGTATTTGAGAGGGGGGGGGGGCTTGATATATCAATTAGGTAGAACACAAATAAGGTTGCCAGCTATAGCTAATACAAAACTTTAACAACATATCACATACAGAATGATATATCTAAAGTAGTACTATTAGTGGTAAAAACTTATAACTCACAGTGAAACAGGCTATTGAGAAAAATCATACAGGTAGGCAATCAAGTACTGTACTGGTACATGTGCCATCTAAGGACATGAACTGAAATTTATCAATACCATTGTCATCTAGGCACATCCAGCAATCTCATTCAAACTGCTATAATAGTTAGCATGAGGAATGTCAAGTAGGTTTTATGCAATGACAATGTCTAGAGATATTCCATACGTCAAGTTTATAAAAGCTAAAGAATATTCATAAAATGTTCTAGAGAAAAGTGATTCCAAACCCAAACATTCTGTATGAGTGTGACATAACCCTTCATACATCATATTCTTGTTACAGTAAGTCCCTCATAAAACTTGATAAGAAACAATACTGTTAATTGGGGTGCAGACTGGACTATAGGGCTCCAGGAATCCAGTCTACACAATACACATCATTGTTATGTAATACTACTTGATCCAGTAAAACCATATTATCATGTGCAGAATGATGTATAGAAATCATTAATGGTCTTTATAACAAATGATCTTAGGATAGAGGGGAGCTGGTTTGTCAGGAAACGGAGAGGTAGGACTAAAGCAACAACATGCAGATTCCCCAAAATAATACAAAAAATCTATAGTGAACACAAGGATTAGACTGTTGTAAATAAAGGTTGTTAGGCTATTGTAAATACATAGGCAATCAGTAGAGTACTATACTGAAAAAACAGCCTTGTGAATAAGGTACTGAAGTGTGTTGACTACAAAGCTAATTTAGAACACAATAGTAGCGTAAATAAATCAAGAAGGAAGAACATGACAACGCACGGTTCTATACACCAAAGAATCAAGGAATTTCTACATCAGATATCTGTATAAGACGTTGCACTTTTAACTATAAATATACCACTGATTCAGAGTACTTAGTGTTCTACTGAGAATAAGGAAGGAATCAGCTTTAGTGACTGAGAGTAATATGAAATACCGCTCAAGTTCTTAGAGAGAATATGCGTAGTACATTCCTCAAAATACTACAAGAAAACTAATTGGGAAAGAGAGCAATTACACTCCAATAATCCAAGGAATAATGTGAACAACATCTTAGCTCTTGCCTACAATAAGTGTATGATAAAAACCAACAGCTAACCAGAAATGACTGACAACATATCAAACATAAAGAAAGCGGCAAAACTGTTCATAGGTACTTGTTCAACATCACGCGCAAATGTAAAACATGAACAGCACACGCTAAACTGTCCTAGTATATCAGTAAATAATACAGTAAATATCCCTTGATTATTATACCGAAACTTCAGTAGTAACCAAACAGTAATTTACAGGCAGAAATCCATGGAACATGACAGGAATTCGCTTGATCATAGGGCCCCCGAGGCAATCGTATGGAATCTCGATGAAAACATGGCATTAAATCTCGTCCAACTGGGAAAATAGCGACCATTCTACACAACACAATCCTGGTAAAACTAAATCGAAACCTTGTTAATGAAATAAACCACTTACCTTATAGAGAAGGGACGAAATAATAATAATAATATAATAATAATAATAATAATATATCATATTTATAGTGGGTAGCCTTTGATAACCGTTATGCGCAGTTCTTTACAAAAGGGCCCACTGTCAACAAAAATTTAAAGAACATAAAGAATCTTATATCTTATATTAAATAAAGTATCTTATAATTATCAGTTTGTAATAAAGTGAAGGAATAAAATTCTTTATAATTTAACTGTGGCATCCTGGATTCATTTCTTGTAGAAGACTTCTACACCCTTCTTGAATTGTAAAAAACTTTCCATGGAGGTCAATTTATATGGTAAAGAGTTCCATAGACTTGCTGCCCATGTGGTAAAGAGTTTAGCATCTGACTTTGTTTTTATTTTCTCGATGAATATCTTCTTTGATAATGCACTTCTTGTAGTTTTCGAGTGTATTTCACTTGTTAGCTTTAATCGCTCTTGCAGATAAACTGGACTGGTCTTGTTTACGATCTTAAACATCATTTTTAGCATATTCTTCTCCAATCTAGTATTCAGATTACAATGTTCCTTATTCACCCTGCATAACATTTGAACTGAACGCTTAAGGATACTTGCCAACTTTTTCAAGTATGTGTTTGAAGCAGAACTCCAAGCCTCACTGCAGTAGTCTATGTGAGGTAGTATTAGAGAATTAAGCAGAAGATTTTTAGTATCATCTGTCAAGTATGGTAGAGCACTTCCAATCCTGTTTAGTTTGCTTTTCAATTTACTAGCGATACTTGTTATGTGCTCCTTCCATGATAGTGTTGAATCAAAGTATACTCCAAGATATTTAAACTTTTCAGCCCTATTGATCTTGGTCTCATTTATGAACAAGTCAAAATTTCTTACTAAATTTAGCTTTCTTTTATTTGCAAACAGCATAAATTCTGTTTTTCCAACATTCAGTGTGAGTTTATTTGATGACAGCCACTCGACTAAAGATGTAATGTAAGACATCCATCCACTTTGTAAACACGCCCTCAACTGCACACTTGCGGCCTTGTGTAAACACTATTGTTCGGACACAAAGGATGAGAGGTTTCTGCGATCGTGATCTGAAGTTGGGAATCCCCTCGCATTTCTATCTAAACCATACAACGAAATAAAGAGTGTAAGGACACCAAAACATCATAGGAATAATATCAAGGACAGTTAGCAAATAAAATATACACACTATAGACCTCTCTGTACAACCGTGTTAAGGTATTTTGTAGCTACTGGCAATGAGAATGAAACACAGAGCAGTGGCTTCCTTGAATGAACTGAGGGGGGACGCAACATTTTTATTACAGGTATACTACCGAAAAGACCCTAAACTCTTAACAATAAGTCACATTTATAACTATAAACATAGACCCAGAAGACTTCATCAATGCCCAAATTCAGCATGTCATAATGCACAAGTCATACGCAAACATAAAGATTTCCTATCTCCTTTACGCACCCATTAACTTCAAGGTATAAACAGCAATCCAGCAATGAATACGATAGTAAACATTTCATACCAATAGTCTAAAAGACCCAAGACAATCTGGAGAACAAAATCAATCTGATCGGAGAGGAGGTGTCATGGCGAAGTGCCCCCGAGCGAAGCTAGAGGAATCTCGCTCAAAATACTGACATAATGTGTCTAATGAAACATGTAAAGTAGACAGATACATTACAGGCAATCTGACAACAAACCTAGTTACATGAAAAATGGACTTACCCGGTAGTATAAGGACAAAAGTTCGCTTAAATTCACCCAACAAGAGAGAGTAACATAAAACATGGTGGAGAGGAACTGTCATGGCGGAAAACCCCCGAGGGAAGCTATTGCAATCTCGCTGGCAATATTGAACATAAGTGCCCAAAATACTATAGAAAGTACGCACAGAGGCCAGGAGAAAGACAGGCAATCTGAAATCTAACGTTATAGCATTAGAAAATGACTCACCTGGTAGCAGACCTACAACATGTTCCTCAACTACCAACTGGACAATTAGAGCATTCAAACCATGTCCGAACTGAGAGTTTCACGTTCGGTTTATCCTATTTAAAAGGGATGATAACACAGCTAAACACCATCCTAATACACAAAGGAATACAACATAAAACATCAGCTAAATCTGTTAGCACAACTTACCAGTTAAAGCATTGAAATCTGGTGAACAGAATCAAACGGATGGAGAAGAACTGTCATGGCGAGAAAGCCACCGAGGGAAGCTCTTCCACTCTGCCCTAAAAAGATAGGTAAATAACAGGGCTCACATCACCCATAAATCACATCTAAAAGGCAGCAGTGCTATAATTCCATTGAATAAAGACTGGCAATCACATATCGAATCTCCAGATAGCAATGCAGCGATGAATTAGTTGCCCAACTGTCATGGCGAATAACACACGCGAGGGAGGGCATGGGAAACTGCTTCAATACATAAAAACAAATCGTTTAAAATACCAGAAAACGCACGCAATCGAGGAAGAATATATAAGCGAACTAAAGAATAGAAGTTTGATAGGACAAATAGGTACTAACCTGGTAGAAACCCAACAGAAGTCTCCTGAAAACAGCAGCAAACTTGATCCCGATCGAACACGCCTTGGAGTGAGAGCAGTGCTTTCCATGCGGATGATAACAATGGAAGACAAAAGGCAACACACAAAGGCCTCAAATTCACGAAATAGAAATTGGAATATCTCGGCGAAATCAAGAGATAAAAATTTGAAAAAAAAGTAATTGGCCTACTCGACAACTGGGGCCTCTGACCAACGTTTGAGCCTAATAATCGCACAGCTCTAGAAGAAGTATTCGTCACAACACCAGGTACCGGCCCGTTTGATGTACACAATGGTGGAGCTCATTTGCATTTTGGCATTTTAGTATATAGAGACGGTTTTTTTTGATAGCCCGCTAGACGCGGGCTATCAAAAAAAACCGCTAGTCTCCAGTATATAAATATAGTAGTTAAGTAGCGCAAATGGTTGTTACAATAAACTACTAAATGAAACACATAATGTATAGTCTTTAGTATCATTCAGTACCATCTAGGCACTAAAGTAGGCTTTATGCAATAACACTACCTCAGAAGTTTATAGTCTAAGCGTTCATAATTAAAATACTATTCCTTTGTAATCCTACAGCATACTCAAAGGTCACAATACTATTGGCCACAATCATGTAAGTGAATGCTAAACTCTTGTCAAACATATAAAGTTCTAACTCTTAAGAATGAGTGATAAAATTTTAGAGATTGCATCATCAAATAAAATTTAAACAATAGTTTTGTGTTAGATAGGACGGGGGCTTTATATGTCTATTTGATACAATACAAATAAGGTTGCTAGCTGTAACTAATAAAAAAGTTTAACAACATATCACAAAATGCAGAATGATAAATCAAAACTGATAATGCTAGTGGCAACTACTGATATCTGACAATGATACAGGCTAGTGAAACAATCATACAGGCAGGCACTCAGGTAATATACTGCTACAACTCTGGTCTAAGGACATAAGTTGGGCACACCTAGTAATAGTAAACACTTTCAAACTCCTATAATATTTAGATTCAAGTAGGTTTGTAACATGGCAATGCATAATGATAACTGTTTAATTCAGTGAATCAGAGCTGAAGAATATTCCTAACAGATACTGTAGAGTATTCCACAAAGACTTCACAGTCAACAATTGTGTATGACTGTGGCATAAGCTTGTATACATAATAACCTCTTAGAGCACACCCCACATAATAATTGATTATGATTAATACTGGTAAGTGAGGTGGGGGCTGGATGGGGGGGGCTCCAGGAATCAAGTCTACACAATAAACATACTTGTTATCCAAAACTACTTCACCAACAAACATAATGTTATCATGTGCAGAATGATTATGGAAATCATTAATGGTGTCTATAACAAATCATCTCAGCAAGGCACAGAGCTGGTTTCCCAGGAAAAGAACATTTAGTATCAAAGTGCCCACATACAAAGTCAACGAAACACTAAAACATATAGTGAACACAAATAATAGACTGTTGTAAATAAAGGGTGGTAGACTGCTGTTAGTACATAGGAAATTACTAAAGTACTATACTGAATGAAGCCTTGTGAGTAAGTTACTTATGTGTGTTGAATACAACGCTAACGTAGAATACAATATCAGTGTAAATAAATCAAGACGCAACTACCGTAAAACGCACGGTACTATACACCATATAATCAGCGAATTAGTAGATAAAATATCCGTATAAGCCTTGGCACTTTTAACTATAAATACCCAGTGATTTAGAATACAAAGTGTACCGCGGCAGCTATGGCGACTGAGAGTAATATGAACAACCTCTCGAAGTTTTAGAGAGAATACACTTACTACTACTTTCCTCAAAATACTGCAACAAAAGTGAACGGGAAAGAGAGCTATTACAGTCCAATAATCTAACGAATAATTTGAACAATGTCTTAGCTCCAGCTTACAATGAGTGTATCCTAAAACGGAAGAGCTAAGCAGACGTGGCCCACAACAGCTCAAACGTAAACAAAGCGGCCTAACTATTCAGTTATAAGTCAGTGAAAATCTCGCGGAAAGACAAAGTACAAACAGCACGATAAAAGTCCTAGTATATCAGTAAATAACACAGTAAGCATCTCCTAAATATTATACCGAAACTTCTGTAGCAACAAAACGGTAAATTACAGGCGAAAATCAAGCGAACATGAAAGGAACTGCCACGATCATATGACCCCCAAGCCGGGGAATCATATGGAATCTCCATCAAAACATCGCACTAAATCTCGTCTAGCTGGCAAAGTAGTGATCATTCTAAACAAAACAATCCTGGTAAAACTAAATTGAAACCTTTTCAATGAAATAAGCCACTTACCTTATAGAAAAGAGACAAAATTCCACGAAGAATTGCAAGATATCCATCCACTTCGTAAACACGCCCTCAACTGCAAACTTGCGGCCTTGTGTAAACACTATTGTTCGCAAACAAAGGATGAGAGGTTTCTGCGATCCTGATCTCAAGTTGGGAATCCCCTCGCATTTCTATCTTCAATCTACAACAAACTAAAGAGTGTAAGACTGCCAAAATGGCATAGGAATACTATTAATAATAGTTAGCAAATAAATTACACAAACTTTGGACATCTCTGTGCAAACCGTATTTAGATGTTTCTTGGCTACTGGCAATGAGAATCAGACACACAGGGCAGTTGCCTCCATGGCTGAACTGAGGGGAATGGATACGTCTGATAACAGTTATATTACCCATAAAAACCTACACCCTTATCACAATAAAATAACACAATAGAAACCCAGGCCCAACTGAATTCAGCAATGACCATATTCAGTAGCCCCTGTACCACAATTCATCAGGAAACACAACAATGTCCTATCCCATCTACGCACGCATTAAATTCAAGCAATAAATATAGCAATCCAGCAAGGAATACAACAGTAAACATATAATAAGTATTTCATCACAATGTTGCAAAAGACCCACAACGATCTAGAGAATAAATTCAATCTGATCGGAGAGGAAGTGTCATGACGAATTACTCCCGAGGGAAGGTTGAGGAATCTCGCTGCCCAAACTAATGATTTAACCTGTGCAATATTAAACGCATTTAGTAGAGAGAATAAATAAAGGCAATCTAAAAGCAAACCATATTATAGGAAAAAACGACTCACCTGGTACCAGAGGGACGAAAGTTCGCTTGAATTCACCCAGCAACAGTGAAGAACATCAATCGTGTTGGAGAGGAACTGTCATGGCGGACAATCCCTGAGGGAACCTATTAGTAATCTCGCTGACATTAGTGAACATAAGCGTCCAAAATACTATAAAAGTTACACACAGTGAACAGAGCAACGACAGGCAATTTCAAACCAACCTTAATAGCTTTAGAAAACCACTCACCTGGTAGAAAATACTTACAATAGTTCCTTCCAAGTCAAAGGGCAAACTGTGACCTTGAGGGCACTGTCCAAAGTAACAGCTACCCGATTGCAGTGATCTCCAGTGCATCCTAGCGAAATATACACTAAAATAGCAGAGAATACAACTGTATACTTCTCCTTGATGCTTAATAACAATTTATCACGAATAGCACGGTGATTTAGGGAATAGAGTAGAACGGCATGGGAAGCAACTGTCATGGCGATAATCCAGCGAGTTAGGGTCGTGCGACTTCGCTGAAAACATTGAGATATATAGCTTATAATCGTAGGCAAGGCACACATGCTACAAAGGACTAATTGGCAAACTGAAGTCGAAATGTTTTGTACGAAAGTAGCCACTCACCTGGCATCAAAAGAACGAAATTCTGTAGTGGTGATGAACCCGCGGGGGATGGTCTTGGAATATCGCCGAAAACTTCGACATAAAGTGACCAAAACAGTAGAAGACGCACACATTAGACGAATTAAATACACGCAAATATATATGAAACGTTGTCAGCACGAAAAGAGCAACTCACCCGGTAGGAGAAGCGACCAATTTCTCCTCAACAACTGCCATCAAGAGCAACTCAAGCGATAACTGCCTGTGCTACCAAGAGAGCAGCCAATCCATGCGGACGACAACAATGGAGGACAAAAGGCGAAAGACAAAGGCCAGAGGATGGCGAAATTGAAAGTGGAATATCTCCGCGAAAAAACATGGGAAAATTAACAGAAAAAGTTCGGCACCCATTCAGACCATATGGGAACGTTGGGAGAACTTCCAACCCAATCCACGAAGACGGGCAGAAGAAGTATACATCACGCGGCAACTGGCGGCACTTTTGATGGGAACAATGGTGGAGCTCATTTGCATTTTAGGCATCTTAGTATATAGAGACTAGCTTAATACTGAAAGCCCGCTAAACGCGTGCTCCCCTATCCCCAGTTCAAAAGGTTACAGATTAGCCTTGGAAAGACTAATGCTGTGCCCCCATGAAAGCTGCATGGTCTGCATTTTTGAGGAGCAAGAATCCAAAAAGCTCGCATAGGATCAAGAGAAGGTGACATCATGGGCCTCTGTCATGTAGCATGTGACCTTCGGCCTTGCATTGTGTAAATCGAGGAAAAGTATGAGAAAAAAGTATGCATAAAATGCTCGGATACCTGCGCTAGGCTACGGGGCTGTACAGAACAAGGATGAAAGTCAAGAAGCCACGTAGCCTAGCGCAGGTATCTGAGCATTTTATGCATAATTTTTTCTCATACTTTTCCTCGATTTACACAATGCAAGGCCGAAGGTCACGTGCTACATGACAGAGGCCCATGATGTCACCTTCTCTTGATCCTATGCGAGCTTTTTGGATTCTTGCTCCTCAAAAATGCAGACCATGCAGCTTTCATGGGGGCACAGCATTAGTCTTTCCAAGGCTAATCTGTAACCTTGTGAACTGGGGATAGGGGAGCACGCGTTTAGCGGGCTTTCAGTATTAAGCTAGTCTCCCGTATATGATATAAGCGCATAATTCTTCAAAATTGTCTTTACATTCAGACATTAAAGAGCTACATCAAGTATTGTCTCTTGCATACTTCACTTCTAACATAGAGAGTGTTGGAAAATCTCATAGTATAATTGTAACAGTGTATAACATATACAATATAGCCCATCAACTGACAGGAATGACTATGGCTATGACCTAGTGGGTGATCACAAATCTTCTCCACACAGGTACACAATTAAATCTGAGCCACAAACCTGTAATATGGTTGCATCCAGTAATCCTTTGGTAACTTGTATATTAGCTGTTTTTAGCTACTAAATTAGCTTGTATCGAATTATAATAGCTCAGAGGACTCCATAGTGTTACTTCACAAAAATAATAGAATACTGCTATGTACAGGTAACATCCTATAGAATATTAATCTTCAAATCAGGTTTCGAGTAATTACAGTATTCTCAATTACAGTATTTGGGGTGGGGGGAGTTGATGGTGAGGGGCTCGGAAAAATCAAGTCTACACAATAGCGATGATTGTGCTATCTAATAGTAACTAATCCCTTTAAACTGAATCATCATGTACAGAATGATCTATGGAAATCATTAATGGAATTTACAGCAACAGTTTTCCAGCAAAGAAACATTCAGGATACAGGAACCCCTAATTTGACTCCTCAAAAGTTACACTACGATCCATAGTGAAAAGAACTATAAAAGTGTTGTAAGTAAAGAGTACTGGGATTCAGCTACAAACTGTACTGGAAGTAAGTAAGGCATCAGCTACGGGGACTGAGAGTAATATGAAACGCCCCTCACGATTTTGGAGAGAATGCACACGATTGTTTCCTCAACTAATGCAAGAAAAAAAACAGAGACAGAGTATCAAACTGCAATAATCCACAGACTAAATTGGATAACATCCTAGCTCTAGCCTAAAATAACTGTGTTGCAAACATAAAGAGCTTTGTAGAAGTTACAAACAACATCTCAACTCAGACCGGTCTCAACTGTAAGCAATGTCAGAGTGGCCTAGCATAGCTGAAAGTGAACAGCACGCTAAAAATCCTAGCAATTATTAAATAGTCCAGTAGGAATCTGCCGAACAACTTCCAGAACCCTTTGCAGTCACAAATCTATAATATAGTTGTTCGGAAACAAAGGATCAAATGTATCTGCGATCGTGAGATGAACTTAGGAATCCCCTCGCGTGTTTACTGACAAATTACACAAGAATGAAGATTGAAGGATACCAAAACGCTATATGGCTAACACTCAAGACACTTATCAAGTCACGTAGTTTGCTTGTAATAACACCTGACATGAAAGACGAACAGCAGCCTCTTCATAGCTTAAACTATAAGGGGGGGGGGGCTACAAACCTTTCAGAGTTATAATAGATAACACAACGAACAACCACATACAGGAGAAACACGGCAAAACTTTGGAAGTTAGAAAAAACAATTTCAGTACGCTACTGGTCAATATTTTATCATGCCTTAATTTATTTTCCTCAAAATAAAACTGGAACTTCAAATCATGCAAAAACAACCCAATCTGAAGGATTCCCGAATGTTATTCCATGTCAGGCAACAAAGCGTAAGAAATAAGCGAAATACACCATAATATACCACAAAATACAACATGAAATACCCTCTATATGGTTTATCACAACATACCGGCAAAAGCACTATGATTTGGCAGAGAGAATCAAACGGCTCGGGACGATTTGTCATGACGATATCACCCTTGAAAAGTAGGATTCCTTGGCAAATGAAATCAAGCGAAAACACCAGTAAACTGGAAGCAGAACGACGACATTCTCCTCCAAGTCACACGGTAACTATATGGTAGTAATGTCTCGCCACAGTAGAATACGGATGAAATTGACAAAGGAAATACAGGAAATCTTAAATCAAACCCATTTCAGGAAAGTAGAGCAGGCTTACCAGGAAGAACAGCAACTAAAATCTCCTCGTGATAACACATACAGCTACTTCGTCCTACAGGACCGCTCGCAAAAGTGATAACACGCGGTCCAGCAGGGAGGAGCAACAGTATTGCTGTGAAAGGCGATGGCAAGAAAGTTAAATAACTCGGCCAAAAAATATTATAAAAATCAGATCTCTTCGTATGTAAATAATAGACCCAAATGGCTACCCTTGACAGAAATCTGGGGGCCATGGGACGAATGCCCTGGGAGGAGATTGTGTGCACGTAATCAGCACACGTGGTACAATGTAGAGCAATCTGATTGGTTTGGCATAACTTATCATATAGGGATCTTAGTATATTGAGAAGTTTTTTGATAGCCCGCTAGACGCGGGCTATCAAAAAACTGCTAGTCTTAGTCATATCAATAGAATTGCTTAACATATAACATATTGTGTATAACATCACTTGTATCCATAGAATATAAATAATATACTGCATATACAGCTGTGTATGAATGAAAATGAATAACTTTCCAAGCTATTTGAATTAAACTTACCTAATGAAATGTGTGGTTATGTCCTATACTAATTCCTTAAAATACCACAATCAAATGCATTCTTAAGCATGATAATCACTTGCAACCTAAGGAGTCGAGTACAATGTAGTAGGGTAAATTTACATTGTATCAAAGGGTAGAAATTGTTCATAACATCATGTGTCTCTATAGAATACAAATAATATACTACATATATGGCTGTGTATTAATGAAAATCATGAACCTACACTGCTATTGTCATTAAGTTTACCAAATGATTATTTGCGGTGCTAGTGTGTATTACTTAATGCCTCAAAATACTACAATTACATATATGCATATGCATAGATATCAAGTCTAAGCTAAGGAGTCTAGTTCACTTTAGCAGGGTAGATGTGCCTTACAGTATTACAGGTTAAATATTGCACATAAATTGCTATACATGGGTGCAACTGTCAGCTGAGTGTAACCATTAATCTTCCTAAACACCCAGTACTCGCTTGCATTCAAGTAGGTTGTTTCAAATGACAATGTCTAATTATACTCCATAATTCAAGTGCATAGAAACTAAAGAATATTCCTAAACAATGCTATGACATATTCAACAATGATTTCAAACTTGTATATGAGTGTGAAACAACCTTCTATACATAATAATCTCTTATAGCAAGCCCCTTATAACATTTGACTATGAACAATACTGTAAAGTGGAGTGGGAGCTCAAAGGTGGGGCTCCAAGACAATACAAATGCTTGTTATCTAACACTAAAAGATCCATTGAAACCATGTTATCATGTGCAGAATGAGGCATGGAAATCATTAATGGCGTCTATAACAAATGATCTGATAAAGGCAGAGAGCTGGGTAGCCAGGAGACGAATATTTAGCATAAAAGAACCCAAATGCTGATTCAAGGAAAATAAAAGTCAAATTTATAGTGAACACACTTATTAGACTGTTGTAAATAAAGAGTATTAAACTGCTGTAACTACATAGGCAATCAGTAAAGTAGTATACCGAATACAGCCTCAGGAATAAGTTACTTAAGTGTATTGAATACACACCTAAGTTAGAACACAATATCAGTGTAAATAAATCAAGAAGGAACAACTGGACAATGCATCCAGTACTATACACGAAATTATCAACGAATTAGTAGATAAAATATCCGTATAAGACTTGGCACCTTTAACTATAAATAACCGAATGATTTAGGATACAGAAAAGTGTACTAATGGGAATAACACACTGCGACTGAGATGAATAAGAACCGCCCCTCAAAGTGTGAGAGAGAGAGTACACGTAGTACTTTTCTCAAAATACTGCAAGAACAGTGAACGGGAAAGAGATCTAGTACAGTCCAATACTCAAACGAATAATTTGAACAATATCTTAGCTCCAGCTTACAATAAGTATATTATAAAAAGCAAGAGCTAAGCAGAAGTGACTGACAACATCTCAACCGTACACAAAGCGGCCTAACTATCCAGTTATAATTCAGTGAAACTCTCGCACAAAGACAAAGTACAAACAGCACGCTAAAAGTCCTAGTATATCAGTAAATAATACAGTAAGGATCTCCTAAATATTATACCGAAACTTCCGTAGTAACACAACGGTAAGTTACAGGCGAAAATCAAGCGAACATGAAAGGAATTGCCATGATCATATGACCCCCGAGCAGAGGCAATCGTATGGAATCTCCCTCACAATATCGCACTAAATCTCGTCTAGCTGGGAAAGTAGTGATCATCCTAAACAAAATAATCCTGGTAAAACTAAATCGAAACCTTGTTAATGAAATAAGCCACTTACCTTATAGAGAAGAGACGAAATTCCACGAAGAATTGCAAGATATCCATCCACTTTGTAAACACGCCCTCAACTGCAAACTTGCGGCCTTGTGTAAACACTATTGTTCGCAAACAAAGGATGAGAGGTTCTGCAATCGTGAACTGAAGTTGGGAATCCCCTCGCATGTCTATCTACAACATACAACAAAATAAAGTGTGTAAGAATACCAAAATATCACCAGCATAATATTAAGAACAGTTAGCAAGTAAATTATACACACTTTGGACATCTCTGTTCAAACGTATTTAGATGTTTCTTGACTACTGGCAATGAGAATCAAACACACAGAGCAGGTGCTTCCTTGGCTGAACTGGGGGGAATGGGAACTTCTGATAACAGTTATATCACACATAAAAACTTACACTCTTATCAGTAAGTCACATAAAAACATGAAAACCTAGGCCCAACTGAATTCAGGAATGACCAAATTAAGCAGCCCATGTACCATAATTCATCAGGAAACATAACGATCTCCTATGCCATCTATCCACGCATTAACTTCAAGGAATAAATATAGCAATCCAGCAAGGGATACAACAGTAAACATATCATAAGTATTTCATCACAATATTGTGAAAGACCCACACCAATCCAGAGAATAAAATCCATCCGATCGGAGAGACTGTGTAATGGCGAAATACCACTGAGGGAAGCTCGCTCAAACTACTGATATAACATGTGTAAAATGAAACATGTATAGTAGACAGACAAATTATAGGCCATCTGAAAACAAACCTTATTATATGTAAAAACGACTTACCTAGTAGTAGAAGGACGAAAGTTCGCTTGAATTCACCAACCAAGAGAGAATAACATCAAGCATGGTGGAGATGAACTGTCATGGCGGAAAACCCCCGAGGGAAGCTATTGCAATCTCGCTAGCAATATTGAACATTAAGTGTCGACAATACCATAGAAAGTGCACACAGAGGACAGGGGGAAGACAGGCAATTTGAAATCAAACGTTATAGCATTAGAAAACCACTCACCTGGTAGAAAATACCTATAATAGTTCCTTCCAAGTCAAAGGGCAAACTCTACCATTGAGGGAAGTGTCCAAAGTAAAAGCTACACGATCGCAATCATCTCCAGTATATGCACATGAAATTCACACTTAAATAGCAGGGACTAAAACTGTACACTTCTCGTCAATACATACTAACAATTTAGCACAAACAGCAAGTTGATCTAGGGAAGAGAGTGGAACGGCTTGGGAAGGAACAGTCATGGCGCTAATCCAGCGAGAGGTTCGCGGGAGGATTTCGCTGAAAACATTGAAATACCTAGCTCATAATCCTAGGCAATGCACACATCCAATGAAGGACTAATCGACACACTCTAATCGAAATGTTTTGTACAAAAATTGTGACTCACCTGGCAGGAAAACAACGAAATTTTCCTTGAGTTGGCTCTTCAACTGTCATGGCGATAATATCCCCGAGGGTAGGCATTGGATTCTCGCTCAAAACATGGGATTACCTTGCCTAACACAACAGAAATCACCGATATTCAGTGCAGGAGTTACAGGCAAACATGAAAAGACCACTTTGGATCGAAAACAGTCACTCACCTGCCATAAAAAAAGTGAAATTTCACACGGAATCTACCACCATCCTCAGCCAGTGCGAGAAGAAACTACACTGAGAGCAGGCTTGCCCTGTGGACGAACACAATGGAGAACAAAAGGCCACAACAAAGGCGCACGCAGTCCATCAGAAAAAGTCGAATATCTTTGCAAAAAAAATCGATAAAATTAAAATGACATCTAGAATATCAATTAGACATAGGACTGGACTCTCGGCAAAAGTTTGAGACCGATCACGCAGAAGACCAAGGAGGAGTTTTTACCACGAGCTGACCGGCGGCCCATTTGATCTTTGCTCATTTGCATTTTAGGGATCTTAGTATATAGAGACTAGCTTAGTACTGATAGCCCGCTAGACGCGGGCTATCAGTACTAAGCTAGTCTCTATTACATGAACTAAGCATATAATGTTTTAAAGTGGTGTGTGCAATGAGGCATAAATGGAAATACATCATACAATATCTCCTGCATGATTACATCCTAATATAATGAGTCTTATACAATAATGTTGCAGTATAATGTAAACACTTCACAGACGATTTAGTATGTCACAACAAATGAGGTGCGACTGCAACCTCTATCTGGTATTAGCCATTAATCTTGTCCAGTCTGGTATAATACATAATAAGACCCAAAAAATTAGATAGAATGCAATTGCAATACCTGACAGGCCATATACATCACACAATATTTCATGCATCACTCAATCCCAATGTAATGAGTCTTATACAATGTTGCTGTATAATGTAAATACTTTAGAGAACATATAGTATGTCACATCAAATGAGAGGTATGACTGTAAACTCTATCTGGTTTTAGCTATTAATCTTGTCCAATTGCTGTACTACATACTAAGACCAACTAAATTAGATAGAATTTAATTACAATACCTGACAGGCCCTATACTTCAAGTTCATAAGAATAAAAGAATATCGCTTGGTAATATAACATCACTTTATAATATTCTACATAGTAAGCTGGCAAGCCAATGAATGAGATATATTATACAGCCTGAAATAGCAAAGTCAGATTTCAAGTATAACAGGTACTTATGGTGGTGGTAGTGGGAGGGGGGGGTGTACAACTTAGTAATATATCTTATAGGACCTAGCATCCTATAGATGGTTGTAGTCAAATACCTTATCCAAACTGCCATATAATTTATCCAGAGGCATTATATTCACTTGTAAAATATTCTACTATTTGAAAAGACTCCAAAATAAAGTGCATAGATCATGCCTATGCTTATGTAGATAAGTAACTCATAACCTCTTAGCAATCCTACAATACTGCATATCAACTTGTGGTGGAACACAGTCACATATACTATTACCTATGCTGTTGCCAAGGACCACTAACTAATATATCCAAGACAAAAATAACTGATGTAATACAATCAATAACAAAAATTAAGTGTTGGGCTCCGCAAAGTACTTAATCTGGAACTCTAGAATATTTTTGCATGTCCAACTCAGGTACAAATTGTTGAATCTATTGTATCATGTGCCTGAACCCCCACCCCCTGATACTTAATGACTGGTCCATAAGTGTAAAAACCTGAAATAATAGTGCCTTATAATCCTAGAGCAAACTCAACAGTAACAATGTTATGGACCAAAATCATGTGAGTCCTAACCTCTTGTCAACCACATAAAGCTGTAAATCATATCAATGACACAGAATATGTAGAGCTTGCATCATAAAAACAAATTTATTATCATAGCTGTACTTCAGATGGGGGGCTGATGTGGCAATTGAGTACAATACAAATAAGGTTGCTGGCTATAACTATTACGAAACTTTAACAACATATCATCATAAACAGAGTGAAATATCAAAAGTTGTAATGGTAATGGTGACAACTGATATCTCAAAGTGAAATAGGCTAGTGACAAAAATCCTACAGGCAGACAATCAAGTACTATATTGGTACATGTATCATCTAAGGATATCAAGTCAATTGTATGACTACCATTGTCATCTAGGCACACCCAGTAATATCTTTCAAACTCCTACAATAGCTACCTTGAGGCATTGAAGTAGGCAATATACAATGACAATGTATAGGGATGCTTCATAATTTAAGTTCATAACAGCTAAAGAATATTCCTATAAGTGTGCTAGTCAGAAATGATTTGAAACTCAGAAATTGTGCATGAGTGTGGCAAAACCCCTTATACATAATACTCTTTTACAGTAAGTCCCTCAAAACATTTGATTACAAACAATACTGTTAATTGGGATGCGGGCTGGAAGATGGGGCTGCAGGAAGTAATATTAAACAGCGCAAATCATTGTGATCTAATACTACTTGATCCAGTCAAACCATATTATCATGTGCAGAATGATGAATAGAAATCATGAATGGTCTTGATAACAAATAATCTTAGGATAAGAGGGAGCTGATTTGCCAGCAACAGAGAGCTAGGACTAAAGCAACCATAAGCTGATTCCTCCAAAATAACACAAAAATCTATAGTGAATACAATGATTAGACTCTTGTACATAATAAAGATTGTTAGACTGTTGTATATACATAGGTGATCAGTAGAGTACTATACAAAATAAAGCCCTATGAATAACTTACTTAAGTGTGTTGACCACAATCATACTTTAGAACACAATGTAAGCCTAACAACATCAATAAAGAACAACCTGACAACGCATAGTACTATACACCAAAGTATCAACGAATTAGTACATATAATATCTGTATACGTCTTTGCACCTTTCATTATAAAGATACCACTGATTCAGAGTACTAAGTGTTCTACTGAGAATAAGGAAGGAATCAGCTTTAGTGACTGAGAGTAAAATGAAACGCCCCTCAAGGTTTCAGAGAGAATACACGTAGTACCTTCTCGAAAATACTGTAACAAAACCAACTGGGACAGAGAGCTATTACACTCCAATAAGTCAAGGAGTAAGTTGAACAACATCTTAGCTCCAGCCTACAATAGGTGTATGGTACAAACCAAGAGCTAACCAGAAGTGACTGACAACAAATCAAACGTAAAGGAAGCGGCCTAACTGTTCAGACATACTTCCTTCAAAATCACATGCAAATGCACAGTATGAACAGCACAATACACTGTAATAATATATCAGTACATAATACAGTAAATACCCACTTAATAGTGTACCGAACTTCTGTAGTAACCAAACGGTAATTTACAGGCGGAAATCGAGCGACCATGAAAGGAATTGGCATGATCATACCGCCCCAGTGCAATCTTATGGAATCTCGATCAAAACATGGCATTAAATCTCGTCCACCTTGGAAAGTAGCGACCAATCTATACAAAAAAATCCTGGTAAAACTATATCGAAACATTCTCAATGAAATAAACCACTGACCTTAGAGAGAAGGGACGAAATTCCATGAAGACTTGAACGAAATCCATCCACTTTGTAAACACGCCCTCCACTGCAAACTTGCGGTCTTGTGTAAACACTATTGTTCGCAAACAAAGGATGAGAGGTTTCTGCGATCTTGATCTCAAGTTGGGAATCCCCTCGCATTTCTATCTACAACCTACAACACAATAATGAGCGTAAGGACACCAAAACATCATAGGAATAATATGACGGACAGTTAGCAAATAAAATATACACACTGTAGACATCTCTGTACAACCATGTTAAGATATTTTGTGGCTACTGGCAATGAGAATGAAACACACAGAGTAGTGTCTTCCTTGACTAAACTGAGGGGGAACGAAACCTTCTTGTTACAGTTATATTACCGAAAAGACCTTAAACTCTTAATTATAAGTCACACAATAAGTCACATATACAACTACAAACTTAGACCCAACACACTTCATCAATGCTCAACTTCAGCATTTCATGTAGCACACTTCATCAGGAAAGGTAACGACTTCCTATCTCCTTTAGGCTCGCATTAGCTTCAAGGTATAAACATCGATCTAGCAACGAATAGGTCAGTAACTATTTCATCCCAATATTGTAATAGATTCAAGACAATCTAGAGAATAAACTAAATCTGATCGGCGAGGAAGTGTCATGGCGATATACCCCTGAGGGAAGCTCGCTCAAAATACTGACCTAACGTGTGTAATATGGAACATGTATAGTAGACAGAAAAATTACAGGCAATCTGAAAACAAACCCTACTACATGAAACAACACCTTACCTGGTAGTAGAAGGACGACAGTTCACTTGACTTGACCCGGCAACAGAGAATAACATCAACCATTGTGGAGAGGAACTGTCATGGCGTAAAACACCCGAGGGAAGCTATTGCAATCTCATCTCGCTGGCATTATTGTACATTAGTGTCGAAAATACATAGAAATTGCGCACAGAGGACAGGGGACAGACAGGCAATTTAAAATCACACGTGTTAGCATCAGAAAACGACTCACCTGGTAGCAGAAGCACGACATCTTCTTGAACTTCCAACTGGACCATTAGTCGCATTCAAACCATCTCCGAACTGAGAGTTGCACGTTCGGTTTATCCTATTTAACAGGGATGAAAAACAACTAAACATTGACCTAATACACCAACGAATACAACATGCAACATCAGTTAAATCTGTTAACACAACTTACCAGTTAAAGCATTGAAATCCGGCGAACAGAATCGAACGAATGGAGAAGAACTGTCATGGCGGCGAGATTGCCCCCGAGGGAAGCTGTTCCAATCTGGCCTAACAAAAGAGGCAAATATAGGGCTCACATCACCCGTACATCGAATCGACAAAGCAGCAGCAGTGCTATAATTTCATTGACTAAAGACTGGTAATGATAAATCGAATCTTCAGACAGCAATGAAGCGACGAATTGGTTGCTCAACTGTCATGGCGAATAACACACGCGAGGGAGGACATACGAAAGTGCTTCGATACGTGAAAACAAATCGTTTGCAACAGCAGAAAACGCAGGCAATCGATCAAGGCACTATAACTCAACTAAAGTAGAGCATTTAGGGAGGAAAAATAGCTACTAACCTGGTAGAAACCAACGGAATTCATCTAGCACCAACAGTTAACCAGCTACCGATCGAACACGCCATGTACTGAGAGCAGTGCCTTCCGTGCGGACGAATACAATGGAGGACAAAAGAGGACAGACAAAGCCAGTAAAATCGCGATAGAGAAACTGAGATATCTCCTCGAAACTTGAAGATACAGACTTGAAAATCAAAAAAGCACCATAACTCACTAGTTTCAACTACCGTGATAATTCTCAGGCACATCCAGAGAGAACACTAGAAAAAGAATTCATAACAGTGGAGGGTGCTGGTCCCTTTGATGTAAACAATGGCGAGCTCATTTGCATTTTAGGGATCTTAGTATATAGATAGCTCGCTAGACGCGGGCTCCCCTACCCCCAACCAAAGCTGGAGATTAGCCTTGGAAAGACTAACGCAGTCGCCCATCAAAGCAGCATGGTCCGCATTTTCGATGAGGATCACGGGAAGGTGACGTCATGGGCCTCTGCGGTGGAGCACGTGACCATCAGCATTGCATTGGTCAAATCGAAAAAATTGCGAGAAAACATTGTGCAAAACATGCTCGGATACCTGCGCTAGGCTACGGGGCTGTATAAGGAAAGGTGGAAAGCCCCGTAGCCTAGCGCAGGTATCCGAGCATTTTTTGCACAATTTTTAGTCGCAGTTTTTTCGATTTGACCAATGCAATGCTGATGGTCACGTGCTCCATCGCAGAGGCCCATGACGTCACCATCCCATGATCCTCATCGAAAATGCGGACCATGCTGCTTCAATGGGCGACTGCGTTAGTCTTTCCAAGGCTAATCTCCAGCTTTGACCGGGGGTAGGGGAGCCCGCGTCTAGCGGGCTATCAAAAAACTGCTAGTCTTAGTCATATCAATAGAATTGCTTAACATATAACATATTGTGTATAACATCACTTGTATCCATAGAATATAAATAATATACTGCATATACAGCTGTGTATGAATGAAAATGAATAACTTTCCAAGCTATTTGAATTAAACTTACCTAATGAAATGTGTGGTTATGTCCTATACTAATTCCTTAAAATACCACAATCAAATGCATTCTTAAGCATGATAATCACTTGCAACCTAAGGAGTCGAGTACAATGTAGTAGGGTAAATTTACATTGTATCAAAGGGTAGAAATTGTTCATAACATCATGTGTCTCTATAGAATACAAATAATATACTACATATATGGCTGTGTATTAATGAAAATCATGAACCTACACTGCTATTGTCATTAAGTTTACCAAATGATTATTTGCGGTGCTAGTGTGTATTACTTAATGCCTCAAAATACTACAATTACATATATGCATATGCATAGATATCAAGTCTAAGCTAAGGAGTCTAGTTCACTTTAGCAGGGTAGATGTGCCTTACAGTATTACAGGTTAAATATTGCACATAAATTGCTATACATGGGTGCAACTGTCAGCTGAGTGTAACCATTAATCTTCCTAAACACCCAGTACTCGCTTGCATTCAAGTAGGTTGTTTCAAATGACAATGTCTAATTATACTCCATAATTCAAGTGCATAGAAACTAAAGAATATTCCTAAACAATGCTATGACATATTCAACAATGATTTCAAACTTGTATATGAGTGTGAAACAACCTTCTATACATAATAATCTCTTATAGCAAGCCCCTTATAACATTTGACTATGAACAATACTGTAAAGTGGAGTGGGAGCTCAAAGGTGGGGCTCCAAGACAATACAAATGCTTGTTATCTAACACTAAAAGATCCATTGAAACCATGTTATCATGTGCAGAATGAGGCATGGAAATCATTAATGGCGTCTATAACAAATGATCTGATAAAGGCAGAGAGCTGGGTAGCCAGGAGACGAATATTTAGCATAAAAGAACCCAAATGCTGATTCAAGGAAAATAAAAGTCAAATTTATAGTGAACACACTTATTAGACTGTTGTAAATAAAGAGTATTAAACTGCTGTAACTACATAGGCAATCAGTAAAGTAGTATACCGAATACAGCCTCAGGAATAAGTTACTTAAGTGTATTGAATACACACCTAAGTTAGAACACAATATCAGTGTAAATAAATCAAGAAGGAACAACTGGACAATGCATCCAGTACTATACACGAAATTATCAACGAATTAGTAGATAAAATATCCGTATAAGACTTGGCACCTTTAACTATAAATAACCGAATGATTTAGGATACAGAAAAGTGTACTAATGGGAATAACACACTGCGACTGAGATGAATAAGAACCGCCCCTCAAAGTGTGAGAGAGAGAGTACACGTAGTACTTTTCTCAAAATACTGCAAGAACAGTGAACGGGAAAGAGATCTAGTACAGTCCAATACTCAAACGAATAATTTGAACAATATCTTAGCTCCAGCTTACAATAAGTATATTATAAAAAGCAAGAGCTAAGCAGAAGTGACTGACAACATCTCAACCGTACACAAAGCGGCCTAACTATCCAGTTATAATTCAGTGAAACTCTCGCACAAAGACAAAGTACAAACAGCACGCTAAAAGTCCTAGTATATCAGTAAATAATACAGTAAGGATCTCCTAAATATTATACCGAAACTTCCGTAGTAACACAACGGTAAGTTACAGGCGAAAATCAAGCGAACATGAAAGGAATTGCCATGATCATATGACCCCCGAGCAGAGGCAATCGTATGGAATCTCCCTCACAATATCGCACTAAATCTCGTCTAGCTGGGAAAGTAGTGATCATCCTAAACAAAATAATCCTGGTAAAACTAAATCGAAACCTTGTTAATGAAATAAGCCACTTACCTTATAGAGAAGAGACGAAATTCCACGAAGAATTGCAAGATATCCATCCACTTTGTAAACACGCCCTCAACTGCAAACTTGCGGCCTTGTGTAAACACTATTGTTCGCAAACAAAGGATGAGAGGTTCTGCAATCGTGAACTGAAGTTGGGAATCCCCTCGCATGTCTATCTACAACATACAACAAAATAAAGTGTGTAAGAATACCAAAATATCACCAGCATAATATTAAGAACAGTTAGCAAGTAAATTATACACACTTTGGACATCTCTGTTCAAACGTATTTAGATGTTTCTTGACTACTGGCAATGAGAATCAAACACACAGAGCAGGTGCTTCCTTGGCTGAACTGGGGGGAATGGGAACTTCTGATAACAGTTATATCACACATAAAAACTTACACTCTTATCAGTAAGTCACATAAAAACATGAAAACCTAGGCCCAACTGAATTCAGGAATGACCAAATTAAGCAGCCCATGTACCATAATTCATCAGGAAACATAACGATCTCCTATGCCATCTATCCACGCATTAACTTCAAGGAATAAATATAGCAATCCAGCAAGGGATACAACAGTAAACATATCATAAGTATTTCATCACAATATTGTGAAAGACCCACACCAATCCAGAGAATAAAATCCATCCGATCGGAGAGACTGTGTAATGGCGAAATACCACTGAGGGAAGCTCGCTCAAAATACTGATATAACATGTGTAAAATGAAACATGTATAGTAGACAGACAAATTATAGGCCATCTGAAAACAAACCTTATTATATGTAAAAACGACTTACCTAGTAGTAGAAGGACGAAAGTTCGCTTGAATTCACCAACCAAGAGAGAATAACATCAAGCATGGTGGAGATGAACTGTCATGGCGGAAAACCCCCGAGGGAAGCTATTGCAATCTCGCTAGCAATATTGAACATTAAGTGTCGACAATACCATAGAAAGTGCACACAGAGGACAGGGGGAAGACAGGCAATTTGAAATCAAACGTTATAGCATTAGAAAACCACTCACCTGGTAGAAAATACCTATAATAGTTCCTTCCAAGTCAAAGGGCAAACTCTACCATTGAGGGAAGTGTCCAAAGTAAAAGCTACACGATCGCAATCATCTCCAGTATATGCACATGAAATTCACACTTAAATAGCAGGGACTAAAACTGTACACTTCTCGTCAATACATACTAACAATTTAGCACAAACAGCAAGTTGATCTAGGGAAGAGAGTGGAACGGCTTGGGAAGGAACAGTCATGGCGCTAATCCAGCGAGAGGTTCGCGGGAGGATTTCGCTGAAAACATTGAAATACCTAGCTCATAATCCTAGGCAATGCACACATCCAATGAAGGACTAATCGACACACTCTAATCGAAATGTTTTGTACAAAAATTGTGACTCACCTGGCAGGAAAACAACGAAATTTTCCTTGAGTTGGCTCTTCAACTGTCATGGCGATAATATCCCCGAGGGTAGGCATTGGATTCTCGCTCAAAACATGGGATTACCTTGCCTAACACAACAGAAATCACCGATATTCAGTGCAGGAGTTACAGGCAAACATGAAAAGACCACTTTGGATCGAAAACAGTCACTCACCTGCCATAAAAAAAGTGAAATTTCACACGGAATCTACCACCATCCTCAGCCAGTGCGAGAAGAAACTACACTGAGAGCAGGCTTGCCCTGTGGACGAACACAATGGAGAACAAAAGGCCACAACAAAGGCGCACGCAGTCCATCAGAAAAAGTCGAATATCTTTGCAAAAAAAATCGATAAAATTAAAATGACATCTAGAATATCAATTAGACATAGGACTGGACTCTCGGCAAAAGTTTGAGACCGATCACGCAGAAGACCAAGGAGGAGTTTTTACCACGAGCTGACCGGCGGCCCATTTGATCTTTGCTCATTTGCATTTTAGGGATCTTAGTATATAGAGACTAGCTTAGTACTGATAGCCCGCTAGAACGCGGGCTTCCCTAGCCCCAGTTGAAATGTTGCATATTAGCCTTGGAAAGACTAACGCTGTGCCCCCATGAATGTTGCATGGTCTGGTCGCATAGGATCACGAGAAGGTTACGTTATGGGCCTCTGCGATGGAGCACGTGACTTTCGGCCTTGCATTGCGCAAATCGAAGAAAATTGCCAGAAAAAATTGTGCAAAAAATGCTCGGATACCTGCGCTAGGCTACGGGGCAGTAAAGGGAAAGGATGAAAATCAAGAAGCCCCGTAGCCTAGCGCAGGTATCCGAGCATTTTTTGCACAATTTTTTCTGGCAATTTTCTTCGATTTGCACAATGCAAGGCCGAAAGTCACGTGCTCCATCGCAGAGGCCCATAACGTAACCTTCTCGTGATCCTATGCGACCAGACCATGCAACATTCATGGGGGCACAGCGTTAGTCTTTCCAAGGCTAATATGCAACATTTCAACTGGGGCTAGGGAAGCCCGCGTTCTAGCGGGCTATCAGTACTAAGCTAGTCTATATTATATGAATTATGCACAGAATTGTTTACAATGCTCTCTACAATGAGGCGCTAATGAAACTACATTACATATTGTCTCCTGCTTCACTCAATTCTAACTTAAGGAGTTTTGTAAAATCTGGTGATATAATTTTAGGATGTCCTAACAGATACAATATAGCACATGAATTGGCAGGTATGAGTGTTTCTGTTATCGTGTAGGTGACCACTAATCTTGTCTACAGAGGTAAAGGATCAAGTCTGACCCATAAATGTAGGTGTTATACAACTGGAATCTGTGATAGGACTGTGTAGTTCAAGGTGATAAAACAAAATAATATTGCTTAGTATTCCTATATCACAGCTTTATATATATAACAGAGTGTAAAGCCCATGATTGAGCAGCATGAATCATCATATTAGATTTCAACCAAAGTTCTTGTGGGGAGGTCATAGGTTATGGCTATACAACACAAATAAAGCAGCTATCCAGTACTAAATTATCTGTTACAACCATGTAAAATTCAGATTTCAAACAATAATGGTAGTTGGATTGAAGACAGTGGCTCCATAAATCAAAATGTTGCTATCTAGTACTACTTCATCCCTAAAACAACTATACTATCATATGCAGAGTGATCCATGGAAGTCAGTAATTCTTTGAATTGAGTCATAATATATATCCTGCATTACCAACTAAGATTTCAAATGAAGGTACTACTTGAGTGGGGGCAAGATAAATTCATCCCTTAAGAGTATATCATCACGTGCAGAATGGTCTATGGAATTCAGTAATGGAATTTATATCAAGTGATCTGAGAAAGAAGGGCAACTGTGTGCCAACAAAAGAATATTTAGTTTAATAGAACCCCTTTAATATGACTTCACCAAAATAACTCTACCATCTATAGTGGAAATAACAATGAGGCCTACTGTAAATAGAGCGATTACAAAATGAAAAGAGAGTCACTGAGCTGAGAATAAAGTTGGTGACATCCTAGTGTTTGCCTGTAAAATATGTATGATAAAATCAAGGAGTAAATTCGAGTTCAAGGGCAATATCTCAAACGTAAACAAAGTGGCCTAACTCTTGTGACATCCTAACATCCATGTCATGTGCATATACTAAGAATTAAGAGCAAGTTAAAAGCTCCTACTACATAAGCAAATATTGAATTAAATGCCTCCTGAATATCATAATGATACTTCTGCAGTAACAAAACGGTAATTTAGAACAGAACATCAAGCAAAAACTTAGGGGAACTACCATGATCTTAATGCCCCTGAAGCAAAGTTATGGAATCACCCTCAAAAGACCGCATTTAAATTCCAAACCAAAGGACAACAGGTATCTGCGATCGTGAGATGAACTTGGGAATCCCCTTGCATTTCATCATACACACTATGACAAAAGTAAAGGGTGAAAGTAAAAACTGCAAAATTTGTGTAACCAAATTCAGCAATAGCCCTATACACATTTCAGTGAAAGCATTCCACATACCAATATTTTATCGCCAAACATAACCATATCCTATGCCATTCGTACATGAGGTAAAAGCAATGAATAAATTCCAAGCTACCAAGGAATACAACAGTAAACATACAGTAATCATTTCATCACAATTTAGTAAGAAAAGTAGGATAACTTAGCGAATGAAATCAAGCGAAAAAAGCACTAAACTGAAAGCTGAACGACAAAATTCTCCTCCAAGTCACACGGCAATATTACGGTAGTGCATATCAAAACATTCCCAACTGAAAACAGCACGCACGCCATTCCATGTCATCAAAATATGCATAAAGGGCAAACAAACTGCCATAGTCTAGCACAGAATAGAAAGTCAAACATATGTTGAATATGTTTTCACAATTTAGCAGTAAAAGCACGGTGATTTAGCACATAGAATGAAACAACTTGGAGAAGAACTGTCATGGCGGCAATACCCTCGAGGGAAGGTGGTTGAATCTGGTTGAAAGATATAGAAATAAATGGCTGGCAACAGCAGAATACAGATGAAATGGACAAAGGACATACATGGAATCTTAAATCAATCCATCTACGGAAAACAGAGTCGGTTTACCTGGAAAGACAGTGACAAAAATTTCCTCGCAATCACACACAGCACCATCGTCCTCCATGAACATTCATAAACGTGAAAGCAACAGTCCTGCGCAGAGGTGTCAAGTGAGCATGTCGGAGGGTATAGGAAAGCAATGGCCATAAGTTGAAAGTGGAATATCTCAGCAAAAAGAACAGATATAGAAAAATCCCTCCTTTGTGAGTAAATAGACCCCAAGGAGAACCCCTAAACCGAGTTTGGTTACAATCCCCCAACAGACCTAGGAGGAGAAGTGTCATTAAAATCGGGCAAAAAAATGGGTCACGTGGTACAACTTCGAGCAATCTGATTGGTTTGGCATAAATTATCATATAGGGATCTTAGTATATAGAGATGATACATTCAAAGCCAACGTGAGGTAATGGTATATGTTTATAAAAATCCTCCTTAAGTATCTCCATACTGTATGTCATATAACAACTGGTCTAGTTTCAATTTTGCTAGTCGCAGCTGCTTTTTGTCCATTTCCCTAAGGACTGGTATGAGGCTGTTGCAGAACAGCTCTGCTTCATCTTTCTCAGTTTTTCCTGCTTCGTCTTTTTGTACCTTCCCCAGATAGTCGATCATTTTGTCATCAATGATTTTCACCTTATCTAGAAATGGATCACTTGGCTCATTGTTAGTAGTACGCCTTCTTTTGACAGCTTTTGCCTCATTGGAGAAGCTGGCACAACCGGAAGGGGGTGGTGTATGACATTGAGACTGCACAGGGGATGGTAAATCAAAAGAGTTATTGGACACTTCATGAACTTCCAACTCTACATTGCTATGGGTGTCCCAGTTAGAAGTCTTTTCATGAAGGAATCTCATAACGTCAAAGTATTTGCACATTGGAAGGGTTGAAGCAGCAGCCCGAGATCTTGACAATGCTCTTCTTTTATCAAGGCATTTTTTAAATGAATCTTTAAGGTTCTTGGTCACTTTCTGCAAGTATTGAACTAAAGGAAAAAAGATATTCTATGTATATCACAGAGGAAGTTCCTCGGGTTTTGTACGGAGAGAGAAACTTAAGCTGACATAAAATTTGACCCCTACAATTTATTCTTAACTTCACAGATTGGGAACATAATATGACATTGGTTGCACATTTTCAAAGCATCATATATACCTTATAGGAGACTTCAACAACTAGCGGTTCACTATTCTCTACACTGCAGGCTACAGGTTTGTGCTTCAAACTGTATGTTAAGTATTTACCTTTGTGATTGAACATTTGGGATAGGCAATTCCATGCATTCAGCTTCTTTGTTCTATTCTTGTAGTTCCCATCACTCGTGTCCCATATACACGGAAAATTTCTCAGGGCTTGCAAAAACTGTTCCTTATCGAGTTCTGTGCGTTCTTGAGGAACAAATTTGTTCAGAAAGTGAATTTCATTCGTATTACTCAAGTCACTTTCGCTTGCTATGGCTGCCATTTCAAGTCAACACATGGTCAAAGCTTATGACGATCGTCCAGTGCTTGACGAAAAGTCGAACTGGTTTCTACTTTTCGTCTAGCGCTTGACGATTTCACTGACGATCTCATTAACGATTCTGCTTCTTACTGCGCATGTGTCGTCACGATGTTATTAGACGATCGTCTCAAAAATCGTCTAGTGGAGATCCGCCTTAACAGTTCTTATTCGTAATTTACTACTCTTGATATAAACTCCATATGTTTTCTTTGTATCACTATCATCATATGTTAATAGGAAATCATCACTATTAGGAATCAGTTAGAACCATACTCATGTGTTTGGTAGCAATAGTCTTTTTTGTGCAAGAGGACCTAAATGAGGTTTTACAATTACTTGGGAAATCTTTCCATCATCAAACATAGCAGATCAAACGACAGGACCGAGATTTCCAGTATTATTTGCATACTTCTTTGCTAGCACTGTGGCATTTGCAGTGTCAGGAATATAACCTTCTAGTCTTGGTCTCCCCTCTAAATCTCTCTCATCATATGTACTTCTATGTTCAAAATCTACCTGATATGGGTACGTTCCAGTTGAATTATTCATTTCAGTATCCCCCTCCTGCAATGTTATTTGTTTGAATAATGCATGCCCAAAATTATTGCAAATGCCATATTTGGCATCCTTTAGATTGCCAGATAGTTTTTTCCATTGTCTGATGTATCCCCTATTTGTAGATCTGCAATAATCTCGCTTGAATTTAAATCAATGAAATCAACTTCCGATTTATTTATTACCTCAATGGTAATTGTTTCTTTGCTATTATCAGGCACCACATCTGATGGATAATAATCCGTATCAGCTCGTGATTGACTTGTTGTATCTATTGTTGGAGACTGAAAGACATTGATACCTTCGCCACTAGCCATTGTTATCAAATTAAATTTTTGATATTAACATGCTATCAAATCAAATTAACACCAGCTTCTTGCCACGCTCTTTTAGGTAACCACGATATCGGTTTTGTCTTTCCCGTCTTTGGATCATACACTCTGGCTTGTAACCCTCTCTGCATAGTAGCTACTGGAGTTGTTTTTATAGCTGTTTTTACAACCCATTTTTAAATACTATCAAATATCCCCCGCCTCGTAAGTCAGTCCTCCTACGAGTTTTCTTTGTTTTTCATTTAATTCTCTTTCTCTTTCTCTGTCCTCCCATCCTTTTTACTTTCTTAGGCATGTTAACAGTTAGCACCAGAGTAAAGTGCACACTCAGCGTGTCGAACTAATTCATTGTGAGATAACCCTCCATTTATAGATGATCGTATACATCTTCCTTTTGGAACAGATTTAGCAATCTCTCTACTCAACTCATTCCATATCTCCCTTCTTACAGCTGGAGGAGGTTTTGCCATAAGATTGTTTACCTTTTTATTAATCTCTGATTGAAGCTTTCTACCTGTTCCTCCTACACGTCTATTTACAGCGCTAGTGACTCTATGTTTTAGTGATGGTCCCACCTTTTTCTTTAAAGCAGATAATCTACCACCCGATCTACTGACTGTTCTCCTTGCCGCACTGCCTACTCTTCCACCAGCGCGTTTTGTCATTCTTCCTCCCACACCACAAGCACGCTTCGATAAGGTGGACATTATGCCCTCACCCCTCATGTGCTTCGGTTTAGGTGTTTGTATATAGATAGGGAACCCTTGTCCATCAAATTTTGAAATAATTCCAGGGCTCATAGTAGATGGCATCTTCAATGGTGGTTTGTATATTGTTCCCAGTGTATTCATTTCTTTATTTTTCGAAAATGTAATACCAAATATATCTTATCGATAAAATGCAAGGGTTTACCATTCTCGTCAAGTATGCTAATAGTGAAGTCCTGAAACTGATGAAATCTCAATGGAATGTACTGATGTTCCGAAAACTGTCTCCAATTTATACCTTTTTTGTTTCTATTCAGGGACATGAGTCTTAGTAAGGGAGATGTTATTGATGCAAGTATTTGAAACTCGATAAGGCTGCAATAAACAAATATGTTTACTCCCTCGTAATTATTTGAATCTATAAATCCTGTTAGATATCTGCATGGATCAAACTCCTTGAGGGGAATAGCCTTATTTTCAATGGCGCTTCATGCATAGCAATAAAGTCCTTTTGAAATATAGATGATATCTGTGTTATATCATGCAACCAATTGGATAGTCTAACTGGTGACACATAATAGGGTAAGTATAACTACACCGTATGTTTATCAGCATCTATACTAAGTAATGGAAACTTGAGGTATTTGTCTTACATTATTTTAGAATATCCATTAGTAGCTTTAAATGTATGCTGTAACACACGTTTGAAGGCAGCTTTTTCATTTACAATAACAGCAGTTAAGAAGTTTAGAAGATCAAACGGAGTTAGCATGATATTCGGATGATCTTTCAATAAATCTATAATAGTAACAGTGATTGTAGCGGTTATTCTATTTTCCTTCTTTGCCGGATAGTTCCATATATCAAACTCTGTTACTTGTACTCTATCTGGTGTATTATATTTTGTGCTTTCAAAAAAATGTTGTCTCTCATATGGTAAATGTATTGAGTCGACACGCTCCTCCAGCACATGTATTGTAAACTGAATATCGAATACCTCATCTCCCACAATACTATTGTCATACTTATTTTCCTTTATCGAGTTAGGATAGTGGTTATAAATAATATCCAATAATGCAACCTCATAATCATCTTCTAAAGTCACAATATGTCTAAGATTTATTTTGTTTTCTGTTACAGTAGAGTTTACTTCTAATTACATATATTCTTGAAAATTCATTGCAGTGCAATCTTAGGACAAATATATGGTCTGCCAACTAAAGATTCGTATTTATACTCTAGTGGTATTAATGTACCATGATGAAGAAGTCTGCATCATATATATGAGAATTCATGTAATTCAATAGGTAAATACATGTCTTGTCTGCTTTCAGATACTTCTGTAATTCCATCTGTAATAAAGTGACATTGCATGAACTAAAACCCAGACTCTCTATGGGACTTATTACGTAATCGGTTTTATATACAAGTTTTGTTGGCATGAGAAAGCCGCATGGCCTAAGCATACTCGTTGTTTTTTTTTCCTGCGTGATCTATAACAAGACATCAAATTTACATTGGCGACGAGGATACACAATGGCACAGCTACCTCTACAACCTCTGCCTTCGTTTGATCCAGACACGGCTGTAGGTGCAAGTTTAGCAACACGCTGGAAAACGTGGCTCGATGATTTTGATACTTTCTTAGTAGCAAGCGGTATATCCGATACAAAGCAACAGCGTGCACTTCTTTTGTATCAAGCTGGCCCACGTATCAGGGAAATTTTCAAACAAATACCTGACACTGGCGGTGCAGACGCTTTTGATACAGCTAAAGCAAAGCTCACAGAGTATTTTGAGCCCCAGAAGAACCGTCGATACGAAGTGTTTCGTTTCCGACAGGCCAAGCAAGAACAAGGGGAATCCTTAGACAAGTTTCATACTCGTCTTCGGTCATTTGCAGAAACATGTGAATTCGCTAATCCTGACTTTCAGATCGAGGAACAAATAATCATCGCAGGTACGTCTTCACGGATACATAAAAACGCTCTTAAGGATCCTAACTACACGTTAAAGGACATGCTTCTCGATGGTCGTCATTCTGAAACTAGCCAATATCAAGCTCGTGAAATCGAATCACAAGATGCCCCGACCGCGACAGCGCATCAAGTCAAAACTCAACCTCCAGCGGACAAAGTTAAAAAACAGAGCTGTGATAATTGTGGTGGTTCGTTTCCTCATAAAGGCCCATGCCCCACTAAGGGAAAGGAGTGTCACAAATGTGGAAAGTTAAATCACTATGCTAGTGTGTGCCGAGGGGGAAAACCCCGCAAACGACAAAACAAAACAACAACAGAAATCAAACCGCTTGAAGCTGACAATGAAAGTGATTCCAGTGAATTTGACGATTATCTATATTTGCTTGAAAACTGTTCACACAGTCGCAGAAAGGAAACACCCAAAGCAAAGGTTACAGTTGCTGGTCATACGTTTGCAATTACTGTTGACACGGGTGCAAGTATAAATGTCATGGATCAGGAGACATTTTCAAAATTGAAAGGGATTTCATTGCACAAAACAAACGTGAAAGCCTACACATACAATGCGACCAAGCCAGTAAGATTTCTCGGAAAATTCGATGCCCTCGTGGAAACACCCAGACGATACACGACATGCACGTTCTATGTCGTAAATAATCACAACAGTGGATGCCTATTTTCTTCGCAAACAGCTCAAGATTTAGGACTTGTTAGTTTTCATTTGAATGAAATCCAGAAGAAACTTTCAGCTACGACAAGCAACAAAGCAGTGCAAAAGATTGTCAACAAGTATCCAGAAGTTTTCACCGGTATTGGAAAGCTCAAAGGTCATTCCCTGACATTAAACATAGATCCTGAGGTGATTCCCCAAGCGCAGCCTCAAAGGAAAATTCCATATCACATACGTGACAAAGTAGAAAAAGCGGTAAAAGATCTCGAAAATGACGGAATTATAGAACCAGTTCCTGACACCCAGCCAACCCCTTGGATTTCTCCAATCGTAGCAGTTCCAAAAAAGGACGGGTCAGTTCGTATTTGTGTGGATATGCGAATGGCTAACATGGCCATCAAACGTGTAAGACATTTGATTCCAACTGTCGAAGATATCAGCTATGAGCTAAATGGAGCCAAACTCTTCTCCAAACTTGACCTTTCTCAAGCATACCATCAGCTTGAGCTTGATGAGCAAAGTCGACATATAACAACCTTCAGCACTCATTTAGGCCTTTTCCGGTATACTCGTTTGAATTATGGCACGAATGCAGCTTCAGAGTTGTTCCAACATACCTTACAACAACACTTGCAGGGTATCAAAGGAGTTAAGAATATAGCTGATGATATTCTTGTGTTTGGTAGCACACATGAAGATCATGACAGAGCACTTGACGCATGCCTAGAGAGATTGTCAGAAAAGGGTCTTGTCCTGAACAGTTCCAAATGCAGTTTTCTTCAAACAGAACTCTCATTTTTTGGACAAATCTTTTCAGACAAGGGCACACGACCAGACCCTAAGTGAGTGGAAGATCTCAGCAATGCTGCAGTGCCAACCAACATTCAAGAGGTGCGTAGTTTACTCGGCATGGCCAACTAAAGCGCCAAGTATATACCAAATTTTGCAACTATAACTAGCCCTCTGCGAGAGCTGACAAAGAAAAATGCATATTTTCAATGGGGACAAAGTCATCAGAAAGCCTTCAACAAATTGAAAGCAGCCCTCACAACTGCTCCAGTGATGTCGTATTTTGACAAGTCAAAAGATACCATACTCACTGTTGATGCAAGCCCAGTTGGAGTTTCTGGAATCTTGGCACAACAATCGAAAGATTCAGGAGATTATCGTGTTTTGGCCTATGCCAGTAGAGCTTTAACCTCAGTAGAAAAACGATATTCTCAAACTGAGAAAGAGGCTCTGAGTATTGTCTGGGCTGTTGAACACTTTCACCTATATTTGTTTGGTCATTCATTCACTTTGATAACGGACCATAAGCCTCTAGAGACAATATATGGACACAATAAAGCCAAGACATCTGCCAGAATTGAACGTTGGATTCTTCGCCTACAACCATATGATTTCTCGGTTGTTTATAAATCAGGTGCATCAAACCCAGCTGATTACATGTCCAGGCATCCCACAAAAGCAAGCGTTTCAGCGCAAGAAAAGATCACAGAAGAATATGTTCAATTTCTCGCAATGAATGCCGTCCCTAAAGCTATGTCCATGGAGGAAATCCTCAAAGCATGTATTGATGATAGAGAAATGAAAGGTCTCAGAGCAGCAATAAAGCTAAATCGCTGGGACATGGACAATGTCAAGCCATTTAAAAGTGTCAAAGATGAACTAACTATCGGTCCAAACAACATTATATTACGTGGAACACGAATTGTTCTACCAGCTCCACTTAGACAAAGAGCTATCGACATTGCCCATGAGTCTCACCAAGGACTGTCAAAGACTAAAGCCTTGATGAGAGAGAAAGTCTGGTTTCCAGATATTGACAAGCTTACAAAAGATACACTTGATCGTTGCATTCCTTGCCAAGCTGTAGGACAACCAGCTCCCCCACAACCTCTGAAAATGTCGAAAATGCCCACTGGACCCTGGCAAAAGATTCACATTGATTTCTATGGACCTATGCCAACAGGTGAATATCTGTTAGTAATTGTTGATCGATATTCTCGTTTTCCAATTGTAGAAATAGTGAAATCAACCAAAGCAAAAACTATAATTCCAAAGTTAGATAAAACTTTTGCAGTTCATGGTTTACCCAATCAAATAACAACAGATAATGGGCCCCCATTTAGCATTGACGAATTTAAGAAATATCTGTCACTGTTGGACATTGATTACATCCCTGCAACTCTTCAATGGCCTCAAGGCAATGCCGAAGTTGAGCGCTTTATGCAGCCCCTTGGCAGAGCTATTCAAACAGCACGAGCAGAAGGGAGGGTGTGGCAACAAGAGTTGTCTCGTTTTCTCTTGCAATACAGATTAACGCCACACTGCACCACCAAAGTTCCACCATCAGAACTTCTTTTCAATCGTACTATTTGTGGTAAATTGCCAACGTTACCAAGGAAATCGATCGTTGATAGACATAGAGAAGCCTGCAATAATGACCAAAAGAAACAGCACTACAACAAAGAGTACAGTGATGTCAAAAGACGGGTCAAAGATAGCGATATAGCAGTCGGAGATTTTGTATTGGTAAAACAGCAAAAGAAAAACAAGCTGACCACACGATTTGATACAAACCCGTATATTGTCGTTGAAAGGAAAGGAACACAGGTAATTGCAGTAAATAAAGATCAACGTAAAGTCAAGCGCAACATATCACATTTCAAAAGAATACCAAAACCAGAAAACTGGGATACAGATTCTGATGATGATGATGATTTGCCAAGTTATAATTCTGAACAAAGAGACCAAGGACATTCTTCACCAGCGATAGTGCGGAGATCAACAAGACAAAGAAATCCACCTGATAGATTCGGACGTGCAATACCTTCCAACATATTGCCAAGTTAAGGATGCTAAAAGAAAAGGGAGTGATGTAATAAAGTGACATTGCATGAACTAAAACCCAGACTCTCTATGGGAATTATTACGTAATCGTTTTTATATACAAGTTTTGTTGGCGTGAGAAAGCCGCATGGCCTAAGCATACTCGTTGTTTTTGTTTCCTGCGTGATCTATAACAAGACATCAAATTTACACCATCTAGCAGATTATCAACAACACATCGCCCTGTCCTCCCGCTTATGCCAGCTATTTTATTGTTTTCAATTATACTGCATTCAATGTCAATCATGCGACTTCCATCCTCCTCTCTATGTCTAATGAATTTAAATCTCGATGTTGCGGTTGTTTTTCATAATTGTATCATCAGTTGCAGTGACTAAGATATCCATTGTATCATCATCATCATTAACTGGTATCGTGTATGGTATGTTATCAACTGGAGTTTCATTCAAAAAACCATTAAACATCGATCCTCTGAATTGAGCAGTATTAATGCCAAGGAGTTTATAACCCACTCTTCCGTGCAACCAAAACCCCACTGTGCTTCCCTTTGCTATATCTTGCTTGAAATATATAAGATAAGGTATTGCACAAGTTTCGTAAGACAAGAGCAGAAAGTGACCTAGCAGCATATAAAGAGAAGCAAAATGCAGTCAATGTAGCAGTGAGGAAGGCAAAGTCTTCTTATCATAGAAAGCTGTTGAGTGAAAATGCAGGAAATCCAAATAGATTCTGGAGAACTATTAAACCGATCTATCCGTCAAAGCCAAAAAATTCACACGTAATCATTAATTTCGAAATTAATGAAGAGCAGGTAAATAATCCTAGCACTATATCAAATGGTTTCTGCTCTTTCTTCACAAATGTTATAAGCGAAATAAAATGGAAAGCGTTCCCTTTACGAGATTTCATATGGCAAAATCCAAGCAAGATAGAGATAAAAGTGAAAAATGGTTCACTTTTCAACCTGTTACCAGTGCTGACGTTGAGAAGTGTCTCAAAGGTGTTAAACGTTCGAAATCGACTGGGCTTGATATTAACGGACTCTGCAGCAGCCATATCGTTGCCCCTAACACATATCATAAATCTCTCGTTTTCCACTGGCGTTTTCCCTACTCAATGGACAAATGCAAGAATCATACCAGTGCACAAATCGGGATCAAAATCAAGCCTCGACAACTATAGGTCAATATCGATACTGCCAGTTCTATCTAAAACTATTGAAAAACTGTTTCATCAGCAGCTCATGACATTCCTTGATGAAAACAGGTTGTTGTCTGAGTTCCAATTTGGCTTCAGACTGAAAATGTCTACGGAGCTGGCAGCAACACTTTTTCTCGATAATATCCGCAAAAACGTTGATCAAGGATACATGGTTGGTGCTACGTTCATTGACCTCAGCTAGACTTTCGATACGATCAGCCATCCAAAGCTAACAGCGAAGCTCCATAGCTATGGACTAGATGGACTTGAGCTTGAGTGGTTTACAAAGTATCTGTTCAATCGAAATGCTCAAGTATCGTTCAATGGCTCTCTCTCTAGTCCACAAAAGATGATAAGTGGGGTGCCACAGGGATCAATCCTAGGCCCTCTCCTATTCATTATCTTCTTCAATGATATCGCTTATTCCACCAAAGGTGCCAGCATAACAAAATACGCAGACGACACCGTTATCTATGTAGCTGGCAAAGAGATCAAAGAAATAAATACAAGAGTATTGAATGCCATGGCAGAACTTTCTGCCTGGTTCAGTGACAATGAATTAATCCTCAACCTGAAAACAGGAAAAACCGAAGCCCTGTTATTTGGAACAGCTCAGAGAATACGTAAATGTACAGAGCCTTTATGCATATTACACGAAAATGGTCAAATCAACATCACTCCAACATACAAGTATCTTGGTGTGCAGCTAGACTCTACACTAAATCTTAACAGTGATTTTGATGCCAAATATAAGAAGGCCTCGGGTCATTTATGACTCTTAGCAAAGATCAGAAATCATCGGGACATAGAGTCAGTAAAAGCCATCTACCGCTCAATGGTATTACCAGTGCTCACTTATTGCAGCATATTGAATCTGAAACTGACAAGGACACAAGACAATAAGCTAAACTCGTTTCACAATCGCGCAGTGCAAATAATCGCAAAAAAGCGAACATGCGAAGTTATATCAGCAGTAAATGCCATCAAAAGGAGAGCCTACATGTTAGTACACAATGTCCTACAGAACAATGTCTGTCATGCTTTGAGCCAATACTTTACATATCAAGATCACTGCAAGGACACAAGGAACAATAAATGTAGTGTATGCCTTCCACAGATAAGAACTGAATACGCGAGGAAGGGCTTCTTCTACATGGGTGGAAAGACTTTTAATGAACTACCACGTACTGCAAGGATGTCTGGCAATGTATTTGCCTTTAGAGGGATTATGACAAATATATATGTATAAGATTTTATAATAATGTAACTGCTTTTTAGACCTCCAATTTGTAATATATTTATGTTTTATTTTTAAGCACCTTTCTTCTTACATGACAAACATTGATAACAGCAATTTTATAATTGTTGAAGGTTTTATCCTGGTAAAAAATTCGTTATTATTATTAATTATTATTAAAAAAATATATATGAATTCATTAGCAGTTATACCCAGCTCAATAGGAATTTCAACTTTACATAAGGATATATCATGTCCAATAATTCGATTACGATTGAATTCCTTCTCAACCTCTGTAACATCATCCCATTCATTGGTATTTAGAAAGTAATGGTTTTCCTCAAAAACTCCATCCTGTTCTGCTTCACATCATATATATTGAAACCAATGATGTTTATATATTCCATGATTTAAATTTTGTATCTAATGTGAGTAGATCAGACGCAGTAAACAGGCCTAGCTCCCGCGTAAACAACTAAGTCTTCAATTCAATAACTTCAACTTAATACAATCATTGTTTTCCCTAAGGGCATATAAAATGGAGTTCTACTTGCACAATACATGACAATATCTCCCCTTTTAAATATTCCACACAATTGTTTTTCCTTTTTTTCCTTAAATAAAAAACTAACACAAACTTAATCAGATCAGTATAGCTATCACAACAAATATCATTAGTTTAATGTTCTATCACCAATCTATCTGGTTTTCTTCTTTCTCTGCGAGGGTATCTTGGTTCGGATGCAATTTCTGTCATGTTAGGTTCTGTTACTGCATCTCTGTTTGTGATTGATCTATTTTTTGCTTCCATTGGTTGTTCAGTTGTCATTTCCTTGTCCTTCTTTTCTTTCAGTGTAGGTATTGACATGGTAGGTTTGTTACTCGGTTCTTGTTCTGGGGCAGGAGCTGGAATTTTTTCTTCTGTTGTAGTTGGAATCTCTGTTGGTTGAACTTCCTCTTTTCTCCTATCTAGTAAAGTTGTTGGTATGTACCTTGGTCTAATTTGTGTGCAGTGTCTTTTCCAAACTACGTCCTCGACTTGGACTTCAAAATTTCTTGGGCTAATCTCTTTCAATATTATTCCAGGTAACCACTTTGCCCCTTTACCAAAATTTAAAACAAATACAGCTTGACTCGGTTTGAAATCAGCTTTGAACTCTGAGTTATCTTGGAAAATCTTAACTTGTTGCTTTGTCTCTTGGAAACTCTTCTGTCTTAGTAAATCGAATCTTGTCTTGGGTTGTCGATTCATTAAAAGTTCTGCAGGTGACTTTCCAATCGTTGTAGGCGTTACTCTATACGTGAATAAAAACTTATCCAATCTGACTGGTAATGGTTCATTACTTATCTTCATCTGTGTAATTTTTTCCTTGAAGTGCCCCACGTAGCGTTCGGCTATTCCATTTGTTGCAGGATGTGCAGGTGCTGTCTTTGTGTGAAGTATGTTGTTCAAACATAGGAATGTTCCAAATTCATTACTTGTGAATTGTGTTCCATTATCCGTGACAATATGATCTGGTAGACCAAAATGACTAAATAAATGTCGTAGTGCAGCAATGGTGTTACTTGAAGTAATGGTTGTCATAGGAACAATCTCCAAATACTTTGAATACGCGTCTACGATCACTAAACTCCTTCGAAAGGGCCAGCAAAATCAAGGTGCAGACGTTTCCATGGCCCTACAGGCCATGACCATTTGGCTTGTTGTGTGTCAGATGGTTTCTTAGCTGTTTCTTGGCAGACAACACATTCTTTTACTTTGCTTTCAATGTCTCGATCAATCATTGGCCACCAAACATACTTCCTAGCTAACTGTTTGGTTTTCACTATTCCAAGATGCTCAGCATGTAAATCATTTAGTAGAATTTCCCTCAGTGAAGTAGGAATGATTACACGATCGTTCCATATTAACGTATTATCCTCAGTAGTAATATCTATCCTCTTACTGTAATAAGGAAATAATTCCTCAGTGGGTGTTTCAGTCCAGCCAAATCTCGTGTAAAATAGTACTTTTCTAAGCACAGGATCTCTTTTTGTCTCAACTGAAACAACATCAGATTTGATTACTCCTTCTTGGGTGAAAAGAACTTGCACAGTTTCCTTCTCTTCAGTTGTAGGTGGTTCTTCAACAGGATTTCGAGACAAAAAATCACCACAGCAATTTTCCTTTCCTGGTACAGATTCAATTGTATAATCGTAAGCAGTCAATAGCAATGTCCAGCGTTTAATTCTAGACGATGCCATCTGAGGTATTGGCTTGTGTTCCCCACACAGTGTTATCAATGGTTTGTGATCCGTTTTCAAAGTGAAATGTCTTCCGAGTAGATATTGCCTGAACTTAGTTACTCCAAATACTATTGCTAGTGATTCTTTCTCAATCTGAGAGTACTTCTTTTCAGCATTTGTAAGTATCCTTGATGCATATGCTACAGGTTTCAAAGTTCTATCTTCTGGTTGCAAAATAACAGCTCCAACTCCAAGTGATGATGCATCAACTTGTATAGCACTAATGGTGCACTTGGGTCGTAGTGACGTAATACTTGCTCTGACGTAATAGATGCTTTAATCTTGACAAAAGCTTGTTCTTCTCCATCTCCCCATCTCCAATTTATATTCTTTCGTAATAACTTGTACAATGGTGACATAATTTCAGCAAAGTTAGGAATGAACTGACGTAAGTAGTTAGCCATTCCAATAAAGCTTTGTAATTCTGTAACGTTGTTTGGAGCTTTGGCCTTTTGCATAGCTCTAACTTTGTCTTGTGTAGGTGAGATTCCAGTAGATGAGATAACAAACCCCAAGTAGTTAACCTTGTCCAACATGAAATCAAACTTGTCCTTCTTCAGTTTGAGGCCTTTCTCTTGTAATCGATTTAAAACTTGACGTAGGTTTTGCAAATGTTCCTCATCTGAACTTCCAGTGATCAGGATGTCATCAATATACACCACACAACCGGGTACGTCATTTAAAAGATTTTCCATTGTGCGCTAGAAAATAGTAACAGCACTTGTAACTCCAAATGTAGGCGATTGTACTGATACAATCCCTTTGTCGTATTGATTGTAGTAAATTTCTTGCTTTCGGGTGTTAACTCCAACTGATGATATGCCTTTGATAAATCAAGCTTTGTGAACTTCTTTCCTCCTTGTAACTTTCCCATGAGCTCTTCTAACATTGGTACAGGGTACTGTTCCAACACAGAAAACTTGTTACTAGTGCATGAATAATCTCCACAGATATGTATACTCCCATCAGCTTTCACTATTGGAACTGTAGGTGATGCCCACTCAGAAAATTCCACTTTCTCGATAATACCATCTTCTTCTAATTTATCTAAAGCTTTTTCATACCGTTCACGTATGGCAAACGGTACAGTTCTTGCTTTCATAAACACTGGGTTTTCGTCATTAACTCTTAGTGAGACTTGTACTCCCTCAAGCTTTCCTACAGTTGTAGTGTCAAAAAGATCAGCGCAATCTTCCATGACGTCTTCAACTGTCACTCTGATTTTGAAGATACTTTTCCAAGGTAGTGTAATTTTCTCCATCAGATCTCTTCCCAGCAATGACGGTCCTGGACCATCAACAACACGAATCAAGACGTCAGCCTCCTGATCTTCAATTTTAACTTTCATACTCTTTTCTCCAAAACATGTGATTAGATCTCCTGTATAGCTCTTCAGTATTAAACTTGGGCGGTCCAATGTAGACAAATTTGCATTTCGTAATCTCAAGAAATCTTGCTTTTTGAGAAGGGTGACTGCACTTCCAGTGTCAATATCCATTGGAATTGCTACTCCTTCAATATTGACGTTAATTGAATAATTAGAAACTCCTTGTGGTCCAATAATTTCATTTGTAGTCACATGACACATATACACAGATTGGTCTGATTCATATTCTTCTTCTTTGAAACCATCCACTTTATCAACTTGGCAAACGGTTTTTCTCTCACGTTTTTTCTTTTGACACATTTTTTGTAAATGCCCCTCCTTACGGCAATAATGGCAAGTAGATTTGATAAATTTGCATCGATTTGCAAAATGCTCTTAGACCCACAACGATAACATTCTGTTGTTTTTGTTTGAACACGTCTTTCATTAACAGACGCATTGCGTGTAGTGTTTCCTTTGTTATCCTTTGAATTCCTTTGAAACTGCCTTCCTTTCGCATAATTCACGTTAGCAGAAACAGTAGCGGAATGAGATTGCAGTAATTTTACCTCTTTCTGTGCAGCTTCATCTGCAGTAGCAATTTGTACAGCACGGTCGAAAGTTCTGTCTTCGGACAGCAACTTTGTTCTTGTACTAGGATTCCTTACTCCTCCGACAAATTGATCTCGTAACGCACGAGGTAAAAAATTGCCAAAATTGCAATGAACAGCTAAATGTTTCAAACGATATGCATATTCCAAAACGCTCTCATTTTCGTTTTGAACAGCTTGATGAAAACGGTAAGTGTCAGCGACCTCCGAAACTTTTGGCTTGAAGTAATCACTCAGTAGATCACATAATACCTTATACGACTTGCCAACAGGCGAATCGGGTAAACACAAATCTTTCAATGTAGCATACGTTTTTTTCCCAATCAGTGAAATTGTAACTGCAACTTTTCTTCGGTCTGCAGCTTGAACAGCCGCATCATTCGCACCACCAGGCACTATACCAATATTATTCGCTACAAAAAATGCTTCCAATCTCTCCTTGTACGTTGTAAATTCACCTCCTTCGAATGGTTCCAAATTACCAAACATAGACATCATAACTTTCGTAGTTACTCGCCAGTTGAGTAGTTGTTAGGTTATCCTCGTCGCCAGTTGAGTAGATCAGACGCAGTAAACAGGCCTAGCTCCCGCGTAAACAACTAAGTCTTCAATTCAATAACTTCAACTTAATACAATCATTGTTTTCCCTAAGGGCATATAAAATGGAGTTCTACTTGCACAATACATGACATAATGGTATAGATATATTTGCCAGAGTTGCTCTCCATTTCTTGGCAGGATTAATTCTTACAGGTGTTCGCAGCTGAGTACTGAGATCGCTCATCATTTATCCATATTGGGACCGTGTTGTTGATTGTACTGTTGGTGTTAAAGTCATATAGAACACATTGCTCCGCAATTTACTACTCATATTTTTTCCGGAAATGCAAAATCACAAAACCATCAATTAATTTATCTCCTTCCGAATTAGTTACTTCGACATTAATACCATCAATAGTGACATATCTGAGTGCTATATATAACGGAACCTTGAACTCTTTATATACTTGTCTAGCATCCCACCTAGTTATGCATAACAAAGATTCACTATTTTCTCCAACCTTTGTTTCATCTAAAATATGGGGCACCTTTATCTTAAGTAACTGCATACTATCATCATCCAAATTATCATCTACTATATAATGTTGCAACACTGTTGTTGGTGTGCGTATGTAATACTTCTCTGTATTAAATTCATACAATGTTCCTCCTTCACCCTCTGTAAGGTATTGTGTTCCTCTTAAATAATGTGGCACCCTAATTAATTCTCTCTCAAAAATAGTATACCAGTCACCCCATCTGTCGAGTGATGGAAAATTAACTATAGCTTGAAACTCTGGATGAGGATATACTTTATACACATACCAGGGAGTTGTTATATTTACAAATCCATTTACATACTTTATTTCTGGCACATAGAAATATGGTGGTTGCATAAGAATCAGTTTTCCTGTTGTGTTTTTGAATATTGTCTCAATGTATTTTCTTCCCTTTACACGTTTTGGTTTGAAAGACTTTGTTAATAAATCACAAATGTGTGTTAATGTTAGTTTCCTGTTTGAGTCTATTTTCCAATAATCTATTAGCGACTGGCTAGATACAGCTAAATATTGTTCTTGCGTGTCTAGAAGTGTTTTAGGAGATAATTGATAACTCCATTTATCAAACGGTGATGCTTGTGTACCAATTCCCCGATTATTACCATATTGACACGCTTTAAAGCCTTCCTAAGCTTAACTGTTGCGTCCACATCTCCTGGCTCTAAGAAGTCAACCTCTCTTTCCCCTCCGAGAAATGATCGTCTCACCATTCTATCAAATTTAATCCTCACCATAAATAGTACTACATGCTGGTCAGACCATTCTTTTCCTACTTCTGATAATGTGGAAAAGTCACTCTTTGTAATTATTTTCTCAACCAGGTGTTTTTATTCGGTTTGCTATTATGTAATGCCATATCATATAATGCGACCTCCCATTGTCCATCTAATTTAAGTTGGGGGGAAAATCTATTATTGGAAATGTTAGCTCTCGCAAAACACGAATTCATGATTAATTCTTGATAGTACAGTAACGTCTATTTACAATAAGTTTTTCAAAAACATTTTTGTCAACAAAAAAGTATATATAGCCAATAAGCAGATGCCTTTTTCAGTATGAGTTGAATCTATTATCTGAACAGAAATTGTTTAATAAATCTATTGATGTATCCCGGCTATTACCAGGATTTAATACAAACTGGGAATGCTGTGTACATAGTTATTACATAGTTATTAATGGGGAAAAGCAAAAAGTATTGCGCTTAAAATGCAATTTAGTTGATGTTGATCATGTCTTGCGACAGCCGCATCTTCTTGAAGATGTGTCAAATAGAGGACAGTTATCAACTGTGTAGATACTTAGATGGAAGAGAATACTTGTCACTGCAACAACAGATTTCAGGCTGTTGATAACAAATCTTTCAACTAAATTAGTTAATAATGTCTCAGAGGAAGATTCACATGTTCTACTCGCATTACGAGCACCATCATATGAATAAAGTTAGTGTAAGAAAAAAATCCCACTCGCATATATAATGAGTGCAACTATGTTTAGTTGTTTCAGAAGCCAGCCATGGATGAATACAAGCTTATAGCATGTGTTATCGATTTAATGAACAACAATAATGTGAGACAAAAGTCGGCTAAAGAAAGAAGAATTGCAAAAGCCATCACTACCGAGATAAGAAATGAAGACGTTCTGAGAAGTAATGTTTACGAGAAACTAGCAAAATGCAGTGCATCTGGCATTATCGAAAATATACTGGAAGAGGTGTTCCGAGATGACAACACTTTAGGAAGAAGTATTTCTGCCTATGGTTACATTGTTTATGCAGTGGTTTACAATGTTGATGGGAAGACGGAAGTCTTGGATAAATTCAATGACTTTTATAAGAGACGATTAAAACCATGGCTGGATAGTAATGATGTATGGAATAAAATGTATATAAATGCATATCATGGTTCATGTCACATATTATAGACCACAAATACAGTTTATTTGTAACATGTGTGGAGTCTGTTAATGAAGCCTTGGTATTGGTTTAGTTCTTACAAGAACTGTTGGTGTATGTGCGTGGTGAATGAATAATTATTTAACTATTTAACTATCTTATAAAATTGAACTATTTACAAACTGAACTATTTTACAAGTGAACTATTACAGAAATTGAACTATTTTTGATGAATTATTAAACATTTGAACAATCACCATAAGACCCAATGAAGATAAACAAACCTCAAAATGTTTCTCACAACATTGAGAAAGAATTTCGTTGTCAATAATGTGGAAAGGTGGATTGTTTCTTGCTCCCTATGCAGGGACAAAAGGTGCAAGCATATGTCTGAAATGGGGGAAGAAACAATCCCCCTTTCGCTTGAAAAAGCTACCCACTGAAGGGTGCAAGCGAAGTGGACGTCCTTCCCACATTGTTGGCAGCGGAAGTCCCTCGAAACATTTTCAACGCAGATGAGGCAGTCCTGCTCCTCATTAGATCTTCTTCTTCCTAGTTCTATCCTTTCCTTTCTCTCATTTGCCAGTTGGTCTCTTTGTCTCTCTCTTCTCCTCTCTAGTGCGCACCTTCTTCTTAATCGATTTTAAAGTAATGAAAAGTCATTTTTTAAATATCAAAACAGCTATATTTTTTTAATCAACACAAAAAGATGTGGTTCAGTCTCATGTTATGAACATTATCATAAGGGGTTGAAAGTTAAGACTTACAGTTTGTTGAGCATGAAATCATCTCCTTTCATTTTCGTACATAACACGAATTCTCTCTTGGCAGCGACCTCTGGCTTGTAATAGCCTTGCAGGTGCTATAAAGTAGAAGAAGTTAATTTAATATAGTATTTACAACATTTTATATCTGACCTTAAAGATGAACATCAAAAGTATATAGAACATGAGATGAGGAAAAAATACATACCCCCTGAATTTATAAAAATAAAATCTGCTGAGCTCAGCTCAATTAAATCAACTATGACTCTTCTACCATCTTCTATTGTGTCAACATATAGTGCATGCATTGGCACTCTGCTAACATTTATGGACTGTTGCTGCTGCATGTTTGCTAATTGATGTTGTTCGCAGGTAATATTTTTTCTCGAAATTGTTTAACAAGTAATATAAGGAATATTTCGATTCTATGATAGCATTCATCCAATAAGATTCTTATAAAACTGAATTATCCAATCATATTAAACGCATGTGACATAAGTTTAAAAATCTTTGAATGTGTACAATTACATAATTATATAATGCAAGCGGGCCCCTCAAAATTGAATATCTTATACACCCTATCTAAACTAAATGGGTAGCATTTGGTTTGACGTAAAAGGAGGTCACATGACTTATACATCCAATCTATACTGAATGGAGGTAACATTTGGTTTGACACCAATCCCGCCAAAAACTTTGCTCGGTATAAGTCAAGTGATATATACCCTGAATCCTACTAAATGGATAACCAAGCAAATGATTTGCTTCAAATTTTTTGGTTTCAATAGAAAGATTTTTCCAAACAGGATCCTTTATGATAAATTTTGGTTTTAATAGAAAGATTTTTTCTATAAAAGATCCTTTATGATAAAGATTATTTAAAAAGGAACGATATTTCTTAGAAGAAAGGTCTTTCCAGATTCCTTGGTCACACTATATATGAAGATATTAAAGAAAAAACGAAATGCCATCATAAGAAGGTGAATAAACCTCATTAAAAACAAACTATTAAGTATACATCGCACTAATTGACACTATTAAGAAAAGCCATTATATCATTATAAGAGGGAACATCGCCCTCATCAATATTAAAATTAAGAAAGTTCTCAAAGTCAGGTGGGGGGCACTCTTCTATTAACATGGCAGGGTACTCTTCTTTTACCATGAGAGGACACTCTTCTTTTACCATGAAAGGGCACTCTTCTTTTACCAAGACAGGGCACTCTTCTTTTATCTCAGCAGGCTCTACATTTTACCACCATCGAAGGATATTCTTCCTTTTCCACTTCTTCATCTTGAATGTCCACTTCTTCTTGAAGTTTCATTTCCTTAACATTTGGAAGGAAATCTTTTATAGCATGCTGCCAACTTCTCGGCTAGACACCATATCTTTCATCTTTTGAATCATCAAATTAAACTTTGCAGCATTGGATTGCCATGCATGCTAGGATTATCCTGGTAGACTTCCCACAATTGGGCTGATATAGTCCGCTCTATATTCGATCTTATTGCCTTTGTGAATTTTGCCTTTGCTTTATTGAATACGGTTCTGCTGTTATAAATTGCCGGTATTTTAGCATTGGATACCATTGTGACTGTAAATATTTCTTGACTTTGAAGATGATTTCTTGAGTGTGGTGAAAGCGATGTGATGACTGATTATCAAAAATCTCTCTTTAAATATTCTTATAGATGGCGTGGACATTTACGTCAATAGATGACGTTAAATCACATCAGGAGATGACGCTAGATCACGTCAGAAGATGATGCTAGATCACTTCAGGAGATGACGCTAGATCACGTCAGGAGATGACTCATCGATGTTATAAATAAAACTTTTTTACTAATGAAATTACATCAAAATCATAAAGAAACAAGAGAAGGAAGAAACGAGTTAAGAAGAGCAAAACAGATGTCTTATTCTAACAATGCTAATAACAAAAACATACATGAAGAGGAAAATAAAGACAAAATTATAATAAATGAAGAGGAGGAGGCTGATGAGCTAGAAAAAGACTGGAGCAACATGATGGAAGACGACGACATTGCACTCAAAACCGAAGAGCAAGATGGCTCATTATACTATGTAGAAGATGATGGTGAAGATGATGATGACACACTATGGTGGATGCAGGACTACTATTATGATGGAGATGATGAAGGTGATGGTTGGCTGTAATGTAGGTTGTTTTTAATTTATTTCATGAACACTGTTTTACTTGTTTTTAATTGTTTTTAAATTATTTCATGAACACTGTTTGGTTTATTTCTGAATTTATATTTATAAAAACCCGTAGAAACAGCACAAAAATGCTCTTTTTCAATGTTTCTTCTCAAACAATAATAATTAAAACAATCTGGGTCTAAACTGAACAACAACATAAAGTCTTCCAGTAATATTAATAGATATTTTTGTAATGGAATCTACAACATTTGCAGAGATAGAATTAATAACATTTGATTCCAACTTTATATATGTAAGATTAGTATTCTCATGTGAGTATCCATTAACAATATCTAGTACTTTTGTCCCTCTGTCTATACTACCAAGTCTTGTAGTTTCAATAAAAATGCACTCAATGTCAAGACCTTTAGTCCTCCTCTTTTCATCCCTTGTTGTTTCATCCTAAGAGGTGGAGTTAGTATTAAGTGGAATGGGGTATTTCTTGTATATCCTCCTGAGGAATCCATTGTGTGACTTGTGCGGGATTACCTCTCCAACTTACTAAAACTTCTTTCCTTTACGCGTACATCTTTTGTGTATCTTTTCAATAACAAACGTGAGTGGTAAATCTACTTTTTGTAACTGCTCTTTATAGACTTTTCCACTAATCTCTTCATCTAATAAATCCTCTATTATATATGTTATTGGTGTACTCTTCTTTACGATTCTTTTTATTTTAAATATTTCCTCAGTCCAGGTGGGGGCATGCTCTTTTTGAAATGTTCTTTTATGGCGACTGATGCTTACATAATCACCAAACAGCAATGGAGGGGTTTTATCCATTCTTACTTTGGATAATGGAAAAATATTTCATCGCAGGATGTCGGAATTCTCTTCATTTACCTGTATCGGCTTCATTTTAATAGATCTATGATTTGTTGAGTTGTATGACTTGACCAACTTTTCCAATACATCTATGTATCTTAATGTGTTTGAGGTAGTGAAATATCTATACATCTTGTTTTTGAATGTTCTGTTAAATCCCTCTACAATTGCAGCCTTTGTATCATTGATTGCTTCATATGCATTACTATTTTTTAACTTTAGCAGGTGCTGAAAGTCTTTGTTCTTGAACTCTGTGCCTTGATCATATCGTATATTTGACGGTGTTCTTTTACCATCAGTTAGAATGTTGAGGAAAGCATTTGCGGTTTCCTCAACATTTATAAAGAATTACATTTATAAAGAACTTTTTTAAACTATAAAAATATATTTTTCTCCAACAATAGCTGTTAATAACAATGTTCCTCAGAAACCTCTCTGTTAATGTTCTTCTATGAAAAATAAATATCTATAATAGTGTTCAACAACTGCATACAACATCTTTGAGTATTACAATACAGTTCTACTTTCTTCTCTTGAGGATAAGTGAGTGTTTTTGGATCCATACTATGATTGACAGCGTACTCTCTCAACTGCAAAATAGCTTCTGTCCATTCATCCGAGGGAATAGTTGATATGGCAATGTCTTGACACACCATTGTGAAATGATGTAGTATGAATTTTAACATGTTTTCCACCAAACAATCATTTCGATGTGGGACATCGGTGACATTATGTGAAAGGTATTTCAGATGATATAACATATCCTTCTCTTTGGTTATATATGTTAGATCATATATAGCACCAATAACATCTTGACAGCCATTACAATATTCGGCACTCTTGTTGACTAACGTATGCATTATCAAATCAGTCAAGGTGAATTCTTGGGGCCAGGTCGATATTCCGACAGTTCGATATTCCGACAGTTCGATATTCCGACAGTTCGATATTCCGACAGTTCGATATTCCGACAGTTGGACAATAAACGTTAATTTCCCGAAAAATACCAGAAATGAAGGAAATGTCTTACAGTAGGATTAGAAAATATTTTTCTGCTACTATCTATTAATTTGAAACAATGATTTTGGCTCAAGCTTCTTCGTTTTTTTCCTTTCTTAGTTAATCGAGCTAACTAGTTGTTGATTCTTTTCTCTTTTCTGTTTTGACAATATTCGCGACACTATTCGAATGATTAAAAACATCCTTCAGAGAAAGATAATTTTTTTCTTAGTCTGTTCATTTTTAATATTGAATAAAGAGAGCTGAAGAAAAGCGGTTTTTGTCGTTTTTCAGTTAGTATACATAGGTCAGTGTTTTTTAGAGTGCACTAAACTTCAGCTCCCAGCTCTAGCGCTCAACGTGGTACTTTGAAACCATTTCATGTGATCAAAAGGAACGTGTCTATTTCCGATCCTTATTGCTATTGTGAATAATGTGTTAAAACCCTTTCCGAAATAAAGAGTAAAACTGTGAAGTTACGAAAGCTCTGAGGCTACATTTCCTGATGAGAGAGCACACTTCCTGTACAAGCTTTGTCGTGAAGTCAGTGAATATTATTAAGAAATCAATTCTAGCGACAATATTCAGTTTCTGAAAATTGCCGACAACACCTTAGTTCGTGGTAGATTTTCCGACAAGCTCGCTGCTAAGAGTGGGGGGGGGTCACACCTTCTGTAGCTACGGCTCTGGTGTTTTCTATAATACTCTCTCCGAGTTTCAGAAAGGAAGAGCGCTACACTATGGCCACGATAATTCCTGGTCGACGAGGAGGGAAAGTTTTGGTTTTTGAAGGGTACTTATACCAGAGAAATAAAGTTAGAGAAAATGTTATATACTGGCGTTGTTCGGAATGTCGCTCTACTATACAGACCGCATTTTTCGACGTCAACGATCCACCTGAAGAAATTGTCGTGCAGAACTTCACCCCTCACGATCATCCAGCTATGGACGAAATAATAAACCGACAGTATATTACTTCACAGATAAAAGCAGATGTCGAAACAAATCCATCTGCTCCAATAAAGAGAGTCTATGATGCGGCAATTGCGAACGAAGAAAGACATGGAAATCCCATACCTATCGATGATATTCCAACTTTCCATTGTATTGAAAGCCAGTTAAAACGGGCAAAATATGCAAATGTTCCTGAAATACCCCATAATGTTGACGATGTTGTGATAGATGGTGTTTGGAGTCAGACCTGGCAGGGAAGAAACAATTTGATACACCAATACAACGATTGGGGGATTTTGATATTTGGTACCAACAGAAATCTTCGTCTACTTCAAGGTCGGGATATCATCTATGCGGATGGTACTTTTAGAACTTGTCCACACCCATATAATGAAATGTTCACAATACATGTGCAAATAAACGGGCATGTTCTCTGCACAATAACATGTTTAATGCTGAACAAGGACATTGGTTCCTATAGAGAAATTTTACGGGTCTTGAAAGAGACCATTCGCAATGTTACCGGGAGAAGGTGGGCACCAACCGTTGTCGTCGTTGATTTTGAACAAGCATCTATCGCTGCCTTTCAAACAGAGTTTCCCAATATATCTGTCAAAGGTTGCTATTTCCATTACAACCAATCACTTTGGAGAGCTGTGCAAAGACTTGGCCTGGTCAACGCATATCGAAATAATCGTCTACTAAAAAAATGTGTTAAGAAGATAATGTCTCTTGGCTTTTTACCACTTGCTGTCGTACGCTTGAATTTCAACGCACTCTCTGTTAGCCGAAGGACACGTCGATTATTTAACCGCTTTCCTGCCCTACGAGAGTTTTTTGATTATTTCAGAAGGAACTATTTAGATGGAAATTTTCCTCCATGCACATGGAACGTTTTTAACCGAACTATGGATATTCGTACTAACAACTCAGTCGAATCGTATCATAGTCGATGGAATCAAGCTGTAGGGGTGCGCCATCCATCAATTTGGAAATTCATTCGTGTCTTAAAAGACCAGCAGTCTGTCAACAATGTGACCATCAGAGCTATAAGGAATGGTGACGATGCACCAAGAAGAAAACGAAAGTGGAGAGTTTTGGAAGACCGCATTAACACCCAAAAAAGGCTGTACAGCCAGGGAGAAATAGATATCAGCAATTATTGGAGAGCAGTTTCACATTTGACTCTTGATAATTGAACATTTTATCCATGATATTATGCGATTGTTTGTATTTTGTTTAGACTAACTATATTGTGAGCGATACTATTTACTTAAGTTTTTTCTTGAAGATAAAAAATGACGTTGCGAATTCGGCCACTGCTACGAAAGATGTTAATTCAGATAGTTCTTTGCCCAATAATATAGACATACAAATAACACGTTTCCTTCATTTTCCGAGAGTCTGAAGGGTGTGGTCACAAAAAATCTTTCCGAGGCTTTGCCCCGGGACACAATATTTTACTTTTATTTACCATAGTTTTCATATCAACTAAATAGTGCATTCAGGCTTTCTTTGGTGCTTATTGCATGCTTTCCACAATATATAATGTAGCGTTATCACAGTACAGAACTTATCACTATTTCTGACAATTCACAGAATTTTTGATATTAAATCCGTGCAAGAATATTCCATAATTTGCATAACTAACGCGCACCATAAGCTCTTATCTAAATTGTCCGCGTATTAAGCAAACTTTCCACTCTGGTAAATTGGTTTTTTAATAAAAATGGGTTTCTTATAAAAATATTTCATCATGTCTCGTGCATGGAAACAAATTTTACCCCCTTGTCCTTTTCATGTGCAGGCGTCCCTGGTATTGTTAATGTACTTACCTAAGGATTGTACTATAACATAGTCGAAATCACCTGTCGGAATATCAAACTGTCGGAATATCGAACTGTCGGAATATCGAACTGTCGGAATATCGAACTGTCGGAATAGCGAACGGACCCCGAATTCTTTACCAATTTTCAGCTGCATTGCTTTGTCATCACTCATTGTTTGATTCATGGGGTATCTTTCGTCATCTTTAAATGCGTTGTTATTGTTCATATCAGGATTGAATGAAATGTGATCTCTTGTCGTAGCTACATCATCTAATGCTGTTTCCATGATCTTCCCATGATCCTGTAGTATTTGCCTTGAACAAGCCTTATGTTAATCCTACTTGTGTTGATTTATATATTTGATTCTCTGTCCTGTAATCTTGTGTCCAACTGTATTTGTACAGTTTGTATTTGCTATGTAACGTGGTGTTATGTATATCTTATGTACCTGTTGATTGACATGATTCTGACTAGCGACTTATACAGGGAATGCTTGTAAAATGTAGTTAGTGTTTAGAGTTGGAATATAGAATCTACATCGCAACAAGTTCTCTGTTATTTGCTTTACTCTGCTGAACGTGTTTGGCAGAGGTTTCTTTTGCTGCCATGGCCACACAGATCATGCCTGAACGCTTTAGTGGGGGCGATTTTACCACTTGGTTACGTCATTTTGATTGCTGCTCCACTGTTAATGCCTGGGATGATGCGACACACCTTCTGAAGTTACCTGCCTTCTTGCATGGCCCTGCTGCTGTCTATTTCGATTCCTTGGCAGAGGAGGAGAAAGATACCTTGCCCCATCTGCTCGCCAGTCTGCAGCAGTGTTTTACCCCTGCAGCTGATAGAGAAAAGTTTTATCAGGATTTCGAACAACAAGCCCTGAGGACCTCAGAGGATCCTTCCTTATATCTCTGGCTGTTGAAAGACCTCCTTCGACATGCTGAGCCCGACCTTAGTGCTGATACCTTTAATGCATTACTGCGGCGCCAATTCATGAAGGGTTTGCCTTGTCCCCTATGGATACACTTACTGGAATCGGACCCTACTCCAGATCTGGCTAAAATGGTGTCGTTTGCCCAATGTTTCCTTGCCCTCGATGAAGTGCCCGTGGGCAGTCCTGCCTCGTGTGCCGCTGTACATTCCACTTCCAGTGATCCGGCTGTCTCTCAGCTGGATTTTCATGCTGTTCCGGACCACATGCCTCATAAACCGCACAAAGAACAACAACAACGTATGGACAAGCTAGAGCATTTGGTTTCGAACATGGCGGAACAACAAGCCACTTTACTTGCTGCTGTTTAGTCACTGTCGTCCCATCCTACCACTCCATCATCTCCATTCAACTCGAAAGTGCAAGCGCCACATAACGTGCATTGTTTCTACTGTCATGAAGAGGGTCACATTGTTCGCAACTGTTGGAAACGTCGAAATGCCAGTCGTTGTCAGATCTGTAGTGGTTGGGGCCACAGTCCTGAAAATTGTGCTACTGCGTCCAGTATGAACAATAGTAATCCTCATCAACCAAACCGTAAGTCTCAGTATTCTTTAAACTTCCAACAGGTGCCTCGTTAAGAGGTTGGTGCGATGAGTACCCGTCTGTTTTTTCTATTGGCTTTGCCTCTGAATGTTCTCGCCAACCTCTTCTTTTATGTGAACTTAATGGTGGTGTGCAACTCTCTGTCCTTGTTGACACAGGCTCTATGAAATCTATTTTACGTTTCGAAGCCTGTCAGCAACTTTCTGACAGTTTTGCTCGCCAGTGTAAAAGTCCACCAACAGTCAGAGATAACTCCAATCACTGTGTGTCTGCCACGGGACAGGCTTTAGCTTCTTTATGTTCAATGGTAACCCAGCTAACTTATCCCAGGAGTCAGTACAGGTACGGGGGCGAATTCCTCATTTGTGATAATATGTTACAGCCCTTGCAATGTATTCTAGTGTGGGATTTTATTGTCTCTTACAACTTGCAGTTGTCTATATTAGGGGATAGTTATGTCCTGGTGGGCCCACATGGCAGTACTCCTTTAACACCTTTGCCTCTACCTGCTGCATCCCATCCACCCTCCAACCTGTCAGGTGGGACATATGCTTACCCATCCCCAAGGGAGGAAGGGCTGTTGTTTTCCCAGTCTCCTTTATGGGGTCCAGTTAAGGTGACCCTGCAGACAAATTTTACACTCCCAGCCCGCACAGAGTGTATACTGCCTTGCAAGCTCCCTAATAGGTGTAGTAATCAGCTTGGTATGATCAGCCCCCGTGGAGAGTCTACTTCATATTATGTCGCATGCACAGTTAGTCAGGCTAGTAATAGGCAAGTTCCCATCAGAGTTATGAATCCTTCTACTTGCGCTATTGAATTTGCAGCCAACCAGACTCTTGCTGAATTTACCCCAGTTAGTGAGTTAGTTTCTACTTCACCCACCCACAACTCATCTTCTAGCATTTGCACAACATCGGAAAAATCTGCAGGACTTACTTCTGACACAATGACGGAAATATCATCTGCTATTAATCCTAACCTCTCTCCAGAGGATAAGAAGATGCCACTGGACACCTCGCTTTCTTTTCCAGATGTATTTGATAATAGTCTAGGCCATACATCTGTGACTGTTCACAACATTGACACTGGTGATAATTCCCCCATTTGACAATACCCCCAACGTTTGCCATACCACCACAGAACTGAAGTCAAGAAACAAGTAACTGATATGCTTTCCCAGGGGGTTATTCAACCAAGTAGCAGCCCCTGGTCCTCACCCATAGTGCTTGTTACGAAAAAGGATGGCTCCTATAGATTTTGTATAGATTACAGAAAACTAAACTCCATTAAGGCCAGTTTCCACTTAGTCCCTTTGGTCGCGCAAATGAGCGAATGGCCCTCTGAGCATGCGCAGTGAACAAGAATTTTTTTCGCTGCGAATGATCTCCCGTTCGCTCAGTAGTTCAACTGAGTTGACCTACTGAGTGAATTCGCGCAGTGCCTTGGCACTTCAAACAATAGCAAGGCAGTGAAGTGGGGAGTTTCTGATATTGTGCAGCTAGTTTTGATATTTTAGTATGTTGGGAAAACCCCGAGCTTATAGGGTGAAATGAATTGCACAAACTATAGACACTTTAGGGTACCTCCTTCGCTCATTTTTACCTTCAACCCATACACTACGTTTTCTTGTAGTATTGCTACATCCTATTGTGTATTTCTTATGTATGGTTTGATTTGAAACATGAATCGTCAGGAAATGATTTTGAAGTGTAAACTGTCATGATTACTTGATAAGTTTTAACATCTTGCCTAAACCTTCCTGAGCTGTCCAGTATGGAACAACTATTTTTCTGTGATAATCCCGATGGTTAACTAAAAAGTGTTGTATTCTTCATGATTAAACTCAGAAGAAGGTGAGGTCTTTTGGTATCCAGATGGCAGGGATAAATACTATCAATAAACAAGAGCTAATAGCAATAAGTCAGCAACTGCAAGGACAACCTAATCAAATTGTTGACGAAAGTGAAACAGGGGACCCAAGCAATGTTAGTTTTGAGGAGGATTCACGGAGCTTTTCAAAATCCTTCAGTGCAGATTGTAGTGATGTTCCAGATGGTGTATTAAATGTGGAGTTGCTAGTAGAAGACATAAGAAAGTACGAGTGCATTTGGAATACTCGCTGTAGAGGATATAAAGACGCTACAAAGAAAAACAATGCATGGTCAGAGTTAGCTTCTTTGTTTGGGAAAGAAGGTAAATATCATTGTGTTGTAGCTGTCTAGCTTAGTTCTTAAGTAGAGAAATTGCAATGTATAGTTAATGTAAATATCTTTCAAATCGTTATAGTTGTGAATTTTCTATGAAGTAATGGAAATCAGGAGTTGTTAAAAACTTAACTGCCTGCCAGGATGAAAGGAAACAAACTTAGTTTACAAGGGGGGGGGGAAGAAATATCAGAACATTCGGTGGTTGTCCAACAAAATTTTTAGTAACGTTCACAGTTTATTGCTTAAAACAGAACATAGACTACTGGGGCATGACAGGCAAACATTGTCGAGCTTTAATGGATGCTTTATTACTTTAGTGGGCTTCTTGAAAAAAGTCTGGAAACACCTCAAAGACAACTTTAGTAAATGTCAACAAAGACGAGAGAGAATGCAGAGGTCAGGAGCTGAAGCACAAAATTTGCCAAAATGCAAGCTCTTTGCACAGTTACTGTTTATAAGAGATACCATCGCAAATTGACCCACTGTCAGCAATATTGACGATCCAGCAAGTCCTTGTGAATCAAGCTTACTCTGCTCAAATGCAATCCATGCAACCATTACAACAGATAAAACACCAGAACAGCTTTTGTCTCTCCCTACCACTTCTCAGAAAAGAAGTTCTGACCGTAGTGCCTCAAGAGTTCCAATGAAGAAATCCATGATAGAACCAGGGGATCAGTACATCATTGAAGCTTTAAAGACTGAGACTGAAAGAGAGAAAGTCATCGATCCTGACCAGAGCTTTGTTGAGAGTATCGTCCCTAAAGAATTTGCCACCCAAAAAGAATCGTCTAGCAAAAGTTGAAATCATGCAGCTTCTCATGAAATACGAATTTGCAGATGAGGAATGCTAATGAGGACACAACTGTTTTTTTCTAATTTGGTATAAATTGTAAAATTATTAAATCATTGACATATAAATCATTGATTATATATGGATTTTATGCATCAAAAGGATCAGATGTTCTTGAGACTAAGTCCCACTGCCAAGGGACTGACCCTACACCATTAAAATAGTCTCGAAAGTCATCGCATACTTTTTTGCATCTCTTGTATACTTGTGAGAACCAGTACAAGATACGGCTTGGAAACCCATGGTTTCAATTGTTTCTTCTGCCCAATCCCCCTCGGCAAATCCATTATTGAAACTGCACCCAAACATTAGATAATTATAAGTGAAACAACTGCTTTTGTGATTGACACTACTGTTTCAACATTTCAAACTATTGGCCTACGAAAAATTCTGAAACGTGAAGCACATATTCCAAATACATTTTCCACTTGTCGCTGTGCTCTTGAAATTCTGTAAGTGGCTACTTGCTCTTTTGGGCCTATTGAGGGTCTTGCATACAGTTTTATAAGGTATTCCTTCAATGGAAAAGCTTCGTCCCCTACGAAAACAAAGGGGAAAGTCTTGGAAGTCCCCCTGAGTGGTCTAGGCTGTGGTATATTCAGTACCTTTTCCTCCAAAGCATGATCCAGGACGCTTGCTGCAAAAACTCCCCCATCACTTTGTCTACCCGAATCCACAATATCGACTGATATACATTCATAATTAGAGTTAACAGCGGCCATTAGCACAATACTATGGGTTTTTTTATAATTATAAAAGTAGGATCCAGCTCTTGCAGGGGCTTGCATAACAACATGCTTCCCATCTATGGCCCCAATACAGTTTCCAAAATTCCATCTGCTTTCAAAGTGGTCTGCAATTGCGATCCATTCTGCTTCTGATCCAGGAACTTTTAGATAGCCTTGTGATGATAGTGCTTCCCATAGAGCTTCAGATGTTTCACGTACAATCCTTGACATGGATGTTTTACTAATTCTGTAACTGGCAGAAATCGTTGTTTGTGCATCACCAGTTACTAAATATCGTAATGTGACACATAACCTTTCACTCGCAGATATTGGCTCCCTTTTACTTCTTGATTTGGTTATAATTCGAGCAACAAATGAAAGGATTTCTTCAAAGCTTGTCGGAGTCATTCTAAAATATTGGAAGAAGTACTCCTCATCAAATAACCTCATATCTCTCACTAGCAGATGGTATTCGCCTTTCGCTTTTCGTTCAGAATATATCTTTTGTATCCAAAATCTCTTTCGCTTAACATGTGTTCTACGAAAACTCCTTCGTAATAATAAAATAAGTAGCAATTGCCTTCTTGTGAGCACCATCTTTTGTTTATTGTGTTATTATTACCGCCAAAAGGTATCACTCGACGAGTCGCTGGTCTTATTCGCTGCAATCGCCCATACCTGTCACTAGGGGTGCATTCGCTCATTTGCGCGACCAAAGCGACTAAGTGGAAACTGGCCTTTACAAAGATTGATGCTCATCCCCTTCCCCGTGTTGATGACCTGCTGGAGGCATTAAATAGAAACACTATTTCTAGCACTCTGGACCTTCGTAGCGGGTATTGGCAGGTAGGTATGCATCTATGCGACCATGAAAAAACAGCCTTTAGCACCCCTGAAGGTTTATATGAATTTTTGCGTCTTCCATATGGTTTGTCTACTGCTCCAGCTACATTTTCACGTGCTATTGGGATTGTCTTGTCAGGACTAACATACGCAGAGTGTCTATGTTATTTTGATGATGTCATCATTTTTTCTAAAAATATGTCTGATCACTGCATGCACCTAAATTCTGTTTTGACCAGGTTTCGCCAACATAACCTACGTGTTAAGGCTTCCAAATGCTCCTTTGGAGCTGACAAGATGGTTTACTTAGGTCATACCGATCCATATATGAATACTCTAGTGAATACTCTAGTGAGGGTATTCATACAGATCCAAAAAAATGAAGTAATAAAAGATTTGCCTTCACCTTCAAATGTGGAAAGTTTACACTCCTTTCTAGGTCTTGCAGGATACTACCGCACATTCATCCCTGATTTCGCTGCTGTGTCTGCCCCCTTACTGAATTAACTAAAAAACATGCTAAAGTTTTGTGGACTGACCGACATCAAAGAGCTTTTCAAACACTTAAGTGTCATCTTTGCTCTGCCCCTGTCCTGGCATACCCTGATTTTGAGAGGCCATTTTGGTTACAGACGGATGCATCTGACGTCTGCCTTGGGGCCGCTTTAGTACAGCGTGACGCCAATGGGCAAGAAAGGGTAATAGCTTACGCAAGCTATACCCTGTCACAGTGAGAGAAAAACTACACTGCCATGGAAAAAGAAGCGTTTGCAGTAGTAACTGCATCGTCACTGATAATAATGGTTTGCGTTGGCTTCATACACTTGAACCAAAAGGTAGGATTGTGCGTTGGTTAACGGACCTACAGGAATTTGACTTCGATATACAGCATAGGCCAGGCAGCTACAACCAAAACGCTGATGCACTTTCGCGCCTTAACCACTACCCAGCTAGTAATGCTGTTGGATCTATCAGTTTAATAGTTGACAACAACTTGCTCGAGGCACAAAGGAATGACCCTGATATCAGTAAGGTCATACAAATAAAAGAACAAGGGCTTCCAAAACCTCCTCCATTTGTATGGAAAGACAACCCCATTTTGCGTACCTACTGGGAGTGCTGAGATCAACTTTTTGTCAGCAACAGACCTCTTGTCCGTTCCCTCGATAGCAAAATGCATTTTCCCAGACAGGCTGTTGTTATTCCCATTACCCTAGTACCTAAAGTACTTGAGGGATTGCACAGCAGCCCAGCAGGGGGTCACATGGGCATTACCTGCACCATCCATCGAGCACGAGAACATTTTTTCTGGCCTTACATGCGCACATCCATAAGACATTTTATCCAACATTGCATATCTGCAGTCAAAGTAAGCACTTACCCCATCAACGAAAGGCACCACTCCAACCTATTCAGGTAAGTGAGCCACTTGTCTTCTGGGCTCTTGACTATATGGGCCCCTTGCAAGAAACTGCTTCTGGTAATAAACACATACTGATAGTGATGGACCACGTCACTAAATGGTGCAAAGCTTTCGCCACAAAAGACCAAAAAGCCCGAACTGTTGCTGAAACACTCGTTTCAAGATTATTTTCTAGATTCGGTCTCCCTACTGTCATCCATTCAGACCAAGGAAAGGATTTTGACAGCATTATTATGCATGAAATCTACAATCTGATGGGCCTTAAGAAAACACGCACCACTGCTTACTACCCACAATGTGACTGACTTGTAGAACGACAGAACTGCACATTACAAGACATTATAACGAACTTCGTTTCAGACCATAGTTTAGACTGGGACCAGTGGCTAGATCAGGCAGTTTTGCTTATAATACCAGTGTGCACGAGTCAACCAAAATGTCTCCATATGAGATGGTTTTTGGAAGGCCAGCTAGGATGCCAATTGAGGTTGAAGAGGGGGTGCCTCTGCAAAACCCTAGTAGTCAGTCAGATTACACCCGGTCCTTGAGGAAAGCCATTCAGCTAGCAAATCAGGTAGCACAGAACAGAAAAACCTAGTAGAAGCTAGAACAAAACAGTCTGACCAATATGACCAGGGTCACCTTACTTGGAAACCATTCGAAGCTGGACACTTGGTGTGGCTATCTCGTCCCAAGACATGGAAATTTGGGAGGAGATGGGTCAGGCCATATAAAATCTGTAGCCAAAATAGGGTAAACTATACATTACAGTCCAACACAGGGAAATGCCTTATAGCACATCATAATCAGCTAAGACACTGCCCCACTCCGTTGAACTCAGGTTCGCCTGTACAACCCACGGACGAAAGCCCAGGAATAGTGTTTATTGACCCTGGGGTAGCAGCAGAGCGGGAGGTCCCAGTTGTTGAACATGGTAATGCTAGACCCGCCCACCTTCGTCAGACCATAAACCCTCCACTCCGTTTTGGGGACTTTGTTACCCATTAGTATTTGGAACCTTGCCACCTGTCAAGCTTAGAGGGGGGAAGGTGTAGTATTTGCCTTGAACAAGCCTTATGTTAATCCTACTTGTGTTGAGTTATATACTTGATTCTCTCTCCTGTAATCTTGTGTCCAACTGTATTTGTACAGTTTATATTTGCTATGTAACGTGGTGTTATGTATATCTTATATACCTGTTGATTGACATGATTCAGACTAGCGACTTATACAGGGAATGCTTGTAAAATCTAGTTAGTGTTTAGAGTTGGAATATAGAATCTACATCGCAACAAGTTCTCTGTTTTTGGCCTAACTCTGCGAAACCCGTACACGCCACAATCCCACATATTACTCCAAGAATCTATAAAGTTTCGTGCATTTCTAATAAGTCCTATTGCAGACTCATGCGATAACTCTAGTCTTTTTGTCATCAGTTTCACCACATCATTATTTCCAACTTTATATGATTGAATAAGCAAGTTGATCTCCCAAACCTCTTTACGTACGCCATTAATACTGAGTAATTGGAATTGGTTTTGTTTCAACCCTTCATACCTTGATGATAAAAGTTCAATAGTTTTTGTAGCTATTCCTCGAAATTTTGTGGCCCACACAGTATAAGGGTTATTAGCGATAGGACCTTGTCTTTCCATCAGTGTAAATATCCGTCATGTATATTTTATCATCCTCTATGTACATATTTTCATGTAGATACTTCATCATTTTGAGAAAGTGATCTCTCTTGACTTCATACTTCTGTTTGTCAGAAATTAACAGGATAATATCCTGTTTTTTCTTGTAATTGAAGCTGAGATGAGGTATGAATCCACCATCATAATAATATTCTTTACCAGTATTCATCTTCTTGCTTTTAAATTCCCTAAACTAATATTCCCAAAAAGAGATGTCTCTCGAAGTTATATGTAACACAATGGAAGTTTTTTCTCCACAGGAGATAATTTCTGTCCTGTAAACTTTGTCCGGCGATACAGTGTTTACTCTTATCAGGTTTCTAATCTACTGTGTATAAGCGCGCATTTCATCTGCTACTAAAAATCTCAAAACTGTTTTCCTAAAAAATGTGTTCTTATACCTTATTAAAGAAGAGATTTTTGTCTTTAAAGTTGGTTTTTTCTCTAGTCTTGTTATTTTTTAGCGTGTACTATTATCACATCTTTATCATAAAGTCTGATACCCAAATGGGTCTGATCTTCATCCCAAGATAATCTCTAACACATAGGTTTTTACATTGTTCAAGTGTTGTACTATCCAACCTACTTTCATAAGGTGTTGTTCTGTTCGTCCATAGTTGAAGTAAAGCATACACACCATTAACATCATTGCAGAATTGTACCTTTCCTTCGGTAAACATTGACGTAATACTGAGCTGTTTTTATGTCCTCGATTTGTTGATTTCCACTCAAGAACTTTACTCTGGTCTGATCCATTTTTGCTTATCATCTAAATAATTCTCAATAAGTTCTTGTAGTTTTTCTAATCCGAGATAACTAATTGAACATTTTTGTTTTCCTAAGCGAATTTTTACTTTGTGAGGTGCATACTCAAATTCTATTCTTGTAGAAGGAATACTTGTGTTGAACTGTTGTATACAATTCATGTTTAAAACTGAGACACAGTTAGATTTTCTGGCATATTTTCCATTTGATCTAGTTCTTGCTAGCTTTTTTAAAAAAGAAATGACATGAAGACAAAGAATCGCTTGAATTTATAGAACATTCATAACAGTTTTTTAACATGAACATTAATGTTTACAAGAAGAAACCTTGTTCAAAAACGTAGAAATATTTAAAAAACTAAAGATTAAGTTCATTAATCATGTTCTTAATTTTCAATAACATGTCCCTGTATTCTTGATATGTTTCTTCACATTGTTTCTTAGCTGCTGTGTTGTCATGATCATCTTGCGATTTTCTTTTGGCAGACTTGGGGAAATTGTTAACAATTTCTTTCATGTTCTTGATATTGGAAATAACGTCTCTCGATAACTTTTCTGATAGTGTGATTCCGCTTCTTGTTGGTCTTACCACACCATCATCCATCTCATATAACTTGCGAAAATCCAGCAAAAGATTCCATTCTGTATTGCCTTCAGTTGAGACAGCTAAAACACTGCATGAATAATAGTCCTTCACCGTTAATCCATCTTCTTTACCATTGAATAGAGAAATGAATTTCTTTGTGTTTCCTCCTTCATATTTCTTCTCGGAAGCCGTCTTCTTGAATGGTTCTATAAGTTTGGAAAACTCAACATATTCGCTGATCAGCAACACATCATCAGTCTTGTTATTAGGATTGATGTAGACGTTTTCAAAGCCATCAACTTTGTCCGTCTTTAAATAAACATGTGAATCCAGGATATTCAAGAAATTTTGCAGGCATTTCTTTGGTAATTTCCAAGTATTCATGTTAGCAGTCATTCGAGCAATGTCTTTGCTTTCATTGTGTATGGTTAGACTTTCAGTCTCTATTGTTACAACTGCATAATTTTCTGGCATATTTTCCATCTCTTCTTATTTCTTGATTCACGGCTTTACTTCTTGATTCACAACTAAGATTGAAAAATGACGCAAATTCACTCAATGTATAGATGCTAGAATGAAAGTATTTCTTATGGTAAAGACAATAGTTATGTGAAGGGATTTTTCTGTGAAGAAGTCTTTACGTGAATGATTTTTTATGTGAATGAGTTTTTGTGTGAAGGGCTTTTTATATGAAGGATTTTTTACGTGAAGGATTTTTTATACAGAGGATTTTTTATACAGAGGATTTTTTATAGAGGCTAATGATTGACAGGCTAAACAACCCACAATTTCTGATTTGACTTTGGTACCAAGGTGTGGAAACCATACATTTTCTCTTATGAGTGCTGTTGTTTTGGAATGTCTTAGGTGTCCTTGGTGTGCCAGTTTGATAACCTGGTCTTGCAAGGAGTCTGGAAAAATCACCCGTGGTCCACGAAGAAATACATGGTTTACATGATGAAATGTAATTTCATCTTTGATCTGCTTGTAAGGCTTTAAACGATCAACTTTTCAGAAACCTGTTTTTAATGCTGCCTTTAATGCTCTATGAGTTCTTTTGTAGTGTTTTTGATTTCGTCTATTGTGAAGGAGTCTGGGACCGCAGAATTAGCAAGGAAATTTAAATATTCCTCTGCTATGTTGCTCTGCTCTTTTGATTCGATTTTCACAGGGTGACGTGAAAGATAATCTGCGGGTTTATGTGCACCTGCTTTATACACCACTGTAAAGGCATATTGTTGCAGCCTTAACATCCAACGCTCGATTCGTGCAGGTAGGTTGAATAGTTTATTGCCATAGATAAGTTCTAGTGGCTTATGATCCGTATATAATATGAACGGAGTGGCATATACATATATGTGGAAATGTTCACTACCCCAGACAATGGCAAGAGCTTCTTTTTCTGTCTGGGAGTATCTACTCTCCGTGTCAGTCAATGATCTGCTGGCATAATCTACGATGTGTGACTTGTTTGTCTTGGGATTTCGCTGGGCAAGACTTGCTGACAAACCTACGAGGCTTGCATCTGCAAGAATTTGTGTCTCTTTTATAATGTCGAAGAAACTCATCACAGGGCTGTTTGTTAAAGCTGCTTTTAGCTTTTCATAAGCTGCCTGATGTTCATTTGTCCACTGAAATGGCATGTCTGCACAAGTCAATTTGCGAAGAGGCTCTGTAATTGTGGCAAAATCTTTAATAAACTGCGCACTATAGTTTGCCATTCCTAGAAGACTTCTTACTTCACTAGCTGTCTGAGGCTGTGCACTGTTGACAAAAGCTGCACTTTTGTTTGGATCTGGTTGTGTTCCTTATTCTGAAAACAAAAATCTGAAAAACTCTAAATTCTTCCTTACAAACTCACATTTTGTGATATTTAACTTAAGATTGTGTTCTTGTAATCTTTGTAAACATGCTTTCAGTGCTCTATGATGTTCATCTCTTGTCACAGCAAATAGTATGATATCATCGGCCATATTTTTGACTCCTTTAATTCCTTTCAGAACGTCAGTTAGTGTGCGTTGAAATATATCTGCTGCTGACTTCGTTCCATAATTGAGTCGCTTATATCCATACAGTCCAGCATGCATAGTAAATGTAGTCATGCTTCGACTCTCTGATGATAACTCTAATTCACGGTAGGCTTGTGACATATCCAACTTTGAAAAGAACTTTGCACCATTCAATTCCATGGATATATCTCTTACTGTTGGTATGGGATGGCGTATCCATTTTATTGCAGTGTTTGCAGCTCTCATGTCCACACACACACACACGTATTCTACCATCCTTTATTGGTATCATGACTATTGGCGAAACCCAGTCCGTATGTTCCGTATCAGGTACTTTCTCAATAATATCTTGTTTTTCGAGCTTCTGTAACTCCACTTCCATCTTGTCTTGAACATGAAAGGGACTTCTACGTGTCTGTTGACAACTGGTTTCACTTTTTTGTCAATGCTGAGTGATTTGCTTATCTTTCAGTTTGCCAATACCATGAAATACTGTCTGATGTAGTGCTATGATTTCTTTTGCTTTTAAGTCGGGAACGTGATCCAGGTCCAGCAATTGACTGTTCTGCATATAAGACACTTGAATTCTGTTCCAATTCAAGCTCACAAGTCCTACTTCTTGTGCAGTCTTTGAACTCAGCAAGCAACCTCCATCGTCTGCCATCATGTAGATGGTAGCAACATTACTCTTTCTCTTGGTTTCGAGTGTTGCAAGAAACTTTCCTTTAAGGTGCACATGGGTCTTTGAATTAAACGGCATCACTTTGATATTAGTCTTTTGTAACCCAACACTTTCCAATGTCTGCATGTAGATTTTATTACTGATTACATTGATTGAGGATCCTGTATCAATGAGAAAGATAATCAGTTGACCGTTAACGCTAATGTCCATACGCTTTGATGTATACCCTTTTGTTTCTACCATATAACAGTACTCAAAATCGCTGTCGGAATCGACATTCTCTGCTGTGCTCACTTGATGTATGGCAGCGCTCTGCGGGGCTGTTTGAGAACGGATTACTTTTGACCAACATACTTTCGCAAAGTGATTAAGCTTTTTGCAGTTTCTACATTGTTTACCCTTTGCGGGACAGTCGGAATGTCGATGGGGTCATACTCCACCACAGTTACGACAGGTTTTTCCTTGACTGTCTCTGGAACCACTTCGTTGGGTTGGGTTTGTTTTCTTCTGAAAATAACGTATGTATTCGGTCCCTTCACCCTCAATAGCTGCTTGAAGCATACTCATTTCCTCCTGACGCCCAAGAAGTAATAAAGTCTTTAATGTCATTTGATTGTCACACAATGCTAGCTTACGAAGGCGACTTGAAGTGCCATGCAAAACCATCTGCAACATGATTTCAAAATCTAGGTCATGAAAGTCACAGGTTTGCCCCAGGCCACGCAAGCGAGTGTGAAATTTATCAATGTTTTCGTTAGGCTCTGGTGTGGCTTGTCGAAATTTATATACCTCATAAACTCTATTCGTTTGGGGTTCAAAATACTTGGTTAGTTTGGCCAGAGCTGTGTCAAAATCAGCATCGCCACCAGTGTCCGGTACTTGACGAAATATGTCTCAAACGCGGGGACCAGCGAGAGAAAGCAACATTGCATGCTTACATTTTGCAGCAGTTATATCATTTACAATTAAGACTGTGTTAAAATCATATACTCATAATCACATGCACCAATGTCCGTATCAGGATCGAAAGGCGGCATGTGTAACATGAAATTGCTAGCCATAGGCATAGTACTTCTCATCGCCAGTGTTATATGCTTGTTATATACTTATTATGAACTTGTTATCACTGTGGGTTCCCATACTATGCTATGATGATAATAGATTGTAAATAGAGACCATGCAAATGGTGTGTATGAATACTCAAAGCTAATACTTGATAACTGGCCTACAACATGTGATATATATCATGGGGTTTGGTAACTAATTATATTATATAATCACTACAACTGTCAAAACATCCCATAGGAATATCAACATCTTCCATACCGTCTTTCTTTGTCCATGGAAAATCACTGTAAAAGAGAAATGTCTTTCTTGCTTGTATGATTATATTAACGTTTTGGTCAGTTATTTCATCATGGTGTTTTGCAACTGAAATAGCCTTTTTAAACAGGTCATGATATGGATGGATAGAAACTCTCTACATCAAATGTAATGAACATGCACTTTTGTTTATGCTGTATGTTGTTGAACCAATTGATTGACTTTTGTAGCATTTCTTATGGTACTATTGATCTTGCCTAGTATCTTTTTACTGATCTTCCCAATTTCAGACTTAGAGGGATTAATTAGTCTAAATGATTTGAGACAGGGGAATTTCTCTTTGTGGTCTTTACTTGTGATATAAGTTTGGACTTTTTGACTTTTTCTATTTTGTCATCAATTGAGAACTTATCCGCACTTTTCTTGGTTTCAATGTTACATGCTGATACTCTCTTCTGGTTAGACTTTTTATAAGTTTTTGTAATAGTCTCTGACAGTGATTTCATGTATCCTGTTGGATGCATCATATAGGTATTTCGAGACTTCTCAGCAGAAACCAAAATTTGAGGACTTTACTTTATATTTTACTTTATATATTTTTAAATTGGATACCATAGATCAATTCCATCATATTATTTTCAAAATCACATAATTCCTCTATGGTTGGTGGATAACATCTAGATTTAAAGCCAAATGGTTCTTTATATGTTCGCTCTAATGTCCTGAAGAATTGAGGAGCTTTCCATCGCATACATTTAATGAGACTTTCAACTTTGGATGTTACTTATAGCTTGCGTTCATGATGATTTACTAACAGAATGGTCTTCTGCAGCCTGCCAGGTAGTAGGTGGAATGCATGCAGTTATATATTGCACTTGTAGGATTGTCAATCTTGATACATTTGCCTTAGAGCTAAGGATTCCTGCTTTTAGTCTGGTTAGAACTGTCATCTGCAAAATAGGTAGGATACAAATCTGTTTGAAGAAACACTTGTATCACTTTAGGGCATTATATGCATTATATATATATATATATATATATATATATATATATATATATATATATATATATTATATGCATTATTATATATTATATATTATTATATGCATTATATGCAGCAGTTTTCTGTTAGAATGGTGAACTCACAGGACTATATTATATGTTGTGGTTTACTCGAGTCGATTCAGTTATTTGTAGATGAGAATCCAAGTATTCATTTGTTTCCACATATGCACAAAGTATACAATCCACCTCTCAGTGTGCCCTGGGCACTGCAGAGAGCCACTTTGTTAATCAGAGGCTCCATGGGGTATGCACTAACAAAATCATGATAGTTGCCAGGAAATGGATACCATTGAGCATTATTTATCGTACAGTTACCATTTAATCCCAAGTTATACACAAATATAGAGATATTCCACTAAGGATTGAAGTAATTGGCTCACAGGTTGCCACCCATGTTGCTGGGGGTTGGAATTTCTGGACACTATTAACAGGGGGAGGTGGGATTTGTACAATCACCTTACTAAATGTAAAATAACTAAATGTTAAAGGTATGACTCAAAAATGAGTTTGAATAACAGCACTACATGACCCTAATGAGAAATCTCATCACATTTAACATGCACTAATTAGTTACACAAATTCAAAACTTAAGCCCTGTTTACACTACAACTTTTAACCTGGGTTGAAGTCAACCTGGGTTCAACCTAGGTTCAACCCAGTATCGTTTACACTACGTTGTCTGCAAAGTGCACTGTAAACGCAAAGTTGGGTTGACCCTGGGTTAGTGACGTCACGAATGCACTTCGCGCTAAATAGGGTATTTTCAAAATGGCAGATGACAACGAAGAAAGTTTATTGTGGGGATTGAACTTTGCACGGCAAGTATTTTTGTTGAAATTAGTGACACTGTGTGTCTACCATGCTCTGAAGTGTAGGTATGTGAGACAAAGAAGGAGACAAGAGGGATTTTAGTGAAGAAGAATAAATCGAATGGAAGCTTATGTATGGTGGAGGGCATGAAGAAATCAGATAGCATTTCAAAGCCTAATTTCGGAGTTGTCCCGATCAAGAACAGTTGTCAGGTCGTTGTGGAGAGACAGAGGAGTGGATGCTGGTGGGATGTTGTGGTTGAAGGAAGTTTTGAAGAGGAAGACTGGATAAAAAAGTTTAGAATGAGTCATAGAACTTTTTGTTTTTTGTGTGAAGAGCTTGAGCCCTATTTGGTAAGAGAAGACACTCGATTTCGACAAGCAATAAGTGTACGCAAGCGAGTAGCTGTTGCTTTGTGGAGATTTGCTACAAATGCGGACTATAGAACAACTGGACATCTTTTTGGCATATCAAAAGGGAGCATCTGTGTTATTTTAGGTGAGTTCTGTACAATTATGGCTAAAGTCATGCTACCAAGGTACATAAAAATACCTACTGGTGAAGGTCTCCATAAAGTTATGGAAACTTTTGAAGAGAAGTGAGGCTTTCCACAATGTGCAGGAGCTGTGGATGGTTCACATATACCAATTAAAGCACCAACATCATTCCATGCTGATTATTACAACCGTAAAGGGTGGCATTCCATTATATTGCAAGGAGTAGTTGATTCTGCATACACCTTTATTGACATCAATGTTGGTTGGCCAGGGAAAGTTCATGATGCCAGAGTTTTTGCCACTTCAACAATGTTCAAGAAGGGTGAAGCTGGCAAGCTATTCCCTGAAACCAAAGCCAAGAAAATCAATGGTGTGAGAATTCCAGTCATGATCATTGCTGATGCAGCCTACCCTCTGTTGAATTGGGTTCAAAAACCCTTCCCTGATCATGGAAATCTGTCTCGCGAAGAAGTGCATTTTAATTACCGGTTAAGTAGAGCGAGGATGGTGGCAGAGAATGCCTTTGGTAGGCTCAAAGGAAGATGGCGCTGTCTTCTGAAACAGGATGAAGGTGACATTGATAAAATGAACAATGGTGTTGCTGCATGCTGCATTTTGCATAATATATGTGAAATGTTTAAGGAAGAGTTTGACCCAGATCTGCTACAGGAAGTAGGATTGGGTGTTAACCAAATAAATAATGCAGCTATTGAGCAAGACAATGGCTCATTAAGAAATGCAGATGAAGTAAGAAATGCTTTGGTGCAGTATTGCCAGGATACATATATATAGAACTTTTGAAACTTACATGCTGATTTACATGCTAAGTGAAGAACATTTGCCATATGCTAACAAACCTCTATATTCCTAAAGCAAAATTTAACAAAATTGGCCATATGCTAGTAAATCTCTATCTTCCATAAACAAAAAGCAAAGACAACTCAAAAATTGGAAATTTAACCCAGAAGGTAGAATTTCATCAGCAACTTTAAATTTGAGTTTCAAAAGTTTCTTGTGTCAGCAGTTAAACAGAGGTTGCATGCATGTTTTGCCAAGCAGTTCTTACTAAGAACTTTCCTAAGAAACTTGAAAGAAATAAAAGATATGACACTACAAAATAGGCCATGGAAATCATTGGATATGATGAGGAAACCAAAAATGCATTTCGATTCTAGGAGCTTTCAATATGTCAAGTTCCTTAAAACGTTTTGAAACTGTGTGCTCTATTTGGTACCATTTTTCAACAAAGTTTAAACATGCTCTTCTCAGAAAGATTTTCCTACATGAAACCAATAATGCTCAGTAAGTTTATGTCCCATTATGTTTTATGGAAGTTCAATTAACATTTTACTAGCAAAAGTGATGCAAAAAGTATATGAGTAATATATCATTTTAGAAATTGTTGCTATAAATGGAGTCTTCCTTTTGTTCTTCTGAATTGCTGAGTGTGTTGTAGATATTCTGGTGTTGCTGTTGTGGCATATGATGCTGCATGGCTTGGAAAAAACTTTGACCTCGATACATTTGATTTCTGGAATTGGTCACTGGAAAGTTCTCAACAGTGGATGAAGCTGTTGCAAACATCTCAGCCATCATCCTCATCATCATGATATCATGTTGCTTTTCATCTTGTCTTCTCTTTTCCTCCCTCTCCATTTCTCTTTTATGTCGCTCTTCCTCCATCTTGAAGAAGCAATCATCAAATACCTCCTGTTGCTTGTGGATAATTTCACAAACATTTGCGAGATTTATTTCATTCCTACTCTTCTTCTTACTACTACCTCGCCTGTATGGCAGAGCTCTCTCCTTTCTCTGAACCGTGACCCCTACTTCCTTGGGGGTAGGTGTGCTTGTACTGGCGTCTCCTTCACTCAAATCCAGCACATAGTCATTTACTACACTTGGACTATCACTTTTGCTTGACCCTGGCGTTGGGGGGCTTTCTGCTGCAGTAACTGAATCGTCTTCTAATGAGCTACTCTCAATGGTATGGCTCTCAAGCTCTTCATCGGCATTACTTTCAAGAATACTTACTGGTCTTGTTATTGGCCTATCTCCCAATATTTTATCGATGCTTTCAAAATACTTGAACGTCTTCCGATTACTTCCAGACCTGTTGTTACTGTCCTTACCTTTCTTGTATGCTTGCTTTAACTGTTTTATTTTCTCCCTGACTTGTATAAATGTGCGAGTGTATTCTCCTTCCTCCCCAAGTCTCCTTGCAATTGTCTCGAATACTGGCCGTTTTCTGGTACAAGAATCCAGCTGCTGTTGAATCCCTTCGTCTGCCCATATTTCAATTAGCGTAAATACTTCATCGTCTCCCCACAGCGTCCCCCTTTCAGTCTTTCCTTCATTCATTCTTTTGATATAAAGGAGAACCACTAATTTTCAAAAGTCCACGACAACTTTTCATGCGACGTCCTATTTTCGCGCTCTTTGATATTTGGCTCGAAAAGCGCATGCGCGTACCAATCATTAACCTGGGTTCAACCCAAGTTTGCGTTTACACTACATTTTCTGAAACCTAACCCAGGTTCAACCTGGGTTCAACCCACCTTCAAAGAAGGGTTGGCTTAACCTGGGTAAAACCCAGGTTGGCTGTGTTTACACTACAAAATTTCTAACCTAGGTTAACGTAAACCCAGGTTCAACCCAGGTTGAAAGTTGTAGTGTAAACAGGGCTTAACACAAGGTTTGGCATGTAAACCAGCCATCTGTGTAGTTCTCACAAAAGTGACTGTAAGAAAAGTATCACACTGAACTGGCAACCCAACATCTCCTGATATCACTTGCCATAGATGTTTCAATAAGAGTGAGGGGTTGCAATACTGTCAAAAATGTGTTAGCAGGAGGGTGGCACTTAGGCAGTATAGAGTACCCTGTAAACCACCTTAAGACCATATTGTTGGAACATGCTTGTAGTCCTGATTTGGAACTGATGTTATGCATTGTGTATCGATATGTATAGACCAGCATTACGTATCGACATGTATGGACCAGATATGACAGAGAAGACCTCATGAGACATTACACAGGGCTCGTGCAGGTCCTTGAACTCCTTGAAAAGTGCTTGAATTTGAAATTTGATTTTAAGGGCACTTGAAACTCCTTGAAAATGGGAAGTTTTCCTTGAAAATTGATGACACTCCTTGAAAGTTATGACTGTTTCCTGTTTACATCATTCACAGCAATAGAGAATGCAGATAGTGTACAGAAGATCATAGAAGTAAACTCGTTATACGCGTATGCCGAGAAATGTTCCATTTGTTTTATTTTAGACGCTATAATATCCTAACAGAACTATGAGGCATCTGCATGCAGCCCGCTTAACTTATGGATCTCTATATACTAAGATCCCTATATGATAATTTATGCCAAACCAATCAGATTGCTCGAAATTGTACCACGTGATCCATTTTTAGCCCGATTTTAATGACACTTCTTCTCCTGGGCCTGTTGGGGGATCGTCATGAAACTCGGTTTAGGGGTTCTCCTTGGGGTCTACTTACTCACAAAGGAGGGATTTTTCCATATCTGCTCTTTTTGCTGAGATATTCCACTTTCAACTTATGCCCATTGCTTTCCTATACCCTCCGCCATGCTCACTTGACACCTCTGCGCAGGACTGTTGCTTTCACGTTGGCGAATGTTCATCTAGGACGAAGTAGCTGTGTTTGTTATCGTGAGGAGACTTTTGTCGCTGTTCTTGCAGGTAAGTTGGTTCTTTTCTTCTTGCATGGGTTTATTTACGATTTTCTGTATTTCCTTTGTCCATTTTATCCGTATTCTACTGTTGCAAGCCATTAATTTCCACATCTTTCAACGAGATCCAGCCACCTTCCATCGGGGATATTGCAGCCATGACAGTTCCTCTCCAAGTTGTTCGATTCTATGTACTAAATCACTGTGCTTTTACAGCTAACTTCTGAAAACATACTTAACATATGTTTCAACTTTTAGTCTGTGCTAGGTTATGACAGTTTTGTTTTCCTTGCCTATTTAGATGACATGGATGGAATGGCATGCATGCTGCTTTTAGTTGCGAATGGTTTGATTAGGACTACAGTAATGTTGCCATGTGATTTGACTTGGAGGAGAATTTCGTCATTCTTCTTCCAGGTTTTGGGTTTTTTTCGCTTGATTTCATTTGCTAAGGTACTCTACTTTTCTTACTACATTGTGATGAAATAATTACGATATGTTTACTGTTGTATTCCTTGCTAGATTAGAATCTATTCATTGCTTTTACCGCATGCACAGATGATATAGGATATAGTTGCGTTTGGGGATGAAGTTCTGGTATATGGAATGCTATGACTTGAAGTATGTATAGAGGTATCGCTGAATGTTGTTGGCCTAATTTTCTACTTTTGCAGTTTTTACTTTCACTCTTAAGGGTACGAGGGGATTCCCAAGTTCATATCACGATCGCAGACCTGCAATCTTTTGTTTTCCAACAATAGTTTTATCACAGACCACATGTTTGTAGTTGAAGGAATGTTTACAGAAGGGATATTTGTCTTGCAAGTTCAGATAGAAGGTTGTTGTGTCAGTGCCAGGTATGTGGTGTATTTTATTTCACAGATATGGAGTTACTTTTTACAGTGGTTGTGTGGTACCATAGTTGCTTTTTGCCTCATTCCGGTTGCATTCATTTTCGCTGCTACAGTAGAGATTTGTGACTACAGCAGGTACTTGAAGTACACCACTCTGACATTGTTTATGTTTTAAATGTTGTTTGTAGGTGCTACATAGCTCTTCATTTCTGCAACACAGTTATTGCTGGCTAAAGCTAACGTTTTATCCAAGCTATTCTTTGGATAATTGCAGTTTTAATACATCTATTTTTCAGTTTGTTTTTGTTGTATTGCTTTGGGGAGAGCATCACATGTATTCTCTCCAAACCCCTTGAGGGGAGTGTTCCATTATCCCAGTACAGTTTGTAGTCTAAGTCACCGCTGTACTATTAGCTACATTTGCCAAATCTTATACAGACATGTTACTCATATCATGCTCTAAAGTACTGTTGTATTGAACAGATTTAAGTAAATTACTCACAAGACCTAACCAGTGTCTCTTTATTTACTACAGGTTCATAGTCATTTTCATTATCAATGGTAGTGCTTGTTGGAGTCAGGTTTGGGAGCTCTATTGTGCTCGATGTTTTCTACAAGGAAGCAAGTCACCTCCATTCCAAGATAATTTATTATAAATACCATTACTGATTTCCATAGACCATTCTGCACATGATGATCTAGAGTTAAGGGATTACGTAGTACTAGATAGCATGATCATTAATATTTTGTAGACATGATTTTTTGAGCCACCAGCATCCACCCCCACCCCAAGTACTCACACTGCACCCCAACTAAGATACATTGTCTTCTTTTTTGATGAACAAGGAAAAAGGGGCTAGCATAGGATTGGTGATGTCATCAGCCTATGCGATAGAGAGCATGGAATTGAGTTGTGTATTCGCCAAATTGACAAAACCATAGTCATGCCAAGTACTAACCATAGCCATAGTCAGATAAAACCATAGTCATGAAAAAGTCATAGGTCAGACATTGTGCAAAACATGCTCAGAAACCTGCAATATGCTATAGGGCCTTTTGACTTCCCTTATCACTGTATACTAAGACATGAAATAAGTAAACGTAATGTGCGTGATAGGACATTGGATAACAAGAGTGAGTGGATTTGATTCAAAGATTTATCTAAAGCTAAAAACATATAGGTTCAGGTCTGTTCAGAGTGAATGAATTGAAAGGGGATTAAGTGTTAATTGAAAGTGTGAGGGCGATAATTGATGCTTGGGAATTTAATGTAGGATGCTCTCCGGGGACAAGTAATCTCTTCTGTATCAACAGATTGTCCCTGATTTTTGTACAGCTAATGATGCTGCAATTAACAAGGGAGAGAGTGTGGCCAGTTGTAGAGAGGAATGGTCGTAAACAGCGGAAGAATTATTGTTAAGTTGTTGACGTGTTCCACAGCCATACGTTCTCTCTACAGCATTTGAGCAAACAAACACCACCTCAACTACCATCACGTATACACATGTTCTTAGAAACCCCCTTCCTCTCAGTTTTCCCAATTGCATTGCACCAATAGCAAACAAAGGATATTTCATATAGGGGTGCTCTTCGATACAATTATTCCATTTTCCGTGTAGGTACTCATGTCTTATGTTAATTTCATCAAATTTAGATTTATTAAGGCATGAGAATATTTCACATAATACCCAACGTCACAATCAATGAGATCATTACAAAATGCAGTGATAGAGAACAGGGGGTTAGGTAATCAACATCCTGTGGTCTCTATATAAGCCTGTACCAGTGTATATCTACCATTAGTGTCAAGTTCTGTAACAGCAATGCAAGGGAGGACAGTCACATTGACGCACGGTGACCAGAACGCGGTAAACCAATACTGTTTGTATTTATCAGATTGCCTATCACCTAACTCCCTTATTTCTTTACTTTTTCTATATAATTATGTCTATCTGTCATTTCTTGTAGACACTATTTATCAAGCAGGGGGAGAAAGTTGGGCGCATCAAATGGCGTGCCGCAAAAAAGTTGCATCTCCCAAAAGATACCACATTCATTTTTGTCACTGACAAAGGTGACAGAATTAAAGATTTAACGTAAGTTTTAAGTTCGTTTCCGCTATGCTATTCACGCTACACTATAGACACTATACATCAAAAGTCTTTCCTGTGTATTATCACACTAAGAATGTGTACAAGATCAATACTCCTATTTTCACATAACTGTAGCAATCAAATGTTTCTGTTCATACACATAGGAATAATCATACTTTTCTTTCTATTTCTCAATACAGGACAGCGTCGGCGCTACACATAAAAATAATGCCAGAGAAAAGGCGTCTGTCACACAAGAAAAAGAAGGCACACAATACTGACCAGAAAACACAGAAACAGAAAGAACCCAACTGTACAAAAACAATAAACATTTTCATGTAAATATAATGTAAATATGTTTATTTTATCGTTTACATTTATTTTTTTCTATTTTATATAACATGCACCAAAAATATCAGTTGCTTTTCTATTTGCATCCTGCATCACAACCAATGCACTCCTATTATGTGCCTATGTATTGTTCCCTTTTTCCTCCACATCCGTTTGCAGTTCTTAGCCACATAAGTCCAAACATGAAACATGCTGTTAGATGGAAGAAGGTTTCCTAATCTATAATTCCTTTATTAATGTGAATCAAGCTGACTGCGGAAGTTATCCAGTTTTATTCATATGCATCTATCAATACGGCTATAACTGTAGGGTAGTATTTCTATGGCCTAGAGCAAGATGGTGCAATATATAGTAGGTACTGCATCTCCATGACTGTCTGATTATAACAGAAGATTCCAATAAATTATACGCTGTACTAATAGTGCTTTCCCAAGTATGGCAAGTAGATCATGTTCAAGACAGATCATTAAGAATTTTGCATAATGACTTCAATATGTCACCTGAAGTACTCCTTACAGGACCTACAAACAAAAGATCTATTGCAAACACCAAATGTAAAAGCAAACACATTTGGAGCTAATTCTCTCATATCCAGCGGTGTCCACCTCTAGAACACACTATCCGATGATATAAAAAATGTTACCTCAACTATGATATTTAAAAGAAGGACAAAAGAATGGAACGGGGATAAGTTCACCTGCAAAGTCTAAATAAACACAATGAGGCCCGATTTAGATCCTAAGAAATATTAGATTGAAACTGGCATTTAATTCATAGCCCGCTAAATGGAGGTTCCCCTTATGCCCATCAAAATGAACTGAGAAATTAGCCTTTGAACTAGCTTTTAATTGATAGCCCACTAAACGTGGGCTCCCCTTATGCCCATCAAAATGAATTGGCAAATTAGCCCTGGAACTAGCTTTAATTGATAGCCCGCTAAACGCGGGCTCCACTTATGCCCATCAAAATGAATTGGCAAATTAGCCTTGGACAGACTAACGCAGTGCTCCAACTCACCTGTATGATCCCGATTTTCAATGAGCAAGGAGAAAAAACCTAGCACACGATTGATGACGTCATGGTCCTCTGCAATGGAGCACGTGACTTTTAGCCTTGCATTGGCCAAATCGACAAAAACTGCGAAAAAAATTGTGCACAAAATACTCGGATACCTGTGCTAGGCTATGGGGCTTCTCTTAATAGTTCATCTGTTAGAGCCCCATAGCCTAGCACAGGTATCCGAGTATTTTGTGCACAATCTATCCACATCCCTTCCAAGCAATTGAACATCCAAAGAGTCATGCTGCGGAAACTGCTCTGGTGTGGGTGGATTCTTTACAGTTACATTGGGACAGGACTACCTCCTGTCCCAACACTACTTTGCCACATGGCCGACCCTCAAGCAGCAATAGCATATGGGTCGGCCATCTTCACAGCGATAAACATTCGTTATGTTTACGAATGGATTTCTTACTCGCTCCTCTGCTAACGTTATCCTTTGGGCCATTTCAGCAACAATACATTAATCACGAAAACTTTCGGCATGACAAATTTTCGGTCGACACTTTGACCGACAGTTTGTAGCGCCGAAACTTCCTATTGTCCAACTGTGACCGAAACTTTGTCACGCCGAAAATTTCAGAAAACTGACTTTTTCAAAAATTTCGCTTTACGGACTCTCTTCAGAACAGTAAACACTTTTAAGGACACCTAGTGGAAAGATACCATATTTGAGCTCTTTCAAGGCACCAGGTTATGAATTTTTTCATCATTTGATGAGATTCCAAATGTTTTCTCCCAAACAAGATTTCGTCCACTCGAAGGTTGTCAAAAATTGAAAAAACCGATTTTGCTTTTGTTCTTTGATGTAATATTTTTCGTCTTTTCTAATCTATACAAATAATGTCATCATCCTCGTCATCGATCAGATGGTCTTCTTCGTTTTCATCTTCTACGCATTCTGGAGTCGCTCCAAAGTTGTCACGGTGCATATTTATAACAGTCTTATCAAATATTGGGTACTCACCAGCATTATCAGCAATTTCATACTTGCTTCCAATAATGTTCTGGAACCATTCAAGAATATTTCTTCCGTTATCTCCAATCTTCAGTTCAACCTCTAGCATAATTTCTAGTCCTCCTTTCGGTATCGGTGAAGGCTGATATTTCTCTTCAAAAACATTCCCAGAGATCTTTCCTCCTCGCTCCAGGAAAAACCAAGCAGCTCTTGACAGCTCTTTTGGCACATGTCCAACAGTTTCGGCTATTAACTTTCCTGGACTTTTCAGCTTCCATGCAACCACATAGGGATCATGCATCAGAGCGACCTTATCATCTTCCTTTTCTGCACACAATCTTTGTCCTTTTCTGGGATTTTTTCATGATGCTTTTCCGTAGAAATGCCAACCCCTGCTTGCAATTTTTGTCTTAAATACAGATTCCATCGTGTATAAATAAGCCAGTAATTCAAGTGAGTTTTTAGCCTTTTGCTGTTGAGTGCTATGACAAAACAACAGATCCTTATACTTCAAATAAGTCAGTCCACAATATAAATGCCAATAAATTAAAAAATGTGAAGCGAAACCATTCCTTCTATTGAAGAACAATGCTTTTATTCATATTGACAAATTTAGAATTTAAAAGAAACCATTCTTCTTATTTTCGTCAATAAAAAATGGTTTCTTTTAAATTCTAAATTTGTCAATATGAATAGAAGCATTTTTCTTCAATAGATAGAATGGTTTCGTTTGACATTTTTTAATTTATTTACATATAGAATTGTGGACTGGCTCATTTGAAGTACCATTTTATTGAAGATAAATCTGGGAACAAGGGCAAATAAATAAGGAAAAGACAGTGTGCACATGCAAGTAGTTTAATGCAGACTGAAGGAAGAGAAAAATCAAGTGCATGCTATCATGGCTTTATACAAGTACTTTAATACATTAAAACCATCTGAGACATTGGCAACTGAACAGAATGATATGAGTCAAAGAGAAAAAGAGAAGGTGATTGATGAATTGCGCATCGTGGAAGAAAACAAAGGAAAAAGATCAAAGCACCGCGTGTGGACACCAGCTCAAAGAGCTGAGATTGGCAAGCACGCTACTGAACACGGCAACGCATCTACTGTAAGAATTCTAGATTTGAAGTACCCTGGATTAAAACGACAAACAGTCAGTGACTTCAAGGTGGCTTACTTGAAACTGAAACAAAGTGATGAAGCTGCTGATAGTGACATAACGGAGAGTGTAAAGAAAAAAGCCGGTCGACCCACGTTGTTACCCGAGAGCTTGATGAAAATAATAATTGAAACTGTTGCTAATTTGTGGCTTAGAGGAGCTCCTGTATCTTCAGCTGTAATTCGTGCTGTTGCCAGAGGTGTTATACTTGCAAGTGATAGATCGTTATTGTTGGAGAATGGTGGCTACATTGACCTCAGTACGGATTGGTCACGCCAAGTATTGTATCGCTTAGAGACCCTTGGTCAAAAAGTGACAAGTCGTATGGCTACTACAGCAAAAATTCCAATTGCTCCAGCATTGCTCAATGAAACAAAACTTGATTTCCAACGAAAAATCAATGCACTGCAAGCCTGGCATAAAACCCCAGAAGATCTCATAATTAATATTGACCAAACACCTCTACCGTACGTATGCACAGGGAAGCGCACTTACCACACATGTGGAGCATCAAGCGTCCCATTAGTGGGTAAAGGGAAAAAGAAGCAGATTACAGGTACATTCACCATCACAATGTCAGGGCAGTTTCTACCAATGCAGCTCATTTATCAAGGAACCACTGATTGGTGTATACCAAAAGGTGTGGAATTTCCTCATGATTGGAATGTCACATACACAGCAGCTCATTGGAGCAAGGAATCAAAAGCGATTCAGCATTTGCAAACGGTGGTTTTCCCGTATGTTAAGAAAAGAAAGGTCGAGTTACAGTTGCCTGAACATCAAAAGTCTATGTTGATATTTGATGTCTTTAGAGGCCAAGTTACCGATAAAATTACTATATTTATCGAAGAGAATGATTGTGTAATCGTGCACGTCCCTAACAACATGACCGATCACTTTCAACCACTGGATCTTAACGTAAATGGCCACGCGAAAGAGTTCCTTAAGAAGAAATTCAAATGCTGGTATGCGAAACAAGTTTCAGATCAGATTGATCGTGGAAGAAGTGTTTATGATGTGCATGTGCCATAAAACTTTCCATTATCAAACCGATACATGCAGAATGGTTGCTAGGTCTGTACGATCATTTGAGAAACAGCTCTAGCACCATTATAAAGGGATTCGGAATGGCTGGAATCAAAGATGTGTTGGTGATGGAACTACCACCAGAAGATCCCTTTGCTGATCTTGATTCTTAAGCAGTTCTGAACTACTGATATATTGGACTAGAGACTATAAATGATATTTTGCGTTTAATTGGTTTCCAATATCTTCCATATTACATTTTGGTGTCTAGAGTATTTGTTTTTAGTACAACATAACCAAACTTGTAATGCATTGAGATACTTTTTGTGAGACTTTTATCAACTCAGTTGTTTACTTTCTCGTTCCGCCCACTGGTTTCGTATTTAAAGTTTTCTGAGTCCCCGTTTTATTTTGTGACGTCTAATAAAGAATGATTTGTAGAATCGACAATTTGACCAAAATATTTGACCGAAATATAGTCATATTTCACCGAAAATTTTTTCGCCGAAGTTTTTTCGCCGAATTTTTTTCCGCCGAAAATTTTCGTGACTAATGTATCACTTATAACTGTCTCCTAAATGCTTCCATCAATATCATGTCCCTCTGAAGGGTAGAGCTCCTCACACGGCGCACCAATGTTAAACAACACGAGTTACAGGATGAAGGGGACGAGATAGCAAGAAATAACACAAGTTATATACAATGGAACAAGTTATGAAAACAGACGATGTACAAAATGGCACTCAAATATAGTGTCTTTGAATGGCAATACAGCGACAGCGACAATAGCGGCAACAGCGACAACAGCTACGAGTTTATAACGGCAATACCAACACGACTCAGATAGCGACAATACGTAACAGCAGCAACTTCACAACGACTGTACCTAACGGCAACTATATCACGACTTTCACTAACTACTACTCACGGCGACTTCACATAATGACTGTATTACAAACAAGAACAGGTACTGATATCACATTAACAACACGCCCATATTACACTGACATATCAGGTACTTGAACAAAAGATACTGACAGAAACTGTGGCGATGCAAAGGCATGAAATGTCAATGACTACAAACAAAACTGGAATGAACGGAAACTAATGATATCATACAGCATTACATAATCATGAAACAAAAGACAGAACTAGTACTCTAACACAATGAAGCCCTTCCTAAGAAGAAACGATCATTTTATTGTGATGAAGTTGACAATGTGCCCGCAATACATAGGGATTCTCCTCCAGCCGATGTGTGTAATGTCCCTTCTGTGTCTCAAAGTGTTGCACATTCACCTGCCCCTTTAATAGCTGGGCATACCACAGAGACTCATCCTTCAGTTGAAGATGTAGTTAGTCTCTTCAGTGAACAGGACATTGAGGAGGAACTCAATGATCTTGAAAATGATTCAGTTTCACAGGATCTGTTTCTATCTGAGGTCGAAAATGCTGTAGCAATGGCAAAAATTACAGGTCCTCCTATTTCAGAGCATTTAGCTGGCATTATTACCAAGAAATTTCATCTGGGGCTAGAGCCCACACAGAGAAAGGCTCTTAGTGATAAGTATTTAGTACCTGACCATTGCTCTGGTTTCTACCGACCATTAGTGAATCATGACATTTGAAATTCCTTACGGTCAAGCTCAAAAATTGCCGATAAACATGTTACTATGTGGGAAGATGCTCTTATCACTGCCTCCAGTGCCGTTGCTACCTCTGTTGAAGACCTTTTGAAAAGTCACGAAATGAAATCCCCTCTAGATTTCCAAAGTGTAGTTTTGTGTCAAATTGACATTATAACCCTTCTTGGCTTTATTTCATCTGAATTGTCTTATCGACGCAAAGAAGCTTTGTGCCCTCAATTGCACCAGAGTATAAACCTGCCTGCAGTCGCACTACACAACCCACCACACTCTTATTCAGTGATGATTTATCAAAAGTGATGCAAGTTTGTACAACTAGTCTGCTTCTCTGCACCAAGTTTTCTGCCACATGGCCTTACCGATGTGGAGGATATCAGCGGTCGCTAATCAGAACAACTCTTTTTTATTGCAGAAGGGGAGGATGAAGGGAAGGAAATGATTGAGCAAGAATTGGAAAATGTAAAATATAAGGTATCCAGTATCTATACATTTATTGATGAAACTTTGATTGCATATCTAAACCATAGAGTTGCTATGTTTCCAGCAGGCCAGATTAGTCAGTATATAGAAAATTGGAGATAAATAACCTCAGACCCCTTTATTCGTAATATTGTATCAGGTGACAAAATTGAATTTGTGAGTTATCCTCCATCTCAACAGCATTGTCCACCAAACAGTTTTTCAGGGGCTCTGTTTCCACAAATAAACAGCAAATTAGAGGATCTTCTATTAAAGGGCGTTATTAAACCTGTAGAACATGAGGAATTTGAATTTGTTTCTCCCATATTTCGTGTGCCGAAGAATGACGATAGAGTGTGACTTATTTTGAATTTGACAAACTTAAACTCATTTCTTGTCTATCATCATTTCAAGATTGAGAGAATCCAACATATATTAAGCATGATTACTCCTGACTGCTGGATGGCTTCTATCGACCTAAAAGACGCTTACTACAGCGTGAAAAGTCATCCTAGTCATCAGAGATATCCAGACTTAACCATCAATCTGCCAAAAATTGGTCTTTGAGGCCTGATCCTAATGCCATGATTATAGATGTGTTCCCTTTCTCCTGGAGTCGTAAAACATTTTACTGCTTTCCTCCCTTCAGTTGCATTCTTCCTGCTTTACAAGAGATTCGACAAGACAAAGCCATAGGAATACTGGTCATCCCAAAGTGGCCCACTCAACCGTGGTTTCCAATTTTGACAAAGATGCGTCAAGCTTCACCAGTTCACCTTCGAGCCAAGAAAACTCTATTGTTGTTACCTTCAATGCCTCATCAGCAACATCCATTGCGTCCCAAATTGAAACTGATGGTTTGTTTAGTGTCCGGGAATCTTTAATTAATCAAGGTTTCTCACCAGCATCTGTGAACATTGTTATGTCCTCTTGGCAAACTTCAACACAGAAGCAATACACTACATATATAAACACTGGTTAACATATTGTACAAAATATCAATATAATCCATGCAATCCACCTACTAACATCGCTGTTCAGTTTTTGACATCCCTTTATGAACATGGGTTATCATATAGTTGTATTAATATGGCATGTAGTGCCCTCTCTAGCATTTTGCAGTTGACAAACCGTGACATTTCCTTTGGACATCTTCCAGTTGTCAGACATTTCATGCGTGGCATTTTCCAGTTACATCCCACTTTGCCGAAGTATAATGCTGTTTGGAATGTACATACAGTATTTGATTTCATACGTTCTTGTCCAACTATTGATCAGTTGAACTTAAAAGAATTAACACTGCGTTTAACTTTTCTGCTTTGTTTATCAAGTGCTCAGAGACGGCAAACGATTAAAGCGTTGTGAATTGATAATATAGATATTACGCTCTCTACGTACATTTTTCCTATCGTTGATATGTTGAAACAATCCTGCCCAGGATGTCATCAAGAACTGATTAGGTATGAGAGATATATCGCCGACCCAAGGCTGTGTGTATATACCCTCTTATTTCTCACTCACGTCCGCACCATGTGGCCTCGTCAGAGACTATTTCCCACTGGTGTAAACAGTGTCTCACCTTAGCTGGAATAGACACCTCTAGGTATAAAGGACACAGTAGTCGTGCGGTGTCTTCCTTGCTCTTGGTGCAATCAAATAATGCTGATTTATCACATATCGTAAAAGCTGCGGGATGGTCTAATGAACACACTTTCCATCGTTTTTATAATTTGCCACAAAAACAAACTTTCAATGTGGGATCAGCACTTATTGACAGTGACATTTAGTTTTTTATTAGCAGTTATTGCCATAATTATATTAGCAGTTAATGTATCTGTTATGTTGTCGCCAACGACACTTGTGTTGAGATACTTGTTGTTCAAATATTGATTGAATTTTGCACTCTATGGTTCCAACGTAAATGTCTCAATGCCAGCTCTAAACTCTCGTACAGCTCCGTAGGGAACTAGGCCGATGACGTAATAGAATTGGATAATTAAACGAACCTACCTGTAGGTGAAGTTTGATTGAAAGTCTGTAAGTCATCGGCCGTGACTGGAGGAGCTGTGCGCCCTCCCGTCATGTTTACTCCCCATCCTATCTGTTTTATTTGCCATTGATACATGTACTGCTCTAAAGACTGGTTCACATGCGCTGCGGCACACTATCTTGCACAGCTCCTCAGGTCATGGACGATGACTTACAGAATTTCAATCAAACCTCACCTACAGGTAGGTTCATTTAATTTTCCTATTAGAATGAACAATCAAATTAATAATCTGTTGCTGGGTAATTTGGTTTTGGTTCAGGAATGTGGTACAGGAACCCCTTTTAAAAACTGGTGACTTTAATATTCATGTAGAAACATCTGTTGACAGCTGCTTTGCAAAATTCTTGGATGTATTAGAAAGTGTTGGTCTTAAGCAGCATGTTAATGTTCCCACACATGAATCTGGACAAACATAGGACGTAATACTTACTAGAAATTGTGAAAATGTTGTTGTTGATACCCCCACGCCACACACTTTATTTCAGATCATGCTTTTGTGCAGTGCCATTTGTCATGTCTGAGACCAACGCTAGAAAAGAAGACAATTTTATTTTGAGACCTAAAAAAGATTGATCTAGACAAGTTCAAGGCAGACTTACAGTTGTCCCCATTAGGGTTAAAAGATTTACAAAGTGAAGGTAAAAGCGATCTGGATCAGCTTGTACTGTTCTGTCAGGATTCACTATCAACACTTTTAGACAAGCATGCACCCCTCAAAACCAGGTTGTTTGTTGTAAGACCAAAATTACCATGATTACCATTAGCTAATTACCATTAGCCAAAAAAGCAAACAAGAGGGCAGAGAAAAAATGGCGTAGTTCCAAGAATGAAAACGGCAAAGAAAATTTAAATCAAAAAGGAACGAGTATTTATATCTACTAAATACAGCAAAACAGAAATGTTTCTCTGATTAAATTGAAGAATCACAGGGAGACCAGAGGACACTTTTCAAATTAGTCAAATCGATTATGAAGCCAGAAGACAATTGTACGTATCCAGCCTCAAGTTCCATGAAAAATCTAAATGATGAATTTAATGAATATTTTATCACAAAAATCGACCTACTTAGAGAAAAGCTTGATGAGATAGAGATGGACACAGGCCCTTCAGAGTATTGATGAATGACAAGCAAGTCAAGGAGTTTTCTGTCTTTGACAGGTTATCAGAAGACCAAGTCAAAAAGCTCATTATGGAATCACCTAACAAGCAATGTGCTTCGGATCCTATCCCTACTTGGATGCTCAAAGAATGTCTAGATACAATATTGCCATTCCTTGCTCATACTGTTACTTTATCATTACAGACTGGTAATTTTGCAGATGCTTGGAAAGAGGCACTTTTATCTCCATTATTGAGAAACTCTACTATGGACATCGTATTTCTGAATTTCCGACCAGTGAGTAATCTACCGTTCATATCAAAGTTGATTGAGTGTAGCTCGTCTAAACAGGTCCTGTCACACCAGAGCCTAAACTGTCCTATGCCGGTTTGCCAGTCGGCTTACACAAAGAGCTACAGTACAGAGACTGCATTTTTTAAAGTAACTTCGGACATTCTGTCTGATATGGATGACAACAGGGTTACCTTGTTAGTAATGCTCGATCTAAGTGCCGTCTTTGACATCATTGACCATAGCATAGTACTAGAAACTCTATGGAAAAAGTGGGAATTTCAGGAAAGGCTCTTGACTGGTTTCTATCATATCTCAGCAACAGATTTCAATGTGTCTTTTAAACCAGTCAATCAAACGTCACAAGAAGAAGCACTGCATGTAATACAGAACTGTGTCAGTGATGTTAGAAAATGGATGCTAGTAAACAAGCTGAAGATCAATGATTCAAAAACAGAGTTTCTTATTATCAGTTCTAAGCATCAGTTCAATAATATCACAATAGATTCTATCAGAATCGGAGATTCAGAGATAAAGCCAGTAACTAGTGTCAAAAATCTGGGAGTACTTATTGATAACAAGCTGTCCATAGAAAGTCATATTACAAAGACATGCAGTGCTGCATTTTATCACATCTATAATATCAAGCACATAAGGTAATATCTTAAATGAAACCTAACCGAAAAGATTGTGCATACTCTCATCACAAGTAAACTCGATTACTGTAACAGTCTTCTGTTTGGTTTACCAAATTCTCAACTGCAAAAGTTGCAATGCATTCACAATGCTGCCGCAAGAATTAGTACTGGAACTCACAAGTACCATCATGTCACTCCGGTACTGCAAGAATTGCATTGGCTGTCAGTCAAAGAAAGGATTGATTTCAAGATCTTGTTACTGACATTTAAGGCACTTAACAACACGGCTCCAGCCTACCTGAAAGATATGTTGAGGTTAGGAACCAGTGATAGATACGAATTGAGGTCAGAAAAATCTATGGCCTTAATAGTCCCAAAGACACAATTTACATCTCGTGGGGACAGAGCATTTTGCACTGCAGCCCCTAAGCTCTGGAACAAACTGCCTGTTGAAAGTAAAAGATCTCAGAGCATCCATACTTTAAAAAAAAATTAAAAACGTATTTGTCTTATAATTGTTTTAACATATGAATGACATTCTTTAGCTTTTCTTGCTGTAATGTAAAGGATTGTAATACGAATTTGTTCAGCACTTTAGACTATATGTGTATAGATTTTAGTGCTCTATAAGTGCATATTTATTATTATTACTATTATTATTATTGGACCGTTGAGCTACGCAACAGATGTGTTTGTGCACAGTCCTTACCGTTTTACAGTTATTTCTTGTCAGGTTCGTTATATTGCATATTTTTAACTTTGGTTGTCATTACTTTCGTGTGCTTCAAAGATGCTGAGACAGAGTGTTTTGTTTCTTTTCGCTGTAATGGTGATTTGCTCATTTTGTGGAGACGATTTTAAATCGCTAGGCCGCCATTCATGGCGATGTAAGAAAAAGATGAACTTTAATACTGGTGATAACTTAAATGGAAATCAACAGTCTCAACAGCAGTCTCATTCGCAAGTACTACTTGATTCTGGAAATACCAATACATCGTTGTCTCCTAGCAATTGTCATAGCGTGAAATGTTGCTGCGGAAAAATATGTAAAGGTATACATGGCCTTAAGATGCATCATCGTACTTGCCGGGTAGTCAAGGATCTTACTGACGAAACATTTGAATTCGTAAAGGAGAACCTTACTGGTTCATACAACAACGACAATTACAACGAAGATTTGGATAATAACATAACTAACTCTATCCCTGATGTCAAGCCTGGAGTTAAATTACCGAAATCTGATGATCAGTGGAAGGATGCAAATTTGTTTTTTATGGTATCGCTACTGATTTCTGGACTACACTCGTTAAGTATCGATGATTCAATCAACCTTATGAACTCTACTATCTACAACTATTTCCATGAAAATTTTGGTTACTCGGAAGATTTTATTAGCGATAAATTGGTCAATAAATATAAAGACTTGCCAAAAAAGTCGTTAAAAGCAAATTTACAATTTTTAAAACAGTCCCAGGCCTCCCCGAACGAAATTAGGTGTGTCTCACGCTTATTACATAATAGGATACGCACTTCCGCTGAGATTCCAACATCTGAATTTGCCCATGATATCAGAATTCAAAACAATTTCTGGGGGTATGTGAAAACCAATCTAAACAGTGGTACCTCACCTTTTCTTTCTTTTAATATGACAACCTGTACTACTTTCTTCAGAGACTTTTTCCTTGCTAAACAGCCATCCAAGTCGTTCAAAATGCCAAGCTGGATTCCTTCCCTGCCTCAGCCTACAATACCATACAATCTTTCCTCTCCTTCCTACGAACAAATAACCAAGATCGTTCGTAGAATGAAAGCATCTGGATCACCCTGCCCTCTTGATAAACTTTCTGTTATTCCTTCAAGCGCTGCCCTTATCTCAGAACATACTTAACCGAACTATTCTCGTTGCTTTGGAAGTCTGGTGAGATTCCTATGAATTGGAAACGGGCATGCACAGTCCTCGGTCATAAGAAAGGTGATACTTCGGATCCCTCCAACTTTAGGCCAATAACCCTTGAAAGTGTTCCATTGAAGATCTTTACCTCCTGTGTTTGTGACTCCATGTTTTCATACTTGAGCTCTAATACTTATCTAGAGCACAAAATCCAGAAGGGCTTTCTCCCTAAACTGTCAGGCACATTTGAACACACAGCTCAAATGGCACACATAATCAACAAAGCACAAGTGAAACAAAGGTCTCTTGTTATCACCTTGCTTGATCTCAAGAATGCATTCGGTGAAGTACATCATAATCTTATTCCGGAAGTACTAAAATACCATCATATCCCATTGCATATCCAAACAATCATTGGCAATCTCTATTCTAATTTTCATACATCTATCATTACCAAGTCGTTTAAAACTCCATTTATAAAGGTGGGAAGGGGTGTTCTACAGGGTGATTGTCTCAGCCTGTTAACCTTCAATCTATGCTTTAATACCTTTATCAGATATATCTCCGATCCTAAGTTTACACAATTTGGTTTTTCTACATCCTCTTTAAATCCATTGCACTGGCTTCAGTTTGCCGATGACGCAGCTGTTATTACGAGTCTGGAACATGAGAATCAGCTTTTACTAAACCATTTTTCTAGATGGTGTACTTGGGCTGATATGACCATCAGGGTTGATAAATGCTCCTCATTTTTCTTCAACCTCATCTGTCCAATGTGTGCCTACACTTATCATTAATCATGATCTCGTTCCCACTGTCAACATTGGCAGTTCTTTTAAATATCTTGGCAGATACTTCTCCTTCTCTATGGACAACGTTGAGCACAGGTCTATTTTATTCGAAACCATTAATGACTTATTATGTACAATTGATAAAATCCCTTGCCATCCTAAAAATAAAGTATTGCTATACCACCGCCATGTTCTCTGTAAAATTTCTTGGCACCTCACAATAGCTGATCTTAGCAAATCGTGGGTAATTGAAAACCTAGATAACAAAGTTGCGGATTATGTGCGTTGGTGGTTTGAATTGCCAATAAGCACCACCTTAAGTAATCTCATAATCAGCAAATCAAACTATGGCTTGAGTCTCATTCTTCCATCTACCAAGTTTATACAGTGCCAAACCATAATTCGGAATGCGTTAAAATCTTCTCCTAATTCTGATATAAAGGCTTTGTGGCAGGATTCTAACACCTTTACCAACATTCAATATGATCAGTACAGAAATGCAAAGCAAGTTCTCAAATCCACTCAAACTCATCACCATCATCGTATAACAAGTGACTTAACATCGCAAGGGCTAGTTATTTCATTGGTTTTTAAATACGCTTCAAAGGTTACCACCAGCATATGGTCAAACGTTCAACAAAAACTGCCCAAGAATATTTTCCACTTTTTGTCTGAAATACTTAACAAACACATTGGCATCTCGAAAAAACCTTTCAAAGTGGTCCATCTCTCAATCATCAGCATGTTCCTTTTGCCTTCAATCTGAAACTTTACAACACATTGTCTCTAGCGGTAAGCTGTATCTAGAGCATGGTAGGTATACCTGGGGACATGATTCTGTCTTAACTTCCATAGCTAAGACCTTTTCCACACTTCCAGATTGCTCATTATATGCTGATCTTCCTACTTCTCTATCCCCTTCTTTTATCACAGGTAGTGCGTTCCGACCCGATCTTCTCATAATTACTAAGGAAAACGTCCTGTATATATTCTTGAGCTCACTATTATATATTCTTGAGACTAATATACAAATCAATAGTGAGCGCAAGGCTTCAAAATATCACCATCTACAACAAACTCTTCTTCCAAACTATAAACAAATCAAATTTATAAATCTTTCTATGGGGGCCCTTGGCACTATTGGGTCTTCCTCTGAATCTTTTATTGATCGTCTTATATCTCTCGGTTTTAAATACAAAGTCCAAAAACACATTTTATCTAACCTCATCAACATAACTATAAGAAGTACATACTTTATTTTCTGCTGCCGAAATAAACCGTGGACAAGCCCCAACTTACTAAACTTATGAGAACTACTGTTAATTTTGTTTGTTGTTTTGGTTTTTTTTTCCTTATTTTAGTTTACATTCTAATCCATTGAGTAATTTTTTTCCTTTTTGCTTTGTTATGTAGTTAACCTGACAGCCAGCTGTACGTTGCCTAGCTTTAGAGAGACGTATGATTGTATTTTAGTTATATGAGAATGATATTGAAGTTTGAAAAAAAAAAGTATTATTGTTATTATTATTATCTTCATTTGTGGTTGTTCAGCAGAGCACAAGGCGCTTATTGTGCACAACCTAAAAAGATTCATTTATTTGCGTTTATTGTCTGCAGATTGTTTCGTCATATTGTGTTTCTTTTGCTACTTTTGAGATTTCAGTATGTTTTGTTATGGATTTACTTCGATTTTGTTACTGTTTGTGATTTGTTCATTTTGCGGCGGGGAATTTAAATTGTTAGGCCGCCATGCTTGGAGATGTAAAGAGAAGTTGAGATCTAATGGAAATGGTGAGCCTTCATTCAGATCTTATAGCGAAGAATTGGCTATATCTATTGCAACATCATGTGAGAATTCCAAATCCGTTAGTAATTGTTAAAAACCATTAAATCTGAGACTCGTCAACATGTTGCTTCCAGTTGCAAATCCTATCTTCAAGATGGTAGATATACCTGGCGTCATAATTCCGTCCTTTTACATCTAGCAAAAACTCTCTCATCAGTAGTCAATAGCACATTATATGCAGATCTTCCCTTTTTCTCATCTCCTTCTTTGATAACTGGTGATTCTCTTCATCCAGACCTAGTCTTAGTAAGTAACAGTTCATGCGTTTACCTGCTAGAAGTCACTGTTTGCTTTGAATCAAATATACAGATAAATAGTGACCGTAAGGCTACTAAATATCTCCCTCTTATTGCTGACCTCCAAAATTCTTATTCTACTGTGAAACTTATAAATCTCTTCATGAGTGCTCTCGGAATACTTGGAATGTCTTCTGAGTCCTTTCCATCAATGCTCAGAGACCTAAACTTCGATGATACTACCAAACATAAAATCCTGTCGAAAACAATTACTATTGCAGTACGATGTACTTACTATATCTTTTGTAGACAAAATAAATCTTGGACTAACCCTAATGTACTGGACTATTGACTATGACTTGACTGCCTTAGTATTACAGTTACTATTGCTATTACTTCAATGTGAGAATTTGAGTTGTTTTTTTTGTTATAGTAGAAACTTAAGTTGCAGACTTGCCAATTATGCACTACCTTAATATAGTCAGGTGTATGATTGTATACTTAGATTGTATTAATATCATGAGGTTTCAAAAAAAATTATTATTCTGTTTGTTTTCTTTTTCTGTTTGTTTTCGTTTTGTTATAGCAAAATATTAAGTTGCAGACTTGCCAATTATGCACTGACTTAATATAGTGAGGTGTATGATTGTATACTTAGATTGTATTAATATCATGAGGTTTCAAAAAACACTTATTATTATTAGCTATTAAATGCCTCTCGTTGAACAATATCTATAACAATTATTAGTTGAAGTTTTTCTGCTTGAACAACCTCTATGAAAAAACCATGAGCTATTAAATGCCTCTCATTGAACAGTGTCTATAACTATTATTATTTGAAGTGCTTGTGCTTGAACAAGCTCTATGAAAAAGCCATAAACTATTAAATGTCTCTCATTGAACAGTGTCTATAACTATTATTATTTGAGATATGTTACAGTGAACAATGTCCTTCAAGCAAAAATCTAGCACTAGTAGATGTCAGAGGTGTGTATTTCGTCCTTATCCCAAATTTTCTCTTCTGACTTGAAAATGTTAACAAGTTTCATCCGTCTATTATTTGCATACTGCAACATCAACATCAACTTTATGTCTTTTTGCAAGTACAAAATTGCTAGGCTGTTGAGTCTTGTTTGACTCATGGTGCTACAGAGATACGTTTTCAGAATCCTTAAAGAAGAAGTGGAACGTTCACAAGTACAACTTGTAAATGGAATGACTGCAAGAATTTTTAGTATTGTTGCAATATTTGGAATGACATAGGATTCATTTCTCTCAGTGTTTCTGTAATGGTTCCAGGCAGTTCTTCTTTAGGACAATGAATCCATTTAGACTCCCAAATATCGACCTCATATGAAATACAAGTAGCATCTGGTAGGTCATCAAGATACTGAATACATAAGTTCATAAAATCTTCTTTCCAACGCTTGTCTAGCATTTGAATGTTGATTTGATGATCAACTAATGCTTCTGAGTGACATCTCTTATCATCAATGACAACAGGTTGATACTGCTTTCTCATACTTTTAGGAATAAACGATAAACCCTTGATAACAATGGATTTTTTTCCAGAAAAGCGAGTGGACAGTTCTTGAATTAAATGATCCAAGAATGGTATTGATATATTGATTTTGAAATAATTAGATGCATTATCTGATGGGTTATTCTCTCTATGCCTTTGTTTAGCACATACTCTAGGATACCAAACTGGAGCATCTACTTTGGAAGCAAAATCACATGCCTGTTTGAACCAAGAACAATGGTAAACATCAATAAAATTGCAAGCAGTTTTCATTCTTTCTTGTAAACCACGTACAGGCTGGTTTTCATATAACGTATTTCAATGTATTTCATTGCAATTCAGAGTCTACGATCAATTAAGACTATGTCCGTTATATGAAAACTGGCGCAACTATATGGCCGCAGTCACACTATACTTTTTAAAGCATCCTTATTACTAATCCGTATATGTTCTTAAATCATGCAAACCGGTCACATACGATTTTTTACAAGGATGCTTAATCAAATGTAAAGTGATAACATGCAGTGTTCATTGAAGGTTTGCTAATGACGAAATTTGTCGGCATGTGTATGCACATTGATAACACGCAGGGTACATTTCCCGCCAATGCCCCTCTAGTAAGCTTCCATATTCGTGCCACTTTGAAATGTTTCTTTATTTGTTATCATAATGGAGTTTGAATCATCTATCTTGTTCCTTGCCATGGTTTATCGATTTATTGCATATTCAAGAGCATCAGCTATTAGGAAAAGACAGGTCATGGCAAAGAGAGCTTTTTTATTGGCCAGAGCACGAAGGAACCATGTCATTTTATCAATGAGCAGCTGCCATGCTTTTTGGGTTTTAAAGGAAGCAAATTTACTTCGAAAAGCAAAGCGGGTTTGGTCAATTGAAAGGCCTCAGCTATGGTTTGATAGACTATGGGGTAATGTAGAGTTTGATACCTTCGATGATTATTGGAAACAAGAGTTTCGCTTTTCTACACGTTCATTCAAAGATATTTTAAATATTGTTGCTGGCGATATAGTACAAAGCGACACTAACGTAAGAAAGGCGATTACGATCCAAAAACGTGTGGCTATTGCGCTATGGAGACTTTCAACAGGAAACAGGTTTAGATCAACTGCTGCTGTTTTTGGTGTTGGAAAATCTAGCGCAGTTTATATCACCAAACAATTTTGTACTTTTATTGTGAAACGAGCATGCAATTTCATAAAGTTTCCCAGAAATGAGAGAGAAACTTCGATAGCTTTGGAAAAATTTTCAGAGATATGTAGAATCCCACAAGTTATAGGAGTGATTGATGCCACACATGTGGAAATCGTTGCACCCAAAAATGCACCTATTGACTACTTCTGCAGAAAGCAGAAGTTCACAATAAATACGCAAGCTGTAGTGGATGGAAAATTGAAATTTATGGATGTTTCAACAGGTTTTCCAGGCAGCATTCACGATGCAAGGGTTTTACGTGCGAGTTCACTTTATCATACAGCGGAAAGGGGAGATATTCTGAATAGGCCACTTGCATATATAGCTAATCAGCCAGTAAAACCCTTCATTATTGGCGACAGTGCATATCCCCTCAGCAGCTGGCTTTTACAACCATATTCTGATAATGGCACATTGACGAGATCGGAAATAAAATACAACAGAACTCTTTCTTCTGCTAGGTCCGTTGTGGAGAGAGCATTTGGGATTTTGAAAGCACGTTGGAGATGTCTATTAAAAAGGCTTGATAATAGAACCAGCAACGTTATAGATATAATAATAACTTGTTGTGTCCTTCCTAATATATGTGAAGAAAATGGGGATGAAGTGGAAGACGAAGAATTCATTGCGCGTGTTATTGAACGTGAGCGACAAGGCAACGTAGCAATAAACGAAGATGCTGTTGAAACCAATGGTGCAAATCTTCGTATATTGATAAAAAACTTTCTAAGAAACAATTGAATTTAAAAGAATCATATGTAAGGGAGCAGTCATAAATTATTGCAGGAATCTGAAACTCCTTAATATAATTGTATTAAGGTCTGAAATTTTAAGAAGACATTGGGCTAAGGTCTGAAAACAAATATACTAACTTTTTATTCTTTTGGAAATATTTTTGAACTTATTAGGGTGCCATTGGTAGATTTCAGCTTCATTATCTATCAGTTTTCCTGAAATCTAGTATACTGGGTCTTAATTTTTTTACTGATATCCTGATAATGCTTCCATCCCTCCCTGCTATTAATAGTGACTGCTTCCTAAGTTAGTAACATATATCTATAAACGTAATAACTAAGTAACTAAGTAAAAGTTTTATAAGAAAATGACATAGTAGCTGATTGTAGTAAACATTACTTTTTAGCCAAAAGAGTTGCCAACTGTATGAAAACTCTCTATCTCGTTCTTTTTCTTCAATGGCTGCTTTTCTCTGCTGTTCTTCCAGTTGCACCAAAAACTCTCTATTCCTCTGATCTGATTCCTTTAATGCTTCCATCTGCCTTTCTTGCATCTCCAGAAACTTATCTTTGAAGTTCTCTTTGACTTTTTTTTGCCTTTTCACCATTTTGTCCTGTACAGCTCATTCTTTTTGTCCTCTTCTTATTACCATTATTATCAGCATCATCATTACTTTCATCCTCATCGCAAACTTCATCAGCATAATGATCACCGCACCTATCATCAGTTCTATTGCCTTCTTGATTTAGTTCCTCTACCAATTCCACATCCTCTGCCCCCCTTTCTACCACAACTCTATCTTCACAAGATGTATCCCTCACAACAGCTACCCCAACTTCTCTCACTAAATCCACTTCAACGATTGGCCTACATGACAAAATTTCATCAAAAACCTCAAAGAATGGAGGAAACTCTGGAGCTGCACCACTCTTTCTATTGTTCTCCTTTGCTTTTCTATATGCATCTTTTACATTTGAAAGTTTCTTCTTAGCTTGGTCGACAGTTTTATCTGGCCCGGTTTTATTTACATTACTTATAATTTTTAACCATGCCTGTCTATTTCGACTGCTTTCCAGCTCTGTAACGTTATCCTTCCATTCTTTTATAAGGCTTCTTGTTTGCCTCTCGGACCAGCGACACTTTTTACCCTCTTTCTCCTTTTTCCCATTGCTTGACTCAAGCACATTCCTTTGATTCAATACCATACGTTCATTATGATAATGTTCAAATTCCATTTGCTGCATGTACATTCTATACTGAAACGAATGCGGTGGATAGTTGTTTTCCCAAGAACTGCCTGGAAAACTGTAAGGGTACGACATGTTTGAACAATACTTTGACTTTTGCTTCTTCAGTGTGCTCAGTGAAAGTTTGCTAATGAAAAAATTTTTCGTCGCGTGTATTTAATTTCATGCCAACCCCAAGGAAACGTCAGAACACGGTCAGAAGTAGGAAACAGAGCAGCACGGATTTATGTATTTAGAACGCTTAACAGGTAATTAGATTGGTTTTGGGAGGCTACCGAGCATCCTTGCAGATTAAAGGAATTTGCTTTGAGAATCCCAAAAGCCGACCAAATTCCAGAAATATATAGCAAGGAGATTAGCACAACACCTTTGAAGAAAGCATGCTTAAAAGTCTAGTGTGACAGCGGCCTATGAAAACCGCTTATCGTAAATGATCGTAACAGAACGCAAGTCAACGTAAGTCAACGTAATTCATCAGAAGAAATCAAACTGTTTTGTTTCTTCCGGCAAAATACGACTGAGTAAGACGAAGTATGGTCGATGAAGTTTATGAAAACCAGAAATGTGTCAATTACCGGTAGCGCAATCTCCTTTCGGCCAAGTTACTCTCGTTCTGATACTTGACAACACATGGACACATTGATTTCAACATGGCAGACGAGTGGGAAGGAATTGCCGATTTTATGGATGTGATTCAAGAATATCCAAGCATGTATAACCATTCCTCATGAGACTTCAAAGACAAGCTCAAGAAAGGGAACTGCTGGAAAGCTGTTGCTGATAGGGCATGCGGGCCGGTTGATGTCATCAAGAAAAGATACGAGAACATCAGGACACAGTTTGGAAACTAGTTAAAGAAAAGGAAACGTACATCTGGAACTGGCACTACAGATATCATTCCGATAGATCCAAAAGTCGAACGGCTGATGTGGTTGAGGAATGTCATTGTTAGCAGATCAAATTCTGGAAACTATGGGAGAAAACAGAAGATTACGAAAAGCAATGTGGAACTTACAGACAGCTACGAGGATGGCGATAGCTGTACTAGCAGCAACAATGAAGGTGAAGAAAATAGTGAGTTTGTAGAAAAGGAGAACAGCTGCAGCCAGTCCAAGCCAAGTGACGAAGATGCCAGTAATGCACAAGAATCAAAAACTGAGTCACAGCAACAAAAGAATCGAAAACCAGGATCAAAGAAGGAGACCAAAACAAGGTAGCTTGAAAAGCTGATCTGCAGCTAAATCAAGCATTGGCTTCATTGAACTCAGCATTGTCCAAACCACAGCAGGAAAAAGACAACACTTCCGATGTGTGTCAACTGGATGAAGATGAGTTATATGCGTTAAGTTTGGGAAAGTGATTTTACAAGTTGGATAACAAACAGAAAGCTCTAATGTGCAATGGCATTGAGAGATTATTTCTGGAAATAGAGTTTGGCAGTAGTGGTTATGACCCGTCTCCACATTAATCACTCTATCAGAATCGAGTGAACAGCCCACAAGGTTTCCAGATATGGCAGAACCAGATGCAGCACCTAGGTTCGCAAAACAGCCCATTGGCATCATACAGCAAATACGTAAACAGTGAATAAAGGAAAATACTGTTTAATATACTGAACAAAGTTTCCTAATACAGAATATAATGAATCACAGTTTGTTTTAAGTGAATTAAAAGAGTGAACAATCTAAATTGTAGTATTGTTTTTCTCATAAGTAATTGTTTGATATCTTGTTTCACCACAACTCTCTATGTGTGATTTTTGCCAAGGCAAGGATCCTTCCTCACCATTGAAATACTTGTGAAACATTTCTCTTATTTCTTTAGCACACAGTGAAGTCCTGTGGAAGGTCCTTCCAATATTTGCTGGCTTGACAGCACCATTGCCACCTTGTACCTCTGCTCTCCAGTTACCTGGAACAGTATTTCCAGTGGAATCTTCTGAGTCAATGAAACGTGATGGGAGATATTGAGGATTTTTTGTTAACCTCAGATAATTATGTAGACATGTACATGCCATAGTTATGTTATCCACAGCTTCTGGGGATGCTATACTTGGGCTGCGGAAAATGCTCCACCTTGTAACGAGTATTCCAAAACAATTTCCTATAGTTCTCGATGCTTGACTCAGTCGGTAAGTAAAAACTGCTTGGGAGCCTTTCAAATGCTTTCCAGGGAAGGGCTTCATCAACCACTGGGTTAGAGCAAATATCTCATCTGATACGATTACATAAGGTAGATGATGTCCATTGATAAGTGAAGGACTAGGAATTTGCATTTCGTTTGCTCTGACGCCTCTGCCAATGTCTGAATTGTTAAAAATTTGAGCATCATTCTCTTTCCCATAGTTACCACCATTTACAAGGGTAAAAAACAGTATTTGGCATCACACATAGCCATGAGAACTGTACTAAGCTGTACCCTGGGCATTCAATTGCAATGTGTTTTCCGTCTAATGCACCTAGGCAGTTAGGAAAATTCCATTCTGTGTGAAAATCCTTGGCAAGTTTTCCCCAGTCCTGTTGAGAACTTGGTGGTTTCATATACTCTTCACTCAGAGCCTGCCATATTATCTGGCAAGTTTCCCTTATTGTATTACATACGACAGATCTGCTCACTCTAAAGTTAAAGGACAATGATTGCTGGGAATCTCCACTTGCCAGGTATCTTAGTGTTAGCACTAGTCTCTCAGCATTTGCTATTGGCTCTCTGTTCCTGCAGCATCTAATTTTCATGTATGGCCCAACTTCTGTACAAATGCTCAAATCTCTCTGGGCTCATCCTCAAGAACCTATAATAAAAGACATGAAATAGCTTGTACATGAGAATTAATCTTATTGTATGTTCAGTGTACAGAAAGTAGCAAATTGATTGTAGATATTGTTAAATGTCTTGCAAATACTCTCATTATAATTTTGCATGATCCTACCTGAAGAAATAGTCTCTATCATGTATCCTCAGTTCTTGACTGAGTGCTTGAAAGTGGCCATAACGTGCACATTCTTGGAAAATTTTCTGAATCCAGAATCTCTTCTTCCTATATTTTTTCCGTGTAAGCAATTGTTTCGTCTTTCTCAAAAGGGCTATAACGACTATCAAGTTGCGCTGCAACACTAACCTATGATTTACTGCACCTGACATAGTATGTGATTTTACTTGCTCTTAGTCCCTTGTCTTATTTGCCGCCAACTTACGATTACGCGCTAAAAGATCACATGTGATCATAGACACACAGTCGTATCCGCCTTCTTCCTGTTAAACTACGATGAATTAAGATGAAATACGTTTTGCAGTTTTCATATGTCATGAAAATGATGGACCATGAATTCCGATGAAATATGTCGAAATACGTTATATGACAACCAGCCTTTACATATCAACCTCCGCACCTTGTAGCTGATAAGTAGCAGTTGTGGTGTAGCCAAGACAATGTCTAACTATAACTAGTGCTATCAGAAAAACAAAATTCCGGAGTATAGATAGGTTAGCAAAAGCAGCAAAAGAGGAACAGTTCCATGAACCATCAAAATTATCAGACATTTCTTTTAAAGCAGCAATGATGGGTTAGTACATTTCAAGGAACCTCTCTAGTCCATCCATCCGTGAAATCCATCTAGTTCTGCAAACATTAATAAGGGTAGAATGTCGATTTGATGGGAGGTATTCCATTATAATCTTCTCCAGCAAGGCCTGTCTCTTTGGGGTATTACAAAAATTCCCTATTCTTGTCACATTTTCCATCATATTCTGTACTGATTGCAACTGACAGGCAGAGGTAAGACATAGATTCAACCTATGTTGGATAAGTTGGAAGTTTGAGATATAGATTCCACTTTCCTTAGTTTTGGGACAGATAGTGTTAGCTGATGACTTTGTACAGAATGTACTTGACTTTTGTTGTCAATAATGAATACAGGAACAATATGGTCAGGATTGTAAACTGCCTTTTTGCTTTTTGGCTGAGCACAAACTGACCACATTAGGTTTAGTGGTATGCAATGAACACTCTGCATTTCTCTTGGCTGGATCAGTGCATCAAGTAGAGAAACAGCATGTCTACACCAGTCTCAGGATAAATGGACTGAATTGGTAATTCTAAAACACTTGCTAATGACATAAGGCATATGAAAGGGCTACATCTTCCATTGTGAGAATTAAACAATGCTTCAAGCTTGACACAATCTACACAGTTCTGATAAAAAAAATGTTAAGAGCTATGATCACTTGCTTGGAATGTTATTGACTGGAAGAAAATTGTTTCAAGCAGGCAAGAAGTTCTCTCTTTTTCCACAAGGGCAATAACATGTGGGTGTGAGGCATAATAATCAGGATGAAGATAAAGTTCAGCAGAACAAAGAGCCTGGAGTAGATGGGAAGAGGACTCACTTCCAGTTACCAATAGAGAGCTAGAAAATTGCCCACTTTAGAGCTAGAACTTCTAGCTTTCCAGAGTGTAGGTTGTAGTTCTTTTCTGCTTTTGTGAGTGCGCGTGATCCATATACAATTACTTTCATCCTGCCCTGCTGTTTTTGATATAAAACGGCTCCTAGGTCAGCTTCTGAAGCATCTGTGTATAGCACGACTGGGCTGTTAAAATCTGGGTAGGCCATAATAGGGGCGGTAAGTAGGTGCTGAATTAATGAGTCTAAGACTTCTTGGTGCCTACTTTCCCATTGGATACTGCTTGTAGATGGTACAAATGCTCTCTTTTTCTGGTTTGATTTCATATTACTGTCGATTTTCTCTTCAGATTGCTTATAAATAAGAAGATCATACAATGGCTTTGTTTTCTTGCCAAAATCTTTGATATACCGGCGATAGTAGCCCAATAATCCCAAAAGGCGTCTAACATCTCTGACTGTTTGTGGTCTCCTTTCTTTTAGCTGCAAGATTGTATTGATACTTGAAGAGTCTAGCCTATAACCATTTGATGAAACGATTCTTCCAAGAAATCTTACTTCCCTTTTGAAAAATTCACATTTACTTGGCTTGAGCTTTACTCCATGAGCGTGTAAACATTGAAGAACAGTTCTCAAGTTTTTGATATGGTCTTGGAAACTTTTACTAAAGACGATTATATCATCAAGATACGGGATACATATCTCATCCCGAATTCCATCAAGACATCCTTCCATGAAACATTGAAAAACAGCAGGTGCATTTCAAAGGACGAAAGGGATTCTTGCCCACTCATAGAGACCCCATGGTGTAATGAAAGCTGTGAGGTGCTGGCTTTCATCATCTACCCATCCTTGGTGATATGCTTTGCCTTGATCAAGTACACTGAACCATGCGTTCCCTCCACGGTTATCCAGGGCTTCTTGCACACGTGGCAGGGGATGTCTGTCTGTGATGGTTTTGCTGTTTAGTGCTCTATAATCGATGCATAGGCGAAGGCTGTGATCTTTCTTTCGAACACATACGACTGGTGAGCTATAAGCAGATGATGACTTCCTGATAAATTGCTTGTTTAGCAGTCCTCTATGTAACTTTGTACTTCTTGGTAGAGTGGTCTTGGGACAGCTAAATACTTTTTCTGCACTGGAATGGAATCAGTGAGAGGAATCTTCATCTTGAAATCAGGTATTGTTCCAACATCCTCGCCATTCTTTGCAAAAACTCGCTGTTCATCAATAAGCAGTTTAATAGCTGCAGCCTTTTGTTCGTCAGTAAGTTCTGCCAATGATATATCTTTAACATGTTCCGGAATGGCCTGGTAGTCTCTGTTTGGTACTTGCTTAGGCTTATAATACTCCTGTCGAACATTTAAATCTGTGTCAACTTTAGGACAATGTTCTTGGATATCAATGGGAGTAATTGAATGTATTAGATTTAACTGACCAAGGACAGTTCTTCCCGGCAGTTGAATATCTCTTGCGGTTGTGTTTGCTACTTCTATAGACACTAGCTTAGTACTGATAGCCCGCTACATGCGGGCTTCCCTAGCCCCAGGTCAAAAGGTGCATATTAGCCTTGGAAAGACTAATGCTGTGCCCCCATGAAAGTTGCTTGGTCTGGTCACATAGGATCACGAGACGGTGACGTCATGGGCCTCTGCGATGGAGCATGTGACTTTTGGCCTTGCATTGTGCAAATCGAAGAAAATTGCGAGAAAAAATTGTGTAAAAAATGCTCGGATACATGCGCTAGGCTACAGGCCAGTAAAGGGAAAGGAAGAAAATCAGGAAGCCCTGTAGCCTAGCGCAGGTATCCAAGCATTTTTTACACAATTGTGTCTCGCAATTTTCTTCGATTTGCACATTGCAAGGCCAAAAGTCACGTGCTCCATCGCAGAGGCCCATGACGTCACCTTCTCGTGATCCTATGCGACCAGACCAAGCAACTTTCATGGGGGCACAACAGTAGTCTTTCCAAGGCTAATATGCAACTGTTGAACTGGGGCTAGGGAAGCCAGCGTGTAGCGGGCTATCAGTACTAAGCTAGTCTCTATTATACACATTGTTGAATGCACAAAATTGTTTAAAATGCTCTCTACAATGAGGCACTAATGGAACTACATGACATATTGTCTCCTGCTTCACTCAACTCTAACTTAAGGAGTCTTGGAAATAATTCTAAGATGTTATACCAGATACAATATAGCACATGAATTGGCAGGTATCAGTGGCTCTGTTATCATGTAGGTGACCACTAATCCTGTCCACAGAGGTACACAATCAAGTCTGACCCATAAACGTAGGTGTTATACAACTGGAATCTGTGATAGGACATGGTAGGTCAAGGTGGTAAAACAAAAGAATATTGCTTAGTAGTCCTATATCACACATTTATATAATATATAACAGATTGTAACACCCATGATTGAGCAGCGTGAATCATATTAGATATCAGCCAAAGTTCTTGGGGGGAGTCCATAGGTTATGGCTATACAAAACAAATAATGCAGCTATCCAGTACTAAATTATGTTACAACCATGTGAAATTCAGATTTCAATCAATAATTGTAGTTGGATAGGGGAAAGTGGCCCCATAAATCAAATATTGCTATCTAGTAGGCTACGGGGCTGTATAAGAAGAGGTGGAAAGCCCCGTAGCCTAGCGCAGGTATCCCAGCATTTTTTGCACACTTTTTTCTCGCAATTTTTTCGATTTGACCAATGCAATGCTGATGGTCACGTGCTCCATCGCAGAGGCCCATGACGTCACCATCCCATGATACTCATCGAAAATGAGGATCATCCTGCTTTGATGGGCGACTGTGTTAGTCTTTCCAAGGCTAATCTCCAGCTTTGATTGGGGGTAGGGGAGCCCGCGTCTAGCGGGCTATCAAAAAACTGCTAGTCTTACTCATATCAATAGGGAATATATTGTCTAACATCCTATAGAATTGCTTAACATATAACATATTGTGTATAACATCACTTGTATCCATAGAATACAAATAATATACTACATATACAGCTGTGTATGAATGAAAATGAATAACTGTCCAAGCTATTTGAATTAAACTTACCTAATGAAATGTGTGGTTATGCCCTATACTAATTCCTTAAAATACCACAATCAAATGCATTCTTAAGGATGATAATCACTTGCAACCTAAGGAGTCTAGTACAATGTAGTAGGGTAAATTTACATTGTATCAAAGGGTAGACATTGTTCATAACATCATGTGTCTCTATAGAATACAAATAATATACTACATATATGGCTGTGTATTAATGAAAATCATGAACCTACACTGTTATTGTCATTAAGTTTACCAAATGATTATTTGTGGTGCTAGCGTGTATTACTTAATGCCTCAAAATACTACAATTACATATATGCATATGCATAGATATCAAGTCTAACCTAAGGAGTCTAGTACACTGTAGTAGGGTAGATGTGCCTTACAGTATTACAGGTTAAATATTGCACATAAATTGATATACATGGGTGCAACTGTCAGCTGAGTGTAACCATTAATCTTCCTAAACACCCAGTACTCACTTGCATTGAAGTAGGGTGTTTAAAATGGCAATGTCTAATTATTCTCCATAATTCAAGTGCATAGAAACTAAAGAATATTCCTAAACAATGCTATGACATATTCAGCAATGAATTCAAACTTGTATATGAGTGTGAAACAACCTTCTATACATAATAACCTCTTATAGCACGCCCATTATAACATTTTACTATGAACAATACTGTAAAGTGGAGTGGGAGCTCGAAGGTGGGGCTCCAAGACAATACAAATGCTTGTTATCTAACACTAACAGATCCATTGAAACCATGTTATCATGTGCAGAATGAGGTATGGAAATCATTAATGGCGTCTATAACAAATGATCTGATAAAGGCAGAGAGCTGGTTAGCCAGGAAACGAATATTTAGCATAAAAGAACCAAAATGCTGATTCAAGGAAAATAAAAGTCAAATTTATAGTGAACACAAGTATTAGACTGTTGTAAATAAAGAGTATTAAACTGCTGTAACTACATAGGCAATCAGTAAAGTATTATACTGAATAAAGCCTCGGGAATAAGGTACTTAAGTGTATTGAATACACACATAAGTTAGAACACAATATCAGTGTAAATAAATAAAGAAGGAACAACTGGAAAACGCATCCAGTACTATACACGAAATTATCAACGAATTAGTAGATAAAATATCCGTATAAGACTTGGCACCTTTAACTATAAATAACCGGGTGATTTAGGATACAGAAAAGTGTACTAATGGGAATAACACACTGCGACTGAGATGAATAAGAACCGCCCCTCAAAGTGAGAGAGAGTACACGTAGTACTTTTCTCAAAATACTGCAAGAAAAGTGAACAGGAAAGAGATCTAGTACAGTCCAATACTCAAACGAATAAGTTGAACAATATCTTAGCTCCAGCTTACAATGAGTATATCCTAAAAAGCAAGAGCTAAGCAGAAGTGACTGACAACATCTCAAACGTAAACAAAGCGGCCTAACTATCCAGTTATAATTCAGTGAAAATCTCGCGCAAAGACAAAGTACAAACAGCATGCTAAAAGTCCTAGTATATCAGTAAATAATACAGTAAGCATCTCCTAAATATTATACCGAAACTTCCATAGTAACACAACTGTAAGTTACAGGCGAAAATCAAGCGAACGTGATAGGAATTGCCATGATCATATGACACCCGAGCAGAGGCAATCGTATGGAATCTCCCTCAAAACATCGCACTAAATCTCGTCTAGCTGGGAAAGTAGTGATCATTCTAAACAAAACAATCCTGGTAAAACTAAATCGAAACCTTGTTAATGAAATAAGCCACTTACCTTATAGAAAAGAGACGAAATTCCAGGAAGAAGTGCAAGATATCCATCCACTTTGTAAACACGCCCTCAACTGCAAACTTGCGGCCTTGTGTAAACACTATTGTTCGCAAACAAAGGATGAGAGGTTCTGCAATCGTGAACTGAAGTTGGGAATCCCCTCGCATTTCTATCTACAACATACAACAAACTAAGTGTGTAAGAATACCAAAATATCACAGGAATAATATTAAGAACAGTTAGCAAGTAACTTATACACACTTTGGACATCTCTGTTCAAACGTATTTAGATGTTTCTTGACTACTGGCAATGAGAATCAAACACACAGAGCAGGTGCTTCCTTGGCTGAACTGGGGGGAATGGGAACTTCTGATAACAGTTATATCACATATAAAAACTTACACTCTTATCAGTAAGTCACATAAAAACATGAAAACCTAGGCCCAACTGAATTCAGGAATGACCAAATTAAGCAGCCCATGTACCATAATTCATCAGGAAACATAACGATTTCCTATGCCATCTATCCACGCATTAACTTCAAGAAATAAATATAGCAATCCAGCAAGGAATACAACAGTAAACATATCATAAGTATTTCATCACAATATTGTGAAAGACCCACAGCAATCCAGAGAATAAAATCAATCTGATTGGAGAGGATGTGTAATGGCGAAATACCCCCGAGGGAAGCTCGCTCAAAATACTGATATAACATGTGTGAAATGAAACATGTATAGTAGACAGAAAAATTAGAGGCCATCTGAAAACACACCTTATTATATGTACAAACGACTTACCTAGTAGTAGAAGGACGAAAGTTCGCTTGAATTCACCAACCAAGAGAGAATAACATCAAGCATGGTGGAGATGAACTGTCATGGCGGAAAACCCCCGAGGGAAGCTATTGCAATCTCGCTAGCAATAGTGAACATTAAGTGTCGAAAATACCATAGAAAGTGCACACAGAGGACAGGGGAAAGACAGGCAATTTGAAATCAAACGTTATAGCATTAGAAAACCACTCACCTGGTAGAAAATACCTATAATAGTTCCTTCCAAGTCAAAGGGCAATCTCTACCATTGAGGGAACTTTCCAAAGTAAAAGCTACACGATCGCAATCATCTCCAGTATATGCACATGAAATTCACACTTAAATAGCAGGGAATAAAACTGTACACTTCTTGTCAATACATAGTAACAATTTAGCACAAACAGCAAGTTGATCTAGGGAAGAGAGTGGAACGGCTTGGGAAGCAACAGTCATGGCGATAATCCAGCGAGAGGTTCGCGGGGGGATTTCACTGAAAACATTGAAATACCTAGCTCATAATCCTAGGCAATGCACACATCCAATGAAGGACTAATCGACACACCCTAATCGAAATGTTTTGTACAAAACTTGTGACTCACCTGGCAGGAAAACAACGAAATTTTCCTTGAGTTGGCTCTTCAACTGTCATGGCAAATAATATCCCCGAGGGTAGGCATTGGATTCTCGCTCAAAACATGGGATTACCTTGCCTAAAACAACAGAAATCACCGATATTCAGTGCAGGAGTTATAGGCAAACATGAAAAGACCACTTTGGATCGAAAACAGTCACTCACCTGCCATAAAAAAGGTGAAATTTCACACGGAATCTTCCATCATCCTCAGCTAGTGCGAGATGAAACTACACTGAGAGCAGGCTTGCCGTGTGGACGAATACAATGGAAAACAAAAGGCCACAACAAAGGCGCACGCAGTCCATCAGAAAATGTTGAATATCTTTGCAAATAAAATCGATAAAATTAAAATGAAATCTAGAATATCAATTAGACAAAGGGGGGAAACCCTCGACGAAAGTGTGAGACCGATCACCCATACGCCCTAGGAGGAGTTTTTACCACGAGCTGACCGGCGGCCCTTTTGATCTTTAGCTCATTTGCATTTAGGCATCTTAGTATATAGAGACGGTCTTTTTTGATAGCCCGCGTCTAGCGGGCTATCAAAAAAAACCGCTAGTCTCCAGTACATACAAAAAGTATTTAAGTAGTGCAAATGGCCGTTACATTAAACTACTAAAGGAAGCACATTATGTATAGTCTTTAGCATCATTCAGTATGATCTAGGCATTACAGTTGGCTATATGCAATAAAACTACCTCAGAAGTTTATAGTCTACGTGTTCAAAATTAAAAAACTATTCCTTTGTAATCCTACAGCAAACTCAAAGGTCACAATACTATGGGCCAAAATCACGTAAGTGACTGCTAAACTCTTGTCAAAACCATAAAGTTGTAACTCTTAAGAGTAAGTGATAAAATTTAGAGACTGCATCATCACATAACATTTAAAACAATAGTTATATATTAGATGGGAGGGGGGCTTTATATGTCTATTCAATACAATACAATTAAGGTTGCTAGCTGTAATTAATACAAAAGTGTAACAACATATCACCACATGCAGAATGATAAATCAAAAGTGATAATGCTAGTGGTAACTACTGATATGCAAAAGTGATACAGGCTTGTGACAAAATCATACAGGCAGGCAATCAGGTAATATACTGCTACAAATCTGGTCTAGGGACATCAATTGGGCACACCTTGTAATAGTACACACTTTTGAAACTCCAATAAAATTTAGATTCAAGTAGGTTGTTTGACATGGCGATGCCTAATGATACTGTGTAATTCAACTGCATCAGAGCTGAAGATTATTCCTAACAGATGCTCTAGAATATTCCACAAAGACTTCAAAGTCAAAAACTGTGTATGAATATGGCATAAGCTTGTATACATAATAATCGTTTAGAGCACACCCATCATAATAGTCGATAATGATTAATACTGGTAAGTGAGGTGGGGGCTGGATGGTGGGGCTCCAGGAATCAAGTCTACACAATACACATACTTGTTATCCAAAACTACTTCACCAACAAACATAATGTTATCATGTGCAGAATGATTATGGAAATCATTAATGGTGTCTATAACAAATCATCTCAGCAAGGCACAGAGCTGGTTTGCCAGGAAAAGATCATTTAGTATCAAAGTGCCCACATGCAAATTCAACCAAACACTAAAACATATAGTGAAGACAAATAATAGACTGTTGTAAATAAAGGGTGTTAGACTGCTGTTAGTACATAGGAAATTAGTAAAGTACTATACTGGATGAAGCCTTGTGAATAAGTTACTTATGTGGGTTGAATACAAAGCTAACTTAGAATACAATATCAGTGTAAATACATCAAGACGCAACTACCGTAAAACACACGGTACTATACACCATATTATCAGCGTATTAGTAGATAAAATATCCGTATAAGGCTTGGCACTTTTAACTATAAATACCCCAGTGTTTTACAATATAAAGTGTACCACGGCAGCTATGGCGACTGAGAGTACTATGAAACGCCCCTCAAAGGTTTAGAGAGAAGACACGCAGCACTTTACTCAAAATACTGAAAGGAAACCAAACGGGAAAGAGAGCTATTACACTACACTAATGTAAGGAATAAGGTGAATAATATCTTCGCTCTAGCTTACAATAAGTGTATCCTAAAAAGCAAGAGCTAAGCAGAAGTGACTGACAACATCTCAAACGTAAACAAAGCGGCCTAACTACTCAGTTATAAGTCACTGAAAATCTCGTGCAAAGACAAAGTACTACCAGCACGCTAACAGTCCTAGTATATCAGTAAATAATACAGCAAGCATCTCCTAAATAGTAAATTGAAACTTCCGTAGTAACAAAACAGTAAATTAAAGGCGAAAATCAAGCGAACATGATAGAAACTGCCATGATCATATGACCCCCGAGCAAAGGCAATCGTATGGAATCTCCCTCAAAACATCGCACTAACTCTCGTCTAGCTGGGAAAGTAGCAATCATTCTAAACAAAACAATCCAGGCAAAACTATATCGAAACCTTGTCAATGAAATAAGCCACTTACCTTATAGAAAAGAGACGAAATTCCACGAAGAATTGCAAGATATCCATCCAGTTTGTAAACACGCCCTCAACTGCAAACTTGCGGCCTTGTGTAAACACTATTGTTCGCAAACAAAGGATGAGAGGTTTCTGCGATCGTGATCTCAAGTTGGGAATCCCCTCGCAATTCTATATTCAACCTACAACAAAATAAAGAGTGTAAGAATACCAACATAGCATAGGAATACTATTAAGAACAGTTAGCAAATAAATTACACAAACTTTGGACATCTCTGTACACACCGTATTTAGATGTTTCTTGACAACTGGCAATGAGAATCAAACACACAGGGCAGTTGCCTCCATGGCTGAACTGAGGGGAATGGAAACTTCTGATAACAGTTATATTACCCATAAAAACTTACACCCTTATCCCAATCAAATAAAAAAACAAAACCCTAGGCCCAACTGAATTCAGCAATGACCATATTCAGCAGCCCCTGTACCACAATTCATCAGGAAACACAACAATGTCCTATCCCATCTACGCACGCATTAAATTCAAGCAATAAATATAGCAATCCAGCAAGGAATACAACAGTAAACATATAATAAGTATTTCATCACAATGTTGTAAAAGACCCACAAGGATCTAGAGAATAAATTCAATCTGATCGGAGAGGAAGTGTCATGGCGACTTACTCCCGAGGGAAGGTTGAGGAATCTCGCTGCCCAAAATAATGATATAATCTGTGAAATATTAAATGCATTTAGTAGAGAGAATAAATAAAGGCAATCAAAAACAAACCTTATTATAGGAAAAAACGACTCACCTGGTACCAGAGGGGCGAAAGTTCGCTTGAATTCACCCAGCAACAGTGAAGAACATCAATTTTGTTGGAGAGGAACTGTCATGGCGGAAAATCCCGGAGGGAAGCTATTAGTAACCTCGCTGACATTAGTGAACATAAGCGTCCAAAATACTATAGAAGTTACACACAGCGAACAGAGCAAAGACAGGCAATTTGAAATCAAACTTAATAGCTTTAGATAACCACTCACCTGGTAGAAAATACTTGCAATAGTTCCTTGCAAGTCAAAGGGCAAACTGTGACCGTAAGGGCACTGTCCAAAATAAAAGCTACCCGATCGCAATTATCTCCAGTATATACACGCGAAATACACACTACAATAGCAGAGGATATAACTGTAAACTTCTCCTCGATACTTAAGAACAATTTAACACGACCAGCACGGTGATTTAGGGAATAGATTAGAACGGCATGGGAAGCAACTGTCATGGCGATAATCCAGCGAGAGAGGTTCGCGGGACTTCGCTGAAAACATTGAGATACATAGCTCATAATCGTAGGCAAGGCACACATGCGACAAAGGACAAATTGGTACACTCAAGTCGAAATGTTTTGTACGAAAGTAGCGACTCACCTAGCATCAAAAGAACGAAATTTTCCACGAGTTGGCTCTTGAACTGTAATGGCGATTAACACGCAGGGGATGGTCGTGGAATATCACGGAAACCTAGGACAAAAAGTGACCAAAACAGAAGAAAATGCACACATTAGAGGGAGTAAATACACGCAAACATATATGAGACGTTTTAAGCACGAAAAGAGCAACTCACCTGGTAGGAAAAGCGACCAATTTCTCCTCGACATCTGCCATCAAGTGAAACCCGAGTGACGACTGCCAGTGCTACCAAGAGAGTAGGCTATCCATGCGGACGACAACAATGGAGGACAAAGGGCGAAAGACAAAGGGCAGACAATCGCGAGATAGAAAGTGGAATAACTCGGCAAAATCTCCAGATAATATAACAAAACTCAAAAAGGAGCGTATTCAGAACGGGTGCGACCTACCACACAAATCTGGGGGCGATCGGGAGACGATCCTAATTTAAGTATAATTAACGCGGCAATTGGCGGTACTTTTGATGGGAACAATGGTTGAGCTCATTTGCATTTTAGGCATCTTAGTATATAGAGACGACCACTTTTTGCACAATTGTTTCTCGCAATTTTTCTTCGATTTGCACAATGCAAGGCCGAAAGTCACGTGCTCCATCGCAGAGTCCCATAACGTCACCTTCTCGTAATCCAATGCGACCAGACCATGCAACTTTCATGGGGGCACAGCGTTAGTCTTTCCAAGGCTAATATGCAACATTTCAACTGGGGCTAGGGGAGCCCGCGTTCTAGCGGGCTATCAGTACTAAGCTAGTCTATATTATATGAATTATGCACAGAATTGTTTAAAATGCTCTCTAAAATGAGGCGCTAATGAAACTACATTACATATTGTCTCCTGGTTCACTCAATTCTAACTTAAGGAGTTTTGTAAAATCTAGTGATATAATTTTAGGATGTCATAACAGATACAATATAGCACATGAATTGGCAGGTATGAGTGGTTCTGTTATCGTGTAGGTGACCACTAATCTTGTCTACAGAGGTAAAGGATCAAGTCTGACCCATAAATGTAGGTGTTATACAACTGGAATCTATGATAGGACTGTGTAGTTCCAGGTGATAAAACAAAAGAATATTGCTTAGTATTCCTATATCACAGCTTTATATATATAACAGAGTGTAAAGCCCATGACTGAGCAGCATGAATCATCATATTAGATTTCAACCAAAGTTCTTGGGGGGAGTTCATAGGTTATGGCTATACAAAACAAATAAAGCAGCTATCCAGTACTAAATTATATGTTACAACCATGTAAAATTCAGATTTCGAATAATAATGGTAGTTGGATAGAAGAAAGTGGCTCCATAAATCAAAATGTTGCTATCTAGTACTAATTCATCCCTAAAAATCTATACTATCATATGCAGAATGATCCATGGAAGTCAGTAATTCTTTGAATTGAGTCATAATATATATACTGCATTACCAACTAAGATTTCAAATGAAGGTATTACTTCAGTGGGGGCAAGATAAATTCATCCCTTAAGAGTATATCATCACGTGCAGAATGATCTATGGAATTCAGTAATGGAATTTATATCAAATGATCTGAGAAAGAAGGGCAACTGTGTCCCAACAAAAGAACATTTAGTTTAGTAGAACCCCTTTAATATGACTTCACCAAAATACCTCTACCATCTATAGTGGAAATAACCATGAGGCCTACTGTAAATAGAGTGAAAACATATTGAAAAGAGAGTTACTGAGCTGAGAATAAAGTTGGTAACATCCTAGTGTTTGCCTGTAAAATATGTATGATAAAATCAAGGAGTAAATTCGAGTTGAAGGGCAATATCTCAAACGTAACCAAAGTGGCCTAACTCTTGAGACATCCTAACATCCATCTCATGTGCATATACTAAGAATCAAGAGCAAGCTAAAGGCTCCTAGTACATAAGCAAATATTGCATTAAATGCCTCCTGAATATCATAATGATACTTCTGCAGTAACAAAACGGTAATTTAGAACAGAAAATCAAGCAAAAACTTAGGGGAACTACCAAGATCTTAATGCCCTTGAAGCAAAGTTATGGAATCACCCTCAAAAGACCGCAATTAAATTCCAAAACAAAGGACAACAGGTATCTGCGATCGTGAGATGAACTTGGGAATCCCCTTGCATTTCATCATACACACTATGACAAAAGTAAAGGGTGAAAGTACAAACTGCAAAGTTAGGGTAACCAAATTCAGCAATAGCCCTATACATACTTCAGTGAAAGCATTCCACATACCACTACTTTATCGCCAAACATAACCATATCCTATGCCATTCGTACATGCGGTAAAAGCAATGAATAAATTCCAAGCTACCAAGGAATACAACAGTAAACATACAGTAATCATTTCATCACAATTTGGTAAAGTAGGATAACTTGGCGAATGAAATCAAGCGAAAAAAGCACTAAACTGAAAGCTGAACGACAAAATTCTCCTCCAAGTCACACGGCAATATTATGGTAGTGCATGTCAAAACATTCCCAAATGAAAGCAGCACGCACGCCATTCCATGTCATCAATATATGCATGAAGAGCAAACAAACTGCCATAGTCTAGCACAGAATAGAAAGTCAAACATATGTTGAATATGTTTTCACAATGTAGTAGTAAAAGCACGGTGATTTAGCACATAGAATCAAACAACTTGGAGAAGAACTGTCATGGCGGCAATAACTTCGAGGGAAGGTGGTTGAATCTGGTTGAAAAATATAGAAATAAATGGCTCGCAACAGCAGAATACAGATGAAATGGACAAAGGACATACATGGAATCTTAAATCAATCCATCTACAGAAAACAGAGTCGGTTTACCTGGAAAGACAGTGACAAAAATCTCCTCGCAATCACACACAGCACCATCGTCCTCCATGAACATTCGCAAACGTGAAAGCAACAGTCCTGCGCAGAGGTGTCAAGTGAGCATGTCGGAGGGTATAGGACAGCAGTGGCCATAAGTTGAAAGTGGAATATCTCGGCAAAAAGAACAGATATGGAAAAATCCCTCCTTTGTGAGTAAATAGACCCCAAGGAGAACCCCTAAACCGAATTTGGTTGCGATCCCACTACAGGCCTAGGAGGAGAAGTGTCATTAAAATCAGGCAAAAAATGGGTCACGTGGTACAAATTCGAGCAATCTGATTGGTTTGGCATAAATTATCATATAGGCATCTTAGTATATAGTGAAGTACTGATAGCCCGCTAGACGCGGGCTCCCCTACCCCAGTTCAAATGTTGCAGATTAGCCTTGGAAAGACTAACGCAGTGCCACATCCAGGCTGCATGGTGCGCATTGTTGATGACCATGGATCAAAAAAGCTCGCATAGGATCAGGAGATGATGACGTCATTGGCCTTTGTGTTTGAGCATGTGACATCCGGCCTTTGCAATGGACAAATCGACACAAATTTGAGAGAAAAAATTGTGCACAAAATGCTTGGATACCTGCGCTAGGCTATGGGGCTATCAGTACTAAGCTAGTCTGCATTACATGAACTAAGTATATAATTGTTTTAAGTGGTCTGTACAATGAGGTATAAATAGAAATACATCACACAACATCTCCTGCATTACTCAATCCTAACGTAAGGAGTCTTATAGAATGTTGCTGCATAATATAAACATTTTATAGGACATATATTATGTCACATCAAATGAGAGGTATGACTGCAACCTCTATCTGGTTTTAGCCATTAATTTCATCCAATCTGTTATGTTACATAATAAGATCCAATAAATTAGATCTAATTCAATTATACTACCTCAAAGGACCTATACTGTAAGGTCATACAAATAAGAATATTGCTTGGTAATACAACATCACTTCATCATATTCTACATAGTAAGATGTAAAGCCAATGAATGAGATATACTATAAAGCCTGAAATTACAACATCGGATGTCAAGCGTAAAAAGTGCCTATTGTGGTGGCAGGGGGTGCATACGTCAAGTACAACTTACGCACATACTTTTAATGTAGCATTATATACATGGTTATAGTCTTCTACCTTATCCAGACAGCTATATAATTTATCGAGAGGTATTATATTTAGTTGTAAACAGTCTACAATCTGAGAAGACTCCATAGTTCCAGTTTATAAAAGAATATATGTACTGCTTGCTATTCCTATATCATACAATAAAATGCATACATCATGGTTAAAGTTATGTAAATAAGTGAATCATGATTTCTTAGTAATCCCACAAAGTTGCATATCAACTTCTGGTAGAATGAAGGCACATATTTTAACACATATACTGTTTCTAAGGATCACCAACTAATCTAGCCAAAAGAAGTAATGATGTTCACATAATAAAGTCAATAACAAAAATTAACTTATAGGCTCCACAAAGTATTTAATCTGTATAGCTGGGGCAGCAAAATACTCAGCTTCCCCAGACAGGGGGTCTAGAATTTTTTCATGTCCACTGGGGTACAAAATCTTTGGACCTATTGTATCATTTGCCTCCACCCCCTCCACATGATACTTAATGACTGCTCCCTAAGTGTAGAAAACTGACATAATATTGCCTTGTAATCCTACAGCAAACTCAAAAGTAACACTACTATGGACCAAAATCATGCAAGTGAGTCCCAACCTCTTGTCAAACACATAAAGCTGCAACACCTCTCAGTGAATTATATAATTTATAGCTTACATCATCACATCAAATAATTATTAACAGGTGTATTTGAGAGGGGGGCTTGATATGTCAATTAAGTACAATAAAAATAAGGTAGTCAGCTATACCTACTACAAAACTTTAACAACATATCACATACAGAATGATATATAAAAATTAGTAATGGTAGCGGAAACAACTAATATCTTAAAGTGACACAGGCTATTGACAAAAATCCTACAGGCAGACAATAAAGTACTATATTGGTACATGTTTCATCTAAGGATATCAACTGAAATGTGTCAATACCATTGTCACCTAGGCGCACCCAGCAATCTCATTCAAACTCCAATAATAGTTAGCATGAGGCATTCAAGTAGATTTTATGCAATGACTATACCTAGAGATATTCCATAATTCAGGTTTATAAAGGCTAAAGACTATTCATTACGTGTGCTAGAGATACATGATTCCAAACTGAAAAATTATGTTTGAGTGTAACATAACCCTTTATACATAATATTCCTTTACAGTAAGCCGCTCATAACACTTGATAACAAACAATACAGGTAATTGGGGTGCAGACTGGACTATGGGGCTCCAGGAATCAAGCCTACTCAATACAAATCATTGTTATCTACTACTTGATCCAGTAAAACCATAGTATCATGTGCAGAATGATGTATAGAAATCATTAATGGTCTTTATAACAAATGATCTTAGGATGGAGGGGAGCTGGTTTGTCAGGAAACAAAGAGTTACTATTAAAGTAACCATACTCTCAGTCCATCACAAAAACACTAAAATCTATACTGAACACAACGATTAGACTGTTGTAAAATAAAGATCAATAGGTTGTTGCAAATATTTAGGCCATGAGTAAAGTACTATACTGAAAAAAGCCTTGTGAATAAGTTACTTAAGTGTGTTAACTGCAAACCTAATTTAGAACACAATATCAGCGTAAATACATCAAAAAGGAAGAAACTGAAAACGCATGATACTATACACCGAAGTATCAACAAATTAGTACATAAAATATCTGCAGAAGACCTGGCACTTTTAACCATAAATATACCAGTGATTCAGAATACTACGTGTTCTCCTGAGAATAAGACAGGTATTAGCTGTCATGACTGAGAGTAATTTGAAACGCCCCTCAAGGTGTTAGATAGAATAAGCGTAGTACTTTTCCCAAGATACTGCTACAAAAACCAAACGGGACAGAGAGCTACTACACTCCAATAATCCAAGAAATACTTTGAACAACATCTTAGCTCCAGCCTACAATAAGTGTATGATAAACACCAAGAGCCAACCAGAAGTGACTGATAACATATCAAATCTAAAGAGAGGGGCCTAACTGTTCATAGGTACTTCTTTCAAACTCACACGCAAATGCACAGTATCAACAGCAAGCTAAACTGTCCTAGTATATCAGTAAATAATACAGTGAATATCCCCTGAACAGCATACCGAAACTTCTGTAGTAACCAAACAGTAATTAACAGGCGGAAATCAAGCAAACATGAAAGGACTTCGCATGATCATAGGGCCCCTGAGGCAATGGTATGGAACCTCAATCAAACAATGGCATTAAATCTCTTCCAAAAGGGAAAGTAGCGACCATTCTACACAAAACAATCCTGGCAAAACTAAATCGAAACCTTGTTAATGACATAAACCACTTACCTTATAGAGAAGGGACGAAATTCCATGAAGAATTGTAAGACATCCATCTACTTTGTAAACACGCCCTCAACTGCACACTTGCGGTCTTGTGTAAACACTATTGTTCGCAAACAAAGGATGAGCGGTTTCTGCGATCGTGATCTGAACTTGGGAATCCCCTCGCATCTCTATCTACAACCTACAACAAAATAAAGAGTGTAGGGACACCAAAACATCATATGAATAATAGCAAGAACAGTTAGGAAATAAAATATACACACTTTAGTCATCTCTGTACAACCGTGTTAAGATATTTTGTGGCTGCTGGCAATGATAATCAAACACACTGAGCAGTGGCTTCCTTCACTGAACTGAGGGGGAACCTAACATTCTACTTACAATTATATAACTCAACAGACCTTCACCTTTTACCAATAAATGACATATACAACTACAAACTTAGACCTAAAAACCTTCATCAATGCCCAAAGTCAGCATTTCATATAGCACAATTCATACGCAACCAAAAAGATTTCGTATCTCCTTTACGCATGCATTAACTTCAAGGTATAAACAGCAATCTAGCAATGAATAGGACAGTAAACACTTCATCCTAATATTGTACAAGAACCAAGACAATCTCGCGACTAAAATCAATCTGATGGGAGAGGAAGTGTCATGGCGACATGCCCCTGAGGGAAGCTAGAGGAATCTCGCTCAAAATACTGACATAATGTGTCTAATGAAACATGTAAAGTAGACAGATAAATTACAGGCAATCTGACAACAAACCTTATTACATGACAAAACGACTTACCTTGTAGTAGAAGGAGGAAAGTTCGCTTAAATTCACCCACCAAGAGAGAGCAACATAAAACGTGGTGGAGAGGAACTGTCATGGCGGAAAACCCCCGAGGGAAGCTATTGCACTCTCGCTGACAATATTGAACATAAGTGTCGAAAATACTATAGAAAATGCGCACAGAGGACAGGGGAAAGACAGGCATTGTGAAATCAAACGTTATAGCATTAGAAAACGACTCACCTGGTAGCAGAACCACAAAATGTTCCTCAACTACCAACTGGAACATTAGTCGCATTCAAATCATGCCTGAACTGAGTTTCATGTTCGGTTTATCCTATTTAAAAGGGAAGGTAACACAGCTAAACACCATTCTAATACACACAGGAATACAACATAAAACATCAGCTAAATCTGTTAGCACAACTTACCAGTTAAAGCATTGAAATCTGGCGAACAGAATCAAACGGATGGAGAAGAACTGTCATGGCGAGAATGCCCCGGAGGGAAGCTCTTCCAATCTTCCCTGAATCAAAACAGGTAAATAACAGGGCTCACATCACCCGTGAATCACATCTAAAAGGCAGCAGTGCTATAATTTCATTGAATAAAGACTGGCAATGATAAATCGAATCTTCAGATAGCAATAAAGCAATGAATTAGTTGCCCAACTGTCATGGCGAATAACACACGCGAGGGAGGGCATAGGAAACTGCTTCGATACATGAAAACAAATAGTTTAAAACACCAGAAAATGCAGGCAATAGAGGACGAAGATATAAGCGAACTAAAGAACAGAAGTTAGGTAGGACAAATAGGTACTAACCTGGTAGAATCCCAACAGAATTCTCCTCAAAAAAGCAGCTAACTTGATCCCGATCGAACACGCCTTGAAGTGAGAGCAGTGCTTTCCATGCGGACGATAACAATGGAAGGCAACAGGCAACACACAAAAGCCTCAAATTCGCCACATAGAAATTGGACTATCTCGGCGAACTCTCGAGATAAAAATTTGAAAAAAAAATTAATTCGCCTACCCAACCATTGGGTCCTCTGACAGACGTTTCAGCCAAATAATCGCACAGCTCTAGAAGAAGTATTCATCACAAGAGCGGGTACCGGCCCCTTTGATGTACACAATAGGCGAGCTCATTTGCATTTTGGCATTTTAGTATATAGAGATTTTTTGATAGCCCGCTAGACGCGGGCTCCCCTACCCCAATTACCCGCTGGCCCAGTCAAAATCAATTTGCAAATTAGCCTTGGAAAGACTAATGCAGTGCCCCATCCAGGTTGCATGGTCGGCATTGTGGATGAGCATGGATGAAAAAGCTCGCATAGGATCAAGAGAAGATGACGTCATTGGAGCGTGTGACATCCGGCCTTTGCAATAGACAAATCGATTAAAATTTGAGAGAAAAAGTTGTGCAAAAATGCTCGGATACCTGCGCTAGATTATGGGGCTTTTGGACATTCTTTTTCATCTTCTAAAGCCCCATAGCCTAGCGCAGGTATCCGAGCATTTTTGCACAACTTTTTCTCTCAAATTTTAATCGATTTGTCTATTGCAAAGGCCGGATGTCACACGCTCCAATGACGTCATCTTCTCTTGATCCTATGCGAGCTTTTTCATCCATGCTCATCCACAATGCCGACCATGCAACCTGGATGGGGCACTGCGTTAGTCTTTCCAAGGCTAATTTGCAAATTGATTTTGACTGGGCCAGCAGGTAATTGGGGTAGGGGAGCCCGCGTCTAGCGGGCTATCAAAAAAACTGCTAGTCTCCAGTATATAAATTAAGTAGGTAAGTAGCACAACTGATCATTGCGAAAAATTATTAAAGGAAAAAAATAACGTATTGTCTTAAGCATCGTTCAATACCATCTAGGCATTAAAGCAGGCTGTATGCAATAACACTACCTCAGAATATTATGGTCTAAGTGGTCAAAGCTAAAATACTGTTGCTTTGTAATCCTACAGCATACTCAAAGGTAACAATACTATGGGTCAAAATCATGTAAGTGAATGCTAAACTCTTGTCAACAACATAAAGTTATAACCCTTAAGAATGAGTGATATAATTTAGAGCTTGCATCATCAAATCAAATATAAAAGAATAGTTATGTGGTAGATAGCAGGGAGGGGGGGCTTTATGTGTCTATTCAATACAATACAAATAAGGTTGCTAGCTGTAACTAATAGACAAAATTAATAACATCACCACATTCAAAATGATATATCAAAAGTGATACTGCTAGTGGTGACAACTGATATCTGAGAGTGATACAGGCTAGTGAAAAACATCATACAGACAGGGTAATCAAGTAATATACTGCTACAAATCTGGTCTAAGGACATCAAGTAGGCACACCCAGTAATCAGTGGCAAACTGCTATAATATCTAGGTTGAGGCAGTCAAGTAGGTATTTTGACATGGCAATGACTAATGATACTGTATAATTCATGTGCATCATAGCTGAAGAATATTCCCAAAAGATGTTCTACCATATTCAACAAAGACTTCAAATTCAACAACTGTGTATGAATGTGGCATAAGCTTGTATACATAATAATCTCTTAGAGTAAGCCCTTCATAATACTTGATTATGAACAATACTGTTAAGTGAGGTGGGGGCTGGAAGGTGTGGCTCCAGGAATGAAGTCTACACAATACACATGCTTGTTATCCAACACTACTTGACCAAGACAAATAATGTTATCATGTGCAGAATGATGATGGAAATCATTAATGGTGTCTATAACAAATTCTTCTCTTGATCCTATGCGAGCTTTGTCATCCATGCTCATCCACAATGCGGACCATGCAACCTGGATGGGGCACTGCATTAGTCTGTCCAAGGCTAAGTTGCAAATTGATTCTAACTGGGCCAGCGGGTAACTGGGGTAGGGGAGCCCGCGTCTAGCGGGCTATCAAAAAAAACCGCTAGTCTCCAGTACATACATAAAGTAGTTAAGTAGTGCACATGGGTGCTACATTAGACTACTAATAAAGGAAGCACGTTATGTATAGTCTTCAGCATCAGTCAGTACAATCTAGGCATTAAAGTAGGCTTTATGCAATAACACTACATCAGAACTGTATAGTCTAAGTGTTCAAAATTAAAATACTATTGCTTTGTAATCCTACAGCATACTCAAAGGTCACAATACTATGGGCCAAAATCATGTAAGCGAATGGTAAACTCTTGTCAAAAACACAAAGGTGTAACTCTTAAAAATGAGTGATAAGATTTAGAGCTTGCATCATCAAATGAAATTCAAAAGAATAGTTATGTGTTAGATAGGAGCGGGGCTTTATATGCCTATTCAATACAATACAAATAAGGTTGCTAGCGGTAATTAATAAAAAAGTTTAACAACATATCACAAAATGCAGAATGATAAATCAAAAGTGATAATTCTAGTGACAACTACTGATGTATGACAATGGTACAGGCTAGTGAAAAAAATTATATAGGAAGGCAATCAAGTAATATACTGCTACAACTCCGCTCTAAGGACATCAATTGGGCACACCCAGTAAACACTTTCAAACTCCTATAATATATAGATTCAAGCAGATGTTTTGACATGGCAATGCCTAATGCTACTGTTTGATTCAAGTACATGAATGCTGAAGAATATCCCTACGAGATGCTCTAGACTATTCAACAAAGACTTCACATTCAAAAACTGTGTATAAATGTGGCATAAGCTTGTATACATAATAATCTCTTAGAGTAAGCCCCTCATAATATTTGATTATGAAGAGTACTGTTCAGTGAGCTTGGGACTGGAAGGTGGGGCTCCAGGGATGAAGTCTACACAATACACATGCTTGTTATCCAACACTACTTGACAAACAAAAATAATGTTATCATGTGCAGAATGATTATGGAAATCATTAATGGTGTCTATAACAAATCATTACAGCAAGGCACAGAGCTGGTTTGCCAGGAAAAGAACATTTAGCATAAAAGTGCCCACATGCAGATTCAACCAAAATAACACTAAAATATATAGTGAACACAAATAATAGACTGTTGTAAATAAAGAGTGGTAGACTGCTGGTACTATATAGGCAATTAGTAAAGTACTATACTGAATGAAGCCTCATGAATAAGTTACTTAAGTGTGTTGAATACAAAGCTAATTTAGAATACAATATCAGTGTAAATAAATCAAGAAGCAACTACCGTAAAATGCACGGTACTATAGACAATGTTATTTGTGAAGTAGTAGATAAAATATCCGTATAAGGCTTAGCACTTTTAACTACAAATACCCCCAGCGATTTAGAATACAAAGTGTACTACTGGGACTAAGCAAGTCATCAGCCATGGAAACTGATAGTAATATGAAAAGCCCATCAAAGGTTTAGAGAGCATACACGCAGCACTTTACTCAAAACACTGAAAGAAAACCAAACGGGAAATAGAGCTAGTACACTCCACTAATCCAAGGAATAATTTGAACAATATCTTAGCTCTAGGCTACAATAAGTGCATGGTAACACCCAACATCTAAGTAGAAATGATTGACAACATCTGAAACGTAAACAAATCGGCCTAACCCTTCGGAACTTTCTCCCTCAAACTCTCGCGCAACTACGAGTTAAAACATAGCTCTAAATAGTCCTAGTATATCATTAAATAATACAGTAAGCATCTCCTGAATACTCTACCGAAACTTCTGAAGTAAGAGAACGATAATTTATACGCGAAAATCAAGCGAACATGAAAGCAAGTGGCATGATCATATGACCCCGAGGCAATGTTAGTGGAATCTCCATCAAAACATCGCAATAAATCTCGTCCAGTTGGCAAAGCAGCGATCATTCTATAGACAACATCCTAGCAACACTAAATCGATACCTGGTACATGAAATAAATCACTTACCTTGTATAAAACTGATGAAACTCTGCTACTGCTTGGACAACATCCATCCTCTTCATAAACACGCCCTCAACTGCAAACTTGCGGTCTTGTGTAAATACTATTGTTCGCAACCAAAGGATAAGAGGTTTCTGCGATCATGAGATGAACTTGGGAATCCCCTCGCATTTCTCTGTACAACCTACAACAAAATAAACAGTGTAATCAGTTAAGGATACCAGAACGCAATAGGTATAATATGGAGAATAGCAAAAAAAGTAAAATATACAAACTTTGGACGTTTCTCTACAAACGCATTTAGATATTTGGTGACTACTGGCAATGACAATGAAACACATGGGGCAGTTACTTCCTCCATTGAACTGAGGGGGAATGCAAACCACTTACAACAGTTCTATTACCAATATGAATTTAACCTCTTAACAGTAAGTCACAGAGAAGTCAAATAAACACATAGGCCCAACTGAATAGAGCAGTACCCAAATTAAGTAGTCAAACTACCACAAAGTCACCAGCAATCATAATGATTTCCTATCTCATCTACGCACGCATTTAAACTAAGGAATAAATAACAATCTACCAAAGAATACAACAGTAACCATATCGCAAGTATTTCATGACAATATTATACAAAACCACGACAATCTAGAGAATAACGTCAATCTGATCCGAGAGGAAGTGTCATGGCGAAATACCCCCGAGGGAAGGTCTTTGAATCTCGTTCAAATCGCTGAAGTAAAGTGTACAGAAAGCAATACAAAAAGTATAAATTGGATAGAGAAAGTATGGTCAAAGATACATGACACAATTTCCAATGACAAAGGTGACTCACCTGGTAGCAGTACATGCAAGCTTTCTTTTAGGTCAAAGGGCAGAATAGATCCCCCTCAAGAAACTCAATGAACTGAAAGTTACACGATCGCTATCCTTCATAATATAGGCACACGTCAAAATCAAATAATACATAGACTGTAATCTAGAAGGGGAAAGAACAGTAAACATCTTGATAATGGTCTATCACTATTTAGCTGGGAAAGGACGTTGGTTTAGCTAGCAGAATCAAACAGCTTGGAGAGGAACTGTCATGGCGACAATAGCTCCGAGGCAAGGTGTTGGAATGTGGCTGAAAACATCGACACAAATAGCCGAGAACAGTAGACACCTCGCACACTCGATAAAGCATATACATTTAGAGTTAAACACACCCCTTCAGTAGGAAAAAATGAGACTTACTCCTCTGATTCAAAGGGCAATTTATGATCTCAAAGACACTCCCCGAAGTGTAAGCTAACCGGTCGCACCCCGATCTTCTGTTGTAAATAAACGTCAAGCGCAAGGAAAATAGGCAGAATTATAGCACGTAATACAACAGTAACCTTCTCGTCAATAGTTGATAAGAACTTAGCTCGTATAGCGACGGGAATAGGCGATAAGACTCGAACGGCTTGGAAGCGAACTGTCATGGCGATAATCGCGCTACAGAGGGTGGTCATGCGATTTCGCTTAAACCATTGAAATACGCAGCTGAAAGTAGGAGGAAACGCAAATATTCGACGAAGAACATGTTGGCAAACTCTAATAAAACTCTACTGTACGAAAATAGCGACTCACCTGGAAGCAAGAGGACAAAACTTACCACCACTACCATTGCCAAGAGCGAACGACACAACCTCTATACTTGTACTGATAGTACTGAGTTTACATGGTTGCGGACGAAAACAATGGAGAACAAAAGGAGGTAAACAAAGGCCCACAAAGTCGAAAAAGAGAAATTCGAATATCTCGTTAGAAAAAATATATAAAAATAAAAGCGAAACTATTTGCAAATATAGGGCACAGACAGGACGACGGGAGCACAGTCTAAACCCGATCCGAATAGGGACCAGTTCAGGAAAACGGCCAATAGCCAGAAGGGCGGAACGTTTGATCTAGCTCATTTGCATTTTAGGGATCTTAGTATATAGAGATGTATATACTGGAGACTAGCGGTTTTTTTTGATAGCCCGCTAGACGCGGGCTCCCCTACCCCAGTTCAAAAGTTGCAGATTAGCCTTGGAAAGACTACCGCAGTGCCCCCATGAAAGCTGCATGGTCCGCATTGTCAATGAGCATGGATGAAAAAGCTCGCATAGGATCATGAGAGGATGACGTCATGGGCCTCTGCATTGGAGCACGTGACATCCGGCTTTGCAATGGAGAAATGAACAAAAATTTGCGAGAAAAAATTGTGCAAAAATGCTCGGATACCTGCGCTAGGCTATGGGGCTTTTTTCTCTTTCTTTTTCATCCTCAAGAGCCCCATAGCCTAGCACAGGTATCCGAGCATTTTTGCACAATTTTTTCTCGCAAATGTTTGTTGATTTCTCCATTGCAAAGCCGGATGTCATGTGCTCCAATGCAGAGGCCCATGACGTCATCCTCTCATGATCCTATGCGAGCTTTTTCATCCATGCTCATTGACAATGCGGACCATGCAGCTTTCATGGGGGCACTGCGTTAGTCTTTCCAAGGCTAATCTGCAACTTTTGAACTGGGGTAGGGGAGCCCGCGTCTAGCGGGCTATCAAAAAAAACCGCTAGTCTCCAGTATATACATATAGTAGGTAAGTAGTGCAAATGGTTGTTACAATAAACTACTAAATGAAACGCATAATGTATAGTCTTCAGCATCATTCAGTACCATTTAGGCACTAAAGTAGGCTTTATGCAATAACACTACCTCAGAATTTTATAGTCTAAGCGTTCATAATTAAAATACTATTCCTTTGTAATCCTACAGCATACTCAAAGGTACCAATACTATGGGCCAAAATCATGTAAGTGAATGCTAAACTCTTGTCAAAAACACAAAGTTCTAACTCGTAAGAATGAGTGATAAAATTTTAGAGATTGCATCATGACATAAAATTTAAAAGAATAGTTATGTGTTAGATAGGGGGGAGGCTTCATATGTCTATTCAATAAAATACAAATAAGTTTGCTAGCTGTAACTAATACAAAACTTTAAAACGTATCACCACATGTAGAGTGATATATGGAAAGTGATAGTGCTAGCGATAACTACTGATATCTGACAGTGATTGAGGCTAGGGGGAAAATCATATAGGCTGGCCATGGAATAATACACTGCTACAACTCTGGCCTAATGACATCAAGTAGGCACACCTAGTAATCACTGGCAAACTGCTATCATATCTAGGTTGAGGCAGTCAAGTAGGATTTTGACATGGCAATGCCTAATGATACTGTACAATTCAAGTGCATCAAAGCTGAAGAATATTCCCAAAGATGTTCTACCATATTCAATAAAGACTTCAAATTCAAAAACTGTGTATGAAGGTGGCATAAGCTTGTATATATAATAATCTCTTAGAGTAAGCCCTTCATAACACTTGATTATGAACAATACTGTTAAGTCAGGTGGGGGCTGGAAAATGGGCCTCCAGGAATGAAGTCTACACAATACACATGCTTGTTATCCAACACTACTTGACCAACAAAAATAATCTTATCATGTGCAGAATGATGATGGAAATCATTAATGGTATCTATAACAAATAATCTCAGCAAGGTACAGAGCTGGTTTGCCAGGAAAGAACATTTAGCATAAAAGTGCCTACATGCAGATTCAACCAAAACTCTAAAATATATAGTGACTACAAATAATAGACTGTTGTAAAAACAGAGTGTTAGACTGCTGTTAGTACATAGGCAATTAGTAAAGTACTATGCTGAATAAAGCCTCGTGAATAAGTTACCTAAGTGTGTTGAATACAAAGCTAAGTCAGAATACAATATCACAGTACATAAATCAAGAAGAAACTACCGTAAAACGCATGGCACTATACACCATATTATCAGCGAATTAGTAGATAACATATCCATATAAGGTTGGCACTTTTAACTATAAATACCCCATTTATTTAGAATACAAAGTGTACTACTGGGAATAACCAAGTCATCAGCTATGGAGACTGAGAGTAATACGAACCGCCTCTGAAAGGTTTAGAGAGAATACACGTAGTACTTTCCTCAACATATTGCAAGAAAAGTGAACGGGAAAGAGGGCTATTACACTCCACTAATCTAACGAATAATTTGAATAATATCTTAGCTCCAGCATACAATAAGTGTATCCTAAAAACCAAGAGCTAAGCAGACATGACTGAGAACATCTCAAACGTAAACAAAGCGGCCTAACTATTCAGTCTTACTTCAGTGAAAATCTCGCGCAAAGACAAAAGTACAAACAGCATGCTAAAAGTCCTAGTATATCAGTATATAATACAGTAAACAACTCCTAAATATGATACTGAAACTCCTGCAGTAGCAAAAGGGGTATTTACAGGCGAAAATCAAGCGACAATGAAAGGAACTGCCATGATCGTATGGCCCAGGAGGCAATCGTATGGAATCTCCCTCAAAACATCGCATTAAATCTCCTCTAGCTGGGAAAGTAGCGACCATTCTAGAGAAAAAAATTCTGGCAAACCTAAAATGACACCGTGTCAATGAAATAAGCCACTTACCTTAGAGAGAAGGGACGAAATTCCACGAAGAATTGCAAGACATCCATCCACTTTGCAAGCACGCCCTCAACTGCAAAGTTGCGGTCTTGTGTAAATACTATTGTTCACAAACAAAGGATGAGAGGTGTCTGCGATCGTGATCTCAAGTTGGGAATCCCCTCGCATTTCTATCTACAACCTACAACAAAATAAAGAGTGAAGCACACCAAACTATCATAGGAATAATATTAAGAACAGTTAGGAAGTAAATTACAAACACATTCGACATCTCTATACAAATATATTTAGATGGTTTTTTGACTACTGGTAATGGGAATGAAACACACAGAGCAGTTGCTTCCTTGACTGAACTGAGGGGGATACAAACCTCTTATAATAATTACATTGCCCATAAGAACTTAAAATATTAACAGTAAGCCAAATAGTAAACCCAACAGAACTCAGCAATGCCCATATTCAGCATCCCATGTAGCACAACGTCATCAGCAAGCATAACGAATTCTTATTGCATCTAAGCAAGCATTATAGCCAAGAAATAAATAGAAATCTACCAGAGGGATACAATAGTAAATATGTCATAAGTATTTCATCAAAATCCTGTAAGCAAACCACAACAATCTAGGGAATAAAATCAATCTGATCGGAGAGGAAGTGTCATGGCGAAACAACCCCGGGGGAAGCTCGAGGAAACTCTTCGCTCAAAATACTGACATAATGTGAGCAATGTGAAACACGTGTAGTAGACAGAAAAATACAGGCAATCTAAAATAAGAACGTATTGCATGAAAAACAACTCACCTTGTAGCAGATGGAGGAAAAGGTCGCTTGAATTCACCCGGCAAAAGCGAAGAACGGCAATCCTGTAGTACAGGAACTGTCATGGCGGAAAATCCCCAAGGGAAGGTGTTGGAATCTCGGTAACAAAGATCGCAAATTAATTGTCGAAAATAATATAGAAAATGCACACAGTGGTCAGAGGAAAGACAGGCAATTTGACATAAAAGACTCACCTAGTAGCAGACGTACTAAAGTTCGCTAGACTTCACCCAACACCAGTGAATAACATAAAACGCGTTGGAGATGAACTGTCATGGCGGAAAATCACTGAGGGAAGGTATCAGAATCTCGCTGGCAATACTGACATTAAGTGTCAACACGATTGTAGAAAATGCACAGCGTGGACAGAGGAAAGACAGGCCATGTGAAATCAAACTTTATAGACTAAGGAAACCACTCACCTGATAGCAGACCAACGAAATGGTCTTGCACTTCTCACTGCAACATTAGTCCCATTCAAACCAGTCCCGATTTGAGAGTTACACTCTCGCTAGATGCTATATAACAGGGATGAAAAACAAATGCACATTACCTTAACCTACCAAGGAATACAACATGAACCATCAGTCAAACCTCTTAGTACAACTTACCAGTCAATGGATTGCAATTTGGCAACCAGAATCAAGCGGCTGGAGAAGAACTGTCATGGCGAGAATGCACCCGAGGGAAGCTGCTTCACTCAGGCCTAAAATAGGGCAAATACAGGGCTCACAAAGGCAGAAAACTGATAAATTTGACAAAGTAAATACACACACTGTTAAGTCACCCATCTAGGAAGAACACAACGTGCCTACCTGCTAGAAAAGCGGCCAATTCTCCTCGGAACAGCAAAAGCACAACCTCCTTCCTCCATGTCGACTGGCCAAGAGGAAAGCACAAATCCTGCGCAGAGGTACAAATTGTCGATGGCAGACAGTATATGAGAGAAATGACCGTACGTTTAACTTTTGAATATCTCGGGAAAGAAGAGAGATATCGGAAAACCCCTCCTTTGTGAGTAAGTAGACACCTAGGAGAACCCCCAAGAGCAGTTTGGTGGCGATCTCCCAACCGGCCTGGGAGGAGAATTGTCATTTAGATAGGGGCAAAAAACGGGTCACGTGGTACAAAATGGAGGGAACCGATTGGCCGGCAACTCATTTGCATATAGGGATCTTAGTATATAGAGATGTCACATGCTCCAATACAGAGGCCCATGACGTCATTCTCTCATGATCCTATGCGAGCTTTTTCATCCATGCTCATCGACAATGCGGACCATGCAGCTTGGATGGGGGCACTGCGTTAGTCGTTCCAAGGCTAATCTCCAACTTTTGAACTGGGGTAGGGGAGCCCTCGTTTAGCTGGCTATCAGTACTAAGCTAGTCTCTATTACATGAACTAAGCATATAATTCTTTAAAGTGGTGTGTGCAATGAGGCATACTTGGACATACATAACACAATATCTCCTGCATGGTTGAATCCTAGTGTACGGAGTCTTATACACTGTAGTTGTATAATGCAAACATGTTAAAGAAGATATATTATTACTTATTACATGAGAGGTATGACTGCAACCTCTATCTGGTTTTAGCCATTAATCTTCAGCAATCTGGTGTACTACATAATATGACCCAATAAGTAAGATGGACTGCAATTATAATGCCTCAAAGGATGCATACTTCAAGTTCATACAAATAAAAGAATATTGCTTGGGAATACCCCATCGTTTTCTCATAGCCTACATATCAAGATATAAAGGCAATGAATGAGATATAGTATACAGCCTGAAATCACAAAGTCAGATTTCACACATTAACAATAATTATGTTTGGGGGGGGGTGCATAACTCAAGTACAACTTAGTAACATACCTTAAACCTAGCATCATATACATGTTTGTCATCAAATACTTTTTCCAAACTGCCATATAATTTTTCCATATTTATTAAATTTAGATGTAAAGAATTCTACATTCTGAGAAGACTCCATAGTTCTAGTTTATCAAACCAAATATGTACTGGTTGCTATTCCTACATCATACAACAGAAAGCATAAAAGCATACATTATGCCTACACTTATGTAAATAAGTGAATAATAATTTCTTAGTAATCCTACAAAGTTGCATATCAATTTGCGGTAGAATGAAGGCACATATTGTACTACGTGTGCTGTTGCTAAGGATCACAAACTATTATAGCTGAGAGAGTAACGATTGACATAATAAAATCAATACAAAAAATTATATTCTGCTTCCCCAGACTGGGGCTCTAGAGTATGTTTGCATGTCTACAGGGGTACACAATTTTTGGGTCTATTATATCATTTGCCTTGACCCCCTTCCCCTGATACTTAATGACTGCTCCCTAAGTGCACAAAAACTGAAATAATATTCCCTTGTAATCATACAGCAAACTCAAAAGTAACAATACTATGGACCAAAATCATGTAAGTGAGTCCTAACCTCTTGTCAAACACACAAAGCTGTAAATCTTCCCAGTGAAATAAAATATTTATGGCTTACATCATGAAATCAAATTAATAACAACAGCTGTATTTGAGAGGGGGGGGCTTGATATATCAATTAGGTAGAATACAAATAAGGTTGCCAGCTATAGCTAATACAAAACTTTAAAAACATATCACATACAGAATGATATATCTAAAGTAGTAATAGTAGTGGTAACAACTGATAACTGACAGTGAAACAGGCTATTGACAACAATCATACAGGTAGGCAATCAAGTACTGTACTGGTACATGTGTCATCTAAGGACATGAACTGAAATGTATCAATACCATTGTCATCTAGGCACATCCAGCAATCTCATTCAAACTGCTATAATAGTTAGCATGAGGAATGTCGAGTAGGTTTTATGCAATGACAATTTCTAGAGATATTCCATACGTCAAGTTTATAAAAGCTAACGAATATTCATAAAATGTTCTAGAGAAAAGTGATTCCAAACTCAACAATTCTGTATGAGTGTGACATAACCCTTCATACATCGTATTCTTTTTACAGTAAGTCCCTCAAAAAACTTGATAAGACACAATACTGTTAATTGGGGTGCAGACTGGACTATAGGGCTACAGGAATCCAGTCTACACAACACACATCATTGCTATGTAATACTACTTGATCCAGTAAAACCATATTATCATGTGCAGAATGATGTATAGAAATCATCAATGGTCTTTATAACAAATGATCTTAGGATAGAGGGGAGCTGGTTTGTCAGGAAACGGAGAGGTAGGACTAAAGCAACAACATGCAGATTCCCCAAAATAACACAAAAAATCTATAGTGACCACAACGATTAGACTGTTGTAAATAAAGGTTGTTAGGCTATTGTAAATACATGGGCAATCAGTAGAGTATTATACTGAAAAAACAGCCTTGTGAATAAGTTACTGAAGTGTGTTGACTACAAAGCTAATTTAGAACACAATATTAAGGTAAATAAATCAAAAAGGAAGACAATGACAAGGCACGGTTCTATACACCAAAGTATCAAGGAATTTGTACATCAGATATCTGTATAAGACCTGCACTTTTAACTATAAATATACATGTGATTCAGAATACTAAGTGTTCTATTGAGAATAAGGAAGGCATCAGCTATGGTGACTGAGAGTAATATGAAATGCCCCTCAAGTTCTTAGAGAGAATATGCGTAGTACATTCCTCAAAATACTGCAAGAAAACTAATCGGGAAAGAGAGCAATTACACTCCAATAATCCAAGGAATAATTTGACCAACATCTTAGCTCTTACCTACAATACGTGTTTGATAAACACGACCAGCTAACCAGAAATGACTGACAACATATCAAACATAAAGAAAGCGGCATAACTGTTCATAGGTACTCTGTTAAAAATCACGTGCAAATGTAAAAAATGAACACCAAACGCTAAACTGTCCTAGTATATCAGTAGATAATACAGTAAATATCCCCTGAATAGTATACCGAAACTTCAGTAGTAACCAAACAGTACTTTACAGGCAGAAATCCAAGGAACATGACAGGAATTCGCATGATCATAGGGCCCCAGAGGCAATCGTATGGAATCTCGATGAAACATAGCATAAATCTCGTCCAATTGGGAAAATAGCGACCACTCTACACAAATCAATCCTGGTAAAACTAAATCGAAACCTTGTTAATGAAATAAACCACTTACCTTACAGAGAAGGGACGAAATTCCATGAAGAATTGTAAGACATCCATCCACTGTGTAAACACGCCCTCAACTGCAAACGTGCGGTCTTGTGTAAACACTATTGTTCGCAAACAAAGGATGAGAGGTTTCTGCGATCCTGATCTCAAGGTGGGAATCCCCTCGCATTTCTATCTAAAACATACAACAAACTAAAGAGTGTAAGGGCACCAAAAACATCATAGGAATAATATCAAGGACAGTTAGCAAATAAAATATACACACTATAGACCTCTCTGTACAAACGTGTTAAGATATTTTGTAGCTACTGGCTATGAGAATGAAACACAGAGCAGTGGCTTCCTTGAATGAACTGAGGGGGGACGCAACATGTTTATTACAGTTATACTTCCGAAAAGACCCTAAACTCTTAACAATAAGTCACATTTATAACTACAAACATAGACCCAGACGACTTCATCAATGCCCAAAGTCAGCATTTCATATAGCACAAGTCATACGCAAACATAGAGATTTCGTATCTCATTTACGCACCCATTAACTTGAAGGTATAAACAGCAATCCAGCAATGAATACGATAGTAAACATTTCATACCAATATTGTAAAAGACCCACGACAAACTGGAGAACAAAATCAATCTGATCGGAGAGGAAGTGTCATGGCGAAGTGTCCCCGAGCGAAGCTAGAGGAATCTCGCTCAAAATACTGACATAAGGTGTCTAATGAAACATGTAAAGTAGACAGATACATTAAAGGCAATCTGACAACAAACCTAGTTACATGAAAAATGGACTTATCCGGTAGTAGAAGGACAAAAGTTCGCTTAAATTCACCCACCAAGAGAGAGTAACATAAAACATGGTGGAGAGGAACTGTCATGGCGGAAAACCCCCGAGGGAAGCTATTGCAATCTCGCTGGCAATATTGAACAAAAGTGCCGAAAATACTATAGAAAGTGCGCACAGAGGACAGGAGAAAGACAGGCAATCTGAAATCTAACGTTATAGCATTAGAAAATGACTCACCTGGTAGCAGACCCACAACATGTTCCTCAACTACCAACTGGACAATTAGAGCATTCAAACCATGTCCGAACTGAGAGTTTCACGTTCGGTTTATCCTATTTAAAAGGGATGATAACACAGCTAAACACCATCCTAATACACAAAGGAATACAACATAAAACATCAGCTAAATCTGTTAGCACAACTTACCAGTTAAAGCATTGAAATCTGGCCAACAGAATCAAACGGATGGAGAAGAACTGTCATAGCGAGAAAGCCACCGAGGGAAGCTCTTCCAATCTGCCCTAAAAAATAGGTAAATAACAGGGCTCACATCACCCGTAAATCACATCTACAAGGCAGCAGTGCTATAATTCCATTGAATAAAGACTGGCAATCACAAATCGAATCTCCAGATAGCAATGAAGCGATGAATTAGTTGCCCAACTGTCATGGCGAATAACACACGCGAGGGAGGGCATGGGAAACTGCTTCGATACATGAAAACAACTCGTTTAAAATACCAGAAAACGCAGGCAATCGAGGAAGAAGATATAAGCGAACTAAAGAATAGAATTTAGGTAGGACAAATAGGTACTAACCTGGTAGAAACCCAACAGAATTCTCCTGAAAACAGCAGCAACCTTGATCCCGATCGAACACGCCTTGGAGTGAGAGCAGTGCTTTCCATGCGGACGATAACAATGGAAAACAAAAGGCAACACACAAAGGCCTCAAATTCGCGAAATAGAAATTGGAATATCTCGGCGAAATCTAGAGATAAAAATTTGACAAAAAAAGTAATTCGCCTACTCGACAACTGGGGCCTCTGACAAACGTTTGAGCCCAATAATCGCACAACTCTAGAAGAAGTATTCGTCACAACACCAGTTACTGGTCCCTTTGATGTACACAACGGCGAGCTCATTTGCATTTTAGGGATCTTAGTATATAGAGACGGTTTTTTTTGATAGCCCGCTAGACGCCGGCTCCCCTACCCCAGTTACCCGCTGGCCCTGTCAAAATCAATTTGCAAATTAGCCTTGGAAAGACTAACGCAGTGCCCCATCCAGGTTGCATGGTCCGCATTGTCGATGAGCATGGATGGAAAAGCTCTCATAGGATCAAGAGAAGAGGACGTCATTGGAGCCTGTGACATCCGGCCTTTGCAATGGACAAATCGATAACATTTGAGAGAACAAAGTTGTGGAAAAATGCTCGGATACCTGCGCTAGGCTATGGGGCTTTAGAAGATGAAACAGAATGTCCAAAAGCCGCTTTGATTTTGACAGGGCCAGCGGGTAACTGCGGTAGGGGAGCCCGCGTCTAGCGGGCTATCAAAAAAACCGCTAGTCTCCAGTATATAAATATAGTAGTTAAGTAGTAAAAATGGTTGTTACAATAAACTACTAAATGAAACGTATACTGTATAGTCTTCAGCATCATTCAGTACAATCTAGGCATTAAATTAGGCTTTATGCAATAACACTACCTCAGACTTTTGTAGTCTAAGCATTCATAATTAAAAGACTACTCCTTTGTAATCCTACAGCATACTCAAAGGTCACAATACTATGGGCCACAAACATGTAAGTGAATGCTAAACTCTTGTCAAACACATAAAGTTCTAACTCTTAAGAATGAGTGATACAATTTTAGAGATTGCACCATCAACTAAAATTTAAACAATAGTTGTCTGTTAGATAGGAGGGGGGCTTTATATGCCTATTCAATACAATACAAATAAGGTTGCTAGCTGTAACTAATAAAAAAGTTTAACAACATATCGCCACATGCAGAATGATATATGAAAAGTGATAATGCTAATGGTAACAACTGATATCTGACTCTGATACAGGCTAGTGACAAAATTATACAGGACGGCAATCAAGTACTATACTGCTACACCTCTGGTCTAAGGACATCAATTGGGCACACCCAGTAAACACTTTCAAACTCCTATCATATATAGATTCAAGCAGGTGTTGTGACATCACTATATACTAAGATGCCTAAAATGCAATTGAGCTAGATCAAATGTTCCGCCCCTCTGGCTATTGGCCGTTTTCCTGAACTGGTCCCTATAGGGATCGGGTTTAGACTGTGCTACCGTCGTCCTGTCTGTGCCCTATATTTGCAAATAGTTTCGCTTTTATTTTTATATATTTTTTCTTACGAGATATTTGAATGTCTCTTTTTCGACTTTGCTGGCCTTTGTTTACCGCCGTTTGTTCTCCATTGTTTTTGTCCGCAACCACGTAAACTCAGTACTGTCAGTACAGGTATAGAGGTTGTGTCGATCGCTCTTGGCAATGGTAGTGGTGGTAAGTTTTGTCCTCTTGCTTCCAGGTGAGTCGCTATTTTCGTACAGTAGAGTTGTACTAGAGTTTGCCAACATGTTCTTCGTCGAATATTTGCGTTTCCTCCTACTTTCAGCTGCGTATTTCAACGGTTTAAGCGAAATCGCGTGACCACCCTCTCTAGCGGGATTATCACCATGACAGTTCGCTTCCAAGCCGTTCGAGTCTAATCGCCTATTCCCGTCGCTATACGAGCTAAGTTCTTATCAACTATTGACGAGAAGGTTACTGTTGTATTACGTGCTATAATTCTGCCTATTTTCCTTGCGCTTGACGTTTATTTACAACAGAAGATCGGGGTGCGACCGGTTAGCTTACACTTCGGGGAGTGTCTTTGAGATCATAAATTGCCCTTTGATTCAGAGGAGTAAGTCTCATTTTTTCCTACTGAAAGGTTGCGTTTAACTCTAAATGTATATGCTTTATCGAGTGTGCGAGTTTTCTACTGTTCTCGGCTATTTGTGTCGATGTTTTCAGCCACATTCCAACACCTTGCCTCGGAGCTATTGTCGCCATGACAGTTCCTCTCCAAGCAGTTTGATTCTGCTAGCTAAACCAACGTCCTTTCCCAGCTAAATAGTGATAGACCATAATCAAGATGTTTACTGTTCTTTCCCCTCCTAGATTACAGTCTATTTATTATTTGATTTTGACATGTGCCTATATTATGAAGGATAGCCATCCTGTAACTTTCAGTTCATTGAGTTTCTTGAGGGGGATCTATTCCGCCCTTTGACCTAAAAGAAAGTTTGCACGTACTGCTACCAGGTGAGTCACCTTTGTCATTAGAAATTGTGTCATGTATCTTTGACCATACTTTCTCTATCCAATCTATACTTTTTGTATTGCTTTCTGTACACTTTACTTCAGCGATTTGAACGAGATTCAAAGACCTTCCCTCGGGGGTATGTCGCCATGACACTTCCTCTCAGATCAGATTGATGTTATTCTCTAGATTGTCGTGGTGTTGTCATAATATTGTCATGAAATACTTGCGATATGGTTACTGTTGTATTCTTTGGTAGATTGCTATTTATTCCTTCGTTTAAATGCGTGCGTAGATGAGATAGGACATCCTTATGATTTCTTGTGAATTTGTGGTACGTTGAATGCTTAATTTGGGCAGTGCTCTATTCTGTTGGGCCTACGTGTTTATTTGTCTTCTCTGTGACTTACTGTTAAGAGTTTAAATTCGTATTGGTAATAGAACTGTTGTAAGGGGTTTGCATCCCCCCTCAGTTCAATGGAGAAAGGAACTGCTCCATGTGTTTCATTGTCATGGCCAGTAGTCTCAAGATATCTAAATACGTTTGTAGAGAAACGTCCAAAGTTTTGTATATTTTACTTTCTAGCTCTTCTCCATATTATACATATTGCGGTCTGGTATCCTTAACTGATTACAGTCTTTATTTTGTTTGTATGTTGTACAGAGAAGTGCGAGGGGATTCCCAAGTTCATCTCACGATCGCAGAAACCTCTTATCCTTTGTTTGCGAACAATAGTATTTACACAAGACCGCAAGTTTGCAGTTGAAGGCGTGTTTACAGAGAGGATGGATGTTTTGCACGTTGTAGTAGAGTTTCATCACTTTTATACAAGGTAAGTGATTTATTTCATGTACCAGGTATCAATATAGTGTTGCAGGGATCTTGTGTGTAGAATGATCGCTACTTTCCCAACTTGACGAGATTTAATGCGATGTTTTGATGGAGATTCCACTAACATTGCCTCAGGGTCATATGATCATGCCAGTTCCTTTCATGTTCGCTTGATTTTCGCCTCTAAATTATCGTGTTCTTACTGCAGACGTTTCAGTATGATAGTCAGGAGACGATTACTGTATTATTTACTGATATACTAGGATTTTTTAGATGTCTGTTTTACTTTGTATTTGTTAGAGAGTGTGAGGGCGAAGTTTCTGAAAGGTTACGCCGCCTTGTTTACGTTTCAGAAGTTGTCAGTCACTTCTACTTAGATGTTGGGTTTTACCATGCACTTATTGTAGGCTGGAGCTAAGATTTTGTTCAAATTATTCCTTACATTAGTGGAGTGTAATAGCTCTCTTTCCCGTTTGGTTTTCTTTCAGTATTTTGAGTAAAGAGCTGCGTGTATTCTCTCTAAACCTTTGACGGGCGTTACATATTACTCTCAAGTCTCCATAGCTGATGACTTGGTTAATCCCAGTAGTACACTTTGTATTCTAAATCACTGGGGTATTCATAGTTAAACGTGCCAAGCCTTATACGGATATTTTATCTACGAATTCGCTGATAATATGGCGTATAGTAGAGTGCGTTCTCCAGTAGTTCCTTCCTGATATATTTGCAGTGATAGTGTATTCTAAATTAGCTTTGTAGTCAACACACTTAAGTAACATATTCACGAGGCGATATTTAGTATAGTACTTTACTAATTGCCTATGTACTAACAACAGTCTACCACTGTTTATTTACAACATTCTAATATATGTGTTCACTATATATTTTAGTGTTATTTTAGTAGAATCTGTATGTAGGTACTTTTATGCTAAATATTCTTTTCCTGGCAAACCACCTCTGTGCCTTGCTGTGATGATTTGTTATAGACACCATTTATGATTTCCATAAATCATTCTGCACATGATAACATTATTTTTGTTGGTCAAGTAGTGTTGGATAACAAGCATGTGTTTTGTGTAGACTTCTTCCCTGGAGCCCCACCTTCCCGTCCCAAGCTCACTGAGCAGTATTCTTCATAATCATATATTAGAGAGTTTACGATTCGCGACGCAGTGACTGAAGACGGCTTACAGAAGTCTAGGCACTAGCGCTGAAAGGTGGATCTCACTGTGCCTGAGTCATCTTATCTATTTCCGCAAATAGCTTCGGCACATTTTCACGTCGTGATCGCAACGCAGATTTGAAAGGTAAGATTTATCAAAAATTTGTTTGTATTATGTCTTTTTACGGATAATTTCGAAATCTTCGTTAACGTCAAGTGTCAACTGTATTCAATGAATTGGTTAATGTATGGAACAAAACTGTCTTTTCAGCACTCGTCGATTTGATATACTGTTGGCCTAATACTCCGGAATGGCAGCATTAAATACACTTGCAGAATCACACAAAAGAATTCTCACGTTTGTATTTAATCTCTACTTTGTTGCAACAGGTCATTGCTATGATGAAGAACTGGAAGGAACATTAAAGCACACAGCTGCATGGCTTGTACTTCCCTGTTTACTGACATTTATATAGAATAGTAACATGTAATGGAGATACTGGTTATGTCATATCATTTATGATATAAATTTCGCGAAAATGTTCTCTTTCCTCAACTTGTCTTCATTAATTCTCCTGAGGTTATTAAATGTGGACATGAGTTAGTGATAAAAGCCTGAACATTGATTTCTACCCTTGGTTTCTTTGCTAAGAATGTTTATGTATCATTACCTTGATTAGGCCAAAAATGACTTCGACAGAAGAACACGACATTTTGCTGTGTCGAGAAATACTCGTGGAAGAGCCCTATACATTAAGGCATGGATCCAGGGAGAGGGGGAAATGTTGGGATCGCATAGCAGAGAACTTAAACAAAGTTGAACGGCCTAAGTTTTCTGTAGATCAGAGAGCAGTGCGAGACCGATATGTGACATTGGAAAAGGGGTTCAAGAAAAAGACACGGGAAGAATTAAGGGCTAGTGGCATTGCACCAGGTGAAGTTTCTGAGTTAAACCAGGCCCTGGAAGATATAATTGAAAGGAGTGAGAATGCAGAAGAAGAAAAGGATGCTACTTGTCACGAAAAGCAGCAAGAACAGGAGAAAGAAAAAGAAACTGCTGAGAGTGTGAGGAGAAGGGCAATGGACAGCCTGTCACAGACCAGGGCAAGAGAAGGATGTAAGAAAAGAAAGGGTGGGGAGACAAGTGAATATGTGGGTTATTTAAGAGAGAAAAGAGAAATGGACATGAAAGTTAGGGAAAATCAAGTAGATTTGAAACGCAGGGAGGTTTTTCTGGAGGAAAGGAGAGTTGAAGGTGAAATACAGTTGAAACAGAGAGAGCTGATGTTGAAAGAGAGGGAGCTGAGTTTAAAAGAGAAAAAGCTGGAATTGAAAGAGAGAGAAAATGAAAATTTGCATCAGAGATTGTTGAGGTATGAACAGCAACAAGCAATGATGCAACAGCAGCTCATTAGCATGCAAAATCAAATGAGCCAGATCCAGAAACAAAATGATGACATTTTGAATTTATTTTTTAAGACACAAGAGAAGTAAGAACACATAAAAACATGTTAACTTTTCTTCTTCAGTATTATTCTTGAGTCTTGTTCACAGTCACCTTGACAAAATTTTGTGGTTGACATGGGCTATAATTCCCTTATTAAGTTAGTTATTGATGTAATGTTTCCACAAATTGAATGGAGTAGTCAGTGTAAATCTTTTCAGAAAATCATTGCATTTCAAATATAAACTCTCTAATCATGCTGGGGGAGGGTTAGAACTTTGAGAGAAGTATTAACTGAAGTAGAGAATTCATACTATCTACTTTCTACCAATGATAGTATGAGCCCTTTTCAAATAGAACATTATCATAAATACAGCAATAGCACACTGTTATGGTAAATTGCAAGTAGTGCTACATATGCAAAAATAGCAAACTTTATATACCCAATTTCCTTGAAAAGAAGACAGAATGTTATAAATTTTACATTATGATGTGTTGAGTGATGTGATGTGCAGCTAAGTGCAGCAATCAAGTCTACATTGAGAATGGGTCTCATAAATGATCATGCAAATGATCATACTTGTTGTTTGTTACAGGGTAGGCTTTTAAATCTTTGAGAGAGATTCATGACTGTAGCAATAAAAAATATATCATATATTGTATGGCTGGAGCAGAGAAAAATTAAGTCTACATTGAGATTGGATCTCATAAATGACAATGCAAATGATCATACTAGTGTTTGTTATTGGGCATGCTTTTAAATCTTTAAAAAGGATTCAAGATTGTACCCATTAAAAAATATATCATGTATTGTATGGAAGGAGAAAAGACAACCTCTTGTTTTATCTGATAGCTTTTAAAAAAGCTGTTTTCTTGAAGGTTAAAAAAGCTGTTTTCTTGGAGGTCAGCAACTACATGGAGCCTAACCAAAGTATTCTTCTAGAGTTGGAGGTCTCACTTCAAAGAAGGCAGCAGTGTTATTACCATACAAACATGTTAATGCATTGCGAAGTAGAGCACATACTATGTATATCTTGCCAACAGCACTCAGCCCATGCTTTAGATTCTTTTTAAAGTCTGTGAATTTGAAGTAATTCACTACATCTCCAAATACCCATTCAACAGACACCCTAACTTGGCTCATTGATTGATTGAATGCTTCTTCAGCCACTGTAAGATTTTGTCTACGAGCAAATGGGCACTGAATATGTATTCTATGTGGATATGCTGGATCCCCATAGATGCACATTGCCTGACCTGTAGGTGAGAAAGACATGTGTTGCAGTTGAGGAAGAAGACCTGACATTGCTAAGATTCCACTATCATGTCTTCTTCCTTCAACTGGACCAAAGAGATTTGCAATCAGACCATTTGGGGTTACAATGGACTGGAATTTTATGGCATGTACTCTCTTGTGGCCATTATACACCATTCTTTGGTTGTCCTTGGGTCGGCATATTGGCCTTACAGTGCCATCTATGAACCCCCAGCAGTTTTCTAATGCAGCACCTTTGTTGTGAATGGCATCTGCATACATCTGAAGATGGTGTGGAGCTAGCCAAGGCTGATCCAGGTTCTGCAATAAGTCACCATATCTATTAAACAGGTAATCAACCATATGGTTTGTTACCATGCACAATTGTGGGACTGGTCTACCAAACCTTGGAAGAAGATCAGCATACCTGCATGGATACGTGAAACGCTTCAAGCATATGCATAGAGCTTCAACAGGTTGAAAAACTACTCCATTTTCCAACTTGATAATGTTCGGAAGGTGCAGTGCTGCAGCAAGCCTGTAAATATCTTGCTTTTTAAATCTAAATTCAACCTCACATTCATCATCAGCAAGGTTTTCCAAGTCAAAACGTTCATACTTGTAATATGGCAGGCCTCCATGAAGATTTCTATGGCGGTTGACATCATAAAGGATAAGAAAATCCTCTTCATCAATCTCACCGTCATCATGCATCAGAACCAACATTTCATCCTCCATCTTACCTCAAAATCAATTTTGGCGCCTTATCTGAGTCGTCTGTGTCATTCGTAACAAGAATTTAACTCTCTAATCAGAACGCCTCAACTACTTTAGTACCTAGGCCTCCATGAGTCGTCTTCAGTCACCGCGTCGCGAATCGTAAACTCACTATTATGAGGGGCTTGCTCTAAGAGATTATTATGTATACAAGCTTATGCCACATTCATACACAGTTTTTGAATTTGAAGTCTGTGTTGAATATTCTAGAGCATCTCTTAGGAATATTCTTCAGCATTGATGCACTTGAATCAAACAGTATCATTAGGCATTGCCATGTCAAAACACCTGCTTGACTCTATATATTATAGGAGTTTGACAATGTTTACTGGGTGTGCCCAATTGATGTCCTTAGACCAGAGTTGTAGCAGTATATTACTTGATTGCTGCCCTGTATAATTTTTTTCACTAGCCTGTATCACTGTCAGATATCAGTTGTTACCACTAGCATTATCACTTTTCACATATCATTCTGCATGTGGTGATATGTTGTTAGAGTTTTGTATTAGTTACAGCTAGCAACCTTATTTGTATTGTATTGAATAGACATATAAAGCCCCCCTCCTATCTAACACAAAACTATTGTTTAAATTTTATTTGATGATGCAATCTCTAAAATTTTATCACTCATTCTTAAGAGTTAGAACTTTATGTTTTTGACAAAAGTTTAGCATTCACTTACATGATTGTGGCCCATAGTATTGTGACCTTTGAGTATGGTGTAGGATTACAAAGGAATAGTATTTTAATTATGAACACTTAGACTATAAAATTCTGAGGTAATGTTATTGCATAAAGCCTACGTTAATGCCTAGATGCTACTGAATGATGCTGAAGACTATACATTATGCGTTTCATTTAATAGTTTATTGTAACAACCATTTGCGCTACTTAACTACTATATTTATATACTGGAGACTAGCGGTTTTTTTTGATAGCCCGCTAGACGCGGGCTCCCCTACCCCAGTCACCCGCTGGCCCTGTCAAAATCAATTTGCAAATTAGCCTTGGAAAGACTAACGCAGTGCCCCATCCAGGTTGCATGGTCCGCATTGTCGATGAGCGTGGATGAAAAAGCTCGCATAGGATCAAGAGAAGATGACGTCATTGGAGTGCGTGACATCCGGCCTGTGCAATGGACAAATCGATCAAAATTTGAGAGAAACAGTTGTGCAAACATGCTCGGATACCTGCGCTAGGCTATGGGGCTTTTGGACAATCGTCTTCATCTTCTAAAGCCCCATAGCCTAGCGCAGGTATCCGAGCATGTTTGCACAACTGTTTCTCTCAAATTTTGATCGATTTGTCCATTGCACAGGCCGGATGTCACGCACTCCAATGACGTCATCTTCTCTTGATCCTATGCGAGCTTTTTCATCCACGCTCATCGACAATGCGGACCATGCAACCTGGATGGGGCACTGCGTTAGTCTTTCCAAGGCTAATTTGCAAATTGATTTTGACAGGGCCAGCGGGTGACTGGGGTAGGGGAGCCCGCGTCTTCTCTATATACTAAAATCCCAAAATGCAAATGAGCTCGCCCATTGTTTACATCAAAGGGACCCGTCTCTCGCTGGTGGAACGATCTCTTTCTAGGATTCTCTCCTGTTTCGCCTCAAAATCTGTCTCCTTCTTTACCGTTGTCAGTTGGGTGGAAATCCAAAGTCACGTACTTTTACCGTTTTTCCTTCCTGAGATATTCCACTTTGAATCTTGCGATTTTGCGTGCTTTGTGTTTCCTCCTTTGTCCTCCATTGTTATCGTCAGCATGGATGGCACTGCTCTCAGTACAAGGCGTGTTCGATCGGGATCAGGTTTACTTACTTGTGAGTGGACGTTTGTTGCATTTCTACCCGGTTAGTAGCTATTTTGTCTTCTCTAAACGCTGTATTGTAGTTCGCTTATATTTTATTCCTCGATTGCATTCGTTGTCTGGTATTTTAAGCAATTTTGTCGATGTATGGAGGTAGTTTCGTACACCCTCCCTCACTGTTGTTCGATCGGGATCAGGTTTACTTACTTTTGAAGGGATGTTTGATGCATTTCTTCCAGGTTAGTAGGTATTTTGTCTTCTCTAAATGCTGTATGTAGTTCGCTTATATTTCATTCCTCGATTGCGTGCGTTTTCTGGTAGTTTAAGCAATTTTTTCGATGTATGGAGGTAGTTTCGTACACCCTCCCTCACTGTTGTTATTCGCCATGACACTTTAGCCTCTAAGTCGTCGCTTCATTGCTATCTGAAGATTCGATTCATCATTGCCAATCTTTATTCAATGAAATTATAGCACTGCTGCCTTTTAGATGCGATTTAAGGGTGATGTGAGGCCTGTATTTGCCTCATTTTCTAGGCCAAATTGGAAGAGCTTCCCTCGGGGGCATTCTCGCCAGGACAGTTCTCCCATCCGTTCGATTCTACTCGCCAGATTTCAATGCTTAAACTGGTAAGTTGTTGTAGCACATTTAACTGATGGTTCATGTTGTATTCTTTTGTGTATTGGGATAGTGTTTAGCTGGTTTGTCCTCCGTTTTAAATAAGATAAAGCGAACGTGACACTCTCAGTTGGGACATGGTTTGAATGCAACTGATGTTCCAGTTGGAAGTTAAGGAACATTTTGTGGTTCTGTTACCAGGTGAGTCGTTTTCTAATGCTATAACGTTTGATTTCAAAATGCCTGTCTTCCCCCTGTCATCTGTGGGCACTTTCTATAGTATTTTCTACACTGATGTTCAATATTGCCAGCGAGATTGCAATAGCTTCCCTCGGGGGTTGTCCGCCATGACAGTTCCTCTCCAAAATGCTTGATGATACTCTCTGTTGCCGTGTCAATTCTAGCGAACTTTCATCCTTCTACTACCAGGTAAGTTGCTTTTTCATGTAATAAGGTTTGTTGTCAGATTGCCTGTAAGTTTTCTGTCTACTATACATGTTTCATATTACACACCTTATGTCAGTATTTTGAGTGAGCTTCACTCGGGGGTATTTCGCCATGACACTTCCTCTCCGATCAGATTGATTTTATTCTCTAAATTGTTTTGGTTCATTTACCATAGATGGATGAAATGTTTACTGTCCTATTCCTTGCTGGATTACTTTTTATACCTTGAAGTTAATGTGTGCATAAGAGAGATAGGAAATCGTTATCTTTCCTGATGAATTATCCTACATGAAATGCTGAATTTGAGCATTGATTAAGTGTTTTGGGTCTAAGTTTGTAGTTGTATATGTGACTTATTGTGTGACTTATAATTAAGAGTTTAAGGTCTTTTCGGTAATATGACTGTAATAAGAAGGTTGCGATCCCCCCTGAGTTCAGTCAAGGACACCACTGCTCTGTGTGTTTCATTCTCATTGCCACTAGCCACAAAATATCTTAACACGGTTGTACAGAGAGGTCTATAGTGTGTATATTTTATTTCCTAACTTTTCTTGCTATTATTCCTATGATGTTTTGGTGTCCTTACACTCTTTATTTTGTTGTAGATTGTAGATAGAAATGCGAGGGGATTCCCAACTCAAGATCATGATCGCAGAAACCTCTCATCCTTTGTTTGCGAACAATAGTGTTTACACAAGGCCGCAAGTTTCCAGTTGAAGGCGTGTTTACAAATTGGATGGATTTCGTTCAAGTCTTCATGGAATTTCATCTCTTTTCTATAAGGTAAGTGGCTTATTTCATTGAGATTGTGTCAATTTTGTTTTACTAGGATTGTTTTGTGTAAAATGGTCGCTACTTTCCCTGTTGGACGAGATTTAATGCCGTGTTTTGATCGAGATTCCATAGGATTGCCTCAGGGGCCATGCTATCATGGCAGGTCCCTTTAATGGTCGCTTGATTTCCGCCTGTAAATTACCGTTTAGTTACTACAGAAGTTTCAGTATACTATTCAGGGGATATTTACTGTATTATTTACTGATATACTAAGACAAATTTTGATATACTAAGACAAATTTGGCGTGTGCTGTTGATACTTTGCATTCGCGCGTGATTTTGAAAGAAGTAGGTATGGACAGTTAGGCCGCCTTCTTTATGCTTGATATGTTGTCAGTCACTTCTGGTTAGCTCTTAGTTTTTCCCACACACGTATTGTATGCTGGAGCTAAGATGTTATTCAAATTATTCCTTGGATTATTGGAATGTAATAGCTCTCTTTCCCGTTTGGTTTTCTTACAGTATTTTGAGGAAAGTACTATATGTATTCTCTCTGAAACGGTGAGGGGCGTTTCATATTACTATCAGTCACCAATGCTGATGCCTTCCTTATTCTCAGTAGAACACTTAGTACTCTGAATCGCTGGTAAATTTATAGTTAAAAGTGGAAAGTTTTATACAGATATTTTGAATGTACTAAGTCGTTGATACTTTGATGTATAGTACTGTGCGTTTTCATATTGGTCCTTCTTCATTTATTTACACTAATACTGTGTTCTACATTAGGTTTGTAGTCAACACACTTAAGTAACTTAATTGCAAGACTTTATTCAGTATAGTACTCTACTGGTTGCCTATGTATTTACAACAGACTAACAATCTTTATCTCCAAGAGTAATCGTTCTATTCAATATAGATTTCTGTGTTATTTTGGAGGAATCAGCCTATGGTTGCTTTAGTCCTAACTCTCCGTTTCATGGCAAACCAGCTCCCATTCATCCTAAGATCATTTGTTATAAAGACCATTAGTGATTTATATTCGTTATTCTGCACATGATAATATGGTTTAACTGGATCAAGTAGTATTAGATAACAATGATTTGTATTGTTTACACTTGATTCCTGGAGCCTGGTCTTCAAGCCCGCTGCCCAGTTAACAGTATTGTTTGTAATCAACTGTTATGAGGGATTTAATGTGAATGAGTATTATGTATAAAAGGTTATGCCACATTGATACACAATTTCTGAGTTTCAACTCATTTTTGACTAGCACACTTATAGGAATATTCTTTAGCTGTTATGAACTTAAATTATGAAGCGTCTCTATGCATTGGGATTGTATATTGCCTACTTGAATGCCTCAAGGTAGCTATTATAGGAGTTTGAAAGATATTACTGGGTGTGCCTAGATGATAATGGTATTCATACATTTGAATTGATGTCCTTAGATGAAACATGTACCAATATAGTGCTTGATTGTCTGCCTGTGGGATTTTTGTCACTAGCTTATTTCACTTTGAGATATCAGTTGTCACCACTACCATTACTACCTTTGATATTTCATTCTGTTTATGATGATATGTTGTTAAAGTTGTGTATTAGTTATAGCCAGCAACCTTATTTGTATTGTAATCAATTGCCACATCAAGCCCCCCTGTCAAGTACAGCTATGATAATAAAGTTGTTGTTATGATGCAAGCTCTATATTGTATCATTGATTGATAGGATGTACAGCTTTATGTGGTTGACAGGAGGTTAGGACTCATGTGATTTTGGTCCATACTATTGTTACTGTCGAGTTTGCTCTAGGATTACAAGTCACTATTATTTCAGTTTTGTACACTTATGGAGCAGTCATTAAGTATCTGGGGCGGGGGTGGGCGAGGGTTGAGGCACATGATAAACTAGATTCAACAATTTTGTTCCCCAGTTGGACATGCAAAAATATTATAGAGCCCCAGATTAAATACTTTGCTGAGCCCAACACTTAATTTTTGTTATTGCTTTTATTACATCAGTCATTTTTTCCTGGATATATTAGTTGGAGATCCTTAGAAAGAGCATAGGTAATAGTATATGTGACTTTGTTCCACCACAAGTTGATATGCAGTATTGTAGGATTACTAAGAGGTTATGAGTCACTTATCTACATACGCATAGGCATGATCTATGCACTTTATTTTGGAGTCTTCTCAGATACTGGAAGTTTTTACAACTAAATATAGTACCTCTGGATAAATTATATGGAAGCTTGGATAAGTTACTTGACTGCAACCATCTATATGATGCCAGGGTTAAGGTATGTTTCTAAGTTGTACACCCCCCCCCACAACCACCACCACCACCACCACCATAAGTACCTCTATTGCTTGAAACCAGACTTTGTGATTTCAGGCTCTATACTATATCTCATTCATTGCCTTTACTTCTTAATATGTAGACTATGAGGAAATGATGGCCTATTACCAACCAATATTCTTTTATTGTTATGAACTTGAAGTATAGGCCCTTTCAGGTATTGTAATTAAATTCTGTCTAATTTATTGGGTCTTATTATGTAGTAAAGCAATTGGACAAGATTAATAGATAAAACCAGACAGAGTTTGCAGTCATACCTCTCATTTGATGTGACATGCTCTATGGTCTACGAAGTGTTTACATTATACAGCAACATTGTTATATAAGACTCATTACATTAGGATTGACTCATGCAGGAGATATTATATGATGTATTTCCATTTATGCCTCATTGAACACACCACTTTTAACAATTATATGCTTAGTTCATGTTATAGAGACTAGCTTAGTACTGATAGCCCGCTAGACGCGGGCTACCCTACCCCAGTTCAAAAGTGGGAGATTAGCCTTGGAAAGACTAACGCAGTGCCCCCATCCAAGCTGCATGGTCCGCATTGTCGATGAGCATGGATGAAAAAAGCTCGCATAGGATCAGGAGAGAATGATGTCATGGGCCTCTGCATTGGAGCATGTGACATCTGGCTTTGCAATGGAGAAATCAACAACAATTTGCGAGAATAAATTGTGCAAAAATGCTCGGATACCTTCGCTAGGCTATGGGGCTTTCGGCATTCTTCTTCATCTTCTACAGCCCCATAGCCTAGCGCAGGTATCCGAGCATTTTTGCACACTTTATTCTCGCAAATTGTTGTTGATTTCTCCATTGCAAAGCCAGATGTCACATGCTCCAATGCAGAGGCCCATGACATCATTCTCTCCTGATCCTATGCGAGCTTTTTTCATCCATGCTCATTGACAATGCGGACCATGCAGCTTGGATGGGGGCACTGCGTTAGTCTTTCCAAGGCTAATCTCCTACTTTTGAACTGGGGTAGGGGAGCCCGCGTCTAGCGGGCTATCAGTACTTCTCTATATACTAAGATCCCTATATGCAAATGAGTCGCCGGCCAATCGGTTCCCTCCATTTTGTACCACGTGACCCGTTTTTTGCCCCTATCTAAATGACAATTCTCCTCCCAGGCCGGTTGGGAGATCGCCACCAAACTGCTCTTGGGGGTTTTCCTAGGTGTCTACTTACTCACAAAGGAGGGGTTTTTCGATATCTCTCTTCTTTCCCGAGATATTCAAAAGTTAAACGTACGGTCATTTCTCTCATATACTGTCCGCCATCAACAATTTGTACCTCTGCGCAGGATTTGTGCTTTCCTCTTGGCCAGTCGACATGGAGGAAGGAGGTTGTGCTTTTGCTGTTCCGAGGAGAATTGGTCGCTTTTCTAGCAGGTAGGCACGTTGTGTTCTTCCTAGATGGGTGACTTAACAGTGTGTGTATTTACTTTGTCAAATTTATCAGTTTTCTGCCTTTGTGAGCCCTGTATTTGCCCTATTTTAGGCCTGAGTGAAGCAGCTTCCCTCGGGTGCATTCTCGCCATGACAGTTCTTCTCCAGCCGCTCGATTCTGGTTGCCAAATTGCAATCCATTGACTGGTAAGTTGTACTAAGAGGTTTGACTGATGGTTCATGTTGTATTCCTTGGTAGGTTAAGGTAATGTGTATTTGTTTTTCATCCCTGTTATATAGCATCTAGCGAGAGTGTAACTCTCAAATCGGGACTGGTTTGAATGGGACTAATGTTGCAGTGAGAAGTGCAAGAACATTTCGTTGGTCTGCTATCAGGTGAGTGGTTTCCTTAGTCTATAAAGTTTGATTTCACATGGCCTGTCTTTCCTCTGTCCACGCTGTGCATTTTCTACAATCGTGTTGACACTTAATGTCAGTATTGCCAGCGAGATTCTGATACCTTCCCTCAGTGATTTTCCGCCATGACAGTTCATCTCCAACGCGTTTTATGTTATTCACTGGTGTTGGGTGAAGTCTAGCGAACTTTAGTACGTCTGCTACGAGGTGAGTCTTTTATGTCAAATTGCCTGTCTTTCCTCTGACCACTGTGTGCATTTTCTATATTATTTTCGACAATTAATTTGCGATCTTTGTTACCGAGATTCCAACACCTTCCCTTGGGGATATTCCGCCATGACAGTTCCTGTACTACAGGATTGCCGTTCTTCGCTTTTGCCGGGTGAATTCAAGCGACCTTTTCCTCCATCTGCTACAAGGTGAGTTGTTTTTCATGCAGTACGTTCTTATTTTAGATTGCCTGTATTTTTCTGTCTACTACACGTGTTTCACATTGCTCACATTATGTCAGTATTTTGAGCGAAGAGTTTCCTCGAGCTTCCCCCGGGGTTGTTTCGCCATGACACTTCCTCTCCGATCAGATTGATTTTATTCCCTAGATTGTTGTGGTTTGCTTACAGGATTTTGATGAAATACTTATGACATATTTACTATTGTATCCCTCTGGTAGATTTCTATTTATTTCTTGGCTATAATGCTTGCTTAGATGCAATAAGAATTCGTTATGCTTGCTGATGACGTTGTGCTACATGGGATGCTGAATATGGGCATTGCTGAGTTCTGTTGGGTTTACTATTTGGCTTACTGTTAATATTTTAAGTTCTTATGGGCAATGTAATTATTATAAGAGGTTTGTATCCCCCTCAGTTCAGTCAAGGAAGCAACTGCTCTGTGTGTTTCATTCCCATTACCAGTAGTCAAAAAACCATCTAAATATATTTGTATAGAGATGTCGAATGTGTTTGTAATTTACTTCCTAACTGTTCTTAATATTATTCCTATGATAGTTTGGTGTGCTTCACTCTTTATTTTGTTGTAGGTTGTAGATAGAAATGCGAGGGGATTCCCAACTTGAGATCACGATCGCAGACACCTCTCATCCTTTGTTTGTGAACAATAGTATTTACACAAGACCGCAAGTTTGCAGTTGAGGGCGTGCTTGCAAAGTGGATGGATGTCTTGCAATTCTTCGTGGAATTTCGTCCCTTCTCTCTAAGGTAAGTGGCTTATTTCATTGACACGGTGTCATTTTAGGTTTGCCAGAATTTTTTTCTCTAGAATGGTCGCTACTTTCCCAGCTAGAGGAGATTTAATGCGATGTTTTGAGGGAGATTCCATACGATTGCCTCCTGGGCCATACGATCATGGCAGTTCCTTTCATTGTCGCTTGATTTTCGCCTGTAAATACCCCTTTTGTTACTGCAGGAGTTTCAGTATCATATTTAGGAGTTGTTTACTGTATTATATACTGATATACTAGGACTTTTAGCATGCTGTTTGTACTTTTGTCTTTGCGCGAGATTTTCACTGAAGTAAGACTGAATAGTTAGGCCGCTTTGTTTACGTTTGAGATGTTCTCAGTCATGTCTGCTTCGCTCTTGCTTTTTAGGATACACTTATTGTATGCTGGAGCTAAGATATTATTCAAATTATTCGTTAGATTAGTGGAGTGTAATAGCCCTCTTTCCCATTCACTTTTCTTGCAATATGTTGAGGAAAGTACTACGTGTATTCTCTCTAAACCTTTCAGAGGCGGTTCGTATTACTCTCAGTCTCCATAGCTGATGACTTGGTTATTCCCAGTAGTACACTTTGTATTCTAAATCAATGGGGTATTTATAGTTAAAAGTGCCAACCTTATATGGATATTTTATCTACTAATTCGCTGATAATATGGTGTATAGTGCCATGCGTTTTACGGTAGTTTCTTCTTGATTTATGTACTGTGATATTGTATTCTGACTTAGCTTTGTATTCAACACACTTAGGTAACTTATTCACGAGGCTTTATTCAGCATAGTACTTTACTAATTGCCTATGTACTAACAGCAGTCTAACACTCTGTTTTTACAACAGTCTATTATGTGTAGTCACTATATATTTTAGTGTATTGGTTGAATCTGCATGTAGGCACTTTTATGCTAAATGTTCTTTCCTGGCAAACCAGCTCTGTACCTTGCTGAGATTATTTGTTATAGATACCATTATTGATTTCCATCATCATTCTGCACATGATAAGATTAGTTTTGTTGGTCAAGTAGTGCTGGATAACAAGCATGTGTATTGTGTAGACTTCATTCCTGGAGGCCCATTTTCCAGCCCCCACCTGACTTAACAGTATTGTTCATAATCAAGTGTTATGAAGGGCTTACTCTAAGAGATTATTATATATACAAGCTTATGCCACCTTCATACACAGTTTTTGAATTTGAAGTCTTTATTGAATATGGTAGAACATCTTTGGAAATATTCTTCAGCTTTGATGCACTTGAATTTTACAGTATCATTAGGCATTGCCATGTCAAAATCCTACTTGACTGCCTCAACCTAGATATGATAGCAGTTTGCCAGTGATTACTAGGTGTGCCTACTTGATGTCATTAGGCCAGAGTTGTAGCAGTGTATTATTCCATGGCCAGCCTATATGATTTTCCCCCTAGCCTCAATCACTGTCAGATATCAGTAGCTATCGCTAGCACTATCACTTTCCATATATCACTCTACATGTGGTGATATGTTTTAAAGTTTTGTATTAGTTACAGCTAGCAAACTTATTTGTATTGTATTGAATAGACATATGAAGCCTCCCCCCTATCTAACACATAACTGTTCTTTTAAATTTTATGTCATGATGCAATCTCTAAAATTTTATCACTCATTCTTAAGAGTTAGAACTTTGTGTTTTTGACAAGAGTTTAGCATTCACTTACATGATTTTGGCCCATAGTATTGGTACTTTTGAGTATGCTGTAGGATTACAAAGGAATAGTATTTTAATTATGAACGCTTAGACTATAAAATTCTGAGGTAGTGTTATTGCATAAAGCCTACTTTAGTGCCTAAATGGTACTGAATGATGCTGAAGACTATACATTATGCGTTTCATTTAGTAGTTTATTGTAACAACTATTTGCACTACTTACCTACTATATGTATATACTGGAGACTAGCGGTTTTTTTTGATAGCCCGCTAGACGCGGGCTATCAAAAAAACTCTCTATATACTAAGATCCCTAAAATGCAAATGAGCTAGATCAAACGTTCCGCCCTTCTGGCTATTGGCCCTTTTCCTGAACTGGTCCCTATTCGGATCGGGTTTAGACTGTGCTCCCGTTGTCCTGTCTGTGCCCTATATTTGCAAATAGTTTCGCTTTTATTTTTATATATTTTTTCTAACGAGATATTCGAATTTCTCCTTTTCGACTTTGCGGGCCTTTGTTTACCTCCTTTTGTTCTCCATTGTTTTCCTCCGCAACCACGTAATCTCTGTACTATCAGTACAGGTATAGAGGTTGTGTCGTTCGCTCTTGGCAATGGTAGTGGTGGTAAGTGTTGTCCTCTTGCTTCCAGGTGAGTCGCTATTTTCGTACAGTAGAGTTTTATTAGAGTTTACCAACATGTTCTTCGTCGAATATTTGCCTTTCCTCCTACTTTCAGCTGCGTATTTCAATGGTTTAAGCGAAATCGCATGACCACCCTCTCTAGCGGGATTATTGCCATGACAGTTCGCTTCCAAGCCGTTCGAGTCGAATCGCCTATTCCCGTCGCTATACAAGCTAAGTTCTTATCAACTATTGACGAGAAGGTTACTGTTGTATTACGTGCTATAATTCTGCCTATTTTCCTTGCGCTTGACGTTTATTTACAACAGAAGATTGGGGTGCGAGAGGTTAGCTTAAACTTCGGGGAGTGTCTTTGAGATCATAAATTGCCCTTTGATTCAGAGGAAAAAGTTGTCAGTGTGTTCTACCTGGTATGCCTCTGTTTTCCTTCTAAAATGCTTTGTTTAACTCTAGATGTATATGCTTTATCGATTGTGCGAGTTTTCTACTGTTTTCGGCTATTTGTGTCGATGGTTTCAGCCACATTCCAACACCTTGCCTCGGAGTTATTGTCGCCATGACAGTTTCTCTCCAAGCAGATTGATTCTGCAAGCTAAACCAACGTCCGTTCCCAGCTAAATAGTGATAGACCATAATCAAGATGCTTACTGTTCTGTCCCCTCCTAGATTGGAGTCTATTTATTATTTGATTTTGACGTGTGCTTATATTAGGAAGGATAGCGATCGTGTAACTTACAGTTCATGGAGTTTCTTGAGTAGATCTATTCTGCCCTTTGACCTAATGGAAAGTTTGAATGTACAGCTACCAGGTGAGTCACCTTTGTCATTAGAAATTGTATCATGTATCTTTGACCATACTTTCTCTATCCAATTTATACTGTTTGTAGTGCTTTCTCTGCACTTTTCTTCAGTGATTTGAGCGAGATTCAAAGACCTTCCCTCGGGGGGTATTTCGCCATGACTCTTCCTCTCGGATCAGATTGATGTTATTCTCTAGATTGTTGTGGTTTTGTATAATATTGTCATGACATACTTGCGATATGGTTACTGTTGTATTCTTTGGTAGATTGCTATTTATTCCTTCGTTTAAATGCGTGCGTAGATCAGATAGGACATCCTTATGATTTCTGGTGCATTTGTGATACGTTGAATGCTTAATTTGGGCAGTGCTCTAGTCTGTTGGGCCTACGTGTTTATTTGTCTTCTCTGTGACTTACTGTTAAGAGTTTAAATTCGTATTGGTAATAGAGCTGGTGTAAGGGGTTTGCATTCCCCCTCAGTTCAATTGAGAAAGGAACTGCTCCATGTGTTTCATTGTCGTTGCCAGTGGTCTCAATATATCTAAATACGTTTGTACAGAAACGTCCAAAGTTTTGTATATTTTACTTTCTAGCTCTTCTCCATATTATACATATTGCGTTCTGGTATCCTTAACTGATTACAGTCTATAATTTGGTTGTTGGTTGTACACAGTAATGCGAGGGGATTCCCAAGTTCATCTCACGATCGCAGAAACCTCTTATCCTTTGTTCGCGAACAATAGTATTTACACAAGACCGCAAGTTTGCAGTTGAGGGCGTGTTTACAGAGAGGATTGATGTTTTGCAGATTGTAGTAGAGTTTCATCACTTGTATACAAGGTAAGTGATTTATTTCATGTACCGGGTATCAATTTAGTGTTGCTGGCATCTTGTGTGTAGAATGATCGCTACTTTCCCAACTTGACGAGAGTTAATGCGATGTTTTGATGGAGATTCCACTACCATTGCCTCGGGGTCATATGATGATGCCAGTTCCTTTCATGTTCGCTTGATTTTCGCCTCTAAAGTATCGTTGTCTTACTGCAGAGGTTTCGGTATGATAGTCAGGAGACGATTACTGTATTATTTACTGATATACTAGGATTGTTTAGACTTCTGTTTTACTTTGTATTTGTGCGAGAGTTTGAGGGCGAAATGTCTGAAATGTTAGGCCTCTTTGTTTACTTTTCAGAAGTTGTCAGTCACCTGTACTTAGTTGTTGGGTTTTGCCATGCACTTATTGTAGGCTGGAGCTAAGATGTTGTTCAAATTATTCAGTACATTAGTGGAGTATAATAGTTCCCTTTCCCGTTTGTTGTCTTTCAGTATTTTGAGTAAAGTGCTGCGTGTATTCTCTCTAAACCTGAGGGGCGTTACATATTATTCTCAAGTCTCCATAGCTGATGACTTGGTTATTCCCAGTAGTACACTTTGTATTCTAAAGCACTGGGGTATTGATAGTTAAAAGTGCCAAGTGTTATACGGATAGTTTATCTACGAATTCGGTGATAATATGGTGTATAGTACCGTGCGTTTTCCAGTAGTTCCTTCCTGATATATTTGCAGTGATAGTGTAGTCTAAATTAGCTTTGTATTCAACACACTTAAGTAACATATTCACGAGGCGCTATTCGGTATAGTACTTTACTAATTGCCTATGTACTAACAACAGTCTACCACTGTTTATTTATAATAGTCTAATATCTCTGTTCACTATATATTTTAGTGTTATTTTAGTAGAATCTGTATGTAGGTACTTTTATGCTAAATGTTCTTTTCCTGGCAAACCAGCTCTGTGCTTTGCTGTGATGATTTGTTATAGACACCATTTTTGATTTCCATAAATCATTCTGCACATGATAACATTATTTTTGTTGGTCAAGTAGTGTTGGATATCAAGCATGTGTATTGTGTAGACTTCATCCCTGGAGCCCCACCTTCCAGTCCCAAGCTCACTGAACAGTAGTCTTCATAATCAAATATTATAAGGGGCTTGCTCTAAGAGATTATTATGTATACAAGCTTATGCCACATTCATACACAGTTTTTGAATTTGAAGTCTTTGTTGAATATTCTAGAGCATCTCTTAGGAATATTCTTCAGCATTGATGTACTTGAATCAAACAGTATCATTAGGCATTGCCATGTCAAACCACCTTCTTGAATCTATATATTACAGGAGTGTGAAAGTGTTTACTGAGTGTGCCCAATTGATGTTCTTAGACCAGAGTTGTAGCAGTATATTACTTGATTGCCGTCCTGTATAATTTTGTTCACTAGCCTGTATCACTGTCAGATATCAGTTGTTACCACTAGCATTATCACTTTTCATATATCATTCTGCATGTGGTGATATGTTGTTAGAGTTGTGTATTAGTTACAGTTAGCAACCGTATTTGTATTGTATTGAATAGACATATAAAGCCCCACTCCTATCTAACACAAAACTATTGTTTAAAGTTTATTTGATGCTGCAATCTCTAAAATTGTATCACTCATTCTTAAGAGTTAGAACTTTATGTGTTTGACAATAGTTTAGGATTCACTTACATGATTGTGGCCCATAGTATTGTGACCTTTGAGTATGCTGTAGGATAACAAAGGAATAGTATTTTAATTTTGAACACTTAGACTATAAAATTCTGAGGTAGTGTTATTGCATAAAGCCTACGTTAGTGCCTAGATGGTACTGAATGATGCTGAAGACTATACATTATGCGTTTCATTTAGTAGTTTATTGTAACGACCATTTGCGCTACTTAACTACTATATTTATATACTGAAGACTAGCGGTTTTTTTTGATAGCCTGCTAGACACGGGCTCCCCTACCCCAATTACCCACTGGCACTGTCAAAATCAATTTGCACATTAGCCTTGGAAAGACTAACGCAGTGCCCCATCCAGGTTGCATGGTCCGCATTGTCGATGAGCATGGATGAAACAGCTCGCATAGGATCAAGAGAAGATGACGTCATTGGAGCGTGTGACATCCGGCCATTGCAATGGACAAATCGATTAAACTTTGAGAGAAAAAGTTGTGCAAAAATGCTCGGATACCTGCGCTAGGCTATGGGGCTTTTGGACATCCTTCTTCATCTTCTAAAGCCCCATAGCCTAGCGCAGGTATCCGAGCATTTTTGCACAACTTTTTCTCACAAATTTTAATCGATTTGTCCATTGCAAAGGCCGGATGTCACACGCTCCAATGACGTCATCTTCTCTTGATCCTATGCGAGCTGTTTCATCCATGCTCATCGACAATGCGGACCATGCAACCTGGATGGGGCACTGCGTTAGTCTTTCCGAGGCTAATTTGCAAATTGATTTTGACAGGGCCAGTGGGTAATTGGGGTAGGGGAGCCCGCGTCTAGCGGGCTATCAAAAAAAACCGCTATCACTATATACTAAGATCCCTAAATGCAAATGAGCTTAGATCAAACTTGCCGCCGCGATACCGTCTGAGCACTATTTTGAGGAGAGCCTTGCTTGCACTGGACTCCGACTGGTACTGGATCTTAGTGTCTGGTCTGTATATGTGCAAACCGTTTCGCTTTTCTTTTTATCTATTCTTTCTTGCGAGATATTCCAATTTCTCTGCTTCCTCTTCGAGCGCCTTTGTTATCCTCCATTGTTATAGTCGCCAACCACGTAGACTGCTCTCAGTACATGTAGAATTCGCGTGGTTCGTTGTCGGTTATTGCAGTGCTGGAGAGCTTCGGTCCTTCTACTGCCAGGTGAGTCGCTATTTTCGTGCCAAAAGTTTTCGTGTATGTTTGACTATATTTAAATCCTCCAATGTATGCGTGTTCATATGTTACGAGCAGTTTATGCCCCTATTTTGAGGGAGATTCCATCACCTTGGATGACGGGATTATTGCCATGACAGTTCAACTGCGAACTTCAGTACGATTTTGTTTGTTGGCTTCTTACCAGGTGAGTTGCGTTTTTCATACTTAGAGGTTTTATTTTAGTGTGCCTCTATGTCCTCCCTCGACTGTATGCTTTTTCTACTGTTGTCAGTGATGTATTTCCATGTTTTGAGGCAGATTCAGACGCCTTCCCTCTGTGATTTTATCGCCATGACAGTTCCTCTCCAAGCCTGTCAAGTCTGCTCGCTAAATCACCGTCCTTTTCGGTCTAAATTGTCTTAGACCATGTACCTAACGTCCAAGTGTGTATTCCATTACAGATTAACGGTTTCGGGTTATGTCAACCCTGTACTTCCTTCTTTTTTTAGGCCAGATTGAAACAGCTTCCCTCTGGGCATTCTCGCCATGACAGTTCTTCCCCATCCCTTACTGCTGCGTTGTGCTAACAGATTTAGCTGATGCTTCATGTTGTATTATTTGGTGTATGTATTAGGATAGTATTTAGCTGTTTTATCTTCCCTTTTAACTAGGATATACCTAATGTGAAACTCTCAGTTCGGACATGGTTTGAATGCGACTGATGTTCCAGTTGGAAGTTGAGGAACATTTTGTAGTTCTGCTACCAGGTGAGACGTTTTCTAATGCTATAACGATTGATTTCAAACTGCCTGTCTTTCCCCTGTCCTCTGTGTGCACTTTCTATAGTATTTTCCACACTTATGTTCATTATTGCCAGCGAGATTCCAATGTCTTCCTCAGGGGCTTTCCGCCATGACAGTTCCTCTGCACCATGCCTGATATTATTCTCTCTTTCCGTGTCATTTCAAGCGACCTTTCGTCCTTCTACTACCGGGTAAATTGTTCTTTCATGTAATAAGGTTTGTTTTGAGATTGCCTTTAATTGTTCTGTCTACTATAAATGTTTCATTACACACGCTATGTTTGCATTTTGAACGAGATTCCTCTAGCTTCCTTCAGGGGTTTTTCACCATGACACTTCCTCTCCGATCAGATTGATTTTATTCTCTAGATTCTCTTGGTTCTTTTACAGTATTGGGATGAAATGTTTACTTTCCTATTCCTTGCTAGATTGCTGTTTATACCTTGAATGTAATTTGTGCGTAAGGGAGATACGAAATCTGTATGTTTACAGATAAATTGTGCTACATGAAATGATGAATTTCGGCATTGACTAAGTCTGTTGGGTCTAAGTTTGTAGTTATATATGTGGTTATTTATTAAGAGTTTAAGTTCTTTTCAGTAATTTAATTGTAAGTAGAAGGTTTTGCTCCCCCTCAGTTCAGTCAAGGAAGCCACTACTCTGTGTGTTTCATTCTCATTGCCAGTAGCCACAAATATATCTAAACAGGTTTGTACAGAGATGTCTATAGTGTGTATATTTTACTTGCTAATTGTCCTTCATATTATTCCTATCATATTTTGTTGTCCTTACACTCTTTATTTTGTTGTAGGTTGTAGATAGAAATGCAAGGGGATTCCCAACTCCAGATCACGATCGCAGGAACCTCTAATCCTTTGTGTCCGAACAATAGTGTTTACACAAGACCGCAAGTTTGCAGTTGAGGGCGTGTTTACAAAGTGGAAGGATTTCTTGCAATTCTTCATGGAATTTCGTCCCTACTCTATAAGGTAAGTTGTTTATTTCATGGACAAGGTGTCGATTTAGTTGTACCAGGATTGTTTTGTGTAGAATGGTCGCTACTTTCCCTGTTGGACGAGATTTAATGCTGTGTTTTGATCGAGATTCCATACCATTACCTCGGGGGCCGTGTCATCATGCTAATTCCTTTCATGTTCCCTTGATTTCCGCCTGTAAATTACCGTTCAGTTACTACAGAAGTTTCAGTGTACTATTCAGGAGATATTTACTGTATTATTTACTGATATACCAGGACAGTTTAGCGTTCATACTTTTCATTTGCATGTGATTTTGAAGGAAGTACCTATGAACAGTTAGCCCGCTGTCTTTAGATTTGATATGTTGTCAATCACTTCTGGTTAGCTCTTGGTTTCTATAATACATTTATTGTAGGCTGGAGCTAAGATGTTGTTCAACTTATTCCTTGGATTATTGGAGTGTAATAGCTCTCTTTCCCGCTCGGTTTTCTTGCAGTATTTGTGGAAAGTACTACGTGTAGTCTTTCTGAAAGCTTGAGGGGCCTTTCATATTACTCTCAGTCACCAGAGCTGATGCCTTCCTTATACTCAGTAGACCACTTAGTTCTCTGAATCACTGGTGTATTTATAGCTAAATGTGGACAGTCTTATACAGATATTTTTTATATACTAATTCGTTGATACTTTGGTGTATACTACCATGTGTTTTCCGGTTGTTCCTTCTTGATTTATTTACGCTGATATTGTGTTTTAAATTAGGTTTGTAGTCAACACACTTAAGTAACTTATTCACAAGTTTGTATTCAGAATTGTACTCTACCGATTGCCTATGTATTTACAACAGCCTAACAATCTTTATTTACAACAGTCTAATCGTTGTGTTCACTATACATTTTTGTGCTATTTTGGAGGAATCAGCTTATGGTTCCTTTAGTCCTAACTCTTTATGTCCTGGTAAACCAGCTCCTCTCCACCCTAAGATCATTTGTTATAAAGACCATTAATGATTTCTATACATCATTCTGCACATGATAATATGGTTTTACTGGATCAATATATATTAGATAACAATGATTTGTACTGTTTAAAATTAATTCCTGGAGCCCCATCTTCCAGCCCGCACCCCAATTAACAGTATTGTTTGCAATCAAATGTTACGAGGGACTTACTGTAAAAGAGTATTATGTATAAGGGGTTTTGCCACACTCATGCACAATTTCTGAGTTTCAACTCATTTCTGACTAGCACACTTATAGGAATATTCTTTAGCTGTTATGAACTTAAATTATGAAGCATCTCTATACATTGTCATTGTATATTGCCTACTTGAATGCCTCAAGGTAGCTATTGTAGGAGTTTGAAAGGTATTACTGGGTTTGCCTAGATGACAATGGTATTCATACAATTGAATTGATATCCTTATATGATACATGTACCAATATAGTACTTGATTGTCTGCCTGTAGGATTTTTGTCACTAACCTATTTACCTTTGAGATATCAGTTGTCACCATTACAATTACAGCTTTTGATATTTCATTCTGGTTATGATGATATGTTGTTAAAGTTCTGTATTAGTTATAGCCAGCAACCTTATTTGTATTGTACTCAATTGCCACATCAAGCCCCCCTCTCAAGCTATGATAATAAATTTGTTTTTATGATGCAAGCTCTACATTTTCTGAGTCATTGATATGATTTACAGCTTTATGTGGTTCACAAGAAGTTAGGACTCGCATGATTTTGGTCCATGATATTGGTACTGTTGAGTTTGCTCTAGGATTATAACACACTATTATTTCCGTGTTGTATACTTATGGAGCATTCATTAAGTATCAGGGGAGTGGGGGTTGAGGAAAAATAAAACAGATTCAACACTTTGTACCTGAGTTGGACATGCAAAAATATTCTAGAATCCCAGATTAAGTACTTTGTGGAGCCCAACACTTAATTTTTGTTATTGATTTTATTACATCAGTCATTTTTCCCTGGATATATTAGTTGATGCTTTTTAGCAAGAAGATAGGTAATAGCTATGTGACAGTGTTCCACCACAAGTTGATATGCAGTATTGTAGGATTACTAAGAGGTTATGAGTCACTTATCCACATAAGCTTAGGCATGATTTATGCACTGTATTTTGGAGTCTTCTGATATAGTAGACTTTTTTACAACTAAATATGATACCTCTGGATAAATTATATGGAAGTTTGGATAAGTAATTTGACTGCAACCATCTATATGATGCTAGGTTGAAGGTGTGTTACTACGTTGTACATGACCACCACCATAACTACCTTTAATTCTTGACATCTGACTTTGTGATGTCAGGCTGTATAATATATCTCCTTCATTGGCTTTCCATCTTACTATGCAGAATCTTATTATGCAGAATATTATAAAGTGATGTTCTATTTGCAAGCAATATTTTTTTGTTATGAACTTGAAGTATAGGTCCTTTCAGGTATTGTAATTAAATTCTGTCTAATTTATTGGGTCTTATTATGTAGTAAAGCAATTGGACCAGATTGACAGCTAAAACCAGATAGAGTTTACTGTCATACCTCTCATTTGATGTGACATATTATATGTTCTTTAAAGCATTTACATTATACAGCAACATTGTATAAGACTCATTACATTAGGATTGAGTGATGCATGACATATTGTGTGATGTATAGGGTCTGTCATGTATCATGGGGAAGGGGTGGAGGGAAGTGATAAAATAGGTCCAAAGATTTTGTACCCCAGTGGGCATGAAAAATATTCTAGATTCCCTGTCTGGGGAACCTGAATATTTTTATTAAATACATTGTGGAGCCTAAAAGTTAATTTTTTTTATTGACTTTATTATGTGAAAATCATTACTTTTTTGGCTAGATTAGTTGGTGATCCTTAGCAACAGTATACGTGTTAATATATGTGTCTTCATTCTGCAACAAGTTTATATGCAACTTTGTGGGAGTACTAAGAAATTATTATTCACTTATTTACATAACTTTAGACATGATGTATGCATTTTATTGTATGATATAGGAATAGCAAACAGTACATAGTTGGTTTGATGGACTAGAACTATGGAGTCTTCTCAGATTGTAGAGTTCTTAACAACTACATATGATACCTATGGATAAACTATTTGGCAGGTTGGATAAGGTATTTGACTATAACCATGTATATAATGCTACATTAAAGGTATGTTTGTAAGTTGTACTTGACTTATGCACCCCCCACCACCACCATAAGCACTTTTAATCCTTGAAATCTGATTTTGTAAGTTCAGGCTGTATAGCATATCTCATTCATTAGCTTTGCATCTTACTATGTAGAATATGATGAAGTGATGTTGTATTACCAAGCAATATTCTTTTATTTTCATGACCTTAAAGTATAATCCTTTGAGGTATTATAATTGCATTACATCTAATTTATTGGATCTTATTATGTAGCATAACAGATTGGATGAGATTAATGGCTAAAACCAGATAGAGGTTGCAGTCATACCTCTCATTTGATGTGACATATGTTCTATAAAATGTTTACATTATACAGCAACATTGTATAAGACTCCTTACGTTTGGATTGAGCAATGCAGGAGATATTGTGTGATGTATTTCCATTTGAAGACATATTTAGTTAGGCTGTATTACACTTAATTAACAGTTGTTAATAGTAGGAACATTTATTTTATTGTAAATTTATTTTTATAACCTTATCTAAATTTGCTATATTCTGGACTCTAATTTTAATAGTTTGTTGTTAAGGGCCTACGAGCCCTGCGGATGTATGGCGCTATAGAGGTGGCTACATTATTATTATTATTATTTATACCTCATTCTACAGACCACTTAAACCAATTATATACTTAGTTCATATAATGCAGACTAGCTTAGTACTGATAGCCCGCTACACGCGGGCTCCCCTACCCCAGTTCAAAAGTTGCAGATTAGCCTTGGAAAGACTAACGCAGTGCCCCATCCAGGCTGCATGGTGCACATTGTCGATGAGCATGAATCAAAACAGCTCACATAGGATCAGGAGAAGATGACGTCATTGGCCTTTGTGTTGGAGCATGTGACATCCGGCCTTTGCAATGGACAAATTGACACGAATTTGAGAGAAAAATTTGTGCAAAAATTGCTTGGATACCTGCGCTAGGCTATGGGGCTTTTCGACAGTCTTCTTCATCTTCTTAAGCCCCATAGCCTAGCGCAGGTATCCGAGCAATTTTTGCACAATTTTTTCTCTCAAATTCGTGTCAATTTGTCCATTGCAAAGGCCGGATGTCACATGCTCCAACACAAAGGCCAATGACGTCATCTTCTCCTGATCCTATGTGAGCTGTTTTGATTCATGCTCATCGACAATGTGCACCATGCAGCCTGGATGGGGCACTGCGTTAGTCTTTCCAAGGCTAATCTGCAACTTTTGAACTGGGGTAGGGGAGCCCGCGTGTAGCGGGCTATCAGTACTAAGCTTCACTATATACTAAGATGCCTAAATGCAAATGAGCTCGCCTATTGTTGTCATCAATAAGAGCCGACCCCTTACTGTCCAGAATTCTTCTCCTGGAATGTTTGCGGGCTGTGTCTGAAAGGAAGCTATACGTGTTCCAGTTTGTGAGTTCTTCGACACGAGCGCAAATTGATATTTTTGTGATATTTCTGTGTCGAGTTATTCAACTTTTTCTGAGCGACTACGCGAGCCTTTGTTGATCGCCTTTTGTCCTCCATTGTTTTCCTCCTCATGGATTGCACTGCTCTCAGTACAGGGCGTGTGTGATCGGGATCAGGTTTGCTCATTTTCGAGGAGAAGTTTGTTGGATTTCTACCAGGTTAGTAGCTATTTTGTCCTCTCTAAATACTGTATTATAGTTCGCTTATATGTTAGTCCTCGATTCCGTGGGTTGTCTGGTGTTGTAAACAATTTTTTCCGATGTATGGAGGCAGTTTCTTACACCCTCCCTCGCTGCTGTTATGCGCCATGACAGTTGGGCAACTACATCTTCGCTTCATTGCTGTCTTAAGAGTCGATTTATCATTGCCAGTCTTTAGTCAATGACATTATAGCAACTGAGAATAAGACAGGTATTAGCTGTCATGACTGAGAGTAATTTGAAACGCCCCTCAAGGTGTTAGATAGAATAAGCGTAGTACTTTTCCCAAGATACTGCTACAAAAACCAAACGGGACAGAGAGCTACTACACTCCAATAATCCAAGAAATACTTTGAACAACATGCAACTCTCAGTTCGGAGATGGTTTGAATGCGACTAATGTTCCAGTAGGAAGTTTAAGAAGATTTCGTGGTTCTGCTACCAGGTGAGTCGTTTTCTGATGCTAAAATGTGTGATTTTAAATTGCATGTCTTTCGCCTGTCGTCTGTGCGTAGTTTCTATGTATTTTCGTCACTAATGTACAATATTGCCAGCGAGATGAGATTGTAATAGCTGCCGTCGGGGGTTTTCCGCCATGACAGTTCCTCTCCACCATGGTTGATGTTAGTCTCTATTGCCGGGTCAATTCAAGTGAACTTTCGTCCTTCTACTACCAAGTAAGTTGTTTTTTCATGTAGTAGGGTTTGTTTTCAGATTGCCTGTAATTTTTCTGTCTACCTTACATGTTTCATATTACACACGTTATGTCAGTATTTCGAGCGAGCTTCCCTCGGGGGTATATTGCCATGACACTTCCTCTCCGATCAGATTTAGTTTTTTCTCTAGATTGTCTTGGATCTATTACAATATTGGGATGAAATAGTTACTGATCTATTCGTTGCTAGATTGATGTTTATACCTTGAAGCTAATGCGAGCCTAAAGGAGATAGGAAGTGGTTACCTTTCCTGATGAAGTGTGCTACATGACATGCTCAATTTGAGCATTGATGAAGTGTGTTGGGTCTAAGTTTGTAGTTGTATATGTGACTTATTGTGTGACTTATAATTAAGAGTTTAAGTTCTTTTCGGTAATATAACTGTAACAAGAAGGTTTCATTCCCCCTCAGTTTAGTGAAGGAAGACACTACTCTGTGTGTTTCATTCTCATTGCCAGTAGCCACAAAATATCGTAACATGGTTGTACAGAGATGTCTACAGTGTGTATATTTTATTTGCTAACTGTCCGTCATATTATTCCTATGATGTTTTGGTGTCCTTACGCTCTTTATTTTGTAGGTTGTAGATAGACATGCGAGGGGATTCCCAACTTGAGATCAAGATCGCAGAAACCTCTCATCCTTTGTTTGCGAACAATAGTGTTTACACAAGACCGCAAGTTTGCAGTTGAGGGCGTGTTTACAAAGTGGATGGATTTCGTTCAAGTCTTCATGGGATTTCATCCCTTCTCTATAAGGTCAGTGGTTTATTTCATTGAGAATGTTTCGATATAGTTTTACCAGGATTTTTTTGTATAGATTGGTCGCTACTTTCCAAGTTGGATGAGATGTAATGCCATGTTTTGATCGAGATTCCATAAGATTGCCCTGGGGCCGTATGATCATGACAATTCCTATTATGGTCGCTTGATTTCCGCCTGTACATTACCTTTTGGTTACTACAGAAGTTCGGTATACTATTAAGTGGGTATTTACTGTATTATTTACTGATATATTATTACAGTTTATTGTGCTGTTCATACTGTGCATTTGCATGTGATGTTGAAGGAAGTATGTCTGAACAGTTAGGCCGCTTCCTTTACGTTTTGATTTGTTGTCAGTCACTTCTTGTTAGCTCTTGGTTTGTACCATACACTTATTGTAGGTTGGAGCTAAGATGTTGTTCAACTTATTCCTTGACTTATTGGAGTGTAATAGCTCTCTGTCCCAGTTGGTTTTGTTAGGGTATTTTCAGGAAGGTACTACGTGTATTCTCTCTGAAACCTTGTGGGGCGTTTGATATTACTCTCATTCACTAAAGCTGATTCCTTCCTTATTCTCAGTAGATCACTTACTACTCTCAATCAGTGGTATCTTTATAGTGAAAGGTGCAGAGACGTATACAGATATTTTATGTACTAATTCGTTGATACTTTGGTGTATAGTACCATGCCTTATCAGGTTGTTCTTTCTTGATGTTGTTAGGCTGACATTGTGTTCTAAAGTATGATTGTGGTCAACACACTTAAGTAAGTTATTCATAGGGCTTTATTTTGTATAGTACTCTAATGATCACCTATGTATATACAACAGTCTAACAATCTTTATTATGTACAAGAGTCTAATCGTTGTATTCACTATAGATTTTTGTGCTGTTTTGGAGGAATCAGCTTATGGTTGCTTTAGTCCTAACTCTCCGTTTCCTGGCAGATCAGCTCCCTCTCATCCTAAGATTATTTGTTATAAAGACCATTCATGATTTCTATTCATCATTCTGCACATGATAATATGGTTTGACTGGATCAAGTAGTATTAGATCACAATGATTTGCGCTGTTTAATAGTAATTCCTGCAGCCCCATCTTCCAGCCTACACCCTAATTAACAGTATTGTTTGTAATCAAATGTTATGAGGGACTTACTGTAAAAGAGTATTATGTATAAGGGGTTTTGCCACACTCATGCACAATTTCTGAGTGTCAACTGATTTCCGACTAGCACGCTTATAGGAATAGTCTTTAGCTGTTATGAACGTGAATTATGAAGCATCTCTATACACTGTCATTGTATATTGCCTACTTGAATGCCTCAAGGTAGCTATTGTAGGAGGTTGACAGATATTACTGGGTTTGCCTAGATGACAGTGGTAGTCATACATTTGAATTGATGTCCTTAGGTGAAACATGTACCAATATAGTACTTGATTGTCTGCCTGTAGGATTTTTGTCACTAGCCTATTTCACTTTGAGATATCAGTTGTCACCAGTACCATTACAACTTTTGATATTTCATTCTTTTTATGATGATATGTTGTTAAAGTTTTGTATTAGTTAGAGCCAGCAACCTTATTTGTATTGTACTCAATTGCCACATCAGGCCCCCCTCTGAAGTACAGCTATGATAATAAAGTTGTTGTTATGATGCAAGCTCTATATTATATCAGTCATTGATGGAATTTACAGCTTTATATGGTTGACAAGAGCTTAGGACTGGTGTGATTTTGGTTCATAATATTGTTACTGTTGAGTTTGCTCTAGGATTATAAGGCACTATTATTTCAGTTTTGTACATTTATGGAGCAGTCATTCAGTATCAGGGGGGTGGGGGTTGGGGCACATCATAAAATAGATGCAACAATTTTGTACCCCAGATGGAAATGCAAAAATATTCTAGAGCCCCAGATTAAGTACTTTGTGGAGCCCAACACTTAAGTTTTGTTATTGATTTTATTACAGTATTCATATTTGTCCTGGATATATTAGTTGGAGGCCCTTAGCAACAGCATAGGTAATAGTATATGTGACTTTGTTCCACCACAAGTTGATATGCAGTATTGGAGGATTACTAAGAGGTTATTGGGTACTTATCTACATAGGCATAGACATGATCTATGCACTTTATTTTGGAGTCTTCTTATATAGTAGGATGTTTTACAAATAATATAATACCTCTGGATAAATTATATGGAAGTCTGTATAAGTTATGTGACTTCAACTATCTATATGATGCTAGGTTTAGGGTATGTTTCTAAGTGGTACACCCCCCCCCCCCCACTACCATTAGTACCTTTAATGCTTGACATCTGACTTTGTGATTGCAGGCTGGTGTACCCCAGTTGGACATGCAAAAATATTCTAGAGCCCCAGATTGAATACTTTGTGGAGCCCCAACATTTAATTTTTGTTATTGATTTTATTACATCAGTGATTTTTTCCTAGATATATTAGTTGGTGGTCCTTAGTAACAGCATAGGTAATAGTATATGTGACTGTGTTCCACCGCAAGTTGGTATGGAGTATTGTAGGATTACTAAAGGGTTATGAGCCACTTCTCTACATAAGCTTAGGCATGATCTATGCACATTATTCTGGAGTTGTCTCAGATTGTAGAATTTTTTACAACTTAATATAGTACCTCTGGATAAATTGTATGGAAGTTTGGATAAGGTATTTGACTACATCCATCTATATGATGCTAGGTTTAAGGTATGTTACTAAGTTGTACACCACCACCACCACCATAACTACCTTTAATGCCTGACATCTGACTTTGTGATTTCAGGCTGTATGGTATATCTCAATCATTAGCTATCCATCTTACTATGCAGAATATTATACAGTGATGTTGTATTAGCAAGCAATATTCTTTTATTGTTTTAAACTTGAAGTATAGGGCCTGTCAGGTATAGTAATTAAATTTTATCTAATTTACTGTGTTGTATAATGTACGATACCAGATTTTTTTTTTAAATATTAAAATAAAATAAAAATACAATATCATACTTTGTTTGCACCACATACAGCCGGAAAGGACTCTGAGTCATCTGGTCCCAACTGCATATGGTGCTTACTATTTAGCATATTTACATCAAAATAAGAAAAGGTCATCTCACATCAGATGTCCCATGATTAACAATTATTTACCAGATTGGATAAGAATAATGGCTAAAACCAGATAGAGTTTGCAGTCATACCTCTTATTTGATGTGACATACTATATGGTCTCTAAAGTATTTGCAGTATACAGCAATATTGTATAAGACTCATTACATTAGGATTGAGTGATGCATGACATAGTGTGTGATGTATAGGGCCTTTCAGGTATTGTAATTGCATTTGTTCTAATTTTTTGGGTCTTATTATGTAGTATACCAGACTGGGCAAGAATAATGCCTAAAACCAGACAGAGGTTACAGTCATACCTCTCATTTGATGTCACATACTAAATGGTCTTTGAAGTGTTTACATTATACAGGAAGATTATTGTATAAGATTCATTACATTAGCATTGAATCATGCAGGAGATATTGTATGATGTATTTCCATTTATGCCTCATTGCATACACCACTTTAAAACATTATATGCTTAGTTCATGTAATAGAGACTAGCATAGTAATGATAGCCCGCTAGACGCGGGCTCCCCTACCCCAGTTCAAAAGTTGCAGATTAGCCTTGGAAAGACTAACGCAGTGCCCCCATCCAAGCTGCATGGTCCGCATTGTTGATGAGCATGGATGAAAAAGCTCGCACAGGATCATGGGAGGATGACGTCATGGGCCTCTGCATTGGAGCAAGTGACATCCGGCTTTGCAATGGAGAAATCAACAAAAATTTGCGAGAAAAAATTGTGCAAAAATGCTCGGATACCTGCGCTAGGCTATGGGGCTTTTTGATTTTATTCTTCATCTTCTACAGCCCCATAGCCTAGCGCAGGTATCCGAGCATTTTTGCACAATTTTTTCTCGCAAATTTTTGTTGATTTCTCCATTGCAAAGCCGGATGTCACGTGCTCCAATGCAGAGGCCCATGACGTCATCCTCCCATGATCCTGTGCGAGCTTTTTCATCCATGCTCATCAACAATGCGGACCATGCAGCTTGGATGGGGGCACTGCGTTAGTCTTTCCAAGGCTAATCTGCAACTTTTGAACTGGGGTAGGGGAGCCCGCGTCTAGCGGGCTATCATTACTATGTCTCTATATACTAAGATCCCTAAAATGCAAATGAGCTAGATCACACGTTCCGCCCTTCTGGCTATTGGCCGTTTTCCTCAACTGGTCCCTATTCGGATCGGGTTTAGACTGTGCTCCCGTCGTCCTGTCTGTGCCCTATATTTGCAAATAGTTTCGCTTTTATTTTTATATATTTTGTCTTACGAGATATTCGAATTTCTCTTTTTCAACTTTGTGGGCCTTTGTTTACCGCCTGTTGTGCTCCATTGTTGTCATCCGCAACCACGTAAACTCAGTACTATCAGTACAGGTATAGAGATTGTGTTGTTCGCTCATCGCAATGGTAGTGGTGGTACGTTTTGTCCTCTTGCTTCCAGGTGAGTCGCTACTTTCGTACAGTAGGGTGTTATTAGAGTTTGCCAACATGGTCTTCGTCGAATGTTTGCGTTTCCTGCTACTTTCAGCTGCGTATTTCAATGGTTTAAGCGAAATCGCATGACCACCCTCTCTAGCGGGATTATTGCCATGACAGTCTAATCGCCTATTCCCGTCGCTATACGTCCTAAGGTCTTATCAACTATTGACGAGAAGGTTACTGTTGTATTACGTGCTATAATTCTGCCTAATTTGCTTGCGCTTGACGTTTATTTACAACAGAAGATCGGGGTGCGAGCGGTTAGCTTACACTTAGGGGAGTGTCTTTGAGATCATAAATTGCCCTTTGATTCAGAGGAGTAAGTCTCATTCTTTCCTACTGAAAGGTTACGTTTAACTCTAAATGTATATACTTTATCGATTGTGCGAGTTTTCTACTGTTCTCCGCTATTTGTGTCGATGTTTTCAGCCACATTCCAACACCTTGCCTCGGAGCTATTGTCGCCATCATCATCATCATCATTGAAAAACATTTAACGACAAACTTGTTGATACAAATGTATACACTTAACAATAAACACAAGTATTAATTCTCTGAGAAGTGCGTTTTGCATAAGTCAAAAAAGGTATCTGAATTTGTTTGATTGATTATATGTTCTGGTAGACTATTCCATTTCGGTATTACACAATAAAAGAATGAATTTTTGACAACATCTACCCGAGCAAATTTTTGCATGAGCTTTTTGGAATGTGAATGTCGTAAGTTTCTGCAGTGGTTTATTTGAAAAAAGTCAGATAGCTTCAAAGCAACCTGACAAGTGAACATTTTATGTAATAATTTTAGTTGAAGACATGTTCTGCGTGACTCCAAAGTTTCCCAGTTTAAGCATCCTAGCATGTCTGTAACGCTAGATCTTCGATTGTAACTTCCTGCAACAAAGCGCGCAGCGTTTCTTTGAACCATTTCTATCCTTTGTTTTAATTCCATCGAACTTGGTGACCAAACTTCACAAGAGTATTCAAGCTTAGGACGAACGAGAGAGAGATATAATTTTTCCTTTATGCCACTCGAGCAGGCTGAAAAGTTTCGTTTTAGAAGACCTAGTGTGCTGTTAGCCTTGCTGACCATATGGTCGACTGTTTCGTTCCATTGCATTTTTGAGCTAATGTAGACACCAAGGTATTTATATGAATTCACATTTTCAACCAGTTCTTCATTTATACGATAATTTGTTCGAATTTTATTTTTATTTAGTGTGACAGTCAGGGAGTAACATTTTGAAACATTGAATTCCATTTTCCACCGTTTTGTCCAATCATACAACATTTTCAAATCATTTTGTAAAATATAGCTGTCTTCTTCAGATCTTATGTTGCGATAGAGTGCACAGTCATCAGCGAAAAGATTAATGTTAGAGTTTAACCTTTCACCAATGTCATTTATAAAAATTAAAAATAATATAGGTCCAAGGACTGTCCCCTGAGGAACTCCAGAAAGAACGTCACAAGGGAAGGATTTTTCCCCGTCCATCACCACCATTTGAGTTCTATTAGACAAGAAGCATTTTATCCAAGAAAGAGTTTGACCACATATCCCATACATTTTCAATTTCTGTAAAAGCTTGCAATGAGAAACTTTGTCAAAGGCCTTAGAGAAATCGAGAAAAATAATGTCAGTCTGACCTCGTGAGTTTATTGTTTGGCATAAGTTGTTAACAAGAGTCAAAAGTTGGGTAGTGCATGAGTAGTGTTTCCTAAATCCATGCTGTCGATCTGTAATAAGGTTATACCTTTCAAGGTGATTATATAGCGCAGATTTGATTATGTGCTCTAGGAGTTTGCAAGGAACTGAAGTAAGTGACACAGGCCTGTAATTTGATGGATTGCTCCTAGATCCATTTTTGTAGAGAGGAGTAATATTTGCCAATTTCCAATCATCTGGAACCTCTGAAGTTCGCAGGGAATTCTCGAAAATTACTTTTAGAAAGCTCGCAGCTTCGCACGGAATTAGTTTTAGCAATTTTGGACTTATATCATCAGGTCCAGGAGATTTACCTGAATTCAACCCTTCAATTAGCTTCTTCACACCCTGCCAAGTAATGTTGATGTCTAGCATTGGGGGAACAAGTGATGGACTGTCATTTGCTTCAGATCCTGGCTGGTTTTCATCCTCATCAGGGTCTTCTCGTATAAAGGCTTCGTAGAATGTAGTATTAAGTGCATTCAAAATATCACTAGTTTTTGAGTACAATTGATCGTTTTTTATGAGACACTTGATAGATGATCTGTGCGACCTTTTTGACTTTATATATTTCCAGAATCTTTTATTTTCTATTCCTGAATCACAAAGGACATAATTATTTACGTATTCATCATGACTTTTATTGATTAAGTAACGGACTCTTCTTTTCTGTGATTTAAATGCCTGAAGATCAATTTGTGACCCTGATTTTTTAGCTTTTTTGTATAAACGTTCCCTCTTACGGATTTCTCTGCGGATTTTGCGGTTTACCCATGGGTGGCTGACTTTGCTTTTCGCGATTTTAGATGGGATATATTTTTCAAGGCCTTGCGAAAGTTTTTCTTTGAAATAATCCCATTGCTCGCTAACGTTCATGGTCGATAATCTTGCCGTAAAATCTGTAAGAGCTCTGGCAATGAAAGCTTTTTACCCATCTACATCAGCTCTATGATAATGATAAATTTTTCTTGGCCTATTTAAAGACTTTTCTATCCGGACGTGAAAATTGTACATGAGCATCTCATGATCGCTAACTCCAGGGCAAGAAGTTACGTCACTAACACCAGATTCCTTATTTGTTAAGATAAGATCAAGTAGATTATTTCCTCTTGTAGGAAAATCAACAAATTGTTTTAGACCAAGTTCAGCAATAGTCTCTAGCAGTAACCGAGATTCACGTTGGTGTGCAGGGTTTTGTTTTAGAGTATATGTCTCCCAGTCTATTGATGGTAAATTAAAATCTCCACTTAGTAACAAGGTTGCGCTTTCGGATTCTTGTATCTGCTTTAAAGAGCTCCTTAGGTTTTCCATGACTTCTGTATTTGCTGATGGTGGACGATAATAGCCACAAATGATAACTGGTTTTGAAGACTCTACAAGTAGCTTTACACAAACAAGCTCGCAAAAGAGATTTGATATCTCAATCTTATAAGACCTAAAACACTTTTTGATTGCAATAATAACTCCTCCACCATGAGTGTCTCGATCGTTTCTATAAATATCATACTCGTCGAGATTTAATTCAGAATCGAGGACGTTTTCATCAATTTTTGTTTCACAAGCAATCATGACATCAATACTATTATCGGATAGAAATTGCCTTAGCTCAACGCGCTTAGCCAATAGGCTATTTAAGTTTACAGTTAATAGTTTTAAAGGTCTGGCATTGCCGCAATTTGCAATGGGAGTTTCGCTATGACGTAAATGAAATTCTTGAGTTGTGTTGCTTGTAAACGATGAGAAACTGTTTGGAGAACTGAAATATGAAATATCTTGCGATAAAAGATCAATTGAATAGTTTCTGGTGTCGCAACGAGCACATAACCATACCGCACTCGAATTTTTGAGACTGTTTTGAAAACTGGAGCTAAGGCAAGCTACATGATACCAGGAATTGCAAGTACTACATGATATAACACGTTCTCCTAGACAAACGTCATTTTTACACAAATAGCAGCAGTGACTGGTTGAACGGGGTCCAGGGTTAGGATGAACATTTCCAGAAATTAACAAACACAATAAAATCATGCGCCTATGAGGAACATTGCCTTGAGAACACTTGGAAATGCGACATTCAACAAACAAGTACTCTTTCAAATCTGCTCGAGTGGCACAAAGAAAAACGTTTTCTAGTGAAAACCTGCAATGGTACTTTTCTTGTATTGTGTTTTGAAAATTGAATAAGACAACGAAGATCAATATTACTTTGACTTGCCAAATAATGTTTGTCTCTACGTGTTTAATTTTTATCTTATATTTTTTACAACGTTTTGGCTCATGCAAAACTAAGAGGGAGATAGTCCTTATTGTCAAAGTAAGGAGCCATAGTAAGGCTAAAATAAATATCCAAAAAGGTATAATCAATATAAAAGAGATTTGAGTAGACTTATGCAAAGCACTTACCTCAGAGAATACACCAAAACACAACCAAACGACGATTTTCTAAGTTTCTTCGCTCCAAGGTGTAGAAATAAGCTTACAAAGAGAGTGATCTATCTAACTATCTATCTATCTACAAATTCACATACAATTTCGCACAATAAACACAATTTTAGGCACATACACACAGACTGCACACCACATATACACATACACATACATAGGCATTAGTATACTTAGATAGATAGCCAGGTGGAGTAGAGAGAAGTAATTAGTTTGTTATTCCTGTCTATTGCAAATAGTATCCAATTCGCTCAAAGAACTAGGAAACAGCAAGGAATCATCTTTCATCTTGATTCCAATCCTACAGTTGATGTCGACAAACGCGTACTCCGCTTTCCCAGGATTTTTTCTGAGAAGATCCTTTACCGCTTTGAAATATGATAAATTTTCTTGTGTGAGATCAACACTAATAGGATGTTTTCCATTTTTTCTATTTCTGAACACCTTGCACCTTGGACTCCAAGAGATAAAGCGCACGATAATTTGAGTCTTGCCATCTTTCACTCTTCCAACTCGATGGGCACGATCTATTGACTCTTCAGAGATGTCAACTTTGAGCCTCTGAGTAAAGTAGTTTAGGACCCAATCCGAAATGTTTTGGGTTTCAAGGTCATCAATAGGAACGTTAAAGATTCGGAGATCATATCTTCTGATGTACTGTTGAACGTCATTTACTTGGCGCTCCACTTTAGCAATCCTTTCCTTTACATGCTCAACTTTAAGATTTAGGCTCTTGCTTAATGATTCAAAGTCGCTCTTTGTTGGTAAATCATCAAGTTTTTCGTTGATAGGCTTTAAAAGCTTGCAAATCACATTTTCGATCTCTCTAGCTGACATTGTTTTAATATAGATCACAATCCACGTAAGGAAAAACAAGAATGTTAAGAAAAACCTTGGAGCTACGTGAAACACGACTTACCTAGTTGCGATCGCCATTCAATTCTCCATGACAGTTACTCTCCAAGCAGTTTGATTCTGCTAGCTAAACCAATGTCCTTTCCCAGCTAAATAGTGATAGACCATAATCAAGATGTTTACTGTTGTTTCCCCTCCTAGATTACAGTCTATTTATTATTTGATTGTGACGTGTGCCTATATTATGAAGGATAGCGATCGTGTAACTTTCAGGTCATTGAGTTTCTTGAAGGGGATCTATTCTGCCCTTTGACCTAAAAGAAAGTTTGCACGTACTGCTACCAGGTGAGTTACCTTTGTCATTAGAATTTGTGTCATGTATCTTTGACCATACTGTCTCTATCCAATTTATACTTTTTGTATTGCTTTCTGTACACTTTACTTCAGCGATTTGAACGAGATTCAAAGACCTTCCCTCGGGGGGCATTTCGCCATGACACGTCCTCTCGGATCAGATTGATTTTATTCTCTAGATTGTCGTGGTTTTGTATAATATTGTCATGAAATATTTGCGATATGGTTACTGTTGTATTCTTTGGTAGATTGCTATTTATTCCTTAGTTTAAATGCGTGCGTAGATCAGATAGGAAATCATTATGATTGCTGGTGAATTTGTGGTAGTTTGAATACTTAATTTGGGTACTGCTCTATTCAGTTGGGCCTATGTGTTTATTTGACTTCTCTGTGACTTACTGTTAAGAGGTTAAATTCATATTGGTAATAGAACTGTTGTAAGGGGTTTGCATTCCCCGTCAGTTCAATGGAGGAAGTAACTGCCCCATGTGTTGCATTGTCATTGCCAGTAGTCACCAAATATCTAAATGCGTTTGTAGAGAAACGTCCAAAGTTTGTATATTTTACTTTTTTTGCTGTTCTCCATATTATACCTATGGCGTTCTGGTATCCTTAACTGATTACACTGTTTATTTTGTTGTAGGTTGTACAAAGAAATGCGAGGGGATTCCCAAGTTCATCTCATGATCGCAGAAACCTCTTATCCTTCGTTTGCGAACAATAGTATTTACACAAGACCGCAAGTTTGCAGTTGAGGGCGTGTTTATGGAGAGGATTGATGGTTTGCAAGCAGTAGCAGAGTTTCATCAGTTTTATACAAGGTAAGTGATTTATTTCATGTACCAGGTATCGATTTAGTGTTGCTAGGATGTTGTCTATGGAATGATCACTGCTTTGCCAACTGGATGAGATTTAATGCAATGTGTTGATGGAGATTCCACTAACATTGCCTCGGGGTCATATGATCATGCCACTTGCTTTCATGTTCGCTTGATTTTCGCGTATAAATTATCGTTCTCGTACTTCAGAAGTTTCGGTAGAGTATTCAGGAGATGCTTACTGTATTATTTAATGATATACTAGGACTATTTAGAGTTCTATTTTACCTCGTAGTTGCGCGAGAGTTTGAGGGAGAAAGTTCCGAAGGGTTAGGCCGATATGTTTACGTTTCAGATGTTGTCAATCACTTCTACTTAGATGTTGGGTTTTACCATGCACTTATTGTAACCTAGAGCTAAGATATTGTTCAAATTATTCCTTGGATTAGTGGAGTGTACTAGCTCTATTTCCCGTTTGGTTTTCTTTCAGTGTTTAAGTAAAGTGCTGCGTGTATGTTCTCTAAAACTTTGATGGGCTTTTGATATTACTCTCAGTTTCCATGGCTGATGACTTGCTTAGTCCCAGTAGTACACTTTGTATTCTAAATCGCTGGGGTATTTGTAGATAAAAGTGCTAAGCCTTATACGAATATTTTATCTACTACTTCACGAATAACATTGTGTAGAGTACCGTGCATTTTACGGTAGTTGCTTCTTGATTTATTTACACTGATATTGTATTCTAAATTAGCTTTGTATTCAACACACTTAAGTAACTTATTCACGAGGCTTCACTCAGTATAGTACGTTACTAATTGCCTATATAGTACCAGCAGTCTACCACTCTTTATTTACAACAGTCTATTATTTGTGTTCACTATATATTTTAGTGTTAGTTTGGTTCAATCTGCATGTGGGCACTTTTATGCTAAATGTTCTTTTCCTGGCAAACCAGCTCTGTGCCTTGCTGTGATGATTTGTTATAGTCACCATTAATGATTTCCATAATCATTCTGCACATGATAACATTATCTTTGTTTGTCAAGTAATGTTGGATAACAAGCATGTGTATTGTGTAGACTTTATCCCTGGAGCCCCACCTTCCAGTCCCAAGCTCACTGAACAGTACTCTTCATAATCAAATATTATGAGGGGCTTGCTCTAAGAGATTATTATGTATACAAGCGTATGCCACATTCATACACAGTTTTTGAATGTGAAGTCTTTGTTGAATATTCTACAGCATCTCGTAGGGATATTCTTCAGCATTCATGTACTTGAATCAAACAGTAGCATTAGGCATTGCCATGTCAAAACACCTGCTTGAATCTATATATTATAGGAGTTTGAAAGTGTTTACTGGGTGTGCCCAATTGATGTCCTTAGAGCGGAGTTGTAGCAGTATATTACTTGATTGCCTGCCTATATAAGTTTTGTCACTAGCCTGTGCCATTGTCATACATCAGTAGTTGCCACTAGAATTATCACTTTTGATTTATCATTCTGCATTTTGTGATATGTTGTTAAACTATTTTATTAGTCACAGCTAGCAACCTTATTTGTATTGTATTGACTAGACGTATAAAGCCCCCCTCCTATCTAACACAAGCCTATTGTTTAAAGTTTATTTGATGCTGCAATCCCTAAAATTTTATCACTCATTCTTAAGAGTTAGAACTTTATGTGTTTGAAAATAGTTTAGCATTCACTTACATGATTGTGGCCCATAGTAGTGTGACCTTTGAGTATGCTGTAGGATAACAAAGGAACACGTAGACTATAAAATTCTGAGGTAGTGTTATTGCATAAAGCCTACGTTAGTGCCTAGATGGTACTGAATGATGCTGAAGACTATACATTATGCGTTTCATTTAGTAGTTTATTGTAACGACCATTTGCGCTACTTAACTACTATGTTTATATACTGGAGACTAGCAGTTTTTTTCATAGCCCGCTAGACGCGGGCTCCCCTACGCCAAGTACCCACTGGCCCTATCACAATCACTTTGCTCATTAGCCTCGGAAAGACTAACGCAGTGCCCCATCCAGGTTGCATGGTCCGCATTGTCGATGAGCATGGATGAAACAGCTCGCATAGGATCGAGAGAAGATGACGTCATTGGAGCGTGTGACATCCGGCCTTTGCAATGGACAAATCAATTACAATTTGAGAGAAAAAGTTGTGCAAAAATGCTTGGATACCTCCGCTAGGCTATGGGGCTTTTGGACATCCTTTTTCATCTTCTAAAGCCCCATAGCCTAGCGCAGGTATCCGAGCATTTTTGCACAACTTTGTCTCTCAAATTTTAATCGATTTGTCCATTGCAAAGGCCGGATGTCACACGCTCCAATGACGTCATCTTCTCTTGATCCTATGCGAGCTGTTTCATCCATGCTCATCGACAATGCGGACCATGCAACCTGGAGGGGGCACTGCGTTAGTCTTTCCAAGGCTACTTTGGAAATTGATTTTGACAGGGCCAGTGGGTAATTGGGGTAGGGGAGCCCGCGTCTATCTCTATATACTAAGATCCCTATATGATAATTTATGCCAAACCAATCAGATTGCTCGAAATTGTACCACGTGACCTGATTACGCGCACACGATCTCCTCCCAGGGTATTCGTCCAATGGCCCCCAGATTTCTGTTGAGGGTAGCCACTTGGGTCTACTAATTCACTACTAGGTCATAGCCGTAGTCATTCCTGTCAGTTGATGGGCTATATTGTATATGTTATACACTGTCACAGTTCTACCGCTAGATTTTACAACACTATCTACGTTAGAATTGAAGTATGCAGGAGACAATATGTGACGTTGTTCACTAATGTCTCATGTAAAGAACAGTTTGAGCAAGTATGTGTTTATTTCATATACAGGAGACTAGCTTAGTACTGATAGCCCGCTAAACGCATGCTCCCCTTACCCCAGTTCAAAATTTGTAGATTAGCCTTGGAAAGACTAACGCTGTGCCCCCATAAAAGCTGCATGGTCTACATTTTAGATGAGCAAGGATCAAAAAAGCTCGCATAGGATCACGAGGTGACATCATTGGCCTCTGTTATGGAGCACATTACCTTCGGTCTTGCATTGTGTAAATCGAAGAAAATTGCAAGAAAAATGTGTGCCAGAAATGCTCGGATACCTGCGCTAGACTACAGGGCTTTTCGACTTTCAACCTTGTCCTGTACAGCCCCGTAGCCTAGTGAGTCATAATATATATCCTGCATTACCAACTAAGATTTCAAATGAAGGTATTACTTCAGTGGGGGGAAGATAAATTCATCCCTTAAGAGTATATCATCACGTGCAGAATGATCTATGGACTTCAGTAATGGAATTTATATCAAATGAGCTGAGAAAGAAGGGCAACTGTGTACCAACAAAAGAATATTTAGTTTAATAGAACCCCTTTAATATGACTTCACCAAAATAACTCTACCATCTATAGTGGAAATAACCATGAGTCCTACTGTAAATAGAGCGAAAATAAAATGAAAAGAGAGTTACTGAGCTGAGAATAAAGTTGGTAACATCCTAGTGTTTGCCTGTAAAATATGTATGATAAAATCAAGGAGTAAATTCGAGGTGAAGAGCAATATCTCAAACGTAAACAAAGTGGCCTAACTCTTGAGGCATCCTAACATCCATCTCATGTGCATATACTAAGAATCAAGATCAAGCTAAAAGCTTCTAGTACATAAGCAAATATTGCATTAAATGCCTCCTGAATATCATAATGATACTTCTGCAGTAACAAAACAGTAATTTAGAACAGAAAATCAAGCAAAAACTTAGGGGAACTACCATGATCTTAATGCCCCTGAAGCAAAGATATGGAATCACCCTCAAAAGACCGCAATTAAATTCCAAAACAAAGGACAACAGGTATCTGCGATCGTGAGATGACCTTGGGAATCCCCTTGCATGTCATAATACACACTATGACAAAAGTAAAGAGTGAAAGTAAAAACTGCAAAATTAGGGTAACCAAATTCAGCAATAGCCCTATACATACTTCAGTGAAAGCATTCCACATACCAATATTCTATCGCCAAACATAACCATATCCTATGCCTTTCGTACATGTGGTAAAAGCAATGAATAAATTCCAAGCTACCAAGGAATACAACAGTAAACATACAGTAATCATTTCATGACAATTTAGTAAGAAAGTAGGATAACTTAGCGAATGAAATCAAGCGAAAAAAGCACTAAACTGAAAGCTGAACGACAAAATTCTCCTCCAAGTCACACGGCAATATTACGGTAGTGCAAATCAAAACAATCCCAACTGAAAACAGCACGCATGCCATTCCATGTCATCAAAATATGCATGAAGAGCAAACAAACTGCCATAGTCTAGCACAGAATAGAAAGTCAAACATATGTTGAATATGTTTTCACAATTTAGCAGTAAAAGCACGGTGATTTAGCACATAGAATCAAACAACTTGGAGAAGAACTGTCATGGCGGCAATACCCTCGAGGGAAGGTGGTTGAATCTGGTTGAAAGATATAGAAATAAATGGCTTGCAACAGCAGAATACAGATGAAATGGACAAAGGACATACATGGAATCTTAAATCAATTCATCTAAGGAAAACAGAGTCGGTTTACCTGGAAAGACAGTGACAAAAATCTCCTCGCAATCACACACAGCACCATCGGCCTCCATGAACAGTCGCAAACGTGAAAGCAACAGTCCTGCGCAGAGGTGTCAAGTGAGCATGGTGGAGGGTATAGGAAAGCAATGGCCATAAGTTGAAAGTGGAATATCTCAGCAAAAAGAACAGATATGGAAAAATCCCTCCTTTGTGAGTAAATAGACCCCAAGGAGAACCCCTAAACCGAGTTTGGTTACGATCCCCCAACAGGCCTAGGAGGAGAAGTGTCATTAAAATCGGGCAAAAATTGGGTCACGTGGTACAAATTTGAGCAATCTGATTGGTTTGACATAAAGTATCATATAGGCATCTTAGTATATAGTGACTTTGCTGGACTTCCCTGACTTGATTGCACACCCAGTTGCACTGGTCACTAGCCCTTGTGGCATATCAGGTGAATCCTCTGGCTCAAACATAACAGGAATGGATGTTTTAATTGGGCCAACATCTGCATGCAAGGAAAGTATAATAGATTGTCCCGTTGGAATTACTTGGTTCCTTTTACGAGACTTTATTATGCACAAGCAACTTTCTTTAGCATCTTGGAGAAGACTAAGTAAAGCATCAACTTTATGAGGCATTACACCTGTAAATGACTCACTGCTAAATCCTTGAAAATTTAGCAATTGTGAATACTGTTCACTTACATTGTATCCAATCAGTGGGAGGTCGAGGTTTTGCTGGGTGACTAAGAATGGAACAGAAAGTGTATTGGTTGATTCTTGTAGCTTGAAATTGAGACTGACCCACCCAATATATGGTATTTTAGTACCATTGGCTGTAGTTAATGATAAATCTGCATTGATCAAAACTGAACGATCTTGGACTTTTGCCATCGGAGAAATTTTCCTCAGTGTCCCCTCAGATAAAATAGATACTTGTGCTCTTGTGTCCCATAAACATTGCACTTTCTTGTCACCTAACTGACATGATACAGTACACTTCTTTCCTACCAACTGTACTAATTTTGCATGGTTCTTAGGGCTCAAGCAGGCTGTATATTGGCCATTGGACTCATCAGTTCTTTTCTTAGCATTAGATACTTCATGAATGGCATTACAGAGAACATTGTGGTCTTTCCAATGCAATTTCTGACATTGTTGTCCACAATGATTTGCAGATTGGCATCGCATGCATTTGAAGGAATTCTTTATGATTTTTCCACAATAACTACAGCTATGGGCCATTGAATGTGTTTTATTGGCTACTTGTCGTCCCGTGGAAGTAACCGGGCACCGTTTCCCGAGTCCTTTTTCCTACAATCAGCTTTAATGTGACCATATGCTCCACAAGAAAAACAATGTAAGCACCGTCCTGTAGTACCATTGTCTCGACAATGAAAACACTTGCGTGATGATGGATACGATTGCTTGTTTCCAGTTAGTGTCTGACTTTGTCTGCTCTGAGATGGCATTTCAGCTTGGGGGGTAACTTATACTGGGTTTTGTTTAAGCTCAGATAGTTGAGATTTTATCTCTTTAATAGCAGCAAAGGCATGTTGGAGTTGTGTTTCTTGTGGTGACTGTTCCATTGCAGGTGTACATGCTTCTGGTTGGGTTGAAAGCTTGTGTACCCTGGCTGCTGAAGAACCAATCTTCATCTTCCTCTCAGCTTGGACAGTTGCCATTTCATTAACAAGGCGCATGAGGTCTTCATCAGTTACTCCCCTCATTCTTAGTGATGGGCGCATGTTAAGTAGTAAGCTTTCATCTCGAAGGCCTGTCTCAAATGCTGTCAGAAAGGCACCCTGTACAAGTTGTTCACTATATTGCAGTTCAGTTCCTTCTTCCCTGCTAGCAAACATAACTTTGTTTCTAGTATCTAAAATAGTTCAGTTCAGTTCAGTTCATATAATTTAAAATTCCACTACATACAATCACATAATCATATAAGCAACAAGTAATATATATTAAACAAAACCTAAATTAAAACAAACAAACAAACATAAATAAAAGTAGATAGATGTAGAGGAATTTCTTAAGGAGGAGCTCTCCCAGTAGCAAGGCTAATCGTGGAGAGGGCCCCCCTGTTTTTCAGAGACAGTCAATGATCATTTATACAATAAGAATAGAGTGCATTTTACTTAAGACTTGCAATAGTATATTTTGATTGACCTTATAATTGGTAATTGTTTACGAGAAATGTTTTAAGTTGTTGGCGAAAGCTACAGACAGTTGGTGAAACTTTTATGTGCATGGGGATTGTATTCCAACACTTGGCACCAAAGTAACGCACAGACCTGAGACCATATTGGAGGGTATTTTTATGAATTATGTGAATGTCATACTTTCCAACAAATATGCTGGAGAAACTGTTGCACTGTTTCTTTGGGATGCTGAAAGGTGGTAAGGAGCTGCTGGTATAATTCAGACGGATTTTGTTCTTGGAAAAATACACGAAGAATTTTACGTAACTTTGCTAATGAACATCACGCAAATAGCTTCCAACAACACGCCATTCGTTTACAGCAAGTCTCAAACACACACTTTAATCCCAGGGGAATGGGCCCTACAATATGCTTTTCCCTCTGTGCTGGCTATGTGCTAAATGAAAACCTTGTCCAAAGGTGCAAAATGACATGGACTAAGGAACATGACATTATGTTGTGTAGGGAGATCCTGCTAGTACAGCCCTTCCACTTCAAGCATGGGACAAGAGATAGGGGACACTGTTGGGAGAAAATTGCCCAAAACTTGAATGATGTAGAGTGCCCACACTTCCTTGTTGATATGAGAGGAGTGAGGGATCGCTTTACAAAACTAGAAAAAAATTTTAGGAAAAAAAGGCAAGTGAAGAGAGAGCTAGAGGCATTTGCCCTGATGAGCCAGATGAGCTGGACCAGGCCCTTGAAGAAATAGTACAGCTCATGAATGAGGAGCTATGGGAAGCTGGAGAAAGGAGTTAGAAAGAGAAAAGACCACTGCAGCATCAGTTAAGAAGAGAGCAATGGAGAGACTAGCAGAGACAAGGGCAGGAGAGGGTGTGGATAGAGAGGGTAGGAAAAGAAGGTGTGGAACAGAAGCAATAGAGTACTTAAAGGAAAGAAGAGAGCATGATGATAAGCTGAAAGAGGAGGAAATGGAGTTTAGGAATAGGGAGATCAATTTGAGGGAAATGAGGGAAGAAGCAGAAAGAAAAATGAAAGAAAAAGAGCAGAATATGAAAGAGAGAGAGCTATGTATGAGAGAGAGAGAATTGGAGGCCAGGTTGAAAAGAGAGGATGATTTAATTGTTGTCTTGAAGCAGCAACTGCATCAGCAACAGGCTATTTTGGTGGAGGTACAGCAGCAAAACAAATTACTCCTGTCCCTATACCAAAAAAGCCTTGAAAAGAAGTAAAGGATAGGCTGTTAAGAATTGTTTGCCTACTTATTTTTAGACCAAATTCTCTTTTATTGTTCACACATTCCCAACTGTCACTATCAACGTACCTGAAATATTAGTCACTACCCTATGACACTTTCCTTTTGAAATGAAGTTTCTCTGTTGAAATTGAATAGGAAATATAAAATGACTTCTTTTCATGTTGCTGCATTTTGCTGGGTTCTGTATTTTGTATATTGCAGTTTGAAACATGTGTTTTGCTTCTTATTTGTTGTGTTTTACCCTTGAGCACTGAATCTGCCAAATAATGATACTATAATATTGATAATAATAGCAGTAACTCCACATCTTAAATATGGTAGCTTATAAATTAGTGCTGATTTATAACATGCTATCCAATTATAGACGGAATATTCTTGCTTAAATCTATTAGAGAGATGACTTACCACAATAATCAAACAATGCATGAGTACATGGAGACCATATACTTATTAAAATTTAGCCATTATACTAATATATCATGTGTAAAGTGGAGAGAACCAACTTAAGTAGCTTTGGTAGCTTTTACAAAAGCTGATTGAAGAGCTTCTACACAACTGCCTAGACAGATTTCCAAAAAAGCTGCTTTGGCACCGTAAAAGCTGTCTTTGCTTTTACCTGAAGTAATCTTCCAGTTCTGGTGGCTGTACGTCAAAGAAGGCTGACGTATGATTGTCATAAAAGCAAGTAAGGGCATTTTGCAGTAGGGCACAAACTACATAAAGTTTTCCAACAGCACTGAGGCCAACCTTTAGATCCTTTCTTAAGTCTGTACACTTACATTATTTATGATGTCTCCAAAGATCCACTCTACAGAAACACAGACCTTATTCATAGATTGATTAAAGGCTTGCTCTACATCAGTAAGGTTAGGTCTTCTTGCAAATGGGCATTGGAGATGACTTCTATGAGGATACGCAGGGTCCCATAGATGCACAAAGGCTGGCCATCAGGAGAGAAAGAGTGCTGAGCTAACTGGTTCAACAGTCTTGACATTGCAAGTATGCCACTGCCATGCCTTCTTCCTTCAGTTGGGCCATACAGGTTAGTGTGTTAACTTTATGGCATGTACCCTTTTGTGACCATTGTAAAAAAGCCTTTGATGCTGCTTAGGCCTACAAAGTGGTCTCACTGTGCCATCAATAAAGCCCCAGCAGTTGTCTAAAGCAGCACCCTTATTGATAATGGCATTTGCAAAAAACTTTAAACACTGACGTGACAGCCACAGTTGATATAGATTAGTGAGGAGGTAGCCAAATCTGTTGTTCATATGATCTACTACAAGATTTGTAATCATGCATAATTGGGATACAGGCCTTCCAAAGTGATGGATAAGGTCTGCATACCGGCAAGGATATGCAAATCTCTTTAAAGCGACACATAGGCTTTCAACAGTGTCTACAACCACACCATTCTCACACCGGAAGACTTCAGGAAACTGCAAAGCGGCTGCAAGCCTAAAAATGTCACCTTTTTTACATCTGAACCGTCTTCACCCATCTCAAAAATATTGAATTTATCATATTTGAAATAGGGAAGACCAGTGTGCAAATTGTGCTGTCTATCACCAACTAAAAGTAGAAGCTCTTCATCATCAATGTCGCCACAATCATGCAATAGGTACAGTATACCATCCATGTTTCAAAGGCTTATAAAATGGCGCCATCTCGTTCTCGTTGTCAATCGGAATCACAAATACTACCTTTTAGGACGGTAGGATGGTGGCACTAGTTCCAGACCTCACGTACGTCCTCCGTCATTGATCGGAAACTCTCTAATATATTCGGCAACGACTCGCTAATACCAATGCCATAAGAAATTGAGAAGATTAACTGGATTGCCAGAAATACTTGCCAAAATAGCGAACGCAATCCTCAAGTGTAATCCGTGTACAGCACATGCCAAACAGGAGGAGGTACTCTCATTGTCTGGATAATGGTAAACTGTAATCCTATACCCAACACTAGATATAAACAAAAGTACCCGGGGCCATGACCTAGCAATATATTCGGCAACGACTCGCTAATACCAATGCCACAGGAAACTGAGAAGATTAACTGGATTCTCATGCTCAAGAGCAAATACTCATAACCATGATCAACATCATGGGGACCTGAATGAGGTCAATAGAGGTATTTCTAGAGTTAGGCCAATGAGGCTTAAGTACATAAGATAACAATAGTAATATAATGCAGTAATGGTAAATGTATAGTAAATATGTAGTGGTATGTAAATATGTAAATGGTATGCTAATAGTAAGTACAATGTGTAGAATATAAAGAGTATAGGAGTGGATAAAATCAATATGTAGAAAGGGACGGGTCATTAAATTACTTGTGGGGAGGGGATGGAGAACATTCTCATATAGTCCATGGAGTTTTGGTGCCCCCTCTCAGATTCATGTAAAACATTTTGTCCTCACTCCAGGAAATCAGAAGATTCCATGCTCTTTGTTGTAGAATACTCTATATTTTTCACCCCCCTTTGCTATGACTGTGCAGACTGTTGTGACCCCATCCTAGATATCTTCCACCCCCTTCTCTGGAAGAATTAATGACCGGTCCCTAAGTAGGTGCTGGTATGTAGTATAATATTGTATGAAGGATGGCTGGTGGTGTTTAAGGGAAATCAGCAAATAATGTATAAGGTCAATAGGGACTTGTATGGTACCAGTGTGGAATAGGCATATTAAGTGAGGAAGGACTTAATCATGTATATGACTTACATTGGATACCACACATTGATTGTAAATCCCAAGTCCATTACATAATATTGATGGGTTCGAATGTGTAGTTGTGCGCACGGGTCTGTCATCCAGTCTTCTTTTGTTGCCTGGAATCGTGACAAAAGTTGTATTGTGTTGGTGTGACGTCCGCTGTAGATAGGGTCCTTGTCTCCATCATCTGGCATTGGTCGAACGTGGTGTGTTGAGATTGGTAGTGGAGGGGTCAGTCAGTAGTACCGTGGCTTGTGGCGTTGGTGGTATTCACCTCTCTGGAAGATCTACGGCCATTGTCGATACCCTGGTCTGTATCGCTCGTGTCGTCTGGATTAAGTACGCAAGTTGCCCATCACTTCAGAGTGCTATGGCGTTGCATGTGTGGCCTTTGTGGTCGCGCTCGGGTTCTGTTGCCAACTGCCTCAAATTGAATGTAGTAGCATTTCCTGTAAACGCAATGAGATGGAAGGTATGAAATGATATAATAGATTGCAAGTATGTAAAATGTAGCTTGAAGTAAGAGGTGGAGACAGTAGCAGTGCTTAATGTGATGGAGATAGTAGAGATAATGCAGAATAGAAACGGTTGTGGTTAATGTATATAGGTGTAGGTGTGTGATATGGTATGAGATTATAGAAGTACAGAGTAATATAACATGTATGTAATATGATATAGTAAATGTATTCACTCTTACTTGACACTGCGTAGAAAATGCCCATGTCTGTTAGTAAAAATAAAGTCTGTCTCTGGTTCAATATTCATTTCTGACCCTATGTGTTGTTTGAAGAGGGCTATATTGGTCCCTCTCCAGTACAATACCTAGAATGATATATAATGAAGTGTATAGATATAGGAAGTATGGAAAAATATAGGGTGTAATAGATAGCACAGAATAATATAACAATAATAAATATTATACATATATTGTGTATGTATATGTGTGTGTGTATGTGTGTATGTACCCACATGACCTACGTTGTGGGGACCTGTCATGGTTTACACACCCACATTGTGGGGACTGTCGTAGTTGTCTAGAATGCTGATTTGAAACCTGAAGAACTGTTTTCGAGAAGTCCCCACAAAGTGTGTATCATACACAACTGTGTACATTGTGGGGACCTGTGTATACTCATGTCAAATTTCAACCACTGACGTTGTACAGACCGTCATACACAAATGTGTACATTGTGGGGACCTGTGTATGTTCATGTCAAATTTCAACCACCGACAGTGTATGGACTGTCTCCACAGAGAATGTATGGAATGTTATATGTGAAAATCAAATCAAATCTCATATTGACAATAGTATCATTACCCATCATACTTATGACTCATAAATAAGGATTAAAACAGAAAAACTCACCACTTTAGTGCATCAGAAAAACTCACCACTTTAGTGCATCTGTCCCTTTTGCTGTGCATGTAGTTGTCTGACTGCCTCGCTATAGCTCACATCTCATGCGCAATTAGGCTGCTGTCCAACTAAGTCTGACCAACTAAACGTAATCGGCCTTCACTGACAAGTGATAAGCTTAAAGTGCTCTTTATTGTTTAGTACACTATTTCGCATTGGTCAGTTCCATTTCATTGTTGATAATTCCCAGTGCAATAGATCCCAAGAGCTGAAGAATTTATCAAACTGACAGCTTTGATCTACGAGTACAAAGATATTATACCGAATATGCTAAACCTTTAACTATGAAATATAAAGCAACATGTATGCGTGATTCTTCTGTTCTTCGATGTACTATACTCTAAATGACATCAACAGAACACATCTGCAGTCATCATTTGAGAATGTTATCGATGCCATTAACTTATAGGTATGCTTCCTTTCTTGAAGAGAGATAAAGGCTATCAAGTAATATATTTCTATTTTGCGATATGTTTCCTCTTCTAGTTCAAATTAACAATTCAAAACTTGGACCTGAAACCTGATGTGATTACTCTTTACGTTATGTTTTCATAATGAGCAAGATAAGCCTATAAATCTATTCAATGATATGCTCTATTCAGCATACAAAGAAAGCATGGACATTTTAAATAAATTAGGGAGAATAAATGTATTAGGTATCAATCAACTTAGTCTGGGAGGAATTTAGAAATTCTAAGAAACATCAGAGAACCTTTTGCAACAACTATAAGAGCTCTTTCATACTGGTTAAGTAAAGCTAACAAAACATCATAATGTATAGTTTCTAAGCTTCACTTGCGGAAAGCATCATCACTATCAAAGCCAATTTCTAAAGTAAAGCATTTCTACTACTTATAGTAATAATAATAATACTATTATAGTAATAATAAAAATACTGACTTTATGTTGTTGAATTCAAACATTGCAAAAGGGAGAGAAAGTATTGGCCATTGTAACAATTTGCACTTTGGAATTCATACTTTGTACAAGACTGTACACTTGGTTACTTTAGAATAATAATAATAGTCCTGGGCAATAATGATAATTATAAATCAGCAAATACAAGGGCCTGGAAATTGAAATGGATAAAGTTTTAATACAGTAATACCTGTATTAATGGGGGCATTAGGTATGATAAAGAAGAACACTAAAGGTCATATCAAGCAAATCTTGGGGAAACCTTGTTTGCAAGAACTACTAATATAGTACTGAATGGGACAGCTCATCTACTGCTATGTATGCAATCCATATGATCAAATCAAATGCTATAGTCATGAAATATGTAAAACTTTACCTTCCTGTGTCCTAGGTTATAGGATGTAATGAAGGAAACAGAATAATAATAATGATAACAACGTACAAATTTTTTAAGGATGTTGCGTTTTAGTGTTTCCCAGTCAATCTTTTTGTATCTTTTAGCTGTTGTACTTGTATTTCTTACAACATTGTGTATCATTGTCCATTTGTGCCTTTCAAGGACTGGATTTTCCAACAAACAGTTAGTACAAGGTGCTTTTCCTGGAACGATTCCCTTCCGTATGGTATCTCAGGAGAACTGCAAGACTGCAGTTTGCTCTGCTACTGACCATGGGTTCTTCTCAATCTGCACTTTCTTTGCATGTGTCTGCCCTTCTGGAGCAACACATTGTGTTTGAAATACTAAAAGATTACAACTAATCACAATTACTATTTCCATTAAAATTGTGAAGGTGCAAGAAGAGGAAGTTTATATGTAAGTTCTTCGTTCTAAATCTCCAGTCAGCTGGACTGGATATTGGAGTGTGTATGCAACAAATGCCCAGCACCACCCGTTTGCAGAGAATAGTCTTGACGAACATTGACACTGTGGTCAACTACGACACTACCCTCAGGGGATACAATTCACTAAACTGCTTTTGCCCATAATATTAGGTATGGTGTTCACCCAGGCTATGAACTTCGGTGCTCAATATACCACTTGATTTTACCATACATGAAAAACACTAAAGGCAGATATCCTTTTGTTATATATAGTAAGGCTAAGGTTTAAAATACAATACCTGAAATTCAAAAGTAATCATTAATTCAGTCTATCAAACCTGAAAATTTCCTCTCCTTCTCAACCTTTGGTAACTTTATGCAGCTTTCAAAGCTGTCAGAAATGATCAAGGTAGTTATGTAAAATCATCCTAAATTCTCTACAGAATCAAGTAAATAGCCTTTCAAAATAATTCAAGAAATGTGTTGAGCAAGATTGTGAAAGAATATATAACTTACTGTTTGATTAATTCATTAATATTTTGCAAGCTTCCTCTTGCTACCCCTCAGTGATATTATTGTTCCCGCTTGATTTATTTTCATGTGTCAATGTTTCACCTTCGTCATCACTTCCTGTATCATTTGGTACTGGAAGGTCTAAAAGTCAGATATCTGCAATAACACAAATGTGAAGCATAATACAATGCAATAAGAGGGGAATTTTTTGACATCTATAACCTATTCCAGTTTCAGACAAGTGTTATAAGAGGAAAATGTCCTATCCTGCATTTGGAACTACAATGTGAACAGTCTGTAAGTGCAGGCACTTCCTAATAGCTTGAGCCCTCACAGACTTAAGTGAAATTGTTCTTGCTATTTAATGTTCCATTTGATAACGACCTTGACAACTCATGTGATAGGAAGCAGCAAAGAATAAGTACAAAGTAGCAAATAATAGTGGTGTGATTATACATTGCCACTATTTGTCCCTCTCATTGCAAAAACATTTGAGGTAATGAAAGAAAGGTATCCGATATCAAAATCAAATATTCTTCCAGATTTTCATGGCTTGGTTATCTAGTGCCTACAGGTTATTCTTCTTGCAAATAAGTGACAATTATGGTACTTGAATCATTGAGAATGGGCTGAGTTTAAGCAGACAGTATTCTGTCTAAGAAAAAGGGTGAATGGTGAGTATTAAAATCAGCCAGAAGCCAAACACACTGATGATATTCAATATAAAACTGTGAGTTAGAGTCCTAAGGGCAAATTATGGCAATTATTGTTTAGTTGTTTAGCCTGATATCGACTTAACACATGATTCATCATGGAAGCTATACAGTTAGTTAATGACTGATAGAAACAACAAAAACTAACCATCTAAGTTAATATCACTTAGTTTCTTGCCCTGCCATCGTGATGCATTGCCTTCATCTACAGCTAGCAATAATTGGCTGACTTTGGACAATTCCAGGGTTGAATCATGCAACCGGTTAATACTCTCTGTGGACCACAATATTGTGTCCCATGTAACAGGCAAGCCACTCTAGCTCGGACTCTTTACGGTTGCTGATCTGTGACACAGTTGTCACATATTTTCAAAGATGTGTACTTTTTACTGCAGATGGGTTTTGCAGCTCACAACGGGTGACAAGGGCATTTACACAGTTGGGGCCCCTGAAGACATTTAATGAATCTCTTGTTGGGGCAGCAAAAACATATTTATTGCTTGGACTAACACCAACTCTATCTCTTATCCGAATGAGAGCTTCAATAGATTTGACTATTTCTGCAGTCATCAGAATGGGAACTTTCCTTGGCCTTTTCCCTGGAACATACACAAGGTCTAGTCTGCAAGATAAGTCAGATGACAATTCAATATTAGTCATTAGACAAAGAAGAAGTGACTACTACCATGGAGTTACATTCTGTCATAACACTGTAAAATATGATATTATTGTAGCTTTGAGTAGAAAATACTTTACGTAACTTGCCCAACAAGGATACCTACAGGCATGGTATTACAAGGTGGCAGAGCTCTATGGAGCATGAAGTAAAAACAATCATCATCTTTTACACAATTCTATCTCAAGTGGGTGAAGTGAAAGAGACATTTATTCCATGCTGATTTCAGCCCATCTTGGTCTTTCAGTGAACTGACCTATCTGAATCTTTGAGCCCTCATTTCCACGGTGTTTATTAAAGATAATAATTCTGGCTACTGTTAGCTCTGCAAGAGATCTCCACTCTTGCAGAGTTGGCTAACTGAGAAGCCTTTGTGTTGAGGCTGGAATCTCCTTCATAAGAAACTATCATACTTTACTTAGGTCCCCAGTTAGAGGAAGGATGGGGGCTTTAGTAACCCTGTTGTCACTAAGCGATCTTAGAGCTGCTGTCAAAATCTTTATGGACCATTCACTCTCCAACAACTCAAGGAATGAATCAACCAAGTACTTTAGATCCTTCTCTCTCTTTCTCAAGCTGACCCCCCTAAGAAGAGCATCGTATCTTTTGAGAGAGTGGCCAATTTTGAGAGCAAGGAAAGGTATTTTGACTGAGGCGAGGTTGTCATTATCCTCATTAATGCTGAATGTGCACAACTCCCTTGTCGCTTCAACGATATCGTGAAACGACGAAGGTGTTATGAAGTCTGACAAACAGCTATTTTCTTTTCCAGGCCTTGTTCTTAGCATTTCTGGCAGCCTTGCTAATGATCTCATCTTTTGGGAGATGTATGCTGCCCTACTCGACCCATCCTTTTCAAACAGTGAATAGCCAAAGATACAATAAGCTCATCATTTCTGGCTATGAAACTGGTTCTGTCCTGTCTCATTATTGAAAAGATGGATTTTTGCATCGCATCCATAGATTGCTCTTTACTACCATTGAGCAGCATTTCACTTTCGTACCGCAGCTTTCGACCTACTGTGCCAGCAATGCTTTTTCATTGAAAGGACAATGTGCAACATGCCTCCATAGTTAATTTTTTTGCATGAATCCCAAGCTATAAACACATGGCCTGAATTGGTTGTAATAAACAATGTCATCAGGTCCTGGTCGTCGAATAAGTTTCAGTTCACCATCACACTGCAGTCCTTTAAGGTTATGATAAAATCTCCTATCAGCCAAAATTTGTCAACTTCCTTCAGTTGCAGCTCTTTGTCTGACATTGCTTCGATTCGCAAACCATCTGGCTCATTTTTGTGGGTAGTGCGAAAATGGCGAGGAATTTTTTGAACCTCTATACCACAAAAGTACCACAAAAGCCATTTCCAGGAAATACGGTAATTGTACTGATAGCTTTGCCGCATAAGTTTCGATCAAACATTTTATCTGGAAGATGTCTTTTTATTTGTTGTAGAAGGCACAACATTGAAAAAGTTGGTGCAGGGTGTAGCTAGCTTTAGCTAGTAATGACATATGGCTATGAACTTGCGTTTGAATTATGAAAAGATTACAAAAGGTCCCTGAGCACAGATTGTTTCCATTGAAAATCAATATGCTAATATTTTATATGCAATCTGGGTCCCTCAATTTTAGGCTGCAGTCAAGGTACTTAGCAACACGAGACATGCACCCTGAAATACTTGTCTACCACTGGGCTTGAAGAAACTATTATACATACGACAAGAGTCATTCACGTACACTTACTCACAATCACGCGAGAAGAATTTTCACACATAGCCGCTTTGATTTTTCACAAATAGCCACTTTGATACTGATGCTAGGCCTATTTCAATCCTCTTGGATTAAAATCAATTGAAGATTTGAACAATGGCACTTCTACAGAGGGCCAGGTGTCTGGGCCCTCAGAAATTTTCCTGACCCATTTATTGGCCCCCCACTCTCCCAAGAGTATTTGCTATGAGATGCTACAAGTATTTTTCATGTATATTTCGTAGCAAAATTTACTCTCCTAATCATCAAGTATAGGCAATTGTATGCTCTACCAGTCTCACTACACTCAAGTGTTTTTTATAAAAAGCTTAGAATTTTTCTCTTATGCTAACTTCAGAGTGGATTTGAAATACTGAAAAGGGATTTTGCAAGCATTGGGTAGACTTATTACATTGGAAAGGGGGGCACCCAGTATAAACTACCGGCAACAGGATCTTGTAAAGGCCATGGAGAAATGTTACTAGTGCAAGATAAGTGTAAGTGATATGCTTGTTGAAAGTATTTATCGTACTTTTAAGTATAGAATCTGGATCACACAAATTGCTGTGCCCTCTTTTATTGTTACTTTTATTATTAATGCTTCATAGATCTGTGCAAACGTATTATGGTATTCTATCAAAAATTTTAGGTTAGGAGATGCTTTTAAAAGCAATTGTAGAGTGCAAACTCTAAAACATATTCTGGTACGTTGGACCCAAGCATGGTTTGTCCTCCTACCTCACCATATACGTTATCTGCTCCCTAGGAATAGCTAATGGGTGTCATTTGTTCTCTGTTCACAGCTCTTGATGTAGAAGGGGAGTAGGTGTACTTGGGAATCTTTTCAGTAGATTTCAGATGTTCAAGGTTTCTATCCATAAAGTACTACCTTTCACATCCACCCCTCAATTAAAGAGGGCACAGAACAAGCCTTCTGTATTTGGGATACTGTGAAGTAACAAGTTTAAAGAAGTTATTAAGCCCCCTCTCTATTAAGCCCCCCCCTTATAGAATATTGAATAGTACCAAGTTTAATGAAGCTTCATAGGAGTAAGTATGTTAAGCATGAACACGCTCAGTAAACAATAGTTCCCAACCTTTAAAGAATTAAACTCAGTAATTGGCTTTCTGCAGATAAAAACATTCTATATCAACGGTTACAGTATTATCTTTCAATTTTGCTTATTCTGCTGGGAAATTATGATGAATAAATTAATCAATTTGACTATTGCTCTCTATTTTCAAACTGCAAATATGCAGTATACTACTAAAAACTTTTAAAAATTTTATTTAGCCCCCCTCTCTCTCTTATAAGTCCTCCCGCTAGAGTGCTTGAAATCAATAAGCCCAATGGGGGGCTTAATAGAGAATGTACAGTAGTCTGCTTTGCGTTAGGTAATCTCTCTGAAAAATCCAAAGGCATCTTTTGAACAGTATCTTTAGGAAGTGCATTTTCCGACTTTCCGGCAAACCACAAAAGTCAACATTTTCCTCTTCTCCCCCAATCATATCCGATCAAGATGGAGATCCAATCAAGTCACACAGGCATTATCATTGCAAACTTGAAAGGTCTGCTGTATCATAGGTTTCATACTGTTTAGTGCCTAAGTGTCCCCCCGCTACTTAATGTTTGAAAATTTTTCCACCTCCCACTCTTATTAGGACCCCCGGACTTTTTTAAACTTTTTTGCCTTGTCACCTCACTGTTGCACTTTGTACCAATTATTGTCCTTGAGAACGGAAAATGCTACAAAGATGTATCTTCAAAGGCGGATACATTTCTAAGTATAGCCATAGTGGTATAGCGCAATGTCAGTTAGTTTGATGCAATCTGAAACCATATAGTGCATATGATAGTCCATGCGATACAACTACAGTCAACATCCACTATCTCAAACCTTCACGGGAGCCAAGAAGTTGTGCAACATAGCGAATGTTATAGAGATAACCACATTATTCACAAATCTCTGAAATTATAAAAATTAATTGCATGTCTATTTATATGCGCGTTTTCCCCCATCAACTCCAGCAAATGATTTTTTAAACCATCTTTGACCTTATTTCATGGATACTTAGCAGTTGTAAATAATGGGAGATCTTATAGATCTGAAAATTAAAGGGCCACACTGAACAGACAATTGAAAAATTACAATAGTACAAACAAGAGCAATTAAAGTGCATCCTTTTTTCTAACAAATAAGGAAGGATTGTGTCTGTATGTTTACGAAGTCACATGAGTGCCCCCCAAAAAAGCAGATTTGTAGCTGAGTGCCCCCTAGCATGATCGCCTCCCCTTGAAGACTGTCTTTTAAATGAGCAGGTACTCTTTCGAGAAATACGATATGAAAAGTCAAGTCCAACTGTGACCATTTATTTGTAGCTTGGGATTGCTTCATCCAGTATCTTGGAGCACCCCTCATGTAGATTGTGCTAGTCCTCATATGTTCTCTCAAAAATTAGCACAAGTGAGCAAACAAATAGCTAAAGTTTATTTTTTTTTAATCTCTGTTATGATGAACTTATATAACCCCTATGGAGGCTTATTTCAGGGTTGGGTATTAATTTTAGGAAAGTATTTTGGAGCGTGGGACATCTTGTGAGGGCCTTAGTCAAAGACAAGAGCCCTATACACTCATTGTGGTATTGACAATGCAAGGGACCATACATACATGACGGTGACAAAGATGGGGAGGAGGGTACGATGGATTTAAAACTATTTTAGACATTGTTGAGGAGGGAGGAGGGTTTTTGAGAATTTAGACGTTTCTTTTCGTTTTTTAATTTTTTCTGCAAATATCCACTGAATTATGTCACTGTACAGTATGCGTTTTGGAATTAATGGAATGAAAAACGTTTCAGTTATTCATTTCATTCTTGCAATATGAAAGGCAGACCAAAGAACATCCAGCTGTGCTTGCAATCCAACATTTGCTGGGTCTCTGGCCACCCTCTATTGCCTTTAATTATTCACTCAATATAGATTCTGCCAGACTGATGATAGAAAATTAAATGGTAAGTTTTAACCATGAATTTTATCAAAGTCATAATATGATCATCTCTAAGGTGCTCATCTAACACATGACATTGCTGTGAGTGCTCTTGCAGTGACAATAAAGTAATGTTTCTCATTTTATGTGATACAGTTGCTGGTATTTTGATATTGATTTCTTTTGAGGTGCATTGCCATGTGCACAACTCTGTTCTAGTAATTGTGTCTATGCCTTCAACCACCTTATAGACTGACAATGATGGACCTAGCACGTTTCCACAGTGTTTGCATGATAGAAGGGAAAGGTGACTTTAGTACCCAGGATCAGATGAGCTTTCAGACATATTGTGGAGAATATCAGACCTCAAAACACTATTTGAAATCAACATTTCTGACATTTCAGAGTCAACTTTGTGTACTTCTGTACTGTTATTTACATTTGCAATATCAACACAATTTGATGTGGATGGAGGCTCACCTTTGTTTTTCAGTAGCAATTGTCTGAAAGCATACTTGAATTGGGGTACAGTTGGATTATTGTTCTAACCAAACCAACTTCTGATTTATGAGAAATACATTTCAGTTTGATCATGAGAGAATCGATACGTTAAAATGCCTTTGTCTTTCTAATAACATTTTACTTATGTTGATGATGGAAAGGGTTGATATGATAAACCTAAGGCCAAAGTCTGTGCTTGGACCTTTGATGATAGGAGTAGCTGTGTGTCTTTCACGAATTTGAGAGTTTCAAGTCCCATTCATCACGTACCCTTCAATCTCATAGACGTTTTCCAAGGTAATGGGTTTCTTTGTGTATTTTCCATATTTACTTTTTGAATTTAGTATGTAAAATAAAGTATTCATCAAAGGGATAAAGTCACTTGTTGCCTTGCTATCTTTAAACTCTGGCAAGTGAAGAGTGCTAAAAATGTTATTGTAGATGAAAAAGACTGGCTGAGAGTTTGGGGTGCAACACTGACCTTCATTTTGTGGTTTTGCCACTGGACATGCTTTGCTGAGCTTATTTGCAAGACTTAGCAAATCGTTCTGTTGTGTTCTGTGTAAAGCTAGAACATATTCCCATGATATCTTTTTTCCACTAGGGGTACAAAAGATCTTGCTATCAGCAGAGGCATTCCTTGCAAGTTTGAGGACATGACAGACATCAAGGCTGACATAAACCGTTTGATATGGCTTTGGTGCATATGGACAAAATGCTTCAAGGTTCTTACTGTTACACCCAAGTTTTTCAGCTGTGCTACTATTCTTTGAGACACCATCAAAAATAACTGCAGATACCGCTGCCCCTTTTTCAGTAAGCAGGTTGATAGCTTCAAATATCAACTGTTTCAAAATGTCTCCATTTACATTGTTCATCAAGAAGTATGCAATGGGGATATACCATGGTTTTTGTATTCCACACACCAGATAAAGGAGTTAGGATAATGGTTATAAATAATATCCAATACTTCAACCTCATAATCATCTTCTAAATTCACACTATTTCTAAGATTTATTTTGTTTTCTGTTACAGTAGAGTTTACTTCTAATTGCATATAGTCTTGAAAATTCATTGCAGTGTAATCTTAAGAACAATACATGGTCTGCCAACTACAGATTCGTATTTATACTCTAGTGGTACTAATGTACCATGATGAAGAAGTCTGCATCATATATATGAGAAGTCATGTAATTCAATACATGTTTTTGCTTTATAAGCATGCATATTTTTGACAATAGGCTGAGGTATGCTTAGCAAGGGAACTCAGACAGGCTTAACATATGCTTAAATTATGCTTATTTTTAGAACATAGGTTAGATCTAAATTTTTATGGTACGTGAAAAGGTTTCAAGGTTAAGGTTGATTCAATAGATTTAAACTGGTTGATTCAAACATTTTGTATGCAAAAGACACAATTTTCAATATGGATTCTTTTTTCCCAGGACTTATGACACTCTCTAATGTTTTGTTTGTTTCAAAAACCTCAGAACTAAAAACGACACTATAAAAGTATAAATACCAAGGCTGGGGAATATGCTTAGCATATGCTTACAAAAATGTCCTATCTGAGCCTGGATATGCTTATAAACGCTATGCTTATAAAAACATGTAGGTAAATACATGTCTTGTCTACTTTCAGATACTTCTGTACTTCCATAGCAGATTATCAACAACACATCGCAATGTCCTCCTGCTTATGCCAGCTATTTTATTGCTGTCAGTTATACTGCATTTAATGTCAATCATGCGACTTCCATGCTCCTCTCTATGTCTAATGAATTTAAATGTCGATGTTGCGGATGTGTTTTTCATACTTTTATCTTCAGTTGGAGTGAATAAGATATTCATTGTATCATCATCATTATTAACTTCTATCATGTATGGTATGTTATCAACCGGAGCTTCATTCAAGAAACCATTAAAAATTGGTTCTGTGGTTTGAGCAGCATTAACACCAAGAGATTTATGGCCCACTCTTCCATGCAAACGAAACCCCACTGTTCTTCCCTTTGCTATATCTTGTGTGAAACGAATATATATGAATTCATTAGCAGTTATATCCAACTCAATAGGAATTTCAACTGTACATAAGGATATATCATGTCCAATAAGTTGATTACAATTGAATTCCTTCACAAACTCTGTAACATCATCCCATTCATTGGTATTTAGAAAGTAATGTTTTTCCTCAGAACTTTCATCCTGTTTTGCTTAACACCATATGTATTGAAACCAATGATGTTTATATATTCCATGATTTAAAAATTTTGTATCTAATGGTATAAATATAATTGCCAGAGTTGCTCTCCATTTCTTGGCGGGATTACATCTTATATGTGTTCGCTGCTGTGTACTGAAATTTGTTTGTTAATTTGTTAAAGAAGTCTTCATATTGTTTTGTCCAGAATGTGGGTTTTCGGTTCAAACAAGTTATTCATATAGCCCTGGGTGTGGGAAGCAACTTGGAAACCTGGAAAGGAGGTCAATTTGTGATATAAAGACATCAACATCACAGTGTGTGGGCTCCAACACCTCAATTGCCAACCACTCACTTATAGGCCTGCCACAAGATTCAGGTAACAGCACTACACCCACAGCTGCAGCACGAAATCCAGTGAAAAGGCCATTGACTTTTGACCACTTCAATGAAAAAAGTCAGAGAATAGGCAAGGTTTATCACTACAAGGCTGCAAGAAAAAGAGCAAGTCAAAGACGGATGGGATATGCTATACGGACATACATTGACCGCGCTCAAAGTCCATTGACTTATCGGACTTCCGATCTTTGTCGTTTACCGGTGCAGCGAAGACCGAGGTAGCTTAGATCCCCGTTTCCGTTGTCCCAGATAAATACGAAAACGGATTAAGATTTACCAAGTCTGACTTGCGTTCCCACTGAAACGATAATAAACGGGTATTTTTAAAAATGTTGCTTAGAGTGTATACTTTTGAATACCGATAAATTTTAAAACACATCATTTTTGTGGAAACACTCTGACATGGATGTTTTTTAAAATGCTGCAACTGTATTGCAGCTATCAGTCTTACTTCACTAAAAAAGATGTCCATTGCGTCACTTTGTATACATGTGTCAGTGGAAACAAGTGAAAATGAGCAACAAGTCTGTCAAGTGCTCCCATTAATTCACTGCCAGGAAGATTAATTTTATCCGTTTTCGCATCTATCCTGGTTAGTGGAAATGGGGCCTTATAGAGGCAGGGAAAATGATTACGCGATAATAGGTACTGTACGTATTGTGTGCGAACGTACATGGACTGCAATAAAACTTGTCAAGGGTAGGGTTTATTCAAAAGTGTTTGAAGCACATTTGTCTAAAAGACTATCCTTAGCTTTAACTAAATACTGAAGATCTGTTTCTGTTCGCTAGTAGATGGGAAAACGGAACTAACATATCACTTCCGACAAACTAAAGAAATACACATATTTTTTTATAAGAAACATGTCTTTTAAGGAGCTTGGAAAGTAAACTTCAAAAATCAGTTGTGGCATGAAATTTTTTTTGGGTAGAAGTCCATCATACAACCTATGGCTATCTGGAGTGTTTGATGCTGGATCTAGAGTGGAGACTGGCAGGACTTGGTAAGGTGGAAGACCCTCTAACTGCACTAGTTTGTCTTCGGTTTTTGTTGTTATTACAAGCTTCAAGAATTTTAAGACACATACAAGAAACATTTGAGTCTGGACTTGGCGAAACATCCAGGCTGAAAGCAGAAAGTTTGTTTCTTATAAAAAAAAGTGTGTATACCGTAAACCCTCGAATTGCCCCCCCCCTCAATTAAGCCCCCATGCAAGAGCTTCAAAGTGTTGATAAGCCTCCCTTGAATATGTCCCCACTCCAGATGATGATTTTGATAAAGAATAGGCCTGCTCTGTTTATATCTTGGAGAATAGGAGCTTAGACAGCGACGACCTAACTGTTCGTACTCTTGTTCGTACTCCTGCTTGGCTTGTATGAAAAAGCAACTCGCTCAATGGACTTTGAGTGCGGTCAATGTATGGTTGTATAGCATATCTCGAAGACGGATACATACGGTTACCCTTCTGGTGGAGTTGATGTCATAATCAATAGTGGTATTATGGCTACAAAGCACGATGGAAAGGCTAATCCCATCAGAGGAAAAGGCCTGTCATCAAAGATTAAGAAGGATGCAAAAGCTGATGACATTCTTCAAGCAGCACTAGGAAAGAGAATCGATTTTGATTGTTCTTTTTGTAGTGACTATCTCAACAGATTATTGTATCCAGATGGGCAAGAAGTGCTTCATTTGCCTGGCTCAAATGAACCATTCTCATTGCTGAAGTACAAATAGGCACTTGGGAAAACATTTGCAAGAATAGCAGTGTATTTAGGTTATAATGAAGCTAGTGTAATGCACACTGATGATGCTGATGATGATGATGATGATGATTTTAATGATGATGAAGATGGTAATGTTGATGATGCCATTTCATCTCCCTTTGATCTCAATTATCATAGAAATGATTTTCTAGCCACATCTGATTGTGCTAATGCAGCCTTGAACAGTCTCTGTATGGCCAATGCAGCCAACAATGATGTGTATGGTTTGCCTACAAATAGAACCAACATCACAGAAAGAATTAATACAAGTCATGGAGCTGAGAATAGAGATGAATTGATTTTACCAATACCTGGTTCACATGATAGGTTAGTTATTCCTTTGTTGAAATCAAAACTTCTATTACAGCCATCAATACTATGTGGAAAGTTAGAAAAAGCTGCTTTTGCACCTCAGGGGAAAAAGCAGTAATATGATGTAGATCTGATGACAATGATTTGGAAAAATGAACATCGGGATTTTGTTCATTTACTTAGTGCAACTGTATTGCTGGCCTTGATGTTTCAAGTATATTTTGACCTGGAAATCAAATTATGTAATCATGTAAATGTAAACAGTAGCTTTAGGGAACATGTTGAGCTGCATAACCTGTTCTGGTATTCTCGCTTGTTTCATGACTCCTGCATATTGCCAAAATTTAGAAATATATGTATTTATGATATAGTAAGGATTTGCTTTTACTACAGGCGAAGACATCAGGACACTATTCACTATCAAGAGAGCATTGATGAGATGTATGCAGCCCTCTTATTCAATGAAGTGAATGCACACTACATTGACCTGCCTGTTGAAGATGGGTCTTTCATCACAGAGGAAGTGTCCATCACTCCACAGGAAGACTGCAAAGATACAACTGAACCAAATATTCAATAGCAGAAATCCTTAGTAACCTTTCAATGGTTATTGAAAATGATAAAATGTCAAAGTTCAATGGTTATTGACAATGATAAAATGTCAAAGTTTAACATAAGTCACATTGTCAGTGTTATGAAGAGTTCCCTGAGTGAGGAGACTGCATTAGTGCTTTATATTGATTAAGTGCTTCTTTCCAGTCATGCGGTTTGCTAAAGCCATTGACTTCTCTCAAATCATCGAAGTAATCCTGATACGGACTATCATTAGGTGGCACTTCATCCAGCTGGCTCTTCGCATTCTGAAATTTATCTACTGGAACGGACTGAAGACAATCCATTCCTCCATGTAGCTCAGGAATGAAGAACAGCTCATCCGGCCTCCCAGAAATCGTATTGTGCCTCGACTTCCAACTGTAATGTGAATTCCAGTGGTTCTTTACAGAATCTAGGTCAGACTGGATTAGGGAAGCAAAGCAGTCTCAGAGACATTCTTGTGATAGATGATCAAAGGGTAAAAACGCATCTATCAATAGGGTTCTTGAAAAAATTATCCACCATGTGGATCTTGACCTCCGGTAAAAAGACCACCAGCCCTCTATTTGTTGGTTATGAGGGGAAGAACCGTATTTATGGGGATTGATATCGTTCGAAAAATAGCTCTAGGCAGTAGCAACAAACCCATTTTCAGTTCCATGGTCAGTCCGTATACGCAATGGACAACCCCACACTTTTTCAACAGTGTCCGAGTACATCTGTCCGATACGCTTAGGGTCATTATTTAATCTTGCAATGTGAAGCCACAACACTTTACGACTGAATCCATCCACACATCCATGTATGGGAAAGCCATAAGGCTTTAACTTATGGTATCCATCGATTTGCCAGCACTGACTAGGGCCCGCAGAGATATAAGCCCTCTATCTTAGCTGTTTCGCCTGTCTCTCTTGGCATCCTTCTCGGTCAAGTGCTTTTAGTATGTGTGCAAAATTGTTCCTTGGGATTACAATGCCTTCTATTCGAAGAGCATGCCATAAATGTCTATATCCAGACATACAGCCAGGTCCATCTAACTCATATCTTATTCTATCTCTTACTGCTGCTTCATCAACTGGAATCGATTTTCTGGCAAGGCCAAAACTTTTAAGCCGATATTTTAGGGTTCTTAGACTAAGTCTGTTGTCGTGGAATTTCCTAAGAGAAACCAGTATTGCTTCATAGTAGTATCAAACCTTGAAGTAATGTTTTATGAGAGCCTCTTCCCAATCGATCTTCCTTCCACAAGTCACACAGAATCAATATCCTTCTTCTAAAAGACTGGTACACTCGGACTCTGTGCAACTAAAGGTATCTCCCATTTCTGCCATACTTGCGGCCTAGCCTGGATTGAGTACAACAGGGCAAAGGATTTTCTGGAAAATGTTATCTCTTGAGGAAGTTTTCTATACGTTTCTGCGTATTGAGATTAAGTTTCATTGGAATTGAGTTCTATGGATTGATATTGAGTTCTGTGTATCAGAGTTACGTTTTGTATATTGAGATTGAGTTTTGTGTATCGGAATTGAGTGTAATACTTTACTTTAACACGTACTCTAATAGTTTATGTGACGAATAGTATTGACACGTTCCGGAACTATTGCAGAACACACTAATATTCAACTCTGTCTAGAGAGGATAAGGCACTATTGCAGAATTGTACATCTCCTAGAAATAGATGTCCTACCATAACATACTGTAGATGAGAAAGGGATTGTCAGATGTTGATCCTGTTTAGCACATGCACCTCTATTAGAAGCTAGTAAAACACCAATCTTGTTACCAGCTAGAACTTAATTCTCAGAGTTAGTTGTATCGCAGGCTCACAACAGGGCATTTCATGATGGTATTGGAGAAACACTAAGTGCAGTGAGGGAGAGGTATTGAATACTTAGAGGTGGGGAGAAAGTGAAACAGTTTGTGAGAAGATGTAAGACATGTTTAAGGTTTGAAGGAAAACCATTTGACTTTGATGTTACTCCAAATTTACCAGATTTCAGAGTAAGTGATGCCCCTCCGTTCACTAACACAGGAGTAGATTTTGGTGAACCATTATGCACAACAGGGATTTATGATAACGACACACCAGGAAACAGATGTTACATCACTTTGTTTACATGTGCATCAACTCGTGCAGTTCATCATTAAATTGTCGAATCTTTTGATGTTGATGAATTTATTCGTTGTTTTAGAAGGTTCACTGCATGACAGGGAGTTCCATGATGTTTTATTTCAGATAATACTAAAACATACAAGATGATGGCAAGAGGTTAGAGCTCTAATTCAACTGCCTACATTGAATAGGTATTTAGAGTCCAAGAGTGTTCAGTGGAACTTTATTTCAGATTGGTTCCATGGCACGGAGGCATGTGGGAGAGGTTAATATGCAGTGACAAGAGATGTTTAATAATGATTGTTGGTCGTGCCTCTGACATTTATCGAATTATCTACTTCAATTACTGAAATCAAGTCAGTTATAAATTATAGACCATTGACTTCTATCTACGATGGTTCAGATGGATTATCATATGCTTTAACCCCGTCTCATTTAATAAATGGATAAAGTTAATAAATTGAATTGGTCAGTGGATATGACAGCTTATCAAACCAGGCGAAATATCATTGAAGGTTGTTAGAAAATTTTATTCAACGATCGTGTAAGGACTATTTGCTACATTTGTTGGAATCTTTTAGGTCGAAGCAAGTTGAAGGTAAACCTCTATTTAAAGTTGGAGATGTAGTTATCCTTACAAGTGATCAAATACAACGAGCATTTTGGAAAATATCATGTGTTATTGAGTGTTTGACAGGCAAAGATGGAATCATTTGAGGAGCTAAGGTGGAAGTTGCATCTTCTAAAGGTAAGAAAGTTTTGAACCGATCTATACAGCACCTTTTTCCATTATTAGTGACATCCTATGATGTGGATAATGTCAACATAGATAAGGCAATAACGAGCGCCCCAAATAGACCCATAAATACAAGTGCACCCTGCTGACCCAAGGGAAATGCAAGAGTTATAGGAGAACTCTGGAGACAAGATAGCACGAGAAAGTAATGTAATTCAATGTTTGTTTCTATTCATCATAAATTTTGATGAGTTTTGGTACTAGATGAATAGCAGTGGATGATTTATCTGATCGACTAGCAATCAACCTGGGAGAGTGTGTTGTGAAGGGCCGTAACAGAGGAGAAAAAGGGAACTGGGTCTTGTTTTGGACATATCCATTGAGCCTTCTCAGCATGCCCCACATAAGTTACCTTGCATGTCTTGAAATGTCAGTTGTATGAGAAGACACCGCATAATAGAATAGGCATGTTATAGAAATGGAGAATGCCCTAAAAGTCCAAGCTAATGATAAAAGGAATGATGCAGCAGCAAGGTTGTTAAAGATAACCAAAGCTGGAGAGTCATTAAAGTTATAAGGCTAGAAGGTAGACAAGAAGTTGACCATGTTGCTGTGAATGTAGATAGTACCTGGCAAACACAAGGGCACTCCTCAGAAAGTAGTGTTGTCTTCATTATGTCAGTAGTGAGTTTACGAATCGCAACGCAGGGACTGAAGACAGCTCACAAGAGCCTAGTCACTAGCACGGCATAGGAGAATCCACTGCTCCTGAGTTGTCTTGCTACTTTCCATACCAGGATTCGACAACTTTTCACATCACGATCACGACGCAGAGATTACAGGTTAGTTTTTAACGTAACTGTTTACCATATTCTCTCAAAAGCTGCTTTTCCAACTATTCGTTATATAAAGTATAAGCTGTAGTCAAGAAAGTGGTTAATATTAGATGACAATTCCATTTCAGGCCACATCTATATTTGTACTGGCCTACGTAGCAATGGCAGCATCATTTGAAATAATTTCCACAGAAGAATCCCACAAAAGAACCCTCACGTTTGTATTTACTCGATGTTTTATGGAGCAAGGTCTTTCCTGTCGCTACAAGCAGTGGCGTAGCGGAGGTGTGTGGGGCCCTTAGTGAAGTAGGGGGACTGGGGCCCCTTGCACCTATGTCTAGTTAAAGGGAGTAGGAAACTGCAAATATATGTTAAAGCTTTTTTAAGACGTTCCTATATCCACTACTTTTAGTACCAATATGTCACTTTTGGTCCGTCAGATTCACTCCTTCACATTGGTAAAGAGAGCCAAACGTTCCTCCTCGTTCTTCAGCAAATACAACAGAAACACTACGAAACTACATAACAAAACACATACCTATAGATAAGACAGCTTCAAAATGTTTCAATGGTATATTGTTACTACTAAAGTTTCAGGTACAAACAAAAAATCTATACTCCAAGTCTTTTCTGCCTTCGAGCATTCAAACAGGCAAAGTTTCAGATTAAATTTGTCTTGTCGATCGCCTTTGCCTCTGTGTTTTCAATCAAAAGCACCGCAAGATTGTCAAGTCTTTCTTGGCTTATTGCTGATCTCAAATACATTTTAATAAGTTTCAGTTTAGAAAAAGATCTTTAGGCGGTTGCAACGGTTACTGGAATTGTTACAAAAAGCAATACTAGTTTATAAACTTCAGGGAATGACGAACTGACCCTGCTCTCAAGCATCAAGTTTGCAATATCCGTGACTGACTCCTTTACTTCGATTTCAGGTCTGAATTCTTTGACAAAGGACCTTAGTTCTGTCTCTAAACATTTGGTAAAATCCTTTTCGTACTTCCCAATAATTTTCCTTGCAAGAACAGCTATTTCAGCAATGTTGCATTTGACCAAAGATTTTGGATATAGGAAACTGAAAAGACTCATTACCAGACTTTGCCCCTTAATTCTTATTCGCAATTGCATGAGAGCAGTATCAACTGTCTTGTAAAAAACACGCACTTTGAAGGATTCTTCAGCATCAGTGAGGCATTCATCTTCCGACCATTCATCAAAGAAACGCTTTACTCTATGTCTTCTTCTTTGAGTGAAGGTGAGAGAAGAACTCCATGATTCTGCCACAGCTGAAGCTGTCTTCCTAACTGAATCCCAGGAGCCTCGAAGAATTTCCAATTCAGAGACGGTGCAGCTTAGAAGCCTTGATGCAATAGAAAGATCCAGCTTGGGTGACTGCAACTCTTTGGACGTAGAAGTAAGTGCACGTAGGATTCTTTCCCATATCACAATGAACAAAATAAATTCATAGCTGTCCATTTTCTCTTTCAAAAATTTTGCGTCATCTCTCTCTTTTTTTCTTTGTCGATGTCAAGGCTAAGCGCGTTAGAATCTTCATGATGTGGGGATATCTGTCTCTAACTGCACGAACGGCGTCAACCCTTGAAGACCACCGAGTTTCACATAATCGCTTTAGAGTGAGGGATCCAGGATCCGCTTCCATTCGCAACTCCTCCCATCTATTCAAAGATTGTCCAAAGTAGTTGAAAATTTCTTTGAGCACACCAAAAAATCCCTTATTCTCAACAACTGAGTCTACGGCATCATTAATCACTAGGTTCAGGTTATGACAGCCACAATGGACGAAAGGCACTGGGGAGGAACTTGCCTCCTGAATCAAGCTTTGTACTCCTGCATGAACCCCACTCATAACGCTAGCTCCATCATAGCCTTGACCCCTTATCTTCCCAAAGTCGATTCCAAGCGTTTCAATAAAATTTTTTGCAGTAGAAGCTATTTCTTTCGCATCAGGACTAGTTACCTTCACAAAACCCATGAAACTCTCAACCACTGAACAATTATCTCCCTCAATCTGTACCCATCGTATGACAACACTCAGTTGATCAACTCTAGAAACATCACTTGTTGAATCTAAGATAATCGACCAAAATGGGGAAGCATTACTCTTCTTGACAAGAGATGATCTCACTGCCTTTGCAAGGAGGTCTATCACTTCATTCTGAATTGTAGCACTTAAGTACTTTGTAGCCCTAGCAGGGAGGGCAACAACTTCTGAAAACATTTCATCGTATTCTGCTAATAACGCAACCAGCCCAAGGAAGTTTCCTCCGTCACATATTCCATCCTTGTATTCTTCTCTGTGGCCTCTAAAGGCCAAGGATAATGATGCCAGGGTCAATATTATGGTGATAACTCGATTCAGGACTTTCACCCAAAACAACGAGTTAATTCGAAGTTTACGCTCGTTTTCTTCATCCAAAGCCTTCCCTGATTTCCACCTACTGTATAGAGCTGCTGCTTCTATGTGCATCGATGAATTTTCGTGCCGTTTTATTTCTCTAGTAAGTTGTGCCCTGTACCAGGAACACCATTAATCCAACCTCTTTGGCTCTCATAGTTGTGTAAAGAGCAATCAGCAAACAGCCAGCAAACCTCACAGTAAGGTTTTCTCAGTTCTTTTGAATAACACAGCCAAAGTCGAGGTACTGAAATATTGCTGATGTACTTATTATAGTACCTGTCACTAAAATTTGTAGTCATAGATCCATCAGCGTTAACTTGCTCGAATCCATCAGTTGGTCTGCATGGCCCATGCTCCAGAATTAATCTTTTTACTCCAGAATCATTGATGGTCTCACAGAAGTGGCCACGATCAGTGGGGCATGTTTTAGACGGATCAAATTGTATTTCTAAGGATTTCGCAGATTCTATGGTGGCTGACTTATTAGAAATCTCGTGTGACTGTGGCTCCTGAGCACTTGCTATCGAAGTGGACGTCGACGTACTGCTTTCAGGGAGCGGCTCTGTTTCTACGCCTGCTTCTCTAATACTTTCCGTTTCCTCTGATGTTAGAACACTATTTGTAAATGCCGCGTTTCTTTCAAAAAATGATGATATCGATTTAGTGTTAGTTGTAGCAGCTTCAATTTTACATTTCTTCTCAGCTCTTTTGCTTGCCCCTGATTCGTACACACGCTTACGATTCGAAGACATTTTGAATGAATGATTCTAGCACCAAAGAGGGCTTTATTGATTGTCAATGAATTCGTTTTGTAAAATGAGATTCTAATGAGCCGTTATGTCCGATTTCTTCGATTTGAAACCCTGCGTGCCTCCTACAGGTGGAAACCGTCTTGACTTACAAGGAAATTCCAATGACAAGCTAAATGAATAAAAATAGTCATCTTGCCAATTTATGATCCATTCAAAATAAAGTGAAGGATATTATGGATTTATTCTATTAGATTAATAGTTGAGTTTCTTAAGTTATATTTTCCCAGTGCTAGAGTTTCTTCATTTTGGCGATCTGCGAGTTGAGTAACGTGTACTTCATCTTAAAGATAATTTCATGATGACATAATTTTTTGGTTGGGGGCCCCTTCGGGGCCCCTTATGAGTGGGGGCCCTTAGTGGTACGCCCTAAAAGTAACCACCGTCGGCTACGCCACTGGCTACAAGCAGGAAATAGCATGAAAGCTCACAGCAGAATAGTGTAGCCTTCAGTTACTAGACATTAACTGTAAAATGAGAAATTGTGAATTGAGAAACTGTATTTTAGAATTTGCATATATTTGAAGCTTCAAAGACTTTTGAGTTTTATTCACATTGTCTTCATTCCACTCTCTTTGTTTGATATCCATAGTTTCTATGGGGATTTCAGATATAGTGGTCTTTTAGGACTGAATTTTGAAGATGTGGTGTGATATGTAGGAGTACTACTATAACATTATTTTGATTAGGCCAAAAATCACTTGGAAAGAGGAGCATGACGTTGTACTTTGCCGTGAAATACTTGTTCAGGAGCCCTATGCTTTTAAATATGGATCCAGGGGGAGGGGGAGGTGTTGGGATCAGATAGCTGAAGCACTAAACAAAATTGAGTGGCCTAAGTATTCTGTTGACCAGAGAGCTGTCAGAGATAGGTTTGTCAAATTAGAGAAGGGCTACAAGAGAAAGACAAGAGAGGAACTAAAAGCAAGTGGGATTGCACCCCCTGAGACGTCAGAGTTAGATCAGGCACTGGAAGAAATTATTGAAAGGAAGGAGAATGCAGAGCAGGAGAAAGCGACTAGTTGCAAAGAGAAGCAGCAGGAAAAAGAGAAAGAAAGAGAGACTGCAGAGGGTGTTAGGAGAAGGGCAATAGAGAGTTTGTCACAAACCAGGGCAAGGGAAGGAATCAAGAAAAGAAAGAGTTGTGAGACAAGTGACTATGTGGTGTATCTGAAACAAAAGCGAGAAGTGGACTTGAAGCTACATGAAAGCCAACTCAATCTGAAAAGGAGGAAAGTAGATGTAGAGGAAAGAAGAGTTCAAGGAGAAATGGAGTTGAAACAGAGAGAAATTCTGTTAAAAGAGAAGGAGCTAAATGTAAAAGAAAAAGAGCTTGAGTTGATCGCAAGGAAAAATGACAGCTTCCTGGAGAGGTTTGGGTGATATGAGCAGAATCAGGCTGTATTACAACAGCAGCTGTTAAATATTCAGCAGCTGATTAGCCAAGTACAAAAATAAAATGAAATAAATTTAAATTTTTTTCTAAAAGCCCAAGAAAAGCAATAGAAATGAGCCTCTCCTCAATTGTTTTTTATATCAATCTGTCATATTTGTTGCCATACTCAATGCAGCTCAACATGCTCTTTTTGTTGTTTTATAGTTTATATATATTCATATTCCACATTCTGAAAGCACTCATGTAGGCTGTCCAAAGTTTCATGTGGTTTTTTAGTAGTCAGTGAGCAATAAAATGTTGAAAACCATGTTACGACACATTTAATAATACCATGTGTTTCATAGAAGGAGGGAAATTAGTATGATCTTGGTGTTATTCGTAGCCTTTAAAACAGCAGTTTTATGTGAAGTAAAAATACCCATATCTTTACGCAAAATATTCTTCCAAAGTAGGAGGATGCTCACCAAAGAAGGTAGAAGTGCTGTTGCCATACAAACATGTCAGCCCATTACGAAGCAAAGCACACACTATGTATATTTTGCCAACCGCACTTAAGCCAATCTGTAGGTTCTTTTTGAAGTCTGTGAATGTGAAATAATTCACCACATCTCCAAACACCCATTCCACTGATACCCTGACTTGACTCATTGACTGGTTGAATGCTTGCTCATCTGGTGAGAGTGCCTGCCATTGAGCATATGGGCACTGAAGATGCATTCTGTGGGGATATGCTGGATCTCCATATATACACATTGATTGGCCAGTAGGTGAGAAAGACATCTGTTCCAACTGAGGTAATAGACCTGACATAGCCAGCATGCCACTGTCATGTCTTCTTCCCTCTACTAGACCAAATAGATTAGCAATAAGCCCATTTGGTGTTACTACTGACTGGACTTTCAAGGCATGAATTCGTTTGTGCCCATTGTACACCATTCTTTGGTTTTCTTTTGGCCTGCATATTGGTCTCACTGTGCTATCTATAAAACCCCAGCAGTTAGTTAATGCAGCACCTTTGTTGTGGATAGCATTTGCATAAGCCTGTATGTGTTGAGGAGATAGCCATGGTTGATTAAGGTTGTTCAGTAAATCACCATATTTGCCAAACAGAAAGTCAACCATAAGGTTTGTAATCATGCACAGCTCTGGTACTGGCCTACCAAACCTAGGTACAAGATCTGCATATCTGCAAGGATATGCAAAATGCCGTACACAAATGCCCAAGCCTCAATAGATTGCACTTTGGTCCCATTTGAGCACTTGAAAGTGTCAGGCAAAGTGAACGCAGCAGCAAGTCGATAAATATATTGCTTTTTGAAGCGAAAATCAACTTCACACTCCTCTTCCTGCAGATTCTCCAAGGTAAATCTGTCATATTTCCAGTATGGCAGTCCTCCATGTAAAGTTCTACGTTGGTGTGCATCATGAAGGATAAGGAATTTGTCATCAATTTCACCATCCTCATGCATAAGTGAGAGCATTTCGTTGTCCATGTTTCAATAGAATAAATTTTGGCGCCTTTTTGAGTCGTCTTCATCATTCGTACTTGAGATTTGACTCTGAAATCAAGACAACTCAGCTTAACTAGTACCCAAATCTCTAAGAGTCATCTTAGCTTCTCATGTCACATTTCGTACACTCTCTAGTATGAACTAGAGAGGTTGTAGATAATGAAGAGCTCTCCCAGGTGTGCCATACATGTACACATTATGGCAAGCTCATTCATTCATTCAATCAATCATGGTGGGCATGTGTGAATGTGTGTGTGGTTAGTGGCCAGGCTCAACATTGAAACTATAGTTCTATACTTTTATTAACATGTGTATGACATCCCAGACATATGAAAGAGGTTATATTTCTACAGTTGACTTCCTTACAAATCAGTTAAAACATCTGAGACAGTTACAAAAATGCCTTGACAGGTTGAAAAGGTCAGAAAATCATAATCTGGAGCATCAAAGTAGCACAGTGCACATATTTTGATAAACTGCATTTTCTGTACAACACTACAGTGAACAAGCCAACTGAGATAAACATCACTGTCACTGTTTTCTCACCAAGCCTCAAAGAAACTCAAATGCCAGCAAAATAACCGAATGCTGCAAGATGCAAATGAAAACTTGCTTTCAAACTATCAAAAGCTCAATCAGACTTGAGCATATCAGTTGATAAAATGCTCTTAGACACTTTGGGAGCCATGCAGGAGGAAGAAAAGGTAGCAGATGATGCTGTAAATGAGAGCAGAAAGATTTGGACTATTTAGTTTGTAATAGTCTTGTGCCGATTCTGAGAGGCCTATACATATATGAATAAATATATATATATATATATATATATATATATTATTCTACTTGCTAGCTACTGATTGTATGTATTAGAGCTGCTTGATAAAGGCAAAAGCCAAAAGTGACCATAAGTTGCTAAAAACCAGGGGAGGTAAAACAAGCCACTGTTTTCTAGTGGTTACAACCCTTGCCTGGAATGCTAGAGAGCCTGGTTTGATCCCGGGTGGTGGTAAAGTTTACTTTTCTCCTGGTTTTTCTGAGCATTATATCAACCCTTTTGTTTGCACTGAAAAAGGAAGACATCCTGGTTACTCGCTAGCTACTGATTGTATATATATATATATATATATATATATATATATATATATATATATATATATATATATATATATATATATATATATATATATATATATATATATATATATATATATATATATATATATATATATATATATATATATATATATATATATAAATCAGAAATGATGCGGAAAAACACGACAATTGATTTCACTTTGTAAGACATGTTTTGGATTTACTCAAATCCATCATCAGTTACTGAAAGTAACAATGAATACTAATAGAACTTACGTTGTAAAGTCAAGTGAAGATCAAGCGAAAAAACTATTCGAAAAAAAAACAGAACAAGACCCGTTACACAAGAGTTAGAAAGCTAATGAGACTTTATAGTGCTGAACCTGTTTATTAAGGCTGGGTCCCTCCAACATAATATGCAAAGCCTCTTTAATCTTCAGCTGATAGTGTGTTCTAGCTGAATCTATAACTTTAAAACGGGTCTCATTACAAGCATTTTTACAGGCATCAGAACTTTGGAGATGGTTAAATATATGATAAGTCTTATCTGAGAAAAGATGCTCACGAACATGAGTTGATATGTGTCGGGATGTTTCACCAACATATACGGAAGTACATTCCGCACAAGTAAAGGTATAGACAACACAAGAACGTAGTGATCTAGGCACAAAGTCTTTCACCCTGATTAAGTTTTTAATCTTAAAGGAAGAAAACAAAAAACATCTCTTACAAACATCTCTTTGCTTATCTTAACTCAGGATGAAAGGGACACTCTAAAAGACTCTTGTCTCATTCTATTTTTCCCCCTTTTATCAATAAAACAGATATTTATGCCTCTTTTGAATCAATTTATCAATATATGAAAAGCCATTTAATTGATAAGAGGAATGATAGTAAGTTGGGGGTCGAGCTTTCTCACGTTGCTCGATTATATGCCAATTCTGTCAAACCCGTGAATAAAGATAGTGAAACTCATAATGTTTTAAAACGCCTTCGTAAAACTCAGGACATAACTATTCTTAAACCGGATAAAGGAAATGGAGTTGTTATTTTAAATAAGACAGATTACATCAAAGGTATTAGTGACATATTAAATGATAGCCATAAATTCAAGGATCTTACTATTGATGCTACTATAAACAGGGAGGATAAGCTACAACGTTTTCTTCAGGAACTTAAAAAGAAAGGTAAATTGATGCAGAAATATATAATAATGTATACCCATCAGGCTCACAATGTGCGCTTATCTATGGTCTTCCTGAAATGCACAAGTTTAAATCTTCAACTGAAATACCACCATTTCGACCCATTGTATCCTCCATCAATACCTATAATTATCGTCTAGCTAAATATCTTTGCACTCTTCTCAAACCTCATTTACTTACCACATATACTATTTCTGACACATTTTCTTTTGTCCAAGAACTCAGCACTATCAATCTTTCTACTACATTCATGATTTCTTTTGATGTTGCTAGCTTATTAACTAATATTCCCCTCAAGGAATCTATTGATCTCGCAGGTTCTTATATTACAGAAGGAAACGCTAGTCTCAGGTTCTCCAAAGCTGAAGTTACTACATTGTTTTCACTTGCTACTTCGCAAACCATTTTCTTTTTAATGGAAAGGTGTTTGACCAAATAGATGGTGTTGCCATGGAGTCTCCACTTGCACCTGTGTTGGCTAATCTCTTCTTAGGACATTATGAAAATATCTGGCTTAACAAGTATCATGTTCCTTCTATTCTTTTCTATCGACATTATGTTGATGACACATTTTGTGTGTTCAACACTGAAAATGACGCTTTATCCTTTTTTGAATTTCTTAACACACAGCATCCCAATATCAAATGTACGATGGAAGAGCAAGTTAATAAGATTTTGGCTTTCCTTGATGTCTGCATTGATAATAATGATCCGTCTTGTATCAAAACTTCAATGTATCATGAAAATACTTTCACTGGATTACTTACTAACTTCTTCAGCTTTACTTCTTTTTCCTACAAAGTTGGGCTTATTCACACTTTGGTGGATAGAGCTTACAAAATCAACAATTCTCTTCTTTCCTGTAATAAGGATGTCAAAAAGTTTACACATATATTTAAGAAGACTCAATTTCCTGAACATTTAATAAGTAAAGTAGTTAGTACATATCTTGATAAAAATAATACTTCTGCATTATATGATAACAATGACACATTCTATTTTAGGCTACCTTATCTTCCCTTTTCCAATTTTGCTCAACGAACACTCCGTACATTGATCAAAACATATTGCAATAATGTAAAGATTAAACTAGTATTTTCTTCCTTTAAGAGTAAAAACTTAATCAGGGTAAAAGACTTTGTGCCTAGATCGCTACGTTCTTGTGTTCTCTATAAATGTACTTGTGCGGAATGTACTTCCATATATGGTGGTGAAACATCCCGACACATATCAACTCGTCTTCGTGAGCATCTCTTCTCAGATAAGAATTCTCATATATTTAAACATCTCCAAAGTTCTGATGCCTGTAAAAATGCTTGTAATGAGACCCGTTTTAAAGTTATAGATTCAGCTAGAACACACTATCAGCTGAAGATTAAAGAGGCTCTGCATATTATGTTGGAGGGACCCAGCCTTAATAAACAGGCTCAGCACTATACTTTCTCGTTAGCTTTCTACCTCTTGTGTAGCGGTTCTTGTTCTGTTCTTTTTTCGAATAGGTTTTCGCTTGATCTTCGATTGACTTTACAACGTATGTTCTATTAGTATTCATTGGTAATTTCAGTAACTGACGGTGGATTTGAGTAAGTCCGAAACATGTCTTACAACTTGAAATCAAGTGTCGTGTTTTTTCGCATCATTTCTTATTTACTTATTGTGAGAAACTTTGGATGAATATATATATATATTTTGTTTCTTTCTACAACTTTGTTCTATATAAACTATATATACTACTTTGCTTTTTTATGGTCCATTTTTACTCATTTCCTATATCTATGTGGATTAACAGGTAGCATCTCTCCATTCAAACTCTGTCATTTCCTTTCTTTACTACATCTATTGTGTGCATTGCACTTGCTCTCTATCCCCAGGGTAGAGCTCCTATTATTCTTTCTACTTCTATTCTTCCATTGCTCTCCTTTTCTTAGTGCCATTTTCACACCTCGAGTTAACTGGTGTGAAGTTCACTAATTATTTTTCGAAGGTATTGTTTCTATTTATGTGTTTCTTTTATACTGATTGAAGTTTGGTTATGTATATATGTGCGCTCTGTAAAGTAAAGCTAAAGATTTGTCTGATGAAGCTATACGCGAAATGTTAAACAGTTGTTTTTATTATGAGAGTCTATATAAATTTTTAAAAACTTTTAGTGGAAAGGCTATTGAATTATATATATATAAATATATATATATATATATATATATATATATATATATATATATATATATATATATATATATATATATATATATATATATATATATATATATATATATATATATATATATATATATATATATATATATATATATATATATATATATATACAAACTAAACCTAAGCCGCATCCACAACGTATATAAATTACATAAATAGAATAAACCACAAATATACTATCCTTTAGGTAAACGTTTCGATCAGAATCTTCATCAGTACTAAACTTACAATGACATTGGGCCTGCTTAAATTACCTACATAACAATGGGGTCACAATTGATATTACCTAAGGGGGACCTACCTATTAACACCTCATGATAAATTAAGACTACATTATATGGGGAGGGCCGAAGCTGTGAAGTAAGAAACAAAGGAGGATAATATAGAGCATATAAGGTGATGCAAAGAGTGCGAGAAGTGTGAAGAAAAGAAGAATAGATGCTGGATAGACGCAGAATGGACAAAAGAAGCAATTAACGCTAGGAAAGTGCATAGGGGATTGCTAATGATCTGCATATGTGACGTTAAGTCCTCAGGTATAAAGCTCTGTAGTCTAAACTGCCAGAATCCCTCCTTATGTCTAGATACTCCAAATACCCTATCTATAATTTGAAAACTAACATCCTCTAAAAATCCATGATGGTTGGCTTCTGTAAAATGTCTAAACAACTATATATATATATATATATATATACATATAGATATACATATATATATATATATATATATATATATATATATATATATATATATATATATATATATACATATATATATATATAGTTATATATATATATATATATATATATATATATATATATATATATATATATATATATATATATATATATATATATATATATATATATATTTATATATATATATATATATATATATATATATATATATATATATATATATATATATATATATATATATATATATATATATATATATTTATATATATATATATATAAATATTTATATATCTATAGCTGATATGTGATGAAGACACAAGTTGAAACATTTCTTGAAGTCTATAAAACAATTTCTTAGAAATTTTAGAAGATAATTCTGAGTTATGTCTCCTATATCCATTATGTATTTACGTCATACCATGCATAATCTGTGGATTCATCATTTAAACTAGGAGGCAACCAATTTATATTTACTTAGAACCAACCAGTCTTTTATATATAACACACTTACCAGGCTAAGGTAGATAGTTTTTGGGTAGAGGGCTGACAAGTAGTGCTTAAAGAAGGCTACGAGTTATTCATGATATACATTTGAGAAAACTATGTCAGTGTATATTTTCTTGATTCCACTTGTGTGAGTTGCCACTCAGAACTTGCCATAAATCTATGAAGATTTACAGTGGTGACATTGTCATTAAATTCTTGAAGACTGCAAAGTTTCAAGCCCTTGTGAAAGACCAAAGTTTAGTTAAAAGAAAGGCTGCACTATTGTCAGAGAGAGAACCCAAGTGATCACTTGTATATAGATTTGCATGTGATTTTTGTTGCATAGAACCTAAACATTGTTATCCGAATTATTTTCAACTTTTGCCGGAGGTGTTATCATGAGTCAAAAGAAAGCACCACGAGGTAGAGAAAATTAACTTGACTTACTTTAACTCTGCTCTGGGTCATTGCATGTAAATTCATCATGACAAAGTGTGAAAATTTCACCCACTATTTTAGAAGTGCCTGAAATGTGGCTTACTAGTAGCACCTTACACTGTGAGTGATAGTCGAGAGTTTTGTTTTGATGTTTTAAGTGGTTTGTGCTACATGGACCAGGTAAATTTTTAGCCCCAACCCCCAAAACCATTGTATTATAATGACGTCACCAATGTCACCATATAGCGATATACAAGATGGTGACGCTAACACATGCTTGTTTGCTCTCTTTCTGTTTTGCTTTGCGTTTAGGTTTTCAGATGGGAATTCAAAAGAGTTTGATTGCAACTTTAAAATGAAGAGACTCATTATTAGACAACGGTTTACTGGCGATTGGTTGTTGGGAAAAGCGTGGACAAGGATGAAATTATCAAAGCGGTTTCGTAAAAGGATGGCCTATACTGGTTTGAAATGTGTGATGGATCAGTATTCTACTTTATTACTTGCCGGCAATGTTGAGTTGAATCCTGGTCCAGCAAACTGTACAAGAAATGCAAAATCCATTGCTCGTGAAGACATTCCTGACTTCTCCGATATTTTACTTAGATTAGAAAAGACAACTGATGATGGGCAGGAAAGCATGTTACAAAATCAGTCACAAATGGTAACCAGGCTCTCGTCAATTGGAAAAAACATTGACACTTTTACAATGGACCTTGAAACCCTTAAGGAAAAGCAATCTGTGTTAGAAGAGAGACTGGATACAATCAACGAAACTGTGGGCATAAATTTCGATCACGGGAAAGATTTACAATTTTTATTGGGTCGGCATGAACAGTATTCATGTAAGAGCTCCGTAAGGATTTGCGGAGTGCTAGAACAAAAAGGCAAAGACAACATACCTTTACCGGCAGACTCTCTCAAGAAAGAAAGTGGCTTCGACATTAATGAAAAGGAAATTGATATTGTACAAAGGGTCGGGCGTCGACAATAAAATAAGCCCCAACCACTTTTAGTTAAAGTCCTTAGTCACAAGACTAAGGAAAAAGTAATGAAAGCGAAGAAGATGCCCACTAACATTAAAATACATGAAGATCTGGCGCCAGGAATAAAGAGCATGTTGGACGAGGTTAGTACAAATCGCCGTTTCCTTAATATTGATAGTGTTTGGACAATCAACGGACGTATAAAGTTTAGATTTATCAATAATCCTAGAACATTCGATATTAGATCGTATGCTGATTATCATAATCTATCTAATGAAAAGCACTAGGGTTTTGACCGAGATGGGAAACACAAAAAATATATATAAAAATTCTACGTTCATTTTACCTACTGATTATTCTCAAAATTTTCACCAACAATCCTGTCTTTGTAATAACAAGTATCTTAACCTTTCTGTATGGACTTTCAATGGTTTTGGAAGTTCCAAGGCTAAAATTATTAAACAAACAGGTTGCAAACTTTTTAATAACTGGTTTGATTGTAATGATTTAATTTGCTTTTTGGACACTTGGAGAGATCCTATTAACTTATCATGTTTTAATTTAAACGACCATTTCTCAGAATATCACGAACCAGGTTGTAAGAACCATTTGGGTGGCAGACCTTCTGGGGATCTGTCTCTGCTTGTTCGCAAATCAATTTCCAAATAAGGTTCCATCGCTTTTTCGGATAGCTATCATTTTTGGTGCAAAATTAGCAAATCCGGATTTGGTTGGGATCATGATTTATTCATTTGTTTCATTTATATCCCTCCAAGCAGTTCAACTTTATTGAGACCAGGGCAACCTCTGTCATTTGAAACCCTTCAATCAGAATGTGCTACTTACGAAAGGAAAGGGTGGGTTCTATTATGTGGTGACTTCAATGCTAGAATGAATGATGTCAATGATTATATTGAAAATGACGAATTGGATGACTATTTCCCAATAGATGATACTTATGTGCCAGATCAACACCTAGCTAAAAGACTAACCAAAGAGAACTCTCCCATTAATGCTAATGGAACTGCTTTTCTTGAATTTTGTAAGTCCTCTGGCTCCTGCATTATGAATGGCAGGGTTGACAAAAACAATTCAAGCAATTTCACATGTTTTACTAACAATGATCATAGCCCAATTGAAATATCTATAAAAAGTTCATTTCTCATAAAAGAATCAGAAACACAACCTGAAGTACCTGTTATACCATTGGTGAATCTAGTTACTTCTGAAGAAAATAAGCTCATACAGAAGTTTAAAAAAAATACTATTTCAATGATGCTTCAGCATTAGAAATTTTATCGTTGGCAATGGAAAATCACCAGATAAATACTTTTCTTAAAGACATATCAAATCAATTGGAGAATGGCGATTCACCCTTAGAGGGACTTATAGACTTATTGCAAAACAAAATGATAGATTTATCTGAAGCTCATTTAAGCTCTAGAAATATGTTTAGCAAAACCAAAAACAATAACAATTTTGAGTTGCCCTTTGTTTGATGCTGAGTGTCAAGAAAGCAAACAGTTACTAAACAACAAAAGACAAAAATATCAAGCTGCACTAAAACTTTACTCAAATAATAAAAATAATCAAGTGACTAATCTTAAGTCAGCCTATTTTCAACAATGAAGGATTTATAAGAAACTGATAAAATACAAGCGTCAAAGTTTCCTTGAAAAAAGAAAACAGACCTTTGGAATCTGAAGGGGGAAACTCCGAAAGAATTTTGGAAAAAGTTAAACAACAGAAAGAAAAATCCCAGTCTTAACTTTTCCAATATAGAAGTATCAAATTATTTCAGTACTCTTAGTAGTACAGATAGTAGAGATAACACTGAACCTGAAGTCTTAGCTCTCTCTATCGACACCATGACACAAAATCTAAGTGATGAAACTTTAAATCCTGATATTTCGTTAGAGGAAGTCAAACTGATGGCTAAAAGGCTCAAAAGCGGAAAAGCTTCAGGACTTGATATGCTGTCTGCTGAGCTTCTAAAACACACAAATGACAACTTCATGATTGTTTTTACCACACTATTTACCAAATTGTTACAATCTGGAACATTTCCTGAGGAATGGTCTATAGGTATAATTGTAATACTTTTTATAGGGGGTGATGAAGCAAATCTGACTAATTACAGGGGTATTATACTATTGAGTATATTTGGGAGCTTTTCCTTAGGTGTTTTGCTTGAGAGATTGAACAACGTCATTACTAATTTTGAAATACTTGAACAAAATCTGATAGGTTTTAGAAAAGAATATCAGACATCGTATCACATTTTCACTTTTCGAGCTATTATTGAAAATTATTTCAGAAACAATAAAGGACCCCTGTATGAATGTTTTGTAGATTTCAAAACAGCCTTCGATTCTATAGACAACAAGCTGCTGTTACAGCAGCTTGCTACATGTGGAATAAAGGGTAACTTTCTAAATGTCATCACCTCACTCTATGATCGAGTTAAATCATGTGTGAGGGGTAATGATAGTCTTACTGAAATTTTCCCTTGTAATGTAGATTCAGGAATCAAGAATGAAACTTGCGTTCTGTTTTCTATCAGGATGGCAAGCGAATAACAGCAGAAGTAATGACATGAGTAATAGAAATGAAATATACTGGGGTAACTGTCCAACATTTCCCCCCCTAACAAAACTAGAAAATGTAAATACATTAATAAAAACAGTAGATTATGCCCTAAGGGCTCCCCAAGGGATAGTTCCCGGTAACTGTCTCGCTTGTCTATTCCTCCGAGGATAATCCCTTGCAGGACTGTGGTCTTCGTCAGATTCTGAAACGACGCTTTCTTCTTCATTGGTTTCAAAGTCACTTTCTGACGAGGAATCTGAGTCTGAAGGACAATTAGTGTCTGGCTCCTGAGTACTTGAAACAATGTCTGGCGTTTCTGAGGAAGATTCGTACTCATGTGATATGACAGGCAATAGACGATCATGGTGAACTACTTTTGTTTCATTGCTTTTGTTGCGAATTTTTAAACTTACGCCATTAGGCAATTTGTCTACGATTGTCCATGGTCCGTTGTGTCGAGGAGCTAACTTGCGACATTCTCCAGTTTTATACTAATATAATAATAATAATAATAATATATCATATTTATAGTGGGTAGCCTTTGATAACCGTTATGCGCAGGTCTTTACAAAAGGGCCCACTGTCAACAAAAATTTAAAGAACATAAAGAATCTTATATCTTATATTAAATAAAGTATCTTATAATTATCAGTTTGTAATAAAGTGAAGGAATAAAATTCTTTATAATTTAACTGTGGCATCCTGGATTCATTTCTTGTAGAAGACTTCTACACCCTTCTTGACTTGTAAAAAACTTTCCATGGAGGTCAATTTATATGGTAAAGAGTTCCATAGACTTGCTGCCCATGTGGTAAAGAGTTTAGCATCTGACTTTGTTCTTATTTTCTCGATGAATATCTTCTTTGATAATGCACTTCTTGTAGTTTTCGAGTGTATTTCACTTGTTAGCTTTAATCGCTCTTGCAGATAAACTGGACTGGTCTTGTTTACGATCTTAAACATCATTTTTAGCATATTCTTCTCCAATCTAGTATTCAGATTACAATGTTCCTTATTCACCCTGCATAACATTTGAACTGAACGCTTAAGGATACTTGCCAACTTTTTCAAGTATGTGTTTGAAGCAGAACTCCAAGCCTCACTGCAGTAGTCTATGTGAGGTAGTATTAGAGAATTAAGCAGAAGATTTTTAGTATCATCTGTCAAGTATGGTAGAGCACTTCCAATCCTGTTTAGTTTGCTTTTCAATTTACTAGCGATACTTGTTATGTGCTCCTTCCATGATAGTGTTGAATCAAAGTATACTCCAAGATATTTAAACTTTTCAGCCCTATTGATCTTGGTCTCATTTATGAACAAGTCAAAATTTCTTACTAAATTTAGCTTTCTTTTATTTGCAAACAGCATAAATTCTGTTTTTCCAACATTCAGTGTGAGTTTATTTGATGACAGCCACTCGACTAAAGATGTAATTCCAGCTTGTACATTGACATTTAGGGACTCTACTTCAGAATTGGAGTATAGAAGGACAGTGTCATCTGCATATATATGAGATACACAGTTCAATGAAGTATGAATGTCGTTGATGTAACAAATAAATAAAAGTGGCCCTAGAACTGACCCTTGAGGGACTCCAAATGCCTTTTCTTGAAGCTGAGTTGACTGCTTTTCATTTACCATTGTGACTTGGTGCCTGCCCGATAAATACGATTTAAGCCATTTTTGCTCTGTACCTTGAACTCCATAATGGTGCAGCTTTTTCAACAGAATATTATGATCTACTGTGTCGAATGCCTTGGCTAGATCTATGAATAAAGCAGCAACAATGCTTCCCTTTGACATCTCAGATAAAATATGGTCTGACACCTCAATGACAGCTGTTGCAGTTGAATGTCCCTTTCTGAAACCAGACTGTTTCGGATTAATTAGTTCTGTTTTTAGCAAGTAATCATATAGCTGCTCATGCACGATCTTCTCAAGCATTTTTGATACCACCGGTAAAATTGAAATTGGCCTGTAGTTTTGGGTTGCTGTTTTGCTTCCTGATTTATAGATTGGACAAATCCGCTTATGTTTCCATTGTTCAGGTACTTCCCCTTTTGTTATTGATTGATTAAACAAGTAGGTAAGCTTGTCGCAAAGAGCTGATTTTCCTGCCTTGAGCATTCTAACACTAATTCCGTCCAGCCCAGTTGCCTTGCCTTTCTTTAAGCTCTTTATCAAATTTAAAACTTTGTTTCCATCAATAGTATAAGCTCGAAACGTATTTTGACTTGATTTTGTAACAAAGGCCAAAGGATTTTTCCCACCACTTATCTTTGCAGCTAGATTTGCGCCAACATTAACAAAAAACTTATTGAAAAGATATCCCCAGGGTGTTACAAATTTCATGCATTAGTTGCCCGTCAACATTCGAACCTTGATCGGAAAGCAAATAGTAGGGAGTGCCATGAAGATAAATCCATTGGTTCAATAATGCATGAAAGATACTAGGGGTAGTTTGATCCTTTAATGGGACAGCTGAAATAAATTTAGAAAATATATCGCCAATCAATAAAATATATTGATACCCTTTCGAATCCTTTGGCAAATATGTAATATCAATGGAAATAAACTGCATTGGAATGCAAGGGATGAACATTTTGACCATAGGAGCCTTGGGTGGGTGAGTGTCACATTTTGTTCTTTGACAGGTATCACAATGTGACACAAATGTCTTTATATAGCTGTGCATATTTGGCCAGTAAAAATGTGCCTTGATCAGGGAGTACACCTTGTCGATTCCGAGGTGTGCACCATTGTGATATTCACTGACAAGTACCTTCCGTAACGTGGGAGGGATCTCAGGGCATTCTGATTTTGTCAATATGCCATTTTCGATGTCTAGCTGCTGTTGTACTCGCTTGAAACGACCCCTGCAGATCAGTGACTTGTCTGTCACATGTAGAATGGCAGCATGGATGGAAGGATCTGAACCTTGTTCCTCTCATAATTGGGTAAGAAAAGTAGCATTGTCTGCAAACATGGCGTTGATTTTATGCTCGATGTTAGAGATTGGTTGATTACTCGCAGCAGCAGTGTTACGTGACAAGGTGTCTGCTTTTACATTGTCCTTACCAGGGATGTACTTGATGTCATAGGAGTGTTCTTGCAATTCAGATAGCCACCGGCTACTTTTCCCTCTAGGATTTTTCTTCTCACGGAGATGAGTCAATGGGTTATGGTCAGAATTTAAGGTGAACTGTGTTCCAGCTAGGTACACATGCCAATGTCAGACTGTCGTGATGAGAGCATAGGCTTCCTTGCCGGTTGCGGACCAATTTCGTTGGGACAGTTAGAGGGCAGTTGAAAAATAAGCCACTGGGTGTGATTTATGGTCAGACCCGATTTGCGAGAGCACTCCACCAACTGCAATGTCACTGGTGTCAACTTCCACAATAAACGGGCGATTTAGGTTGGGAAATGTCAAGACGGGTTCGGATAAAAGCTGTTCTGTCAATCGATTAAAGGCTTTCTCACAGCCGTCAGACCACTGATATGGTATTTGGTCACTTGTAAGATGGTTCAATGGTTGACTTATAGAGGCAAAGGCAGGAATGAAATCACAGTAAAAACCGGCAAGTCCAAGACATCCTTTCAATTGTTTCCTTGAGATGGGTGTCGGGTAAGATCGAATAGCATCTGATAACCGTGTTTGAGGCCGAATACCTTCTTTAGACAATTCAAACCCAAGAAAATCTACTTTGGTACTGGCAAAAACGCATTTTGACAGTTTCAAGGATATGCCCGAATCATGAAGGCGGTTAAAAATTTGCTCAATATCAGTAAGATGCTCTTGAAATGATCGGCTGAATATAACAATATCATCCATATATGCTAAAATACGATCCGAGGGTAGTCCAGATAGTGTTATGTCTATTAATCTCTCATACGAGGCTCCTGCATTACATAGACCGAAAGAAGTGACGTTGACTTCAAACTTGCCATGTGGCACTGAGAATGCTGTCTTTTCTTTGTCCATCTCAGCCAATGGCATTGACCAGTATGCTGCTGCTGCGTCCAGTGTGGTCCAATACTGATCCCCATGCATTTTATCGAGTACATCACGGATATGGGGCAAGGGGTAGGAGTCTTTCTTTGTTACATCATTGAGACCGCGAAAGTCACATACAAAACGCATGGAGCCATCCTTCTTTTTTACGAGGATTACAGGAGCATTCCAAGGAGATGCAGAAGGGCCGATGATGTTATTTGCCAACATTTCCGATATTGTTTGTTCGATTTTGTGATGCCATGCATGTGGTATTCAATAAGGTTTGCGGCAAACGGGTTGTGCATCTTCTGTAATGATACGATATTGCATATTTGTAACAAGAGTTGGCTTCTTGGGGTTTTGTGTGAATACATCCTTACAATTTGATATTACGTTGGATATTTGACTCCTGTCATTTTCTGTTAAAGATTCACTATACACTATATTGTCGATAAGGCTCCGGGAGATTACAGGGCTTGTATTATTGCACTTGGTTAGCATGTCTTCAACTCCCATAATACATCCGACTTGTTGGTTTGCGTGGAGTGATATGGGTTGGTCGTTAATGGTTAACAAAGAAATCTGAAATATACCCTCACTATTTGGAATGAGTCTGTATCGAGTAGTGTAGATGCCTTCGTCACCTTGGAACAGTATTGGTTCAAAATCGGCTGCTATCAAAGAGATTGACTTACTACAGTGAATGTTAATAATGCTTTCTGATTGAGGAGGTAATGTGGCGGAGTGGACTAAGCTAACCGAAGTAGGCTGATTGATTTGTATGCAAGTATGCCAGTTAGCCCCCAACTTAATGCGGAGCCTTGGAAAATAAAATTCAATGGTTGTAACCTTTGCAAGAAAATCTCTACCCAATATAAGATTACAGCATGATTCATTGTTCAGTACTTTCATGTTTTGGTGAATGGGTTTGTTGTGTTGTGTACAAATCATAACATTAAGCGTTTCTAGAACGTCCATCGTGTTACCCGATGCATCTTTTAATGTATGGTTGGATTGCTGGATATTTTTGTTTAGACCTAAGGCTCAAAGGTTGCCAAAGTCGATCAATGAGCATGAGTCGCCCGTATCTATCAAGGCATTAGTAGGATTCTCATCAAGTTTGATGTTTAGTATTGCGGAAAAGTTGTTTACCATGTTTATACCAGAGTGACCTAGTCATTGCTGGAAATTAGGGCAAACAGAATTCCATGAATCATGGCCTTTATTGCCACATGCTTGGCAATATCTGCTTGGGCATTCTTTGACTAAATGGTCTGTACTTTGACATCCGCAGCATCTGTGCATGGGTTTGTTGTTATTTGGGGAGTTATAAGCACGCTGGTACCCCCCTCAGAATGACCTTGAGCAAGATTGATTGTGTTCTGCCCCCCTTTGATTTCTGTACAAACGATTGCCAATTGCGTTTACATTAGGAGAATCTACTTCACCCCCTTACTTACGCAAAGACAAACCTTTCAATTTCTCGACAACTTTGTTTGTTATCTCATCGACAAGGGTATCTGGATGAATAGAATTCATCGACAAGCAATCACTTGGGTTCAAAACAAAAGATTGGATTCCAGCCAGTTGCAACCATGTGGTTTTAGATGTCAGCTGGGTGATATTGGCCTTAGTGAAATCAGAGCAAGATTTTAATGCAATCTGCATTTTTGGGTGAAGTCCCTTTATGAAGTAGTCCGTGGCAATTGTGTTGCGCACATTGTCGTCGATGGTAGGGTACGCCAATCTCACCAACTCTTGAAGTTTGAAAGCAAAGGTTTGAGCTGATTTGTCTTGTTTGCGGGTACGATTTGACTATTCTATAATGGCAACGTCCAGTTCCTGGTTGCCCCTTTCAAACTCTCTCAATAATTCAGCTTTTATTGCTGAAACAACCCTTTTTTCCTGGTCTGAAAGGTGCATATATACGTCAAAAGCTCGTCATTCCAAATGGCTTGCTAGGTTTCAGGCTGCTTTTTTATCTTCATATCCCTTGAGAGATGAATGGAGGTAAACCTTTTCAATGAAGACTTTCACATCTCCATTACCGTCAAAACTTTTGATTTCTGAGTCCATTTTGAAAATTCGCTTGCAATAATGTAGATTCAGGAATTGAGAATGAAACTTGAGTTCTGTTTTCTATTAGGATTGCAAGCGAATAACAGCAGAAGTAATGACATGAGTAATAGAAATGAAATATACAGGGGTAACTGTCCAACAGTAACAGAGGAGTACGGCAAGGGTGCCTTCTTAGCTCAGTCCTTTTTGCATTATATTTGAATGATTTAAATTGTCACATTACGGCATCTTCTCAGGTGGTATTAGTGGATGATATAGCTATTCACTCACTGTTTTATGCTGATGATCTTGGTTTGTCAGGACAGGATAGACAAGACCTCCAGTCACAACTGGATGCATTAGACAATTGTTTTAAATCTCTTAAAATGGAAGATAATATGGGCAAAACTAAAGTCATGTTGATTCAAAAGCAGAATCCCGTGCAAAATCTAAGAAAAATAAACCTTGGAAGACGGGATCATGAAGTTAAAGAATGTATTTCTTACAAATATTTAGGTGTTACGTTGAAATCAACGGGGTTTTTTCAGAACATAGTGATGAAATAAAGGAGAAAGCACATAAGTCCTATTTTTCTCTTATTTCTAAAAGTAAGGAATGGGGTGGTTTCCAGCCTCGTCTTTTTCTTTATTTATTTGACAATACGATTGCTCCTATTTTGAATTATTCATCAGAGATATGGGGTTTTGAAGATTGGCCAAAATTAGAAACAATTGATCTTAAAGCTTGTAAATATGCCTTGGGGGTTCGCTCAAGTGTGACCACGGATGCCGTCTATGCTGAATTAGGGAGAGTACATCTCCAATGTCATAGACATATTAACATTTTCAATTTTTTCACTAGGTTGTCCTCTTTAGATATAGCACGCTACGCTAGAAAAGCTTTCTCAATGCTTACAAACAATGCAGATCATGGTCATTATAACACGGTATCTTATGCCCATGATCTCAGGGTACGCTATGAAATACAGCGATCGGATACTCGTTTGAACATCAAAAGTATGGTCATTAATCATTTTTTAAGTCAGGAGTGCTACATAGATTAAATGATCATATAACAGAAAACAGAAAATTAAATTTATACGCATCATTTAAAACAAATTACAAATTTGAGCCCTACCTGGATTACATAACAAATTGTACAGTTAGAAGCACATTGGCAAAACTCAGACTCAGTGCTCATAACCTTCAAATTGAGACAGGAAGATTCAGTAAAAACAAAACACCAAGAGACGAAAGGTTTTGCCCCTATTGTAAAACACTGAATATTTTTGCAGTTGAAAATGAAGTCCATGTTCTCTTATCTTGATTTCTTTTTAATGACGAGCGACAAGAATTCTTAGAAGAAATATACAGAAATTTTCCAAATACTGCCACATTGAATGAGCTAAACATTTGCCAAACTTTGAATCTCTTGATAAAAGCTTAGGCTATTATAAGAAAACGCCTAGGCAAAGGACCACAATAATTAATAAACTTCGAATTATAAACATAAGGAAGGAGACAACCAATAAAGGACTGCTGTCACAGTTAAGGCAATTTAGAGTATTGTCAGAAGAGAATGAAAGTTTAATTATTGACAACTGTGGTTACATGGCTACCAAACTATGTAGAAATGAAGGAAAGAACTGCAGCACATTAACTGACTCCACATACTCTCAGGAAATTAAAGAATTTTCCACTTTACTCCACTTTTACAGCCCAAGGGTTTATAGATTTGTAGGAAAGTCCCTGCATTTGCCATATCCAGCATCAACAAGATCATGGTTGATGAACATTGAATGTGAACCAGGGTTCCTGAAGAAGGCACTTGAGTTTGTTGAGGAAAAGTTCATGAAGGCCAGAAGGATGGAAAGTCAATTAAAAAACAACTGCAATGGGACAAAAAGCAATCCACATTTGTTGGAAATGTGGACTATGGCACTTTCGAAGCTGAAAGTTGTGACAGAAGTGCCACTAATGCTCTCCTTTATCTGGTGTGTGGGCTACAAAACAATGGGTATGCAATGGGGATATACCATGGTTTTTGTAACCAGTGGGCTACAAAAACCATGGTATATCCCCATTGCATACCTCTTGATGAACAATGTAAATGGAGACATCTTGACACAGTCGATATGTGAAGCTATCAACCTGCTTACTGAAAAAGGGTCAGAGGTATCTGCATCTATTTTTGATGGTTCCTCAAAGAATAGTAGCACAGCTGAAAAACTTGGGCGTAACATAAAGAAGCTTGAAACAGTTTGTCCACATCAATCAACGCCAAATCAAAAGGTTTATGTCATTCTTGATGTCTGTCATATGCTCAAACTTGCTAGGAATGCCTTTGCTGCTGTCAAGATCTTTTGTACCCCTAGTGGAAAAAGGATATCATGGGAATATGTTCTAGCTTTACACATAACACAACAGAAAGATGTGGTACATCTTGGAGATAAGCGTACATCAAAGCATGTCCAGTGGCAAAACCACAAAATGAAGGTTAGTGTTGCAGCCCAAACTATCAGCCAGTCTGCTTCATCTGCAATAACATTTTTAACAATCATCAATTACCAGAGTTAAAAGATAGCAAGACAACAAGTGAATTCATCCTTTTGATGAATAAGTTATTTGACATACTACATTGAAACAGTAAATATGGAAGGGGCTAGTGCAGTTTTGCACCTCACCTGGAAATGCAGGTGCTACCCCAAAACATGATACACCATTCGATAGCTTTTGAGATGCTCTTTCACATGAGACCATCTATGGTCAGATCGGTGAATTTTCAGCCAAGTTAGAGAATACATGCACTTTGAACCCTACTGTCATCAAATGTCTTCCTAAATGCGTTTTCCGCCAAGTCACATAACCAAAAACAAACCGTACTGGCATGTTAAAGTGAAGCCATGTAGGCCTGCACGGACGTAGTGGAATACTTCCAATCGCTATGATAATAGCTGCACTTAGCTTAGATGTGCAAATGCAGCCACCAGTCCATACTAAGATGAACCTTCCCGTACCAGGTTGGCACCAAACTAAATGCACAGTGTGCTGGCAGTGCCAAAAATGCTGGCATAAATTTGGCGCCTAACCTCTCTATACCTTCCACCTATTTGACGAGCCTCGCTCTCACATATGAAATGGTAGTAACCGGAAGCGTCATCCTTCAACTAACTATTTCTCGGAGAACTTCCACTACTGGACAGGGGGACAGTCGGATCACGGGCTCACAACCAGTGTTCTTACAGGGGAAACCATACTATCCCTATTAGTTCACTATGGTAGAAATCACGAAACAATCACAGGAAGATGACAGGAAATTCATAGAAATGCAGAAGAATTGCAACAATTGCACGAAATATGATGGTCACCATAGAAAGTACATGGTACGAAAATGAAGTAACACGACAAGTATGAAATAATAGTAGGTGCCTATTAGAATAGTGAAAATTTAAGTGAGAAACACTCCATAATACAATGTACACAAGACAGTTTGCTGTCAGAAACTATGGAGAAATGAAATTTCTACATATGGGGGCCATGTGGTAGTTACATATACGTATGTTACTTTTAATGTAAAATAAGGGGTTTGGCAGAAGGGGAAAACGCTCGAGAAAAAATCCATATGAATAGATGGGCTGCCACGTTTTTTCAGTAACGACCGCAGTGCATCACCATGATATCTTTATAATAAGTATGTTATTTGTCCGGGGCTTACGTAGCAGGTACACAAGCAAAAGTTTTCTTCCTTGTGGAGGAAGATTCTTGGCACAGGGATTTGTTCGAGAAAAGTTCCATTGCAAATACAGAATTACCTGCTTGCGGAATATGTCTGTTAGCTAATTGACCTTAGAATACCAATTTTATGCCAGAGTGGGAGATAATGTGGGACAATAGAGTATTAAAAGTGGCTATAAGTTTAAAATAGAATAAAAGACAGTTAATACAAGTCCGTTGCCACTTGGTGCCACACATGAAAGAAGGGGTTATCACCAAACATTTGGTTCCACATGAACTCTGCCAGGTAGTCAGGTATCATGTCCCTGTTAGTTGGCCCGTGCTGCGCCTTGACTTTATTTTTAGCTCGTTGCCACATTGCTTCCACACGATTTGTTGTGACAGCTGTAGCGGGGTAAACAAAATGCAGTGTATGGTTCACTGTGCCATGCTGGTACCCAATTGCAGCAAGCTGATTGTACGCCTGCCACATATCAGAATGAACTGTTGTGCCAGGCTGCACCCATTGCTGTATAATTGGCAGTAATGTCGCCGCATCTCTTCGTGCAACAGGTACCAGGAAGCCCTTCTTTGTAGGTGGGTCATATCCACCGAATACCCATTGCTCGGGAATAAGTCTGCCGAGATTGTATTTGCATCTTGCAAATAGACTTTCGTCTATCTCAACTACCTGGCCCTCACCTCCTATGCGTTCAGGGTGATTGAGAATGTAAGACACACATACATCGCAGCAAAATTGCTTCCAATCAACCACTGTATGGCCACTTCTTATCTCCAGCTCTTTCATTATCTGCTGCTGTGACAGGCCTCTGCTTCTCCCACAGTCCAAGGTCCAGAAGTATGTCATGCAGATAACCTGCCACAGGCGTAGATGAGAGCCTTCAAAGAAACTGCCTTTGTGAATGCTCACCTTCCTATGGCACACTCGTTCTGGACAGCGCCACACCCGACCATCAAGGTCATGATTGCTTGGGGCATCACGGCAGACAGTACCACATGCCCCACAAACTGCCTCTGCAGCTAAGAGGCCATTCTGCCTGCACCAGACACTTGTTGCCTCATCATTGTTATAGAATCTCTGGCACAGTGAAAATAAATGTATGGCACCAAACTCTGCCTCTTGTGGTACTCGAGCCATGGTGGATGTACTCTTCGACATTTTTGTCACGCGTAATACTTCACAAGGAAGATTTCTATAATGTAACTGAGCAAATGATATGTGTACCGGCGAATGACACAACAAGGATTACCTTTTGAACTGAAAGGCTCACATTTATATGCATGCACTACGTGTGATAGAACGTTATGATGACACCATGCAATGACACAATTCACCAAGAATAAGAATGACGTACAGATCACAGGACATATGGCACTGGGGGATGGAATAGCATGACGCAAGGACTAAATGTGGTGCAGTATTTCACTACCAAAAATGTACCAATGACACAAGTAACTCCAGATAGAATACAAGATTCTGCAGAAATATCGAAATACCTAAGTGTTATCTAGAGTACGCCAACAAAGGATTTTCAAACTCAGCTTTTAAAACTTGGAATGAAATACCCTTTAACATAAGGGAAATTGCCACACTAAACCTCTTCAAAACACAATTGACAATCTACTTGCTGAGCCGAAAAAAACCAAACACGACACCCTCGAAGACCAGCCTTACTTGTATAGTAATTTTTCCTTTTTTACTTGTATCTACGATAAGTTCTTGTATTATTTTGTATATTTGCAGCTGAAGGGTATTATAAATATTAGTAAATGAAAATGACATACCCGCTATGAGCACAGACCGAATAAGAGTATACAGATGAAGACATGCCAAAGTAAGCTATCCATATGAACGACATGAAGGGCAAGAAATGCAGAGGACTTAGTAGGAATATGCAAGGAAAGTGTGTGCTTCTTTTCCTCTCTGGCCCACCTCTTACTATTCATAATAAACTTTACCCACATTTCACGCACAGAGAATGCATTGTCTGTGATGTTAGGAACTTCTTTATAACACACCTGGATCAAAAGCTAGTAGTAAAAGTTTGTAACTTATGTGCAGAATTTCACTTCATCACCTGTATTTCAATGCAGCCTGTCTAGTATTGGCTAGCTTATAAATTGGTATGTTGCCAAAAAAACGAGTCACGCATCATAAATCCCCTAGGACTTCTCTTACAAACAGGAAAACAGTACATTTCAATCCAACGTGTTATAGTGCTAGTTTTATTTTCATCTTTATCTTTCATGTCGCCATGTTAAGTATCGTTCGTTCTATGTTCCCAGTTGTTCTGTTTTTTCCTGCCAAGTCATCAGACTTCTAAGTCTTGCATCATCATCATCTCCCACTGTTACTGTCAACATGTTGCTTTACTTGTCTGTGACGTATTGTCTAATCTTGGTACACTGTTGTTTGTGGTGTTGTACTGCCATGCTATTGCATTGGCCCCCTAGTCTGTCATATGTTATAATTATTTAGTTACGTAATGTGTGTTGATAGGAATACAGCATGTAATGTTTCCTGTAGTCAGTCGTTATGTGAAGTAGTACTTAAAAGTTGTCATGAAGTTCAGTCAAAGTTCCCCCTTGTTTCCAGTTGTCATGCTGCTGTTCTGGAATTTGTTCTTGGCGTTACCGTAATGGATAGGAGCATTGCCGGTTTTATTAGAGAATTAGGGGCATTTCTCATTACACAAGAAATAATTCCATAGGAAGGGAGGTTTTTGCCAATGACCCTTTAAACAGCACTTACTCAATACTACAAAATAAATGGCTACAGAAATAATCTGCTAGGACACTTTAACTCTGTAAGAAGTAATAACCGGTCCCACAGGGATAGTATGGTTTGCCCTGGACCAGACCTGTAAGAACACTGGTTGTGAGCCCGTGATCCGACTGTCCCCCTGTCCAGTAATGGAAGTTCTCCGAGAAATAGTTAGTTGAAGGATGACGCTTCCGGTTACTACCATTTCATATGTGAGAGGGAGGCTCTTCAAATAGGTGGAAGGTATAGACGGACAGTTAGGCGCCAAAGGTATGCCAGCATTTTTGGCGCCGCCAGCACACTCTGTGCATTCAGTTTGGCGCCAACCTGGTACAGGAAGGTTCATCTTAATATGGACTGGTGGCTGCATTTGCACGTCTAAGGTAAGTGCAGCTATTATCATAGTGATTGGAAGTATTCCACTAAGTCTGTACCGGCCTACATGGTTTCACTGTAACATGCCAGTACAGTTTGTTTTTGGTTATGTGACTTGGCGGAAAACGCATTTGGGAAGACATTTGATGACAGTATGGTTCAAAGTGCATGTATTCTCTAACTTGGCTGAAAATTCACCGATCTGACCATAGATGGTCTCATGTGAAAGGGCATCTCAAAAGCTATCGAATGGTGTATCATGTTTTGGGGTAGCACCTGCATTTCCAGGTGAAGTGCAAAACTGCACTATCGCCAATATGGAAAATACACAAAGAAACCCAGTAGACAAATGTCTATGAGATTGAAGGATACTTGATGGATGGAAGTGAAACTCTCAAAGTCTCGAAAGACACTGCAGGTACTACTATTATCAAAGGTCCAAGAAAACCATTTGTTCTTGGGTTTACAATATCAGCCCTTTGAATTATCAACATAAGTAAAATGTTATTAGAAAGACAAAGCACCCTTTGAATACATTTTAAGGTATTGCTTCTCTCAAGATCAAATTGAAATGTATTTCTCAAAAGTCAGAAGTCAGTTTGGTTGGAACAATAATCCAACTGTACTCCAAGTCAAGTATGCTTTGAGACACTTGCAGCTGAAAAACAAAGTTAAACCTCCTTCCACAGCAAATTGTATTGGTATTGCAAATGTCAATAACAGTACAGAACTACACAACATTGACTCTGAAATTTCAGAAATGTTGATGTCAAATAATGTTTTGAGGTCTGATGTTTTCCACTATATTCCTGGCTATATTGTTAAGAAAATGCTGGAACAGTAGAATGTCCAGGTTGTGCAGTATCACTATACGAGAACTCTGACAGCTCATCTGATCATGGGTACAAAAGTCACCTTTCCCTTCTATCATGCAAACGCTATGGACACTTGCTAGTTCCATCATTGTCAGTCTATAAGGTGGTTGAATGCATAGACAAAATTACTAGAACAGAGTTGGGTACATGGCAATGCACCTCAAAAGAAATCAATATCAAAATACCAGCAACTGTATCACATAAAATGAGAAATGTTACTTTATTGTCACTTCAAGAGCACTCTCAGCAATGTCATGTGTTAGATGAGCACCTTAGAGATGATCATTTTATGACTTTGATAAAACTCATGTTTAAAAAGTACTGAGTACTTTTCTATCATCAGTCTGGTAGAATCTATACTGAGTGCATAAGTAAAGGCAATAGAGGGTGGCCAAAGACCCAGCAAATGGTGGATTGCAAGCACAGCTGCACATTCTTTGGCCTGACTGTCATATTGTGAGAATGAAGAAGACCTTTGTGTGCATGCCTGAAGCGGCAACTGTAAAATGCAGGTCACCAGGTCATGTAAAATGCAGGTCATAGCTCAAAACAGGACGTTACTCGGAAGTGTTTCTGTGGCTGAAGCCGTGGGAGAGGCTTCAAGCCGTCTGCTGTATCTGCCGTTGTTAAGTTGAAACGCGAGTTTGTTAGCAGAAACTATGCTTCAAGAAAGAGACTTAGAGACGAACCAGGTAAGGTAATCGCTTCAATAATAGTATAATATATCTCAGATGTATATTTATATATATGTATATAATGATATGTGTAAAACTTGTCATACGTTCTACTGTTGAAATTGTAAACAAACCACGCAGTTGGAGCCTTTGAGGCAAGGGAAATTCCCTCTCTTCGACAATGCATTATTTGTATATCTGTGCGAAAGGGGGCTGGTGGTTTTTGTTGTAACTTCTCTCTAGCATGCAATGCCTCAAAGTTTATTGCATATTCTTGACGTATGCAGTGAATACTTTCAAATAGTAAAGTGGTTTATACGCAATTCCAACTGTTTGAAGTATTGGAACATTAAATCAAACTTTAGATTAGAACAAAATCACAGGTATATATGAAGCCTAAATTCTGACTGCAAAAGAGATCTGTGTGCAGATTTCAATTTAGAAATTACTACGTCTGATATATGGAATATATTTGGGGATATTGTTGATATCTTCTCCAGCAAACAGGTTTTTTTTGTGTGATAATATACATTTTCTGGTGTCTTACCTATTCTTATTGTTATTGAACCTGGACGACAAAATACCCGTCTTTCCCGTCGCTTTAATACAATATCGTATGGCACTGGGGGTACTACTCCTAATGCAACATCATTAGGGCTTCTAAATTTGCCTTTGCAACCATAGCATGTTGTTGCCCTAGTTTCCTGCATAAATACAACATTTAGTTTCTCATCATTAGGACTTACAGTAGCAGGCTCACCTGAACTATGTCTATAATCTTGACTATTACGGTGATGTACTGGTTTTCGTTTCCGTTGCCCCTTGTCATTTTTCTTTTGGCCAGCTTTGTCAGGTATAGTTGGTTCAATCTGCCTTGCAAGATTAGGGACCCATTTGTGAATAAAGTGTTCTAAAAATCTTTCCGTAATTGCAACAGATAGTGCATGCTTGCAAATTGCATGGTATTGATAGCGTGGACAGTTACACTTAACTGAGTACCTAACCTTACAGTATGTAACTACATAAGGGAATTTAGGGTTAGTTTCAGACCTAACTATGTAGCTGCTGTCTGCCCATGGGGATTTCATGAGACCATGACTTATTACCAATGCCCTGGCTCCATCCCAGTCAATTCTATAATTGTCGCTGAGCCCACTCAAAGAAAAGTCTAAGATTTCTGTGTTTTCTTGGCCATTTTGGATACCTGATTCTATTGGTAGGTCAATCACCTCAATAGATTCAATTGTAAATGGTGATTCTTGCCAAAAGTTTTCTTGCACTTGACTGTCAGTGGTTTTTTCCAAAAGACTTGCCTTACTGACTTTATGGACATGGATTTTTCTTTCACTAGGCCTCATCTGAGACCATTTACTGGATGCAAGGAAAAACCTTGCATAATCTGGTGCAAGTTGGTATGGACCAGTCCCAACAAGGGCCCTTTCAGCATTCCGTGTATACATCTGCAGCATCTCTTTATAGATTGCTATTGCTTCTGTAAACGTGCATTTTTTGGAAGGCTTCCCTGAAATCTCAACTGACATTTTATGCTCACGACTTTTGTTTTTGAACCTGAAATGAATTGATTCAGTTTGGTTATTGTAGAAGAAATCATCACCCAAACATGCCTTTTGCCGAATACCAAGGATCATCCCTTCCTTCATATCTTTCTCTATGTGTTTTATGAAATATTGTGAAAATTGGGGTCTAATGTTTGCACCACATGAAGATTCCAGCTGGTCCCATTTATTGCACATAGAGTATGAAAGTGCATCAAATGAGCTTTCATCTTTGCAATCAATCAAACCTTTTATTTGCTGCAAATCTGACCCAAAAATGTCATAAAACATAATTTCTTTGACTTGTCCAGATATGTGGTGCATTGATGATAAGTTGCGCTTAATATCGTCTTCAACATGCTTGACACAAAACAAATTTTTAGCTATAAGAAAGTGTTTCTTAGTGCCGTTAATAAGAGCACGATCTCTGTCGCTTCCTATAAAAAGGATAGATCTCAGGGAAAGTTCTAAAGCAATCAATGTCTGACTGAAGTAGCTGAAGACGGATTCATCTTGATCTATATGAAATAGTGCAGGCCCTGGAAAAGACGGGTGTTCATTCTTACCTTTGTTCAATAATTTGAGATTTTTATAAGATGTTGTTGTAACAAAAAAGTTCCCAATGCCATATGTTGTATCTATGCATAATGGTGTACAGTTATTTGGACTTGTGCAGAAAAGTGCCATGTTTGTCAATGTCTGTTGTGTGCAAACAACAAATCTTACTGATGGACTTAGCTGCAAACCATGAATATGCTCTGGTGAACAATGGGCAGTATCTATTAACTCTGAAATGTGATCTTTTGGACCTTTTTGTCGCATGTTCTTCCGTGCATAAGACACCTGATTAGTGTTTCTAGGCATATCTGATACAGCATAAGCATTTTCAACACCTCCTATTTCTTCAGACACACTATCAAATATTGTATTGGGTCCCCTTACATTACTTAGCAATGCTGAGGCTATTCGTTCTTTAGTACTCGCAGCAGTGGGGATGTACTTGAAGTCATTCTTTGCATTCGCATGACTATCAGGGCTTATTGCATGTTCCTTACTGGTAAAACAGTATTCAACAAGTATCAAGTCTTGTTGCTTACCGTTTGAGTCAGACACCGCTAGTGAATTCCGTCGAAAGTCCGTGTACCTCTTGTGTTGATAGTATGTGATGTTGAATAGGTACTCGTTACTGCCTACCTTAGGGCGCTTAGAAACCCTGCGAGGTAATCTTTTCCTCCATGCCACCCTCCCTCCCTTAAGTGTAACTAGGCTGCCTGAGCTCCCACAATTCCTCCAGCTACCATGGTCATCACTTTTCCAGTCATCCTTATTACTTAATTTACCTGCATCAATAAGGAAAGAATAGGTTTTTTGGGGGGCTATCGGCCGCTGGTTGCAAATGCGCTTCGATTTTTTATTAATAATTAAATCTGCAATTTGCTGTTTAGTCCAGGCTTGTTTACCAGTGTTTAGGATTGGTACATTGTTATTACCATTTAAGAATAACGCAGGTTCCACAGGGCTTACATAGCCGTCTTCAGTCTTCCTTCCTTCTGGCTCATCACTTCCCTTGGAAGAGGACTCTTCACTGGAATAATCTTGCCATGTGACATACATTATGTCATGGTCATCATTAGCTGACATGAAAGAACACACCATGGTTAGTGCATGGAAGCCTGTTTACATGTGTACTCTCCAGTCCGGAATAGACCCTCCCCCAAACTAGTTATTTTTTTCAAATGTGTATTCCAAGACATTCTTATTGCAATCCTCCCGCCCCTCCCTCTCCCGCTTATCACTTCTGAACCAAGAGGACGTTACCCAACAAGTCCCAGAATATTCTTGAGAAAATGGCCACTATTCCCAAGAACCTAAACCATCGACATTCATTCGGAAATTTTTCCGACTTCTCCCCCTTTTGTTGCGTATTTACTTTCAGATTTTTGACTAACCCTGCCTCCTTTTATTGCAACTTCCTACTATTCCTGACTGGAGAGTATATGATAATTGTAACATACTTTTCAGAACTAACAAGGTACGACGTAAACCAGTGTTCAACTAACACATAGATTGACTACAGACTACAAATTTAAAATTCTGTAGTACACATCACATACCTGAAATTGGTGGTATTAGCAATTTTTATTTTTACAATAAGGTCTGCACCTAGATTAGCAGTTTTCTTAATGTTGGTTTGTATAATGAACAACAGTGGCAAGACTTACTTCTGTGTTTTCCTTGTTGGCTGCCCTCCATGTGTACTGTACGTCTCCTCGATTTACTTCTTTTCCTTTTCTGCAAGGGCTCTGAGGAACTTGAAGGCAAAGAGCAAGTTGAAGACGATGAAGAGGAAGAAGAGGAGGGTATCTTCTTCTTTCATGTGACACGTCTTACGAGTGTTGCGAAGTCAAGGCTGCCATTGTCCGAATCGTCAAGGGCAACGTCATCATCGTCTTCAGTATCATTATCGTCTTCAGTGTCATCATCTATGGTCAGGCAAGCGTATTGATTTTCACTTGGCCGTGGCGTTGAAGATGCAAGTGGGCCAGGTTTTCGTGGATTATGCCGCTTATTACCAACTCTCTGCCATTTCTCATCTATATAGAGAGAGACATTTTGAATTATTGATTCTGTAATATGACAGTGCACTCTGTAATGGGAAATACGAAGAGAAACATAAGTACGACTACAAGTAGAACATATCATCTGGCAATATAGGAAGATTGCAACAAACCCAGTTCATGTTTCTCCACATCAATAAGTGCATCGTAATGGCCGGGGGAAAATAGGAGATCAATGACAGCCTTTGGCTTTTCCTCAGCTCTAGCTGGCGTTATGGGGCATGTGTAAAGAGTGTATTGCTGGCCGTCATTCGATGTCTGGAAAATCTTTACTTCTATTCCGAGACAGTTAGCCAGAGCGAAAATAACGAGGTCCATTGTGTCCTGTTCATATGCCTTATTATTGATGTAGCGATCTATACTTGCCACGATGTCAGAATGTCCATTATCTCTAGCGTTTATGAACCCCATGTAGAAATCAAGGTTGTTTAAAATCTCAAATTTCAACATCTGGAGGAGACCTTCGTAGCTTGGAATGGCAGTGACAATAGACTTGCGCAGACAGGCTCTAACGACATGAATGATGCAATGACTGTCACCGGGTTGCTTCAGGACTATCTTTTCATTGAGAAAGTAATGTACTCTTGTGTTGTATGATGCTTTCATATCACTACCAAAATTACAATGGAAAAAGTCAAGCATCGTTATTAGCATTTTAGCTAGTACAGTACAGTTGACATAATTCAGATTGGGGCTGTCCGGATTTTCATGTATTCCGGACAGAGTTACACAGTCCCAATACTTTCCTATTAAAATTACTGAAAAGATTGTCGTTAACCAGATCTCCTAGTTGACATACATGCAGAAACCGGACTAGATATACTTAGTACAAGTACATACTATTTATTTATTCACTATAACCCTGATCAACGCTTTTATGACTATTTCAATAAATACAGGTGTGCTCTTCACAGTGCCAGCCTATACTTACAGGATACGTTCTGTATGAAAACCTTCACACTCGTATCCATTAGAACATCATCATATTATGAATGTATGTGTGTATATCTTGGCACTGCCAATGTTATATATCCCATATATGCACAGTTATAGAGATACTTGCACAATATCTTCTGGATATTGCTGCATCTTGCACAAAGTTTAACATTCCCAAATTCGATCTTCAATAGTTAATGGCATAACTATACAAATTTCTATCTGCTTTCAATGCATACATTACGCTGTAGCAAAGTCTCTTTAGTTATGGAAAAACGACTGGACCTTTTGTTATCGAGGTTCTTGTATAACAACTCAAAAAAGAGTGACAAGCATACAGTGAAAGGAACAAAATTAACATACAATCTAGCCCTGTTTCCTTCCTTGTCACTGGAGTTGTCGTCGGAGGAGATAATTATAGCAGATTTTGGAGAACTGAAAAAGAGAGAGCTATCTATCATAGACTTGCTGATTTAGCTTCAGATGACGATTAGAGAGAACAAATAAAAAGAAATAAAGAAATATCTACTTACTTTGCCATCTCTGGTGTGATAGATTTTGAAGACTTGGGAGACTTCAGTACTTTGTCGATTTGAAGCTGTACGATGTGGTCTGAAGCGTCTGCTGAATTTATAGGGTCCTGGTATCCTTCATTTCGAAATGACTGTGGGGCCCTAAGTGGTTGACGTAAAAAGCGAAATAGCACCGGCAGGCATGCCTCCACAACCCCTGAGCCATAGCAGAAGAGCCCCCCATCACAAGAGCAAATTGTTTTGTGGGTACGACTTTTTCGGGCAGTTTCGCAATGACTTTTAAATTTTGGCAACAGGGAAGAAAGGGACCGAGTGTTTTCAAGCACGACACGAGCAGACTTTCGTGTCATAAGTGCTCCTTTAAGTCGATTTGCTCCAGCGACTCAGGGTTACTACAGCGTAATCAATCTATCTAGGGACTGGTCATCATTAGTATCTGTGACCGGGGCGGAAGACATTGCAATGGGGTATGGAAACTCTAGGTCAAAATGATTCAACACTGCAACAGATTCAGTGTTTCAGTATGTATTTAAATAGAGTCGTAAATGATTTAGAATACCTGTTCTGTTAGCCCCCCTTCCCCATCAAAGAAGAAATGACAATTTCAAAGAGTTAATGGGTAGCACCTCCCAATAAAGGCAGTTTACATGTGCTAATGCTTCAGCTTAATGCCATTCATTGCCCATAAGTGAGAAAATTCTGAGATCAGGATATGCAAGAAATTGACATTCATATGAATTCATCGAATATAAATTCAGCAACAACTGTATACGTGTACGAATAAGATTACTCTTTAATCCATCAAAGCATCTGATGTATTTTGTGGGTTGACAGAATGGACCGGGACCCTTAGGAATTTTCTGTGTGAGGGCTTTTTTAAGCTTACCGTTCTGTCCCAAATCTAGACAAAAGGAGGTATGGAGACTTTATGAAAAATAAGGCAGAAAAGAAACAAGTGGTGGCCTGTAAACTATGGGTTATCGGCTTAGTAAATGCTTCTAAGTGGCCTGTTTGGAGTGAAAACTGCAAGTAAGCTGGTTAGCAGCAAAATCGGTGATTAAATGGCTATAAGGAAAATATAACAACAAGGTATAACTGGATTTAAACAAAAGAAGAGAGAAAAGTAAATGGAATTGTGAAATGGGGCTGGACACGTACTCACACAAAAAGTTACAGAATGACAATTATAGAGTGTGGTAGATGGGGTTTCCTAGATTAAGTGAGTTTCTGGACATATCTTGGTAGAAACCTTGTGTAGAAAGCTATTTTCATTGTTTGGGGTTATGATCAGGGACGTAGCAACCGAGGGATTGGGAGGTGACAGGGGTGAGACACCCCTCTACAACCTTTTTTGATCGTTGGCAGATTAAGGTAGAATTAGGTCTTTATACATTGTTACCATTAGGTGCTTTTCGATGAGTTACGCCCCCCCCCCAACCTTAGCAAGATTGCTCCAGTTGGCATAACATTAAATTATTACACGGACAGACAGACAGACAGACAGACAGACAGACAGACAGACAGACAGACAGACAGACAGACACTACACAAACATAGGATTTCTAAAGATTTCCTGTCCCCAGAAGAAATCTATAGGCATTACTTAAAAGCAATGATTGCCTTTGGAATTTTAAAGGTATTTTATGTATCAACTTTCTAGGGTCTCAGAAATCCAGCACTAAACTTGTCAGTGCTAGGGTATTTCTTTGTTACAGGGATCTTCAGTAAGTACGTCACGCTAAAAATCTCTTTGTTAGGAAATCCCTTTTTCACATTTGCAGTGCGTCACGCTTAGCACAACCCCCCCCCCACCGGTGCAAAATGTAATGTCATGATAGTAAAAGCATATGAGAATAAATAGAGAAAGTTTATCTACAGCTGCATATCTGTTTTCTCACATGAATCTTTCCTTATAAGCTTTGACTAGCTCTTTGTAAAGCAGTGATGTTTTCTTCCAATTTATCTGAAGATGCCAAAAATAGTGTGAGACGGGGAAAGAACTATATTAAAACTATAAAAGATGGCTTCATTCCACACTATTACTACTTCAGGCTATGTGTTGAGTGTTTCATTTACTTACAAAGCTTCTTATTACAATTATGTGCTGTGACGCCACGGAGCTGAATGAAGTACCACCCACCCCCTAATTTAACATCACGGCGAATCATGAAAGCCGTACTTATTGAAATCCCCATGCAATACATGTCCCAAAACATGTTGCAAAATGCATTCGATTTCAAAGTCTGTTATACCAAGACGGATTGCAATGCACATGATTTTAATTGTTATAAAATGTCAACAGAGACATGTCCTAACAATACTGTTGCACAACACAATAGAAAATCCCCAGCAAGTTACAAAGTTCACGACGTTGTGATAAGTTACTATTGACATAACGTGCTGCATCCCTATGTGACTGAGTTTGGTATCTCAGAATATTTGTAGATTTATTGACGGCCTCTAGCCTTCACTCATTTGGCCTTCTCTTGAAACTGCTGTGGCTGCCAGCGTGACCTGCATTTTACATGACCTGGTGACCTGCATTTTACAGTTGCCCTGCCTGAAGTCAGCAAGTGGTGCTTCTCCTGGAGACTTTATTTATTTCAATGTTTAGGTAGGTGGGGGGTGATGGCTTAAAAGTACGTATGCTCAGGGAGAGGGTACCTCTAAAACGTACGAAAGTGTACAGTGGGGGAGGGGATCAAAACATTCATCATTAGTGAGTGTATATACTGTTTGAATGGCCCCATAAGGCATGCAACCAGTTCTTGTCTTGCAGTGCTAGGTCTTCTTTTTGTACTTGTTTATTGTGTCCACTTGGTTGTGTTGCAATAGCTATGGTCTGAGCTGTCACTGCTTTAGAACTGGTAGCCATCAGATGATGTGACACTATTGTTGGTATGTCTTCGAAATAAGGTGCAATTGATCTTGGGACCTTGACATTCTGTAACCCATGTAGCCTTTTTACCCATTTATCTTTCAACTCTACTAACCTCATTGTCCCAGCCTCTTTTTTATCAACTGCTAGCTGATATACTTGCTTGCCCTCAACGAAAATGGGAGACATGAGACCCAGAGGATCATCACTATTAGCAATTATTTTAGCATTTATTTCCTAGCATAAAGGGTGAGCTTTCCAGTTCTACTTGCATTAAAGCTTTCTCTATATCTCCCACTATACATACAGGTGGGCAATAAGGGCAATAAACCAAGGCAAAATGGGAAGGCGCAACCAAGAAACATTGCCAAAGGTTGCAAGGGTGGTAGGCAAAAGACAACGTGTTAAGGACAGCAGACCACTTAGACTGAATTGAATAAAGTTTGTTGCTGATTTATCCCCAAAAACAATGACAACAGAGAAGCATAACTTGATACTCTTTTTGAGGCAAGAAGACATTGAAAGTATGTGTTTATGTAATGGATAAACTCATTATCAAAGATAAGCCTCCTGATTCCATTCCTGACAAAAAGAGTACTTCTTCTGCAAGGTATAACACTGAAGTCAGCTTTACTATTGCATAAACTATTCTAAGTATGCAGTCTTTGTGTTGACTAAAGCAGTTATAATGCATTCTCAGCTTAGCTTATGTACACAAGCAAATGGTAACATCTTCAGAGTCAGGTTTTGGTTTTGCCATTTGATTCATGTCACCGATATGTTTTGGTTTTGCCATTTGATTCATGTCACCGATGTAAATGAGAAATTTACATAATTGTCCATGTTGTATTTGCCACAAATATATAGCTGATTGCCAAAAGGCAATGTTGTGCAATAAGTGCAATCTTTTTGTCCACATTAAATGCAATAACATCACTGCTTCAGAATATTCGAATTTGGAGAGAGAACCAGATGATGTTCCTTGGTTTTGCAAGCTCTGCAATAAAGAAATCTTTCCATTTCGCTCACTAGCTAACGAAGTTGTATTAGGACTTTATGAGTTTGATCTTCCATCCCTTGCTGATGCTACACCTTCATTTCAAATTTTTGTCTATATCTTCTCTGCTGTCTCCTTAGAAACAATACCGGCAAAATCAACCGGTCCTCAGATGACAAGGTCATGATGCAAATGATCTATTTTGCAAAGGGATGTCTCTACATAATTTCCCCAACTGGAAACTCATTTGCAAAATACTTCTCGAGAATGTTTTGCATGAATTTCTTGAGAACAATGTTGCTGAGCTTTTTCTCAATGGGAAAATCCTGCTCGCACAAAAAGCCATCAGCACTATATATGTGCTTAAACTCTCCCAGTTTTTCACAGCAAATGTTTTAAGAAAACAAAGTATCAATCCCTCATGGCCCTAACCAATAGCCTCACAAAAGTCTTCTACACCGATACCATAAAAAATCCGATTAAGCTCCCAGCACCTAATAATCATCCCCTTTGAATTAGTGCCCAGGTAAAACTCTTAAAGGTCAATAAGTACCCAGCACTTTTTAAGTGCCCCCTGCTAATAAGCACCTGTCTTAAGAAACTGGGCGCTTATTCGAAAACTGTCCCGAGAGACTGAGTGCTTATTTGAAAGTTTTACCTTCTTTCAAGTGCTTGCATTATCTTGACAACAGCCAGAGTGGCACTACATTTATCATACTGATTGACCCAGAAAAAGTAACATGGCTCAGATAAGACATAAACAAACAATATAATCACTCTCAAAAACAAGTTATGAAAGTCACTCCCCAAGGGTCGTTTCAATTACTTTTGAAAAAGCATAAAAGTAAGCTAATGTTGTTATTGAGACTTTAATGAACCCCCGTCCAGAAAGATTATCGAACAATGAACTTTGAACTGTCATTCTATTATGATCATTCGATTCCGTTCTCCTGTAATGTTATGTTGAGTTACAGGAAATAAGTTTTGTTATGTTCTGTTACGAATGGGTTTTCAATGTTATCTAACTCTGCTATCTAACAATTGTTATGGGCCTAGTCATGGTGCTGATGATGTGTGTTATGATATTTTGAGGATTTGTGGCAGTGTCTTTTTGAGATGGAAGACCGATTGGGCGCTAGTGCAGTTTTGCACCTCACCTGGAAATACAGGTGCTACCCCAAAACATGATACACCATTCGATAGCTTTTGAGATGCTCTTTCACATGAGACCATCTATGGTCAGATCGGTGAATTTTCAGCCAAGTTAGCGAATGCATGCACTTTGAACCCTACTGTCATCAAATGTCTTCCCAAATGCGTTTTCCGCCAAGTCACATAACCAAAAACAAACCGTACTGGCATGTTAAAGTGAAACCATGTAGGCCGGTACGGACTTAGTGAAATACTTCCAATCGCTATGATAATAGCTGCACCTACCTTAGACGTGCAATTGCAGCCGCCAGTCCACACTAAGATGAACCTTCCCGTACCAGGTTGGCGCCAAACTGAATGCACAGAGTATGCTGGCGGCGCCAAAAATGCTGGCATAAATTTGGCGCCTAACCGTCCGTCTATACCTTCCACGTATTTGAAGAGCCTCGCTCTCACATATGAAATGGTAGTAACCGGAAGCGTCATCCTTCAACTAACTATTTCTTGGAGAACTTCCACTACTGGACAGGGGGACAGTCGGATCACAGGCTCACAACCAGTGTTCTTACAGGTCTGGTCCAGGGCAAACCATACTATCCCTAGTAGTACACTATGGTAGAAATCACCAAACAATCACAGGAAGATGACAGGAAATTCATAGAAATGCTGAAGAATTGCAACAATTGCACGAAATATGATAATCACCGTAGAAATTACATGGTACGACAATGAAGTAACATGAAAAGTATGAAATAACTTTAGGTGCCTAGTAGACTATTGAAAAGTTAAGTGAGAAACACGCCATAATACAATGTACACAAGACAGTTTGCTGTCAGAAAGTATGGAGAAATGAAATTTCTACATATGGGAGCCATGTGGTAGTTACATATACGTATGTTACTTTTAATGTAAAATAAAGGGTTTGGCAGAAGGGGAAAACGCTCGAGAAAAATCCATATGAATAGATGGGCTGAAAAGTTTTTCAGTAGCAACCGCAGTGCATCACCATGATATCTTTATAATAATTATGTTATTTGTCCGGGGCTTACGTAGCAGGTACACAAGCAAAGGTTTTCTTCCTTGTGGAGGAAGATTCTTGTCACAGGGATTCATTCGAAAAAAATTTTCATTGCAAATACAGATTTACCTGCTTGTGGAATATGTCTGTTAGCTAATTGACCTTAGAATAACAATTGTATGCCAGAGTGGGAGATAATGTGGGACAATATAGTATTAAAAGTGGCTATAAGTTTAAAATAGAATAAAAGGCAGTTATTATAGGTGCCTGTCTACAGTGCATACAAGTCCGTTGCCACTTGGTGCCACAAGTGAAAGAAGGGGTTATCACCAAACCTTTGGGTCCACATGAACTCTGCCAGGTAGTCAGGTATCATGTCCCTGTTAGTTGGCCCGTGCTGCGCCTTGAATTTGTTTTTAGCTCGTTGCCACATTGCTTCCACACGATTTGTTGTGACAGCTGTAGCGGGGTCTACAAAATGCAGTGTGTGGTTCACTGTGCCATGCTGGTACCCAATTGCAGCGAGCTGATTGTACGCCTGCCACATATCTGAATGAACTGTTGTGCCAGGCTGCACCCATTGCTGTATAATTGGCAGTAATGTCGCTGCATCTCTTCTTGCAACAGGTACCAGGAAGCCCTTCTTTGTAAGTGGGTCATATCCACCGAATACCCATTGCTCAGGAATAAGTCTGCCGCGATTGTATTTGCGTCTTGCAAATAGACTTTCGTCTATCTCAACTACCTGGCCCTCACCTCCTATGCGTTCAGGGTGATTGAGAAAGTAAGACACACATACATCGCAGCAAAAGTGCTTCCAATCAACCACTGTATGCCCGCTTCTTATCTCCAGCTCTTTCATTATCTGCTGCTGTGACAGGCCTCTGCTTCTCCCACAGTCCAAGCTCCAGAAGTATGTCATGCAGATAACCTGCCACAGGCGTAGATGAGAGCCTTCAAAGAAACTGCCTTTGCGAATGCTCACCTTCCTACGGCACACTCGCTCTGGACAGCGCCACACCCGACCATCGAGGTCACGATTGCTTGGGGCATCACGGCAGACAGTACCACATGCCCCACAAACTGCCTCTGCAGCTAAGAGGCCATTCTGCCTGCACCAGATAATTGTTGCCTCATTATTGTTATGGAATCTCTGGCACAGTGAAAATAAATGTATGGCACCAAACTCTACCTCTTGTGGTACTCGAGCCATGGTGGATGTACTCTTCGAAATTTGTGTCACGCGTAATACTTCACAAGGAAGTTTTCTACAATGCAACTGAGCAAATGATATGTGTACCGGCGAATGACACAACAAGGATTACCTTTGGAACTGAAAGGCTCACATTTATAGCCATGCACTACGTGTGACAGAACGATATGATGAAATCATGCAATGACACAATTCACCAAGAATAACAATGACGTACAGATCACAGGACATATGGCACTGGGGGATGCAATAGCATGACGCAAGGACTAAATGTGGTGCAGTGTTCCACTCCCAAAAATGTACAAATGACACAAGTAACTCCAGATAGAATACAAGATTCTGCAGAAATATCGAAATACCTAAGTGTTATCTAGAGTACGCCAACAAAGGATTTTCAAACTCAGCTTTTAAAACTTGGAATGAAATACCCTTTAACATAAGGGAAATCCCCACGCTAAACCTCTTCAAAAAACATTTGAAAATCTACTTGATGAGCCGAAAAAAACCAAACAGGACACCCTCGAAGACCAGCCTTACTTTTATAGTAATTTTTCCTTTTTTACTTGTATCTACGATAAGTTCTTGTATTATTTTGTATATTTGCAGCTGAAGGGTATTATAAATATTTGTAAATGAAAATGAAATGTAAATGAAATACCCGTTATGAGCACAGACCGAATAAGAGTACACAGATGAAGACATGCCAAAGTAAGCTGTCCATATGAGCGACATGAAGGGCAAGAAATGCAGAGGACTTAGTAGGAATATGCAAGGAAAGTGTGTGCTTCTTTTCCTCTCTGGCCCTCCTCTTACTATTCATAATTAACTTTACCCACATTTCACGCACAGAGAATGCATCGTCTGTGATGTTAGGCACTTCTTTATAACACACCTGGATCAAAAGCTAGTAGTAAAAGTTTGTAACTTATGTGCAGAATTTCACTTCATCACCTTTCTTTCAATGCAGCCTGTCTAGTACTGGCTAGCTTATAAAGCGGTAATTTGCTAAAAAAGCGAGTCACGCATCATAAATCCCCTAGGACGTTTCTTACAAACAATAGCATTAATGTGGAGAAGGAAAACAGTAAATTTCCATCCAACGTGTTATAGTGCTAGTTTTATTTTCATCTTTATCTTTCATGTCGCCATGTTAAGTATCGTTCGTTCTATGTTCCCATTTGTTCCGTTCTTTCCTGCCAAGTCATCAGAATTCTAAGTCTTGCATCATCAACATCTCCCACTGTTACTGTCATCATGTTGCTTTACTTGTCTGTGACGTATTGTCTAATCTTGGTACACTGTTGTTTGTTGTGTTGTACTGCCATGCTATTGCATTGGCCCCCTAGTCTGTCATATGTTATAATTATTTAGTTACGTAATGTGTGTTGATAGGAATACAGCATGTAATGTTTTCTGTAGTCAGTCGTTATGTGAAGTAGTACTTAAAAGGTGTCATGCAGTTCAGTCAAAGTCGCCCCTTGTTTCCAGTTGTCGTACTGCTGTTCCGGAATTTGTTGTTGGCATTACCGTAATGGATAGGACTATTGCCGTTTTTATTAGAGAATTAGGGGCATTTTTCATTACAAAAGAAATAATTCCATAGGAAGGGAGTTTTTTCCCAATGACCCTTTAAACAGCACTAACTCAATACTACAAAATAAATGGTTGCAGAAATAATCTGATAGGACACTTTAACTCTGTAAGAATTAATAACCGGTCCCACAGGGATAGTATGGTTTACCCTGGACCAGACCTGTAAGAACACTGGTTGTGAGCCCGTGATCCGACTGTCCCCCTGTCCAGTAGTGGAAGTTCTCCGAGAAATAGTTAGTTGAAGGATGACGCTTCCGGTTACTACCATTTCATATGTGAGAGCGAGGCTCTTCAAATAGGTGGAAGGTATAGACGGAAGGTTAGGCGCCACATTTATGCCAGCATTTTTGGCGCCGCCAGCATACTCTGTGCATTCAGTTTGGCGCCAACCTGGTACGGGAAGGTTCATCTTAGTGTGGACTGGCGGCTGCAATTGCACGTCTAAGGTAGGTGCAGCTATTATCATAGCGATTGGAAGTATTTCACTAAGTCCGTACCGGCCTACATGGTTTCACTTTAACATGCCAGTATGGTTTGTTTTTGGTTATGTGACTTGGCGGAAAACGCATTTGGGAAGACATTTGATGACAGTAGGGTTCAAAGTGCATGTATTCTCTAACTTGGCTGAAAATTCACCGATCTGACCATAGATGGTCTCATGTGAAAGAGCATCTCAAAAGCTATCGAATGGTGTATCATGTTTTGGGGTAGCACCTGTATTTCCAGGTGAGGTGCAAAACTGCACTAGCGCCGACCGATTGCCCAGTATCAAGAAGCTAAATGATTCCAATTGGCCTATATGGAAGTTGCAGATAACAGCCTATCTACAGGCGCGTGAACTATGGAAATTGTGTACTGGAGAAGAAACGGAACCTGTTTTACCTGCTGACGGAAATAATGAAAATGCTGCTAACTATGCTGAGTTAATGTCAAAGTATCATGTACGTGTCACTCGTGTTAAATCGATTTTGTTACAAATGGTGTCAAATAGCCAGCTTCATGTTATTGCTCAACAGAGTTTGAATACTCCAAAAGCGATGTGGGATGACCTTGTTGGACCTTTTGAATGGCCTACTTTGTCTAAGAAGTTACACTTACAAACACAGTTGTTAGATTTGAAGATGGATGGTAAATCTACGATTGACTCTTATTTTAAGGAATTGCAAGATCTTACTGAGAGACTAGCGGCCCTCGGTGCCCCAGTTGATAATGACTTTCAAGTTGCTCTGTTGTTGAGAGGTCTTCCTCAGTCATATGATGGACTGCATATGGCTGTTGTTGCAAAAGGTACTGTGTCAATGTCTGAAGTAAGGGAAGCTCTTAAAACTGAAGAATGTCAATTATATCCTGATATAGGCTCAGTGGGAGCAAGTGCTACGTCTGTTTTAGATGCACGTGGTGGTAGTAGAGCATGTTTTAAGGGAAGGCAAAAGTCACGTTGTAATGGGCCTCCAGGTTCATGTTATGGTTGTGGAAAAATGGGACACTTTCATAAAAATTGCCCAACTAACCCCTATAAACATAGTGTCAAGAAAGCTCAACATGAAGCTAGTAATACTGATGGAAATATGGCATATAAAGATCCTCAGGACACTATTCTTATGATTGCTTCTGGTTCTGAGATAAAGGCAAAAGACAAAAGTGTCTGGATAATTGATTCAGGTGCAAGAAAACATATGTCACCTTGTAAGGAATTCTTCAAGAAATACATTCAGTTTAAAGTCCCTGAAACAGTTTTATTGGGAAATGGTGCTGTCTGTGATGCTCTTGGACTTGGTACTGTGATTGATAGCAGTGAATGTGATGGAAAAAGGAAACACTTGACTTTCTCAAATGCATTATATGTGCCACAACTGGTAAATAACTTCTTTTCTGTTACTGCTGCAACAAAAGTGGGATGTACTGTAGACTTTACAGGCAAACACTGTAAAATTACTCGCAGCAATCAGGAATTATTGATGGGTTACCAGGTGAATCAGATATGGTTTTTGGAATGTGAAACTGATCACATTACTGAGAAAGTAAATGTTGTGCAAGGTCAGAACACTTTGAAGCCTTGGCATGAACAATTAGGCCATGTCAATACTACAAGACTTAAGACAGCTGTCAATCAAAAAATTATTAATGGAGTTGAAAATCTATCTTGTGAAATGCCTTTTTGTGATGCTTGTGTTCTAGGAAAACAAACACAAAAACCTTTCACAGGTTCAGCTGAAATTCAATCTACTGAAGTTTTGCAACTTGTTCACAGCGATGTTTGTGGACCGATTTCTGTCGACTCACTAGAAGGAGCAATGTATTTTTTAACTTTTACTGATGATTACAGTCGATTCTGTCATGTTTATATGCTGCAACAAAAATCTGATGTGGTTCAGAAATTTAAAGAATATGAAGCTGAGGTCACGAATTTCACGGGAAATAGGATTAAAGCTCTTCGCACTGACAATGGAGGAGAGTACATATCTGTACACTTTGAAGCCTACCTTAAATCAAAAGGGAGTAGACATGAAACAACAACACCGTTTACCCCTCAGCAGAATGGAGTGTCTGAACGCCTAAATCGAACACTTCAAGAGATGGCATTGAGCCAATTACAGCATGCAGTATTGCCAAGAGAATTTTGGGCAGAGTATCTACTGCATGTTATGTATGAAATCGTTTGCCAGTAACATCAGTGGGAGTATCGCAATTTGAAAGATGGTATGGAAGGAAGCCTACAGTGAAGCATTTACGTGTATTTGGATGTACTGCTTTTGCACTGAAACCTAATCCATATCAAAGGAAGATGGAAGCAAATTCAGAACAAATGCGGTTTGTAGGGTACCAGAAAGGCACTAAAGGCTATCGTTTGTATGATGAGAAGAACAAACATCTTGTTATTCATCATGATGTTGTTTTTAAGGAAGTGAACTTTAAAGGAGATGAAATCATTGTAACTCCTGTAGATGCTGAGCCATCAGATATGACAAAGATTGGAGAAGATGTTCATGATCCTGACTTGCAGTCTGATGCCCAAGATGATGTGCTTAAAGCTGAAATAAATAATGGTGATGCAGACAAAAGGGATGATAGTGCCAATACAACTCGTTCTGGACGTGTAAGTCAGAAACCAAGATGCCTAGGGGACTGTGCAGGTGATAAAGAACTTGAGTTTCTTGATTTAATTCCTCACTCTAGTGCTGTGCAACATTGTCTATTCTTTCATGGCATATGTCAACCACAAAGTATAGAGGAAGCACTAGAAACACTTGAAGCTATGCACTGGAAACACGCTGCAGATGAAGAGATGGAAGCACTTAATAAAATGAATACCTGAAAATTAGTTGAACTTCCAGAGGGACGGAAACCTGTTGGATGTCGTTGGATTTTTAAAGGTAAAACTGACAATAATGGTTCTATTGAAAGGTACAAGGCACGTCTAGTTGCAAAGGGATACGCCCAAAAGCCGGGAAGTGATAGTAAAGGCTGATTTCCACCGGGCGAATATTTCGCCGCGAATTCGCAGAGAAATTAATCTGAGCATGCGCACTGGGTTTTCTGATTTCGTAGCGAAATCGCCGCGATCTCTTTTCTAGATACAGCGAAATTCATAGTTTTGGCGCGCAATATCGAACATGGTGTATGCACGAAGGTTGTTGTTAGTGAAAAAGAAATTACTAATTTTGAAGCTAATAGAGCTAAAGAGGAAAAGAAAGAAAAGGTACTGGGTAAGGAAAGTGTATAGAGATCGGCAGGAAAAGGGAGAATTCCACATGTTGGTAAGAGACTTGAGGCTTCACGATCATGAATATTTTTTCACGTGCTTCCGTATGTCGCCTTCAACATTTGAAGAACTTCTTTCTTTCGTTGCTCCTATTATTGTAAAAAAGAGTACGGTAATGCGAGATCCAATTGGACCCAGTGAAAGATTGGCTGTTACATTGAGGTATTTGGTGACAGGAGATGCCCAGTGCACAAGTGCAGCCAGTTATAGGATAAGCCCGACAACAATTGGCAGGGTATTATCAGAGACATGTGATGCACTGTGGGTCACTTTGTTGAATTTACAATTTATTGACCCCCCTAGTACAGAAGCTCAATGGAGAGAGATTGCAGCCGAGTTTCAAAACAGGTGGAACTTCCCACATGCACTGGGGGCAATAGATGGGAAACATGTTGTCATGCAAGCCCCACATAACAGTGGATCCGAGTACTTAAATTACAAAAAGACCCACAGTATCGTTTTGTTAGCCGTTTGTAATGCCAGATATGAATTTTTATTGGTAGATATCGGAGATTCTGGTAGACAGAGTGATGGGAGCGTCTATAATAATAGCCATTTAGGTCATGCTATCGAAAATAATTTATTAGATATTCCAAAACCTGAGAAAATAAATCCGGATTCGTCGAAACTATACCCATTTGTTTTCGTGGCTGATGATGCATTTGGTCTAAAGCCCCATATGATGAAGCCCTATCCAAATCAAAATCAATCAGTAGAGCAGAGGATATTCAACTATAGACTTTCGAGGGCAAGGAGAGTTATTGAAAATACATTTGGTATTGCAACGTCAAGGTTCAGAGTATTTCGTAGACCAATTATAGCAAAGACAGAGAAGGTAAAATCGATAACAAAAGCAGTTGTTGCATTGCACAATTATTTGATGAAGAAACGTACGCAGAATAATGAAAATAACTATAACTATTGTCCAACATCGTACATTGATAGAGATACCAGACTCGGAATAACTCTCGGGGATTGGCGTATGGAACAAGCAAATAGTGCTGGACTGCATCAAATATCGCAAATGGGTTCGAACAATTACTCTCGGGACGCCAAAGAAGTACGAGATGACTTCAGAAACTACTTCTGCTCCACAGCAGGATCACTTGATTGGCAGCTACTGAGAGTAACTAGAGACAGGGCTTGAAACTGACTTATGTCATTATCACGTGCAGGACAAATGGCATTTCAGGTATCTATTGATGAACATCTTGCTGTATAGTTATTGACTAGTCCACAGTATCTGGCACAGCATTTTGACAATACACCAATCAAAGCCTGAGAGCAATGAATATTTATGAAACCCTCTATATCATGAATAGGGTATCACTTTGATCTATTCTAGGTGTATTGATCTAGGTGTATTGAAAACATAACAACCAAAACCTTGGAATAATCAATAGTCCTGAAACACTCTACAATATGAATAGGGTAGCAATTTAATCTATTTAGGTTTATTGAGAACATATCAACCAAAACCTTAGGGCAATGAACATTCATGAAACCCTCTAAGCTATGAACAGGGTATCAATTTGTTCTATTTAAGGTATTTTGAGCAATGACCAGAAATGTGTGTTCCTTAAGTACCAAATGAAAAAGGAAGAAGTAATGTTTCACTCATCACATGCAAAGAAATTAATGAAATATTGAACATTTCCATGATCACAATGCTGCCAGATTTCCATTTTAAACATTTATACTTAATTATTCAGTTAATAAATGGCTTTTAGTTTTGTAGTGATACTGATAGTGAGTAGTTTTGGGCACCATGGAGGATGACAATGTGAATATCTCTCACAACTTTCTATAATGGTGTTTTAGTGGCAAATCAGTTGAAAGCATTCCATTATATATACTCTAAGTAATCATCAAAATGAAAACTTATAATCAAATGTTTGTGCTGTACTTTCTCCAGCATGCCTTTAAATGCCTTGATTAATACCAATTTGAGAAACCAGCCAAGCACACACAATATGAAGATAATCACTCATCTCCATATTGAATGTCATAAAGAAGTTGGCTAATTTTTATCTTAGCCAGCCTCTTTTGCTTCTTAGGCAGCTCTCTCATTATTGGGATTAAGCTGCGGCAATAAAGAGCATCTTCATCATTGTCATCTTCCATGGATTTCTTCAGCATTGCATCACATTCTGCTAAAGACTGTGTCAATACTGAAGCCTGAGAATCCCTCTTCCTTTTCCTATTTGGTTGGGGTGGTAGCCTACTTGGAGTCTCTGTAACTACCTCACCAATGCTACCTGGACTTGGTGGTGTAATCACAGAGTCCTCTGAAAAGGGACTACCCAAAGGGTCAATTGTAGAGGGTAAAGTGCTCTCAGTTGCCTTGTTGGCACTTGTCTCACAGAGAAATGCCATTTGCTCAAAGTACTGGCATTTTGGCAATTCTCTGGCTGCTGCACCAGACCTTGACAGGCGGTTTCTTTAGCATGTCCCTCAAATTCTTCAATTGCTTTTGAAGGAACACAACTGAAAATAAATAAAAGAGAGAATCTAAGTTACACATATGATATGGCATCCTTTGGAAAAACAAACAGGAGCAGAGAGAGGAGTTCCTCTCATATTCATGTAAGTTGCATAACATCAAGCATATGCAAACCCACCAAGGCTTGTTTACCACAATTCTGGAGGGTAACTGTGGGAAAACCAAAATATAGTTTAATCTGTTCCCCACTCACCATCTTTATTGAACATGGAGGAAAGGCTCCTCCATGCATTCTACTTCATTGCCCTGTCTTTATATGAATGTGAATTTACATTCCACAGGCAGGGCAGGTCTCTAACAGCCTCTAGGAAGGCCTCCTTGTCAAAGCTACTTGACTCCTAAACATGAAATAGACGAAGAAACAAGTTATTGTTGATAAAGGATCAAGCCTACATAAGATATTTTCATTTCAAGTTGTCAATTCTATAATCAGGGTTGCCCTTCAACATTAGATTTAGAAGGCTTTCACTGGGCTTGTATGGAAATTTGACAAGTTGTTCAAGGCCATAAAGGGTGCCACCTACCTCTCCAAGCTCGATACTTATGGCCGTTGATTTGACATGGGTAGAGAAAATATTAAAAGAACAGTTATCATTCATAATTACCTTTCCTATGCTTTGCAATTCCTCTCCTTGCATTGGCTGTTGCATTCCTAGAAGTGCTGACAAAACATTTGCATTTTGCCCAGACAACGCCTCTATGGGTAGCGTGAAGTTAAACTGACTGCCGCTACTTGACGCCATCATGGATCTTGTATTTGCAGGTTTCGCTGCGAAATAGTAGGACTCTGGTCTACTCCTAGCGATGTCGCAGCGAATCGCTACGAAATCTCACAAGGTTGAGTGCGCATGCTCAAATCTATTTTCGCAGCGATTTCGCAGCGAAATCGCCTCGTGGAAATCAGCCTTAATGAAACTGTTGCTCCAGTTGTGCTTCTTAATACATTACGTGCATTGTTGGCTTATTCGGTGCAAAACAATTTTATGATACATCAAATGGATGTTACTACAGCATTCTTGAATGGTTCTCTAGCTGAAGAAGTCTATATGGAGCAACCCCCAGGATATATTGTGCCCGGAAAGAAACACCTTGTTTGTTACCTTCAAAGGTCTCTGTATGGACTTAAACAGTCGCCACGTTGTTGGAATATTAAATTTTGTGAACTAATGGAGCACATTGGCTTCCAACAATTAAAGTCAGATTGTTGCATTTTTAAGAGGGATGATCCTTTAGCCTTTCTAAGCCTCTACGTTGATGACCTTGTTTTAAGTACGGAAAATTCTAAACAAATGGATGAACTGAAATTGATGTTTATGAAGCATTTTATTATGAAGGACATGGGACCTCTACATTATATTTTGGGTGTTGGCTGCATACAGGAAGAATTGTGTATCGGACTTACTCAAAATGCTTATATTGAAAAACTTGTCGATAAATATGGACTTACTGAAGCAAACCCTGTATCAACACCATCTGATCCAAACGTTATACTTCAGAAGGATGATCGATTCTCTAAACCAGTTAATAAGAAAATGTTTCAATCTTTAGTTGGCAGTCTACTGTATGCTGCTTAGGGAACAAGACCAGATATACAATATCTCTATATACTAAGATGCCTATATGATAATTTATGCCAAACCAATCAGATTGCTCAGATTTGTACCACGTGACCTGATTCCGCCTACACGATCTCCTCCCAGGGTATTTGTCCCATGGCCCCCAAATTTCTGTTGAGGGTAGCCATTTGGGTCTACTACTTACATAAGAAGAGATCTGATTTTTATCATTTTTTTTCGCCGAGTTATTCCACTTTCCTCTTATCGCCATTACCAGCAATTCTGTTGCTCCTCCCTGCTGGACCGCGTGTTGTCAGTTTTGCGAGGGGTCCAGTAGGACTAAGTAACTGTGTGTGTTATCGCGAGGAGACTTTGGTTGCAGTTCTTCCAGGTAAGCCAGCTCTACTTTCCTGAAATGGTTTGAGTTACGAATTCCTGTATGTCCTTTGTCCATTTCATCTGTATTCTACTGTTGCCAGCCATTTATTTCCATATCTTTCAACGAGATTCAGCCACCTTCCCTCGAGTGAATTACCGCCATGACAGTTCTTCTCAAAGTTGTTCGATGCTGTGTACTAAATCACCGTGCTTTTCATTCTACATTGTGAAAAGATATTCAACAAATGTTTGACTTTGTATTCGGTGCTAGATTATGGCAGGTTGTTTGCTTTTCATGCCTATTTAGATGACATGGAATGGCGTGCTTGCTGCTTTCAGTTGGCAATGTTTTGATTAGGACTACCGTATAGTTGTCGTGTGACCTGGAGGAGAATTTCGTTGCTCTGCCTCCAGTTTAATGCTTTTTTGCTTGATTTCATTCACTAAGGTATCCTACGTTTCTTACTACATTGTGATGACATGATTATGGTATGTTTACTGTTGTATTCCTTGCTAGCTTGGAATTTATCCATTGCTTTTGCCACATGTATGAATGACATAGGATACGGTTGTGTTTGGGGATAAAGTCTTGGTATGTGGAATGCTTTCACTGAATTATGTATAGGGCTATTGCTGAATTTGGTTACACTAAATTTGCAGTTTTTACTTTCACTCTTTACCTTTGTCGTAATGTGTACTGTGAAATGCGAGGGGATTCCCAAGTTCATCTCACGATCGCAGATACCTGTTGTCCTTTGTTTTGGATTTAATTGCGGTCTTTGAGGGTGATTCCATAACTTTGCTTCAGGGCAATAACATCAAGGCAGTTCCCCTCAGTTTTGCTTGATTTTCTCTTCTAACTTACTGTTTTGTTACCGCAGAAGTATGGTTATGATATTGAGGAAGTATTAATGCAATATGTGCTGACGTACTAGGAGCTTTTAGCTTGCTCTTGATTCTTAGTATATGCACGTGAGTTGGATGTTAGGATGTCTCAAGAGTTTGGGCACTTTGCTTACATTTGAGATATTGCCCTTACAGTCGAATATACTCCTTGATTTTATCATACACGTTTCACAGGCAAACACTAAGATGTTACCAACTTTATTCTCAGCTCAGTAACTCTTTTTTATTTTGTTTTCACTGTATTTACAGTAGGCTTCATAGTTATTTCCACTATAGATGGTAGAGTTATTCTGGTCAAGTCAAATTTAAGGGGTTCCACTATACTGAATGTTCTTCTGTTGGGTTACAGTTGCCCTTCTTTCTGAGATCATTTGTTATAAATGCCATTACCGAAGTCCATAGATCATTCTGCACGTGATGATATACTCTTAAGGGATGAATTAGTACTAGATATGACCATCAGTTGTATTTCCTAGACTTAAGTTATGAAGCCCCTTGCCCCCACTGAGGTAATGCCTTCGTTTGACACTGAGTTGATGATACAGGATATATATTATTACTCATTTCAAAGAATTACTGACTTCCATAGTTCATTCTGCATATGATATTATAGTTTTTTAGGGGTGAATTAGTACTAGATAGCAATATTTGATTTATGGGGCCACTTTCCCCTATCCAACTACAATTATTGGTTGAAATCTGAATTTCACATGGCTGTAACAGATAATTTAGTACTGGATAGCTGCATTATTTGTTTTGTATAGCCATAACCTATGGACTCCCCCCAAGAACTTTGGCTGATATCTAATATGATTCACGCTGCTCAATCATGGGTTTTACAATCTGTTATATATTATATAAATGTGTGATATAGGACTACTAAGCAATATTCTTTTGTTTTATCACCTTGAGCTACCAAGTCCTATCACAGATTCCAGTTGTATGACACCTACGTTTATGGATCAGACTTGATTGTGTACCTCTGTGGACAGGATTAGTGGTCACCAATATGATAACAGAACCACTGATACCTGCCAATTCATGTGCTATATTGTATCTGGTATAACATCTTAAAATTATTTCCAAGACTCCTTAAGTTAGAGTTGAGTGAAGCAGGAGACAATATGTCATGTAGTTTCATTAGTGCCTCATTGTAGAGAGCATTTTAAACAATTTTGTGCATTCAACAATTTGTATAATAGAGACTAGCTTAGTACTGATAGCCCGCTACAAGCGGGCTTCCCTAGCCCCAGTTCAAAAGTTGCATATAAGCCTTGGAAAGACTAACGCTGTGCCCCCATGAAAAGTGCTTGGTCTGGTCGCATAGGATCACGAGAAGGTGACGTCATGGGCCTCTGCGATGGAGCATGTGACTTTCGGCCTTGCATTGTGCAAATGGAAGAAAATTGCGAGAAAACATTGTGCAAAAAATGCTCGGATACCTGCGCTAGGCTACGGGGCAGTAAAGGGAAAGGAAGAAAATCAAGAAGCCCCGTGGCCTAGCGCAGGTATCCGAGCAGTTTTTGCACAATGTTTTCTTGCAAGTTTCTTCCATTTGCACAATGCAAGGCCGAAAGTCACATGCTCCATCGCACAGGCCCATGACGTCACCTTCTCGTGATCCTATGCGACCAGACCAAGCACTTTTCATGGGGGCACAGCGTTAGTCTTTCCAAGGCTTATATGCAACTTTTGAACTGGGGCTAGGGAAGCCCGCTTGTAGCGGGCTATCAGTACTAAGCTAGTCTCTATATACTAAGATGCCTATATGATAATTTATGCCAAACCAATCAGATTGCTCAGATTTGTACCACGTGACCTGATTTCGCCTACATGATCTCCTCCCAGGGTATTTGTCCCATGGCCCCCAAATTTCTGTTGAGGGTAGCCATTTGGGTCTACTACTTACATAAGAAGAGATCTGATTTTTATCATTTTTTTTCGCCGAGTTATTCCACTTTCCTCTTATCGCCATTACCAGCAATTCTGTTGCTCCTCCCTGCTGGACCGCGTGTTGTCAGTTTTGCGAGCGGTCCAGTAGGACTAAGTAACTGTGTGTGTTATCGCGAGGAGACTTTGGTTGCAGTTCTTCCAGGTAAGCCAGCTCTAATTTCCTGAAATGGTTTGAGTTAAGAATTCCTGTATGTCCTTTGTCCATTTCATCTGTATTCTACTGTTGCCAGCCATTTATTTCCATATCTTTCAACGAGATTCAGCCACCTTCCCTCGAGTGAAGTACCGCCATGACAGTTCTTCTCAAAGTTGTTCGATGCTGTGTACTAAATCACCGTGCTTTTCCTTCTACATTGTGAAAAGATATTCAACATATGGTTGACTTTGTATTCCGTGCTAGATTATGGCAGGTTGTTTGCTTTTCATTCCTATTTAGATGACATGGAATGGCGTGCTTGCTGCTTTCAGTTGGCAATGTTTTGATTAGGAATACTGTATAGTTGTCCTGTGACTTGGAGGAGAATTTCGTCGTTCTGCCTCCAGTTTAGTGTTTTCTCGCTTGATTTCATTCGCTAAGGTATCCTACGTTTCTTACTACATTGTGATGAAATGATTACGGTATGTTTACTGTTGTATTTCTTGCTAGCTTGGAATTTATCCATTGCTTTTACCACATGTATGAATGACATAGGATACGGTTGTGTATGGGGATAAAGTCTTGGTATGTGGAATGATTTCACTGAAGTATGTATAGGGCTATTGCTGAATTTGGTTACCCTAATTTTGCAGTTTTTACTTTCACTCTTTACCTTTGTCGTAGTGTGTACTGTGAAATGCGAGGGGATTCCCAAGTTCATCTCACGATCGCAGATACCTGTTGTCCTTTGTTTTGGATTAATTGCGGTCTTTTGAGGGTGATTCCATACCTTTGCTTCAAGGGCAATAAGATCAAGGCAGTTCCCCTCAATTTTGCTTGATTTTCTCTTCTAAAGTACCGTTTTGTTACTGCAGAAGTATGGTTATGATATTGAGGAGGTATTTAATGCAATATTTGCTGATGTACTAGGAGCTTTTAGCTTGCTGTTGATTCTTCGTATATGCACATGAGTTGGATGTTAGGATGTCTCAAGAGTTTGGGCACTTTGCTTACATTTGAGATATTGCCCTTACCGTCGAATATACTCCTTGATTTTATCATACACGTTTTACAGGCAAACACTAAGATGTTACCAACTTTATTCTCAGCTCAGTAACTCTTTTTTATTTTGTTTTCACTGTATTTACAGTAGGCTTCATAGTTATTTCCACTATAGATGGTAGAGTTATTCTGGTCAAGTCAACTTTAAGGGGTTCCACTATACTGAATGTTCTTCTGTTGGGACACAGTTCCCCTTCTTTCTGAGATCATTTGTTATACATGCCATTACCGAATTCCATAGATCATTCTGCACGTGATGATATACTATTAAGGGATGGATTAGTACTAGATATGACCATCACTTTTATTGCCTAGACTTAATTTATGACACCCCTTGCCCCCACTGAGGTAATGCCTTCGTTTGACATCTGAGTTGATGATACAGGATATGTAGTATTCCTGATTTCAAAGAATTACTTACTTCCATAGATCATTCTGCATATGATATTATAGTTTTTTTAGGGATGAATTAGTACTAGATAGCAATATTTGATTTATGGGGCCACTTTCCCCTATCCAATTACAATTATTGGTTGAATTCTGAATTTCACATGGTTGTAACAGATAATTTAGTACTGGATAGCTGCATTATTTGTTTTGTATAGCCATAACCTATGGACTCCCCCCAAGAACTTTGGCTGATATCTAATATGATTCACGCTGCTCAATCATGGGTTTTACAATCTGTTATATATTATATAAATGTGTGATATAGGACTACTAAGCAATATTCGTTTGTTTTATCACCTTGAACTACCAAGTCCTATCACAGATTCCAGTTGTATAACACCTACGTTTATGGATCAGACTTGATTGTGCACCTCTGTGGACAGGATTAGTGGTCACCTACATGATAACAGAACCACTGATACCTGCCAATTCATGTGCTATATTGTATCTGGTATAACATCTTAAAATTATTTCCAAGACTCCTTAAGTTAGAGTTGAGTGAAGCAGGAGACAATATGTTGTGTAGTTTCATTAGTGCCTCATTGTAGACAGCATTGTAAACAATTCTGTGCAATCAACAATTCGTATAATAGAGACTAGCTTAGTACTGATAGCCCGCTACACGCGGGCTTCCCTAGCCCCAATTCAAAGATTGCATATCAGCCTTGGAAAGACTAACGCTGTGCCCCCATGAAAGTTGCTTGGTCTGGTCGCATAGGATCACAAGAAGGTGACGTCATGGGCCTCTGCGATGGAGCACGTGACTTTCGGCATTGCATTGTGCAAAAATCAAAGAGAAGTGCGAGAAAAATTTGTGCAAAAAATGCTCGGATAACTGCGCTAGGCTACGGGGCTTCTTGATTTTCTTCCTTTCCCTTTACTGCCCCGTAGCCTAGCGCAGGTATCCGAGCATTTTTTGCACACTTTTTTTTCGCAATTTTCTTTGATTTTTGCACAATGCAATGCCGAAAGTCACGTGCTCCATCCCACAGGCCCATGACGTCACCTTCGTGTGATCCTATGCGACCAGACCAAGCAACTTTCATGGGGGCACAGCGTTAGTCTCTATATACTAAGATGCCTATATGCTAATTTATGCCAGACCAATAACAGGGCTCGATTTGTACCACGTGATTCTCGAAGATCAAAGGGGCCTGCAGGTAGCGCGTGAAATTATCTATTCCTGCCGGGTGCGGGGGCTAGAGCTGAGATTTGTGTCGAGGGTCGAAGGAGGTGTTTTACTTTGTACATATGTTGAGATCCTAATTTTATCTGTTTTTTTTTGCCGAGATATTCGACTTTCTGTGAGACCCTACACGAGCCTTTGTTTGCCTCTATTGTTCTCCATTGTCATCGTCCGCAAAGTTGACCAGCTCCCAGTACCACACGTGCTCTCACAAACTGATGTCGATCCTCGCGGTATTGGAGAGGTGGTTACTTTTCCCTCAGGTGAGTAGCTGTTTTCGTGCCAAACGGGTTGATTCGTAGTTTGCAGTGATTCCTTCCACAGATGTATGCGTTGTCTATGGGTTTCAGCAACCTGTGGCCTTGATTTCAGCCAGATTGCACTGTTCTCCCTCGCGCGACTATCGGCATGACAGTTGAGTATTTGCCTCGAGGAGACTTTCTGTCTTTGCTGCAGGTGAGTTGTCGGTTTTGTTATACCTTCTAATTTGATGTATGTTCTAATGTGTTTTCTTCCTCGGATCTACGCATTTTTTAATTTCATCGGGTGTTTATTTCCAAATTGTCACCCGGTTTGCAATACCTTCCCGCGGGGGTATTTCGCCATGACAGTTTGCCACTTTAGGCAGTGTTTGCAAGGTGGAGATTTATGTAGTGAATTCGAGGAGAAATTTGTCGTCATTCGGCTAGATAAGTCTTTGGTTTATGTGTGAAAGTATCGGTTTATATTTGCCCCTTTATGTCCTTTCTTGATTGTATGCCTTTGCGAAGTTTATCTGAGATGTACCTATTTTGAGCAAATTCGCACGAGATTGCATGCATGGTATGTTGGTGGTGCCAGATTCGTTCAGGCCCTGTTGATTTTCGTCGCTAAATAGCCGTTGTTTTTCTACCAACGTCTGGTGGAATAGTTTTCCCATGCGTGCCGTCATGAGCGAGGGGTTTTCTCAGTGATTTTCATGTCGTTTTACTTTGAGGGGTTTTCCGAGATCAGTTTCATTTCAGACATAGCTATCACGGTGGGGTAGTAGATTCTGAAATTGTACATGCTATAAATCGCTGTGTAATCTACTACAATGTCCGTGACTTTTTAATAGTTGTAACCCAGTTCCGTGTTGCTTCTAGAATGAATACATTTGCGGGGTTTGCTAAGTGCCGTTTCTATCACTGGGGTACTGGATTGCTGCGAGAATTTGTGTTAATTATGCTCAAATATATACTCTGAAGTGTTTATATCGTACTTGCTAAGGATGTGTGGTATAATCCCTCTACCTTTTAAGTGTAAGTGAGTTTCGATTTTATTGTAAATGGTCGCATGAAATATGATATGTTCCTGACGTTATCTTACGATAGCAGTTCTTTTGTTTCCGAACAATACACATGACGGCATGTTCGTGGTTGAGGAGTTTCCACAGATGGGATTGTGCTGTTGGCATTGCAACTGAACTTCGATGCGTTTTTCTACATGGTAAGTCGCCTGATTTCTTTCAGAAGCTTCGAGTTGGTTTTACCAGTGCTTTTATCCTTAAATGTTTGTGTTTGATAGGTCTAAATATGGTGTAGCGGACTCTTTTCATGGAGATTCTCTCAGTTTGCCTCAGCGCTGTGTTACACATGCTATGTTCCAGTTCCATTGACTTTTCCTTCACAAATTCACTGTGATAGTGCTCTTATAGTTTGATGCAACTACTCACGAGTTATTACCAGTAATATTCCTTGCTGGACTGAGATTTAGTATTGTTACTGGTGCATAATTTAATGGCAGAAAATGACATATCATCACAGTCATCCTTAGGCATTAGCAAAAGTGTTGATTTTATTTCTCATTCGCCCATTTAACCGTGCAAGCATTTATATTGGAGAATGGTTACTGGTTTGCCACTAAGACGATATTTGTTAATGATGATTTGAGAGAGATTTAATAATTGTTTCTGGGGCGTTATCGGCAAGCCATTTCTCTTCAGATTCGCTTGATTTTCGCTACTAAATTTCCTCTGTGCCACTGCTAACGTTTACTTCTGCCTACTTCTGGTATTCATAAGATCCTAGAGTATTATACCCTGATATACTAGGAGGTTGTACCGTGCTCTTGCCATTTAGTTTAACTCATATGTAGGACTTCAGGATATCTCAGAAGTAGGCCGTTTTGTTTACGTTTTTAATGTTGCTATTCAATTCTAATTAGCCCTTAGCTTTTACCATACAGTCATTCCAATCTAAAGCTAAGCTGTTGTTCAATGTATTCTTTGCAGCATTGTAGCTAAATAGCTGTACAGTCCCATTTTGTTTCATTCCAATATAATTTGGAATGTTTTGTATATGTATTTAGTACCCCATACATGAGACATTACTCATTATATTACTCTATATATTACCTCTGTATTTAGATCTGGTTCATAGTTGTTTCAGTGTATATAGTAGTGTTATTTTTGTGTAGTCAAGGTGCATTGTCCTGTTATGATGACTGTGTATTTACTGGGAGAGATGCCCCTTTCAGTCTGAGATCACATGTTACAAATACCATGTCTGATTTCCATAGGTCATTCTGCACATGATGATATAGATTTCAGGACTGAGTAAGTAGTAGCTAGCAACATCATGTGTATTGTCCCCTTCATCCCCCCCCTCCAACTACTATTTTTTGTTAAAATCTGATTTCGTGATTCATGTTGTACAGTGTATCACCAATTCATGCTATAAGCACCTCTGCAGTTATTATATGAGGGTATAATATATATTATGTATGTGATAGTATTTTAATTCTATGAACATAAGCTATGATGTCCTCTGAGGTATTAAAATTGAATAGTTGCTAAGTTTTGATGCCTCTAGCACAATATTATATGAGATTGTAAGATAATAATATACCAAATGAAAGAGACAATCTTGCATTTAAATTTGTATGCAAACCTTTATCTATGACACAGTGTTAATGATTAGACTTTGTTTGTATCCACAAGTTGACAATTGAATATAGTAGTTAAATTAAAATGATGAAGATGATGATGATGATGATGATGATGATGATGATGATGATGATGATGTTTAGGAGTCAGTAAATTCAATCACCACATGTATTCATTTGTTAACTGTAATCCAGAGAGCTGTGTGGGTTATTTGTTTTAGGTCATACACAGTTATATATGCAGTAAAATTATATCATTGCATTTAGAGAGAAAATACACAAGACACTATTGTATAGAGTTTGACTAATTTAGTGTTATTTGATGGGAGATGATTAGTGGTTACAACCATCTGGTAATTTGCTACATTGTACTAGACTCCTTAGGTAAACCTTGATTTCCATGCATAAATTTACCTGTAATTTATGGTGTTTTAAGGGCTTAAGTAGAACAAGCTCTTGGCACAAATATCTATTTCATATTTTTACTCCGGATAGTAGGGACGGTTTTTCATGTCCATTGATATACAGCAACATATCAAGTAGAATATTCTATTGTATTGAGAAACATGTTGCAAGAGACAATATATTATATCTGTCCATTACCACATTGTAGGAGATTTTGGAAGATTAATGTTTACAACCAGATTACAGTTGCACTCATGTATTTCAATTTATCTACAATATTTAACCTGTTATATACTGCAAATTTCCCTACTACATTGTACTAGACTCCTTAGGTTATAATTGATTTCTATGCATAAGGATACATGTGATTGTGGTATTTTGAGGGATTAAGTAGTACATACTAGCAGCACACATAATCATTTCAGTAACCCTAATGAAAGTAGCGATGTAGGTTCTTGATTTTTATTGATACTCAGCTATACATGTATTATATTATTCGTATTCTATGGAGACACATGAAGTTATGCACAATATTTAATATAAATAACTTTACCCTATTACATTGTACTAGACCCTGTAGGCTACAAGTGATTCTCATGCGTAAGAATGCATTTGATTGTGGTATTTTAAGGAATTAGTATAGGGTATAACCACACATTTCATTACCTCAGTTTAATCCAAATAGCAGTGACAGCTATTCACTTTCATTTATACACAGCTGTATATGTAGTACATTATGTGTATTCTATGGACACACATGATGCTATGCACAATATGTTATATGCTATGCAACTCCATGGAATTTTACACACAATATAGTCCCTATTGATATGATGAAGACTAGCAGTTTTTTGATAGCCCGCTAGACGCGTGCTCCCCCTACCCCCAATCAAAGCTGGAGATTAGCCTTGGAAAGACTAACGCAGTCGCCCATTGAAGCAGCATGGTCCGCATTTTCGATGAGGATCACGGGAAGGTGACGTCATGTGCCTCTGCGATGGAGCACGTGACCATCAGCATTGCATTGGTCAAATCGAAAAAATTGCGAGAAAAAATTGTGCAAAAAATGCTCGGATACCTGCGCTAGGCTACGGGGCTGAATAAGAAGAGGAGGAAAGCCCCGTAGCCTAGCGCAGGTATCCGAGCATTTTTTGCACAAGTTTTTCTCGCAATTTTTTCGATTTGACCAATGCAATGCTGATGGTCACGTGCTCCATCGCAGAGGCACATGACGTCACCTTCCCGTGATCCTCATCGAAAATGCGGACCATGCTGCTTCAATGGGCGACTGTGTTAGTCTTTCCAAGGCTAATCTCCAGCTTTGATGTAGTCGGATTAATCACGTGACCCATCAATCATTCTTCATATATAAATTGTGATTACTGTAAATAGATTATTAGTTTTTGATTACGAGATTGCACTGTGAAGAAGTCTGTTTTCTGAACTATTCTCGTTCGGAACTTCGAATTGGTTATTCTTCGAAAACCATTATAAAAAGTGGTGTAGGACCCGTCGTTTTCCTGCCCTCTCAACGATCTTCATGACTTCGTCAGAAGAACTTCTGGGATTGATCAATGGCCTTGCTGGAGCCATTCGTGCGCAACATCAATCCTCAAAAGAACAATCTTCTCCAACGCAAGTTCAAATACAGGATTTGTCAAAAGCTGTTGCAGACTTATCTACCTCCGTGCGTTCTCAGTCCTCGCCGCCCGCTTCTACGTTACGTCTGCCTCCACTTTCTTTACCGGAATTTACAGGCGGTGAGTTTCTTGATCGTTTCCTGGATCAGCTTACGCAGGTTTTGTCTTCGTCCAACGTAGCTCCACGATTCTGGATTCCTTATCTCAAGCAGCAATGCCAGAAAGATTCCCGTGCCTTTGATATAATTTCATCGTATGAAACGCAACACAAGGCTGAAATTTCCGACAAAACTACCACTGACGAATTTCGCAAGCTTTACGATGCCTGTCTAAAGACTCTTCACAACCAGCGCGGCATTCCTGTTGACCAACAAATTCGAACTCTTCTTGCTACGTACTACTCAATGCGTCAAAACCCTTCCGAATCTGTCTCGAATTTTGCTCATCGTTTCCTGGAAACTCAGAACTCATTAGAAAAACTCATTCCTGGCATTCATTCTTCTTCTGATGGAAATCAAATGGAGCTAGTCCACGCCTTTAGCATGAAGTTGCGCCCAGAACTTGCCAAGTCCCTCATCAGTAGAGATCAACCGTTCCAGGATTTGTTGGCTGCAATCGATTGTGCTAAACGCCACGAAGCAATGATGGTTCCCGATTCATCATCCATGCCTGCAGAAGTGCTCTATTCCGCTCCGGGACGCTCTTCTTCACATAAGTCTACGAACTTTCACGGTAGGACAAATTCTGCAATATGTAGAAATTTTAATCGTTTCTCCCCTTCCCGTTGTGAGCTTCCCAATAATGTATGTAAGAATGGTTATTTGCATGAATGTAGTGTATGTCATACGTCTCAGTGTAAGGCTTTACACCATCGCATTCCCCCTACCCCTCAGTTTCAGAAGTTTTCTCATAATAAAGCTCACACTCAAGGTAGATTTTCTCGTGGCAACCCCTCCCCTACTACTGATACTCGTGCTAAGAGGAATGGTAATTCAACTCCTTCGTCTAACGTATCAGTTAATGTAGCTGAACCTTTAGATTCTGTTAAACATCTCATTACTGAATCTTTTGCTAGTTTACGTTCGGAGCTAACAACAAGCATTATGGCTGAAGTGGAAAAACGCCTTCCTGCACCCCCTTCCCACCCTGTTCCCTCGGGTAGCTCTGAGCAAGATCCCCTTTTTGGCATGCCAGCCGTTACACCTTCGGCCCCGTTCTCCTCTGTTTCGGCCCTCGATCTTGCGCATCGTAACATTTTGTGGACTTCCATCACCTCATGTGGTGTTTCCTTGCCCCTCCCTTTGGATAGTTGCTGCTCTGTTTCGTTGGTTAGTCAAACTCATGCGGAATTAGTTGCCAAAGCTAGCCCTACCCTTCTTTTCACCAAATTGGAGCAGCCTATCCCCGTGTCTGTCGCCGGGCCTTCTTCCGATTTACGGGCTGTGGGCACTATGCAGGTCCCTATCGTCTGGGAAAATGGTCGTCTTACCACGTTCACCATGCTTGTTGTTCCCCAATTATCGTGGCCTATTTTGTTTGGTCAGAATCATCTTCGCCAAACTGATGCTCATATTTATTCTAAAGCCCTCAAGGTTCATTTTGCAGCTCCGTCTATGAATTTTACTGTAACATGTTATGATTCTAGTCCTTTATCTGGGTTTCCCACCGTTCACCCTCGTGGTGCGCCGCAAGCTTCTGCCGCTAATGTTACTTGTTTACTCACTCCCATGCCATCCTTCTCCAGCAGCATTGCTCACGAGGGCAAACTCCAGTTCTCTCAGGGTTTTACTGTTCTTACTGTGTGTTTACTTATTACCGGTTCACTTCTCAGTTCACCCCTTTTTTCTGAGCCCTTATGGCTGGAGGGCACTACCTTTTCTCCTCGTGTACATGTTCTCAGCGGCCCTTTTAACCTTCAGTCAATTCAGCAGTTTTCACCTACTGGGGATTTCCTATGTTCCCTTTATTCTACTCCTTCTCTGTTCTCTTCTAGTGAAAGACATAGTTTTTCTGTTTCATCTTCAAATCTTTTGTGCCACGCAGTTTTTCTTTCTACAGGGTCTCCTAGCTCTACAGACGATATAGCTTCTGGCCGTCTCTTTACTACAAACATTCTCATTCATTCTGAAAAGGGCACCGCCTACCTCCCTCATGATATGGCCTTCAGCTCCATTCGTTCTCAAACACCAGATGACCTCTTAACCTATAAGGATGCTTCTACTTACACAGCTCATCATCTTGCCGAATCGTGGCATTCTTGTCTTCTCTCAGACGGTCCATTATCATTTACAGGAGCCTTTGATCCTGTGGTAACCATGCCTACTGACGTCTCTATGACAAATTCTTCTCGTATTCTGTCTCCATTTCTTGATCAACAGCACTCTGACATGACAGTTCAAGACAACTCGTTTCCACCCACCCAGGATTATTCCATTACCAGTTCATCACTTGAGTTTTTACCATTACTTGTTGATTCTTTAGGGCTGGACACGCCAGCTTCTGCTTATGCTCCCGACATTTCGAGCGATCACTTGCGTCCGTCAGAGGACCTTGTAGTTGAACCCCTTCAACCTCTTCCTTCACAGCCTTCCCATTCTGATGCTCTACCTGAATTGTCCTCCCTCGCTAAAGAATTTGGGAAATACCTGACTTCTCTCCCGTCCAGATCTGCCATCTCCTCGCAAGCCTGCGAATATATCTATGACCGTTTTCCAGAAGCACAACATCTCCTGGCTACACATGGTAGACTTCGCGGACTAGTCAACGCCTTTCCATACCTCCAGCTTGATGGTGGTATACCTGGTGGCACCTATATTCTATCTGTCAATTCTGAACTTATTGAAAAATTGATCTAGTTATTTTTGTTAGCACACATGTAAAAAAATGTATACATTCGTCTCCATTTTTTTTTGGTAGGTAGGGTAGACTAGCATAGGGCTCAAATCTTGATTGGACGAGAGAGTTTGTAAAGTCACGTGCCAATTTTCAGCGAGAGACCAATGATGATCTTCGAAAGTGTAAACAAATCGAATTTTTTGCAAAATTTAGGCCATTTTTACTAGCCCTTACTTAAAAAATGCGGTGTAAAATCTGTTACAGAATTTTCAAAATCCAAATTATCAGACAAATTTATAGATAAATTCCGCAAAAAACTGCCGTGGACGTCGTCTTTTTTAGGCCCTTGTTTTTGCAATACAGCCTCCCAAAAATCGAGGTATATTTTGGCTTAAATCTAGTCTACTTCTCGCAATAATTTCCTTCATATAAAATCAAAACTAATGTGTTTTGTTTATCTAAGCATTGCAAAATAGATACTAGATACTTGAGGTGTTCATAAGCTGCACATAAAAGAAACGTGTAAGGCCTCATCGATTAGATCAACATAAGATTACGCACTAATGCTGAATGGTCAAAATAGTTGTAAACAAGTCTTGAACTTACTGGATCTATTTCTCTAATGGTGAATAATTCAATCCTTAAACTTCCCCATCAAAAGCCTTTGGCATTTATTTCGCATCTGTGCTCTTCAACTAGTGCTCTGAACTTGTCTGATTGTCTGAGCTCACGTCAGCAACACCTCTGCGATAGAGGCTTGGACCCTGGCTTCATTCGCGGGAAAAAGTGGGCGGTGTAACGCAATACGAACAAACGTAAACAAGCAAATGAACAAAGAAAAGTTGTAGCAAATATGGGTAAATTTGGAAAGTCTTGTGCAAACGCTCTACACAAGGAATGGAACTCTACTTCTAGACACATGATAAACCTTCATGGAAAAATTGGGAGAAGTAGCATATTTTTCAAAGCTTTCCAGCAGAAGATAAAATACAAGCCGAGGGACACATTTTGCTCCGACTGCGTGCGTTCCTGTTTAAGAAAACGTTCATACACATCCAAACTGCCAGAAAATTATACAAGTCTATCTTCATATGCCAAGGTATGCCGATAATCATAAGCGTAGGAGGACTAGAAATTTAGGGGGCTGTAACATTTATGCCCGAATAAATAAAGTGAAGTCAGAAAAGTCGCCCGAATTTCATATGAATTCTGGTTCTCAAGGGGCCTTCCTTTAAAAAGAAAAAATACATATACGAGGTAAAATACAACTCTATACAATAGCACAAAACGTAAAGAGAAAAATAAATGGTGCTATGCGACCATGGCTTCTAGATACTCCTTAAAAGTTGGAAAGGCATTAACTTCTCTACAGTCATCAGGCAGTGACTTCCAAATCTTAGCGCCCCTGTATGCAAGGCTGTTTTACCCAAATTTCGTTTTCATTATTGGGAGCCTTAGATTTAAATTGGAATTACGAAGCATTCTGTTCGTCACTGTAGATATGATATTGAAGAGACTGGACAAATATGATTTTTTGAAAAATACTTAAAAATAATACAAAATGCACATATGCAAAACAGGGAAATTATAACGTACGCTTCGCTGGAGGTAGTGTCTCTAAGGTGCAAAACTAGCCTTTACTATCACTTTTCGGGACAAGTTTTTGTCATTTGAGTTTTTAATTTACAATTGAAAATTAATGTTAAAAAATAATGTGTTAAAAATAACTGCTTTCGATTTGATTGGATCTTGCTCCTCTGTGCCTCCATGCAGTTAGATGCTTAACATAAAGCTCAAATTATAAATCTAGATAATTTGCGCTCAATTGAAGGAAAATAATTTTCTGCAGCTGCAGAATGCTGTCTCAGAGTTGGACTCCAGCGAATCATCTTCACAACTTAGTGGAACATCATCAGATACCTTGATGTCCTGTGATAGTGATGAAGCAACAGAATCTTCACAGAATGAGAAGAATGTGCTTCCATTTGAGCAAGCTGAAGTTGGAGGACAAGTTTTCTACCTCGTGCCGAAGGAGCTCATTCAATACCTCCCAAGTTCTGGAGTAGAGGTTCAGATTCTGGATGAAGTTGGTCCAGTTGAGATTGGTGACAATTACATGTATATCCATGTAGCCCTTTTTGAAAAAATTAGGAAATTACTGTCTTCAAGTATTGACCTGCGGCAAGAGGTTGGTCTTCTAAAAGATCTGCTTTGGGACCGTTATGGTAGCGGAGACACACAACCGCCGTTCGATCCTAGATTACTTAAAAAGCTCTGCAATGATGCAGGTGCAAGCAAGCTATTCAATGCAATTCTTTATGCCATGTCCACTAACGATCAGGTAGCAGGTAGGATGCATTTGAATGAAAAGAAAGCTGTCACCATAATTTATATGCTTGTGTTTGGCCAATCGCAAAAGGCCAATTGGTTCCAGAAAACATTATCAAGGCAAGTTGTGACAAAAGGCATTAGTGAGTCAGGTCTTGCACTTCTGAATAAAATTGGGGTTGGCATCTCAAAGTCTACTCAAAAGCGTGATTTTGCACAGATGTCCAAAAATCATGATATATTAGTGTCTCAATTTATCTCAGAAGCTTGTGCAAGTAAAGACCTTCTTGTCCTTATGATTGACGACTACACTAACATTCATGCCAAGCGTCGCCCAAACGATGAGATGACATCAACTGCACGTAGTATGGCTACCATTCTTTTAAAAAGGTTTCGGGGAATTCCAGCTATTCCAGCCTCGGCTGTAGACATCGACCCTCAAGGTATAAATTCAGAAGCACTTGCTCAGGCTGTAGCTGAAAATCTTTCGCAACTCTCAGCAACATATGCATCTGTGATGCCGTATTGGATTCGTTCGTCCTTCTTTGATCCTGAGATGGAAAGAAATAGAATTGAGGTAAAATGATTTGAAAGAATTTTTTATGCTTTTTTATCAAGATAACGTATATTGATGTATATATCGTGTATTGATCCAACTTATAGTTACGCTATCTTGTTAGTGGTTGTACTTTTGCTTACCTTGTTAACTTTTAAAATACTCATGACACCTCAATTCTATATCCAGGTACATGATTATCAAGAGTACCACTCAATAAAGTCAATGAGAAAAATGAAAGATTGTAGACTGGTTGACGAGCTGGCACTTCCATTAAAGAACTTCGAAAATTTCTTAGAGGCTGCTACCCATGCAAGCAACTGTGGTCTAAGCCAATACCTTTCTCACTTTCTTTGTCCTCAGCCTGGTGATTGGCCAGCTCAATTTTACATGAGACAGATCCAATACAATCTTCCACAAACTCATCTTCTTGTTTAAGAAACATATTTCCATTTATTGGGCCTTTACATATCCAGTTGAATGCCAGAGAGTGCGTGTGTCTTCTCAATATTGAATTCTTCAAAAAGGCATATTCTGCAATCTTTGGTGAAAGGAAATATCTTTCAAATAGACCTAAGGCATGGAGGATTTCTTTCCTTGAAGAGGTGCTTTATGGAGGATGGACTTTGATTAGGGATCAAGTCTATGTAGCATTCTCCAAATGCAAAGATCTCCATTACTTAACCCTTCTAAACCTTCTTGATAATTACTTGCCTTTATCTCTGTCAATATATTCGGTTATCTTTAAAAGCGGTAACACTGAACAGTACATAACGTCCGTTATGAGGTGCTGGGTAATGTTCTTTTGTTTCAAAAGGCATCACTACAACAAGGCACCATTGGTATGGCTGAGTAACCTGCTTTATTGGAAGAAACTTAATCACCCCCTTTTTCATACCATCATGAACCACCTGAATATATTTGATGAATATCCAGTTGAAAATTTCCATTCACTATTAAGAGCTCAGACAAGGCCCAATGACACCAGCGAACAACTACACCGGAAAGCAAGGGCCATTGATAATAGCAAAGCAATATTACTGGAATTCCAATCTATATTTTCTGCTCCAAAAAACTACACATTTAGCAGGTCACAGCTGCAGGAGCTGAAGTTGAGCGCTGCAAAGTTTCTCTGTCGTACTTTGAAAAGCATAAAGGATGCACCAAATAGTGCAAGGCAGACACAGCGACCTAGAGGAAAAGGAAAGAATGCAACTTACTGGATTTTGCCCATTCTATATGGAGAAAACATAGTATCCTCAAAAATTCTACCACTTGGTTTCCAATTTAGCAACAAGGAGCCAATATTAAACAGGTATGCACTAAAACAATAATGGCTATAATATCTGCAACCTTAGTTATGGTCTTGAGAAAGCTTTCTTTACATTATAAATTCATTCTTGGAATAGTCACCTTTTATCTGCAGAGCTATAAAATTATTAGAAAAGTATTTCAGTGATTGACTATATAAGGATCCAAAACCACTTTGCCAATTTTCCAAAAAATACATTCTAAATATTTATTGTAGACATAATTTCATATTAAACATGCAAAAAACATTTTGCAGACGATGCGATCTTCGTACCTGCATGGAACCTTCAACCAATACCAGTATGAAAATTCTCCATGGATGCGGGCACTCTTTCCACAAAGAATGCTTTCCTTCAGGCTATGGGATATGTTGCATTTGCAAAGATGCATTGATCACTGCTATATCACATCTGGCCAGCTCTGCAGAAGAAGCCATTTTCAATCCCAAGAGGTCAGAATCATCTGAAAATCGTGATGATGGATGTGAAGCAGACATTGATGACAATGAGGATGATGATGATGAAGAAGTTATCATATCAGAAAGCAATGTTTCCACTTCTATTGCAGATGCCCAGTTGCAGCTACAGCAAGAAGTTTTTAGTTGGGGACTTGTCCCAGGTCCAGATACATAGGAAGGGCTGAATTCCTAGGGGGCTCAAAAGGGGCGGAGCCTCCCTTGTTAAAATCATTGATCATTTTGGGGGGCTCAACCCCCCTAAAAATTCTTGAATTGCCCTTGCTTTTTAAAGTTGTCTGACCTTGCTTCCAAAGCATTTTCTATTGCTATGTCGATTATACTATATCAGTATTAACTTAGATTATCATATTTGAAATTTGAAAATATGGGCGTGGTCACAGCTAGGCCACACCAAAATGTGGGCGTGGTTGCACCTAGAGCCCTCCTTGTTAAAATTTTTGGAAATCACCACTGTATATAGGATGTAGATTTTGGCTGTAAAACATAAATTCATCGCTAGAAGACCCCTTCGTACGCGCTTAGCATTAAGGCACTAAGAATTCTATATACGTATTTGCGTAGTAAGATTGAGATCCAGTAATGAAAGATTTCCTGGGGTCTATTTACATGAAGTGGGAAAACTCACGAAAGTGAGCTGATCAGATCTGAGGTACAATGCGGCTACAGAAAATATCAAATGTAACCTACAATGTCTGCCAAAAGTCCTTGGAACACCCAAAAATAGCAACTGTCAGCCCCCTTCCCCCCGTTATACAATGTTGAATCGATAGCTGAAGCCCTTACCTACTTGGAAAGACATCATTTCTCCCTCCAGTGCTATTTGTATCACCTTGAAACAACATTGTTTTACGGGGGAGGGGATTTTGTTGTTCGTCTACAGCCTAAATCACAGGTAGTGGTCCAAGACGTTTGGCAGACATTGTACGTCTGGTACGCCACTGAATGAGGCCCATACCACCAAAGTATGATAGCCATTTTTCTCATATTTTCCTTTCCGTATAGCTATGCAATTTCCTGTCTTACCTCCTAAACTTGACCTTGAAATTCCATTTGCAATGCTTTAAGCACAAAATATTCTGTGCTTTAAGGCATCAATTTTGAGCTTTCAGACATTGTCCATTCAAAGATGATAAACTGGTTTGGCGCCAGAATTATTTGCACATGGTTGGAAGGGAATATTCCAGTCCATCAAAGTTCGGTAACCTAGCTGATAAACCGTAAAACGAAAAAACAGATTTTCCTTTGCCTCTGAAATCTTTAGCTTACCGATTTTCTTACAATATGTGTGCAGCTGGAATATTGCTTCGCTTCCATGATAGCAATATTCTTCTCTTCCACATTACTGTGTAAATGAACGCGACAATTTTTCCCGCGAATGAAGCCAGGGTCCAAGCCTCTATCGCAGAGGTGTTGCTGACGTGAGCTCAGACAATCAGACAAGTTCAGAGCACTAGTTGAAGAGCACAGATGCGAAATAAATGCCAAAGGCTTTTGATGGGGAAGTTTAAGGATTGAATTATTCACCATTAGAGAAATAGATCCAGTAAGTTCAAGACTTGTTTACAACTATTTTGACCATTCAGCATTAGTGCGTAATCTTATGTTGATCTAATCGATGAGGCCTTACACGTTTCTTTTATGTGTAGCTTATGAACACCTCAAGTATCTAGTATCTATTTTGCAATGCTTAGATAAACAAAACACATTAGTTTTGATTTTATATGAAGGAAATTATTGCGAGAAGTAGACTAGATTTAAGCCAAAATATACCTCGATTTTTGGGAGGCTGTATTGCAAAAACAAGGGCCTAAAAAAGACGACTTCCACGGCAGTTTTTTGCGGAATTTATCTATAAATTTGTCTGATAATTTGGATTTTGAAAATTCTGTAACAGATTTTACACCGCATTTTTTAAGTAAGGGCTAGTAAAAATGGCCTAAATTTTGCAAAAAATTCGATTTGTTTACACTTTCGAAGATCATCATTGGTCTCTCGCTGAAAATTGGCACGTGACTTTACAAACTCTCTCGTCCAATCAAGATTTGAGCCCTATGCTGGGTAGACTGTAGTCGGATTAATCACGTGACCCATCAATCATTCTTCATATATAAATTGTGATTACTGTAAATAGATTATTAGTTTTTGATTACGAGATTGCACTGTGAAGAAGTCTGTTTTCTGAACTATTCTCGTTCGGAACTTCGAATTGGTTATTCTTCGAAAACCATTACATTGATTGGGGGTAGGGGGAGCACGCGTCTAGCGGGCTATCAAAAAACTGCTTGCTGTATCTAATGTTGCAAAGTATAGTGCAGCTCCTACTCAAGCACATTGGAATGCTGCAAAATGAGTTTTACGTTACCTTAAAGGGACTAAGAATTTTGCACTGTGGTATTACCAAACTGACGAACAAGTAAGTGGTTATTCTGATGCTCATTTCGCTCGTACTGTTGATGATCGTCATTCTGTTCTGGCTATGATTTTATGTTAGGAAGTGGAGAAATCAGTTGGTATATTGGAAAGCAAAAATGTGTGAGTACATCTACAGCACAAGCAGAATATATCATGTTAAGTCATGCAACTAAGGAAGCAATATTCCTACATCAGTTGTTTTCAGAATTCAATGACTCTGATTATAGTGCTATATGCATAAATGAAGACAATCAAGCTACTCTTGCTATTGTGTGAAACCCTGTGTTTCATTCAAAAGTAAAACATATTGATTTGAGTTATCATTTAACAAGAGAAGCAGGTGCAAATGGAAACATTCAACTACAGTACTGTAGCACAAATGATATATACGCGGATGTGCTAACAAAGCCATTGACTTCAAAGCGTTTTAATGGTATGCTGGATAAACTAGGACTTTCCTTCATTAAAGCCTAGTGGGAGACTGTTGTTATTGAGACTTTAATGAACCCCCATCCAGAAAGATTATCGAACAATGACCTTTGAACTGTCATTCTATTATGATCATTCGATTCCGTTCTACTGTAATGTACACGACGTAAGTTTTGTTATGTTCAGTTACGAATGCGTTTTTAATGTTATCTAACTCTGCTATCTAACAGCTAAAAGGTATACACTAGAAATTTCCTATTCAGTCCTTTTTTCTGTGTTTCAATTCCAAGGTAGAAAATCTCTCTTTGATTTTAACCAAGTGTTCATCAAGAACTTTTCCTGTTGGACTACAGTTTGTCTGGGCTGAAAATGGTACCACAAGCCCAACCTCCCATTTTCTTTCCCAGTGATTTCAACGTAGATCCCATGTCCTGTGTCTGCCTTCAAAAATTGATTTAGCAGTTTTGATAAGTCAACTGGTACATGTCCTACAAGAGTGAGAGTAGATGAGTCTTCCTCTGACCTTTTGAAAATACCAATAGAGTATTTGCATAATCTAACGCTTCTCTTCGTTCATCTGGCTTTGGTATCAGAACTTGTCCAGTTAACGATGTCTAAATACTTTTGTAAACATCATGTCCACGAATAACTTATAAGCGCCCAGCACCTATTAAGAGCCCACTTTGAATAAGCGCCCAGGCAAAAAACTCAAGAAGTCAATAAGTGCCCAGGGTGCTAGTTCGCATTTTTTTCAGTATTCACAGCTCACCCTTCCTAGATTGTATATTAGGCACCCACGGAGGATGACTCTCACCCCCAAAAAATCATCATTAGTCACCATTAGTGCAGTAACAGTCCTCAAGGGAGTGCTTTCTCAATAGCACCTGTAGGTTTCAAAGCACTGTCTTACTTTACTTCTATATTTGTCCCTCCCCACCCCTGAGACATAGGTATTTGTTTGCTAAGTTGTTGTGAAAATTCTGCAAAATGTAGCATAGGTTCCAAATCTTTGATTGGCTAAGAGCTCTGCTCACATTTAAATTCTCCATACCATTTTAGCCAATTAGAGCCCGCAATTCTATCAACAAATGCCCTTCACAGATAAATTTAGGCCTATTTTGGTGATTTTCACTACCCATCAGAAAAAAAAATCTGGTGTAAAATGTGCTTTGAGATATTCCACATTTTCTTTCAACAATGAATACTTTGATAAATTTAGCACAAAACTGCCGTTCTACTCAATCAAAATGTGTCCGCGATTACAAGTCATGGGTTCGTGTAATTGGTCGCTATCATCACCCCCATGTTGAGGAGAGGAGGGAGGTGGAACAAAGTCATCTTTTAAATTTCTATTAGCTATAAGCCCTTGAAACTTATCAAAGTAAGTACTCACTATATGGCGTAAAGTCCCCTCTTTAGATATTCTATCTTATAAAGCTAATTGCTACTGCAACTGTCTCACGATTGCATTTAGGCCTATTTCGTCTAATTTTACCACCCTCCAGGCAAGAATAATTGTGCAAAGTGCTCTACAAATAGCATCCAATGTTCCCAAACATGGAGAAAGACGATAAATTCCTTCAAATACTGCCAGTTTACTCGTTACATATCATTCCACGATCGTAAGCTACTAGACATTGAAGCTGGATCTAAGAATGGTGTGAGGAGAAAGTATGCTTTTGTGAGGTTACAAGCTAAGCTATGTATAAATCAAAATAAGCTATGTATAAATGGAAACTCACCATATTGCTTAATCACATCATCTTCACATACGACTTGTAACCGTAGCCCCAAAATGTAATTTTGTCCAAACAAGACATTGAATTTCCTCAAAATAATTGACTCATAGTACCTGCATTTCAGCTACACCATTTAGATCTCATCTACTTCACACAGAGCTCTTAAATCATACTTTCTAGATGCTGCTTCTCCTTTGAGTAACTTTTCTTTACTTTGCTGATTTATAAATGAAAAGTTTCTTTTCATTGGTAGGGCAGCACTGAAGCCATTCGTGTATAAAACAACGGGCTGGAAAATCATGTACAGATTGTTTTGATGTACTTGCGAACTTTTTACTTGTCTCTCTTTAAACATTTGAAGGTTTTCAGCTTGAACCAATATAATGAACAGTTTTACAATTTTCCAAGGAAAAGTGCAGTGTTGGGTTTTTAAGAATAGTAGTAATGATCTCATGGCCCCAAAAGTTTTGGCAAATAGTGATGATAATCGAAAGAGCATGGCTTGCGTGGTGAAAGGACATGTAACACCAGAAAGGATGAAAACTGAACTTGAAGGATAGGAGCCAACAGTACTTAAATGAGACTTTTTAGAAATGCTTTTAATGAATTTGATCATTACCAACTGCTTTCCCTCTTTTCATTGCTCTATGTATTTCATCTTTCAAATGCTTTCTCCGGTGAGATGGTCTTCAAACTGTATCGTTTCTCTATCCCTATTCTCATCCCCATAAAGGTCTTTGATGCACTCCTCCCATCTTTTCATTATATCATCCTAATCTAGTAAGATCCTTACTTTTTTGTCTTTTATTAGGAGTGGGCTATACAAGACAAAAACCTTGAATTTCTTTTGCACCAAGTTCTTTGCATGTGGTTTGTTAGCAGGGGAAATGAAACAAACGACTTTTTGAAAAATTTAATTTTTGGAGGTTTGCACCTCAAAAAACTAAATGCAACCCTGAGAAAAAAGGGCAATTGTGTCAATTGTATGATGCAAGTCAAATGTGTATGTGTGACATCTTTTGCTTTATAGAGAGTTTACGAAACACGACGCATCGAGTCATGACGCACAGGGAAAGTCTGGGTCGAGAACAGCTAGCGTGTATTCCAATTTCCTGTTATGAAATGCTACGCCGCATTGAACTTTGGCGCTAAAATTCATTCGAGTGCGCGAAGATTTCAAAATGGAGGCCGAGTTATTTATCATGATGGAGGAGCAAATGATGGATGAGGAAGAATGTTTTTTTATACGACGTGGCTTAGTAAATGTTAATTTGCATTTAGAACTGCCATATTGGAAGTACGAACGATTTAGTTTGGATGATATGACAGATGAAGAATGTTGGGTAGAAATGCGCTTCAAGAAATATGATGTATACAGACTTGCTTGTGCGCTAAATCTCCCACATGTTTACCATTGCTACAACGGTCTGGTTGTAGATTCTGTTGAAGCTCTTTGTATTTGCTTACGGCGCTTTGCATATCCTTGTCGCTATGCAGATCTAGTTCCACGATTCGGTAGGCCAGTGCCACAATTGTGCATGATGTTCAACGTTGTTTTAGAGGACATTTATAACAAGTTCTCACATCTTTTGACCGATCTAAATCAGCCATGGCTTTCTAGAGAGAACCTCAAGTCATTTGCAAATGCTGTCCACAACAAAGGTGCTGCATTGGATAACTGCTGGGGGTTTGTGGATGGCACTGTTAGGCCTATATGTAAACCAAGCCAACATCAGCGTGAAGTTTACAATGGTCACAAAAGGGTTCATGCTCTAAAGTTCCAATCTGTTGTGGCTGCTAATGGTATGATAGCAAGTCTTTTCGGGCCTGTTGAAGGAAGAAGGCATGACAGTAGAATGCTTGCTATGTCTGGACTACTGGGGCAGTTAGAGGAGCACTCTTTTTCCCCTGATGGCCAGGCTCTCTGCATTTATGGTGACCCTGCATATCCACACCGTGTTCACCTTCAGCACCCTTTTGCAAGAAGAGCAGCTCTCAGTCCTGATGAAATGGCCTTTAATCAGTCCATGAGTCAAGTTAGAATAGCAGTTGAGTGGGTTTTTGGAGATATCATTACATATTTTAAGTTTTTGGATTTCAAAAAGAACCTAAAGATTGGTCTTAGTTCTGTGGGAAAGTTTTATATTGTCAGTGCTTTACTAAGGAATAGCTTAACATGCCTGTATGGTAACAACACTTCCCACTTCTTTGATATTGACCCTCCATCACTAGATGAATATTTCAGGCATAATGCTGTCCCTTAGAAGGGTACAAATGTGAAGGACATTGAGTTGATGCTCATTTACAAAACACAGAAAACAGTTTTTTTAAAAACTACCACTTTTACCAAGAAGTGTGCTATTGTCCACCTACCATCCACACATGAATGCTACCTTACATTTCTTTCTACACTTGAAAGAAATGAACTGTATTGAAAAATTGAATTTGCACATTTTGGGGCTCTTTGATGTCTCAATAGAGTCTTGAAAACACATTTAAGGGGCAATTGACTAGCTGTCTTTCTATGCATGTATGCAACAATTTAAAATTCATCCTGAGAACTACAAATGCATTATGAAATGGATAGTAAAGAAAGGGTTGATTTTTAGTCCAGGGTTCCAGATATGGATACCATACAGTAAGATTGCAAAACAGAACTTGAGCAGCAATTAATAATAAAAACCATTTACATAAACTTATCAAGAAGATTTTTCATAAGGTCTAGCATTAATTTGTTTTGTTCCCTCATTTGCTTTTGCAATTCCTGCTGCTCCTGTAGATGATGCTGCATCATTGTTATCATCTCATTGTCTCTCTTTGCTCTTGCTTCCCATTCCTTTTCTTTCATTTCCAACTCTCGTTTCTTTATATCCCATTCTCTTTCTTTCTCCTTTTCTTTCATTTCTAACTCTCTCTTCTTCAGTTCAATTTCCTCTCTCTTTAGGTTTAGTTCCTTTTCATTCTTCACTCTAAAGTATTCCAATACTTCCTTGTCACCATCATTTCTTTTCCTTTTCTTTCCACTTTCTTGACTCTCCCTTGCTCTTGTTTCAGCCAACCTCTCCATTGACCTCTTCCTTACAGATTCAGCAGTCTCCCTTTCCTTTTCAATTGCACTTTCGTCCCCCCTTGCTACTTCATGTTGTACTTCTTCCCCCCTTTCAATTATATCCCTAATAGCCATATCTAACTCTGTTGGCTCTGGAGGGGTGATAACACTAGCTCTCTCCTCTTGTGCCATCCTTCTTTTAAAACCCCTTTCCAACTTCAAATATCTGTCCCTAACTGCTCTCTGGTCAACCCAGAAACGTGGACTTCCCAATGTATTTAAACTACTAGCAATCCTGTCCCAACATTGGCCACGTTCCCGGGTACCAAGTTTAAAATGGAAGGGTTCCTCTACCACTATTTCCCTGCACAACAACACATCATGCTCACTGGTCCACATCATTTTTGGCCTGAGTAACAAAATAGCAGATGTAACACAATGAAAAAGACAACACTGTGGCTGAATATAAGATCATATGTACAGATGTCCTAAGCCATATTCACTATTAGAAGTAGTGTTTTTAGAACATATCAAATTCTCAAATATTACAAGAAATGCATTTGTAAGCTAGGACTGAAACTACAGTAAGTTAACATGCAAAACTTGTCACTGATTACTCCAGCATAATCAGCAACAAGTACAAATAATAGTCGGAACTTTCTGATTTCAATTACGAAAGCTGCAGAAAATAGTTTCAAAACTGGAGAAGTGACAGCATAGATACATTAATAAACATCTTTATAAAACAAAATTTCTAGTCAGTTCTTCAGTTTTAAGTACCAACGAACCAATTGGATATACACACAATACTTGAAGTTCACAAACTTTGTAGCACTCTGTTGGTTGGTCAGCTGGTTGCTTTGGTGCGCCATTTTGTTTGAAGCTCGATGGAATAAACCTACATATATGATAAAATAGGAAGGTTTAAAATATAAAAGTGGCACACCTTTGCATGAAGGTAAAGCCGAAGTAACGAAGATGAAGAGATATATATACTTTGACTTTATACTTACAAATAAAACACTTGCGTTGTTAAGATGACGTGGCTGTTCCAAATTCTCCGGTACAGAAATGTGGTTGACGCGCTGGGCTCCAAGAGGATGACGTGACCGCGCTCGTTCTAGACTCCTCTAGCTCTTCGTGACCTGATGCGTCGTGTTTCGTAAACTCTCTTATGTTTGTTGGGGTGCATAATCGACAATTGTAGCTATTCTGATGATATAAATACATTAACTTCCAAAGAGGACTAATTTTTGGTTTCCTTCACTTAACAAGTCCCAGTATATTGGACAATAGCTGACTTTCACATATTTGTTTGCTCTAAGAATATTCTAGTGCTTATTAGCAGAAAACACAGGAAATACAATTAAGTCAACAACAACTATGGCTTCAATACACTCTTTGTACTTTACTTAAATAGGTGCTGAAACACCATGCTGATCTCTGTAGCATTCTTCAATTTGAATACAGCTGACCTCCATGTGACTTTCCAGCCCCCAGTCAAACTACATGGAACTATCTGAATATATCTCACATCCTGTATGTCATCATGGCGAGGTCTTATTCAAAGAGATTGGTCTTCACCCTGCTGCACCAAGTGATCAACTCAAATGGTACCATCATTTTTATTGATAAAGAATCCGATCTACTATGTTCTCCCTGCACCATGATCCCAAACAACTGCAAGAGGCTGTTGATATTCATAGGACCTTCCTGACATTTCTGTGCTAAGTTCATTTCTGTTATTGTTGTCTGTCTACTATAATGTCCAAGATTTCCTCTTCTATGTTGAACAGTATGCCACTATCCTGCTCATCAGTTGCAAGCAGAAGAGCCATTTGTTCTGTCAAGTCTTCACTGGTCAAGTTGTTAATTGTGTTGGGACCTGGTCTTTCTTGGCTGTCCCTTCTGTGTGTTGCCTTTTGATATTGAATTTCCTGTCTCAGGAACATTTTGATGTCAGTGTCATTATATTTTGAGCACAATTGATTAAGTTGTGAGATACTGGTGATGGCACCACTATGTTCTTTGCATTTCTTCAAAATGACATCAACAAAATCATTTGCTCCTTGTTTCCTCAGTATTGAATCTTGAATGTCAAAATTTGCTTCTGTTTGTCAGTCCAAGGTCTCTCCATCTCATCCAGTATCTTATAATATGCTTCTTTGTTGTCCTACTGAGGTTCTTCTTTAGTAAATAGTGTCAAATCATCTCAGGTCTGCTTTGCTTTAAAAAAGCGATTTGAATCTGGGAGGCAAGTGCTCCAAAATGTGTAAGGTATCTCTATGTTACTAAATTCTCTGTCTTCAAATAGAAGTACACCCCCTTTCTCTACATCTGTGAGACATATATTTGGGCTAATGGCACATAATGGAAGACAAATATGTGGACAAAATCGTTTTTTACTTGGGGGCAAAATCCACAATTAGAAATTTTTTGAAAGTGTACCCATCAGGCTCACAACCTGCGCTTATCTATGGTCTTCCTAAAATGCACAAGATTAAGTCTTCAACTGAAATACCACCATTTCGACCCATTGTATCCTCCATCAATACCTATAATTATCGTCTAGCTAAATATCTTTGCACTCTTCTGAAACCTCATTTACCTACCACATATACTATTTCTGACACATTTTCTTTTGTCCAAGAACTCGGCACTATCAATCTTTCTAATAAATTCATGGTGTCTTTTGATGTTGCTAGCTTATTTACTAATATTCCCCTCAAGGAATCTATTGATCTCGCAGTTTCTTATATTACAGAAGGAAACGCTAGTCTCAGGTTCTCTAAAGCTGAACTTACTAAATTGTTTTCAATTGCTACTTCGCAAACCCATTTTCTTTTTAATGGAAAGGTGTTTGACCAAATAGATGGTGTTGCCATGGGCTCTCCACTTGCACCTGTGTTGGCTAATCTCTTCTTAGGACATTATGAAAATATCTGGCTTAACAAGTATCATGGTCCTTCTGTTCTTTTCTATAGACGCTATGTTGATGACACATTTTGTGTGTTCAACACTGAAAATGAAGCTTTATCCTTTTTTGAATTTCTTAACACACAGCATCCCAATATCAAATTTACGATGGAAAAGCAAGTTAATAAGATTTTGGCTTTCCTTGATGTCTGCATTGATAATAACGATCCGTCTTGTATCAAAACTTCAATGTATCATAAAAAGACTTTCACTGGATTACTTACTAACTTCTTCAGCTTTACCTCTTTTTCGTACAAAGTTGGGCTTATTCGCACTTTGGTGGATAGAGCTTACAAAATCAACAATTCTGTTCTTTCCTTTAATAAGGATGTCAAAAAGTTGACACATATATTTAAAAAGAATCAATTTCCTGAACATTTAATAAATAAAGTAGTTAGTACATATCTTGATAAAAATAATACTTCTGCATTATCTGATAACAATGACACAGTCTATTTTAGGCTACCATATCTTCCCTTTTCCAATTTTGCTCAACGAAAACTCCGTACATTGATCAAAACATATTGCAATAATTTAAAGATTAAACTAGTATTTTCTTCCTTTAAGATTAAAAACTTAATCAGGGTAAAAGACTTTGTGCCTAGATCGCTACGTTCTTGTGTTGTCTATAAATTTACTTGTGCGGAATGTAATTCCGTATATGTTGGTGAAACATCCCGACACATATCAACTCGTGTTCGTGAGCATCTTGTCTCAGATAAGAATTCTCATATATTTAAACATCTCCAAAGTTCTAATGCCTGTAAAAATGCTTGTAATGAGACCTGTTTTAAAGTTATAGATTCAGCTAGAACACACTATCAGCTGAAGATTAAAGAGGCTCTGCATATTATGTGGGAGGGACCCAGCCTTAATAAACAGGTTCAGCACTATAATTTCTCATTAGCTTTCTAACTCTTGTGTAACGGTTCTTGTTCTCTTCTTTTTTCGAATAGTTTTTTCGCTTGATCTTCGATTGACTTTACAACGCATATTCTATTAGTATTCATTGTTAATTTCAGTAACTGACGATGGATTTGAGTAAATCCGAAACATGTTTTACAAATTGAAATCAATTGTCGTGTTTTTTCGCATCATTTCTGACTTACTTATTGTGAGAAACTTTGGAAGAATATATATATATATATATATATATATATATATATATATATATATATATATATACACTCAAATTGCTCCGATGATAAAGAAATTTTTAAAGACATAAATTGACCCTGAAGAAAAAATTCCAACTCTTAAAACATTTCGGCACAAGCCTTCATCAGTTATCATGTGATCAGTGATAACTGATGAAGGCTTGTGCCGAAACATTTTAAGAGTTGGACTTCTTTCTTGAGGGTCTATATATATATTTATATATATATATATATATATATATATATATATATATATATATATAATATATATATATATATATATATATATATATATATATATATATATATATATATATTATATATATATATATATATATATATATATATATATATATATATATTTATTTGAACTTCATAAAGCAGGCAGCAAGAACTCTTTCAAGAAATAGGCATGATATTGGTTTTTAGGCGCTTTTTATTTTTTCAGTGCTGACTAGTTTCGGCCAATGGGCCATCTTCAGAGCCACTGAATATATTTTAAATGAGCATGTGCTTTTATAGATGTATAATCAATTAAAACTGAATTATGTGTTCATATGTTAGTAATTAAGAGTCATAATTTGTTCTTGGTATTCGTCAGAATGGTTGGTTTTCCTGTTGTTGTTGTGTTTATTTTGCTTGACGTCAAATGAGGGAGATCTTTGGAATCATCACTAGGTACGCGAATAAAGCTTATCTTCTTTTCCCATGGTTACTCTAACTTTGTTTTCACCAATAATGGAGGCATTGCCCCTGCTCCTTATGGGTCTGTTCACTTCATTGCCATCTAGGTTTCATCTGTGGATCTCGGGTAGTTTGAAGGTGTGTGTATTGACTCCATATGTATCTTGTTGGTATTCCTCGTGGATGTGTATTTTCTTGATTGTTTGTTCTTGTTTGTGTTGCTTTTAGATTAATTCATCTCATTTGATATCTTTCTTATATCTTATGTTGGCTTGGATGCTTCTTGGCTGAAAATTCTTTTTTGTTATTTGTACATTTTGGAGCTGAGTGTGTCGTTGTTGTTCTTTATGAATTATCAGTTGTTTGCTTTAGTTGTTGTATGTTGTGAGATTTTGTTGTGAGGTCTCCGCCATCTTGATTTCTGAAAGATGGTAAATGCGCAGGCGCGCATTGCCGCCATCTTGATAAAACAGAAGGCTTCGCGTGCTTGTGCTGGCAAGACGTTGGGAGTTTCCTTGGCTTAAGGAAAGTGATTTTTAGTTTTGTTTGATTGTTTGTACTACTGTGTACGTTTAACTAGTGTACTACTGTGTATGTAACTAGTTAAAATACTGTGAACTAACTGATTCGTTCAGTTAGTTGATTTTGTACTATTTAGTACGTTAGACTAGTAGGCCTATACAACTGTGTATATTACTAGTTGTTCTACTGAGAACGTTTATCACTAGTTTATTGTACATTACTGTTGTACAAGTAGTTTGTAGTGATAGTTTGTAATTGCTACTGCTACGGAACTGTCTGGGACAGTTTGTAGGTGGTGAAGGTGGTGACTAGGGGAGGTTGGAGGTCACCTCTATTAGTTATTTTTTAGTTTTATTTTTATTATAAAATTACACTGGTAATTTTCTACATTGTAATTTCTTTTAACTTCCTCATGTGATCGCGTTGAATGTTCTTGTGCTAAATTTTTCTTTTTCGTGGATTATGCTTCATGACTTTAGTGTTCTCTTCATGTCTATCCTTGGTGTTTAAACAAGCTTTGTGCTTCTTATTGGTGTTATGTCGATAGTTGTGTTTTGTTTGTCTTCACTGCTGACGTTTATTTCCTTCCTGCGTGTTTTTTTCTCTTCTAAGATTTCTTCTTGGTAGATGCTTCCTTTTGGCTTATCATAGTTAGCTGTAATGTATATGCACTTCCTATTCGTAAGAATGGGCCTACTAGTGTCTGCGATTCCTATTTTTATTTGCGCTTCCTATTCTTAAGAATGGGCCTATTGTATATATATATATATATATATATATATATATATATATATATATATATATATATATATATATATATATATATATATATATATATATATATATATATATATATATATATATATATATATAAGATCAAAAAATGCAGCATGAATCCAAGACAGTGTAGTTGAAGGATATGAAATGGAACATATACAAAATGATGTTTCAAGGAACCTTGTTAGCAACTCAGAACTGACACCATCTGGGTTTTTGACAGCATTTTTTGCCTTGCTGGGATGCCTGCAATCCCTTTGAAGTGTTTGAATAAAACTTTGGCCATTGTTCTTGCTACTGACATTTGTTGACTTTTAGGGTGACATTTTGTTTTGATGTTAGTAAAGTCATCAGTCATCAGGACTAGTAAATCGTTACTTCTTAGTGAATCATTGATGAATGCAGCAATTGATTTATCATGGCTTTTAGCTGATTTACAAAGCTGGCTGTATTTTGTTAGACATTGCTATAGCACTTTTGTTGAGAATGGTCAATCCAGGTTAACTGATGCCCCATAATACAACCTGGCTAGAGAGTACATTATGAAACCAGCTGGCCTTCTGAGACTGACGATACATCAACATATAAATAAGTGTACAATTTGCAATTCAGTTCTTGTAAGTAGCTTAGGTTGTAGTCACTTTAGTTTTGATGTCAGTGCCAGAGAAAGCCTGGTTTGTTCATCATTTGCAGATTGTGGCAATTCCCTACTTTTTCTTTAGCCTGATGACTCTTGATTTCCCCCATTGTATCCATCACAACCATCTCAAAATGATCAAGTGTACTTTCTATTGCCCATAGTTTCTTTGCTGCTGTATATATGACAAAAATAAAGGTAGATAACTAAGAGAAAAAGAGTAATCGCAACCACACCTTGAAATTTTAACCATAGTACAAGTCCTTGTTAAAAGAGGCATCATGCATTGAATACAGAACACAGGAAAGATCCATAGTAATGGGTCAAACTTCTTCATGTGTCATCTGCTCCAAGCAGGTTGACAGTCATGGACTTCCATTCCTCTCTGTTGTTTGCCAATCCCACACAATCACAATAATGTAGATACATCCAATCTTTGATGTTGTCCATCCACACCCAGAGGGGCATCATCATACATATGAAGATTGAGAATAACTGAAAGTTATAGGAAAAAGTGTATTGTATGATGTCTGTTGTATGGTTGATTAGGGACTTACTTCATTGTAATTTCGTGTGGATCAGCATATCCTTGATATTCATATTGCATTTGAATGCCATCAATTGGTTTGTCTTGGTGAATTGGAGTTAAGGTAGCATCCCTGAATGGGTCCAATTGCCTTTGTATTGGTGTTGAATGGTATGACGAAAGGTAGTACAATGTTTGATGTTTCTCTCTTTCAGCTAATATGTCAGTCTGGGATAAAGTTCTCATAGTGGAACAAATCGAATGGATAAGGGATGGGTCGTACCCCTTTACTATAAGACTGTGAAAAGTATCTTAAGGTGGAAATCTAGGTTCTCATCGTCTGAGATAATTCTGTGATATCGTAGGCCTGGGTTATACTTGATGCCTGTCTTATGGCTGAATGGGTGGAAAGATTGTGCATGTAATAAGGAGCATAATTCCATTTTGTTCCCGGGGGATCTGTAAAAAGTGTGTGGTGTTTTTAATGTAAGAGGCAATGTTTTGCACTACTGGTTTGAGGTAATGGTCTAGATATGTAGATAGATTGGCAGTGGGTGAACCACATCCAGAAACAATGGGAAATCCTGGTACATTTTTTGTATATTTTTGGAAGCAAGCATTTGAAAAAGGGGGGGGGGACATCAAGTTCAAAATGAAAGGTGTATTCAGTAAATGGATCTCATACTTAGATAAGAGTATGTTCACTTTGATAAGAGTGAATGTGACATGTCTGCATCTGAATGTGTGAAAGGGTATATATCTATGAACAAAAATAAAGGTAGGTAACTAAGAGAAAAAGAGTAATCACAAACATGTATGTTGTAAAGCGCAGGGACACCACATTTGCCGCATGATGTAACATTGCATCACCAGTGACAACATGTCACCTTGTGACTATGAGGGACCTTACCATTGATAGACTTGTTAAAACTACTCCGCAAATTACCCTTTTTAGCTTAGCTTACTTAGTATTTTCTTTAGATAGTAATTTTAGAGTGATCCGCGGTATATATTCTCAGCGTGTTAGAAAAGCAAGAACTAAAAAAATTGAAAGTGCAGAATTTAACATTGAATTGGGAGTGAGACAAGGAGATGTCCTATCACCACTTCTTTTCATAATAGTCATGGACAAGTGCATAAGAGATGTGAGGATTGGAGACATTGGGGAAAAAACTCAGGATGTGGCAAAAAGATGGTGGCACACCATGAATGAGAATGGCATGAAGATCAACACTCAGAGGGGTAAAACAGAAGGTTTGGTTCTATCTAGGAATAAGAGACATGAATGTGATTTACTCATAGAGCAAGACAAAGTTCATCAGGTAGCAAACTATACTTACCTAGGAGTAAATGTCAGAGAAACTAATTTGCAAGAAATAGAAATTAACAACAGGATTGCAATGTATAATAGCAATGTTGGACTGATGTACCCTTTGTTCCGAGATGTAAACATACCAAGAGAATGTAAAATAACTATTTATCATACTATACTGAAACCCATATTGCTGCACGGCTCAGATGTCTGGTCATTGACCACAAGAACAGAGTCAAAATTGCAAGCAGCAGAAATGTGAGTGCTGAGAATGATAAAAGGGGTTACATGAAAAGATAGACTTAGAAACACCACCATAAGAGCAAAATTACATGTACCACCATTGTTGGAAGAAATAGAACAAACTAGGTTGAGATGGTATGGGCATGTAATGAGGATGGAAGAAAACAGGAAGCCTAAGAGGTATTTAATCTGGAAGCCAGAAGAAAAGAGACCTGCGACCCTGCCTCGAAAGCAGTGGAAAGAAGGAGTGGAAGTGGCATTAGGCAATAGAGGGGTACCAGTGCAGGAGGTCGAAACTAATAAGAAATATGATGACAGATGGGACTGGAGGGGGTTTCTGAGAGGTTCACTGACTGACAGACAGTAGTGTCTACCAGACATATTGGTGAGAAAGGTGAGAAAGTAAGTTTTTATGCTGGTATTTAGTTAAGATAGATTGAGCTGAGCATTTGCTGTTGATGAGTGTCTTGTTTGGTTAAGAGAAAGACTTGTTGTTGCTGTTTACCTGCTGTCATTCAGGTTGTACGTTTTATAATGGTTTCCTTAGTTTCTTGCTGTTTTAAATCCTTTACCATTTAGGTAGACCATGCTAGAAGGTGGTTTAACATCTGCTACCATGGCCCAGGATAGCAGTTTTGTATGTGGTAGACTATTTTGAACTCATGGCTGTGAATTTATTGTCATTTTCCATATCAAGTCAATAGACTCTGCCTTCAGAATTTTGCATTACATTGTATTCAAGTTTGAGTTACGAACAATAGGACAATAGAACAATAGATTCAAGAGGTCAAAAACAAGTTGAAAGTAACTTCATGCAACTTTTCATATACACACAGATTGGTAAGTTCTGAAATATCCTAAGTGCATGCTATGTTTCTAATTTACAGAATTGATTTGTCTGACAATTTTTAGAAATATCTTTACTGAATGGAACTATTTGGGGTTCACACCACACCCCCAATAGCCACGCCTCTGTTGAAAATATCACAATAATACTTTCATCTATTTGAGAAAGCAGTCTAATGAATGTATTCTTAGAAGATTTTGGTTACAAGAAAGTCCCTCTTACATGATTTCTCTAATTTTTCTGTGATTTCTAGGTAAGCCTTTTCTCTCATATCTTGGTTTTTAAATCAGGTGATCTTTCATCGATTCGATCCTCTAACAGTACATTGGCTAGCAGCTGACTCTCCCTTCCAGTTTCGTTTTAAACGCTCTAGTTCACATTTTCATTGAATACACCTGGAGTTGTTCACTTTTCCTGAAACGCATGCACTTTGCCAACGTTTTGTAAGCATTCTCCTTTTGTTCAGCACACACAAGGGAGATCATCATTTGTGGTGGACATTTTTCAACATCTTGAATAATAGTCAGCAGGCACGAATGACAAAAAAGCTCAAAAGTGTTCACCGCACACTGGAGTTTCCTGCTGAGCATGCGGCCACAAATGACATTTTCCTAAGCAGGAAGCTCTAGTGTGCACCTGGCTTATGTCAAATGGCTGGATTTGAAGCTGGAATCTTCTTAGAAGTAGGTAGCATGAAGGCCAACAAAAGAAGGTTAAAGAAAACTGAAATATCATCATCCCACAAAGCCAGGCAATGAAGGAAGCAGCTCAAATTCAGCAAAACTGTTAAAGAACAGTAATCAAAAGATAAGGAAGGAACTACATATGCTGTTGAAGCCTTTGATTAAGTTTGTAGTACGACTGACACCATTATACTGGAGGAAAAACAGAAAAAAACTGAGGCTATCATAGCTATTAAGGGTATTTACTTAAAGGTCTCTATTCTAGTCAAAGTACTAGAGGTACTAGCTGGTCATTATCTTCTTAACTTCTTTAGCTGTTTTCTCAACTATAGTAATTTATCTGAGTGCACTTGGACAATGCATGCCATTTATTCATTTCTTCACCAAAACTGAAGATCTTTCTATCATATTGAAGGTGAAAGAGTAGACTTTGCAATAGTGGATTGCATGTTTTGATATCATTAATGACAGAAACTTCTGAGCCCTCAAAAAGTATTCAGACAACTTCAAAATAACATATTTGGACAATAGTCTGTTTTATGAACAATCTATGAAACCCGGTCAAAAGATTTTATGCATTCTACACTGTCTATGGATTCATTTGATATATAGGAAAGCAATATATGTTGTAGTGGGAGGAGATGGGGCATCACATCCACGGGGCATTATTTCACACTATAGCAACCACTTGGCATATGTAAATGTAGAGTCAATTTTCAGAATCTCAGTGTAATTTTACAGTACACAGCAGATTTTTGGCAAGATTTTTAACCTGCTCCGTAAAACCTGGTACTCACTGCGATATTAAGTGTTCTTAAGTGATCTTAAGTGTGTTGATCTACGTGAGTTTACCTTACAATCACAGTGAGTATGATGTGTGGGTTTAAATTTTTGGCTTTAAACACACTTAAGATCACACAAAAGTTAAACCCACAGATTAAACTGTTTTGATATGCGAGTGTAAAGGTCTGAAGAGCCGGAGAATGTTGATGATTTATTCTGTTGAATTTGTTATTAGAGACCCATTTTCTGACGTCAAAGCTGAAGTTCCTTGTTTCGCTAGTGATAGAACGAATGAAAAAAGTATTGCAAGTCAAAAACCTTAAACCTTTGCTATGGCTAGCCAGAAGAAAAGTCTCTTTTTGCTTGATGGAGATAAGCTTGCTGAATCGGTGAGAAACTACCCCATTTTATATGACAAATCACATCAAGCGTATAGAGAAAGTGATGCGGTCAGACATGCCTGGCAGGATGTTGCAATGGCCCTTGAATTTACAAGTGATGGAGAGTCTGCCCGACAGTATTTTGATGTTTTGAAGAAAAGATACCTGTGAAAGAGAGTTAATCTAAAGAAGGCCAACAAATCTGGCACATCAACTGCAGTAGTGCTTAAGGCTAAGAAGGACCTTGAGTATGGCGGCCCATCGCTATCATGTATTTTTTCCAATGATTTTATGTGATCAGTTTTATTCTAATTTCAGTCTAACTTACTATAACATAAAATAGAGATTGCTTTGAGTGATTTTCACTTCATTTAAATTTTAATTTGATTTAATTGCAATTTGGTTTTCATTCAAAACTGTTTTCAACAATATTTTAATTCACTGAAGAGCCCAGCGCTATCAACCTCCTTTTCACATTGAGGTTTGTTATTTTTTGGGTCAAGTGGGGTTAACTATCTTGAGAAAAATGGCTGGCACTTGCGGATGGAAGGATGACGATGCTCTGAGAATGGACTTGGAAAGGTACGTAAAACAATGTATGAAGCGAGCGGCGATCCTCGAGTTTCTAAAAAGAGATTACCAGGATTACCCTTGGAGCATTCCAACCCTAGATAGACGTTTGCGATATTTCAATATTAGCTACAGTGAATACGATACCCCATTAGAGACTATTTATGCTGCAGTACAGACCGAGCTGAATGGACCTGGCAGACTTCTTGGGTACCGTGCCTTAAATCAGAAGCTCAGAATACAACATGGTGTTAAAGTACCCAGGCATCTCGTCCACAACATTATGGCAGATTTAGACCAAGCTGGCCTGGATCGCAGGAATCTCAGAAAAAGGAAGAAACGAGCTAGAATTGATTTTGTCTCAAATGGTCCCTTATGGATGGTATCTTTGGATGGTCATGATAAGCTTTGCGGCTACCAGAATTCAATCTTCCCATTTGGGGTGTATGGCTGTTTGGATACATTTTCAAGGAAGCTGCTTTATATCTTCATAACTTATTCTAATTCAAACCCTCTTACTATTGGTAAGAAATATGTGGAGTTCCTTTATGAAGCTGGACTTCTTCCCAACTACCTGCGAGTAGACAAGGGCACAGAAACCGGCAAGATGGCAACCATTCATGCATACTTAACTGATAAACTAGGTGTTATGGAGGATGCAACAGATTCTGTTCTTTTTGGTCCATCAACATCAAATAAGATTGAACGTTGGTGGAGAGACCTTCATGAACGTTTAGAAAAATATTTTAAAGCCCAGCTATCTCATTTGATTGAGAGCAAGGAGTATGATCCTCATGATGAAGTTGAAAGGCAGCTTCTATTCTATGTTTTCAAGCCAGTAATTCAACAGGAATGTGGGCAGTTTGCAGACAACTGGAACTGCCATAGAATTCGGAGGCAGAAAAGTGAGTTACCAACTGGTATTCCTAATCATTTATTTGGATTTCCTGAAAGCTATGGAGGACAAAAGTGTGGCACAAGTGTAACAGCTGATAAGTTGAAAGAGGTTGCTGAATTTTCAGGCATTTTAGAGGCTCCTCCAGACATTACTGATCAAAGATTGGAACTGAAGTGCAGGCAGCTTATCCCAAATCCAGAGACAATACCACCTCATAGACTAAAACACATGTACTGTTTTCTTAAGCAGCAATACCTTCCACAACAGATAGTGTGAGACATTTCAGTTTGTTTTCTAAAAGTCATAGATGATATGAAAAACTGATCAGTAATAGTATAAATACAGATTTCCATTGGTTTTCTACAGCATACATATTATATACAGGGTTCATACATATACCACATGATATTTTTCCTGATTTTCTTTTGAAAATGAAGGTGTTTTGCTGACTGCATTTCAGAAATGTATCATATTTTTCTTGGCCAACCAGTGTTATGGTGCACCCCAACCAATCTTTCAAATCCAAGTATAGTAGTGATGCCAATGCTGTACTTAATTAGTATTGCAAGGAAATAAAAGCTGACTTGATTGTTTTGATGTGAGTATGCAATATGCACAGTTCTCTATTGGGCACCAAAAAACTTGTTTACATGGATGATAGAGATCCAGTTTTGTCCTGACTCAATGCAAGCTTCTTCAAAATTTCCTGACTTCTCACAACTGTCCTCAAAAATACAGTTTTCCCTGATTATTTCCGACCATATGAACCCTGTATATAGAACACATGTATACTAAAGTATTTTATGTTGGATGCTTAAGTGGTTAAGGTCAACATATTGCAAAAGTGATTGCAAATATGCTCAGTAAGAAAATCTTGAATGCCCAAGAAAGTTGTGTTCCCTGCACAAAAGTAAATTTCATCTCCATCTTTCAGCTCAGCAGTTGCAATTTCAGGGTCATAAAGGTTATACTCTGTACCCTGTAGGTCCAACAGCATCAACTTTCTACCCAAATGATCATATGTGAAATGAGAGAGACATTCTGCTTTCAAAAAAATCTCCTTGTCTTTATTATCACTTTGTGTTTGAAGCAGACATGTGCCATCATTGTTGACATACTTTTTGAAACATCCAGGGACAAATTCCTCAATTGTCACAGGAATACCTTGTTTTACACCATAGTATATCTTGTTGTACTGAAATGTTTTACCAAATTCTCTTGGACACCTCTTGCCAAACTGATAAGCCAGATTCCTAGCTACTGTGTGCATCTGTACTTGCTTGCGTGTATGCTCTTCAGCAGTCATGTTCATGGAACTCTCTATTGTTTTGATTGTTTCAGCCTTATACTCCTTTAATACCAATTTTGAAGAAGGGAGTTTGGGATGAGTGGAATAGGCATAAAATGCCTCACGGAATCCGCCAGATGCAAAATTCTGACAATCAAGTGTGAAGGTTATGCTTTCTTTCTTTATCCATGATCCAGAACCCAAGTCAAAGTCCTCCAGCTGGATCTGCTCTTGGTGTTGTTGAACTGGTTTAATCAACTTTCCAGCATTAAGTAAATCACCAATTGAGACTGACTTTGGAAAAGTGGATTTACTGGGGTCAAATTGTTCTTTCGGCCTGACTTGAGCCAGATCTTTATTGCTTCTACCTAAACTAGATTCTGAGTTTGTTGGAACAAACCGCACAAGAAAGACCTTTCTGCCCTTGAGCTGATCCATGTTTGTGCAAGATGGGCCACGATCAGAAGCCAGTATGTCACATGAATGTGGTAGTTCGTGGTAGAACTCCTCACATGCAGTCTTGATATTTTCGATATTCAGTTCGTCGTAGAAGGCTGCAAATGGGATAAAATCCCTTGTGTCCATTGGTTCAAACTTCTTCATACGGCCCGAAGGGGTTGCGGACATCCGCTGAACAAGAATGTCAGTGGGAACTCTACCAAACGTCTTCTTCGGTCCAAACAAATTCCCAACCCTCTTCAGTCCAAGTGTTTTCTCCAAGTTGCGCCATGAATCATTCCCTTTTCTCTTCATTGTCAAGGTCAGATTGGAGAAGAGAGAGGAAGTAACGTGTCCCCCGACAAACGTGCTGCTAGGAAGGAAAATGGCGCGAAATACAAACCTTTTTCTCAAACAAGCACCAAAAAGAGGTTGATAGCGCTGGGCTCTTCAGTGACTTGCGAAACCAAAAGTGTTGCTACAGGAGTCCAGGCTTCCTCGCTATTACTCTCATTTACATATAGTCCTGCTTCTTCCTGTAGTCTCATACATATTTGTACCACATCTGCTGTCGATCTACCAACTCGAATTCTGTCTTGGTGTTCATCAATCACTCCTATTTTCTCTGCCCATATTCTTAATCTTGACGCCATGATTCTTGCCAATATTCTACTTGCCATACTTAGGAGGCAAACACCTCTATAGTTGTTGCTATCATTTTGTTGCCCCTTCTTGAACAAAGGGACTACCAAACCAGTTTTTACCACTGATTCCCATTCATTCGGGTGATTGTTGGCCATATCTAGTATAACAGTACATACTGCCTGTTGGGTGGTTGTACTTGCATGTTTTATATACATTATCCTCACATTATCTAATCCTGGGGCCCCATCTTTGACTTTTGACCATTCTTCAAGTATTTCTGTGTGTGTTATTGGGCTGTTGAGCTTATCTGCCTCAACTCTTGCTGCTTCACTGTCTCTCATATCTGTAATCTTTTCTATTGCTTTGTTCCTCGTTTCCTCACTCTCCTCATTTTTATCTTTTGATACCTTTTTGAAGTGTAATGTGCACTATTGTGGAGTAAAATATTCCCTTGCTGATGCCATTTGTGAGTCTCTCAGTCCTAGCTTTTTTAATAGTTGATACATCTTCCCTACATTATTCTGTTGTTCAGCTTCTTGGCATTGGTCTATGATATGTTGCCACCATGTTCTTTCCCATCCTCTCAATTTGTTCCTAAATAGTTTCCTTCCACGTTTCCTGTCTGCTAGCTTCTCTTTAAGTGCAAGATCTTTCTGCTCTTTCTCTTCATCTGTTAGGCATTGCTTTGATGCCTCAATCAATGAAAATAACTCGCTACTAATCTCAGTGATCTTCCTGTGTTCTCCCAGTGCCTCTTCTTCGTGCCCTTCAAGCCATGGTGAATCCCTTCTCTTTGGCATCCTCCCCACTACATCTGTGGCTTCCTTTGTTATCATTTGACTTACATTAACCCACTTTGGTTCTTTTCCATCTTCTATCATTTTTTCCATGGCCTTCTCTGTCCTTCCTTTATAGTCTTCACACTTTTTGGGGTTTTTAACAGTAAATGATTGATGGATAACCTTTTATTACCTGTTGTCACTATTCTTGGTCTGGTCACTGTTCTTGTAAGTAGCTCTTTAGGCCAATGGTCTGAGAAACTGTTCTCTTTCACTGTTCTCATTTTCTTCACAATCCGATGCTGTTGCTCTTGTTTGATTAAAAATCGATCAAAGTCATACCATCGTCCATGGCCTTGGTGAAACCACGTCCCTCGATCAGGGTGGCTCATAAAGGAATTTGCCCAAGTCATACCATTCAATTCACACCATGCTATGAGGTCCTTTCCTGCTTCGTTATTGGGTCCACAACCATACATACCCCTAGCTCTTGTAGGGCTTGGCTTTTGTTCAAGTTTACCTACAGACGCGTTATGATCTCCTCCTATAATTAACCATTCATCATGTCTTGTCATTGCTATCTGTTCCTCAATTGCATGCCTATATTCATTGATTTCCTTCAGTCCGTAATGCCATAGTGGTTGATAAACTGACATTAGACGGTAGGTCTTGACAAGTACTGTCGTTGTTCTCTCTGTCCTCCAATGCTGACTTCCGCTTTCAAGACACAAATCTGTCCATATTCCAATAAATGCAATGACTGTTTTTCTGCTATGTATGATAACTGTCCTCTTTCCCTTGCTCCCCATCCAAAAGATACCATTATTGCTAGCTGTGATTTCTGTTAGCAACAAAATATCAACTTTGTTCATCCAGGCGTATTCTAATATTCGTTTCAATCTTCCTCTGTTATTCGCTGCAAATGATGTTTTCTGCACATTCCATGTCCACACCTTCATCTTTTTTGTATGTTGACTTATTACATAGTAGTGTAAAGGATACTCGATATAGATAGACTACTATTGAGTTTTAGATATGATGACTATCTAAGAATGAACAACAAATTTGTAAGGGACAGCATATAAACAACAAGGGAACAAAAGAATATGAACTGAACAAAACAAGGTAATATACCAGGGGTACCTACAGTCCTACATTACAGTGGGCAACTAGCCTATTTCCTTTCTTGGAACTTAGTTGATAGTTAACCCCATTTTGACTACAAACCCTGTAGGGACCAACCCACTTCTTGCTGAACTTCCACTTTTTGGGACAGAGTAACCAAACTGCTTGCCCAATCTCAAAGGGATTCCAGTTCTGCTGGCTCTTGTTATATTGACTAGACTGTCTATCCCTACCATCAACCAGCTTTCTCTGGGCAAGCTGATTAGATAACTGTATTACTTTTCTAAGTGTATGAGCATTATCTGATTGGCTACTAGGATTCCAAAAAGGTACTCCTAGCTCTACTTCGATGGGCAGTCTAGCTGGGCTTGATACAGAAACTTGCGAGAAACAATTGTGCAAAAAATGCTCGGATACCTGCGCTAGGCTACGGGGCAGTAAAGGGAAAGGAAGAAAATCAAGAAGCCCCGTAGCCTAGCGCAGGTATCCGAGCATTTTTTGCACAATTTTTTCTCGCAAGTTTCCTCGATTTGCACAATGCAAGGCAGAAAGTCATGTGCTCCATCGCAGAGGCCCATGATGTCACCTTCTTGTGATCCTATGCGACCAGACCAAGCAACTGTCATGGGGGCACAGAGTTAGTCTTTCCAAGGCTAATATGCAACTTTTGAACTGGGGCTAGGGAAGCCCGCGTGTAGCGGGCTATTAGTACTAAGCTATTAGATCACTACAAGTCCTGCACGAGGAAACTGAATACAGAGTAAGAGGGAGGGAAGAAAACAGCAATTCATGGCGACCATTATGAGGATTACGAGAAGGATGTGCTACATCTCCTATACACTTTAATATTTATCATTCAGCAGCAATAAGGCAAGCAGCAGAAGAACGCGAAAAAAGTACACAGAACAAAGGATTGAATATAGGTATAGAGTTTAGTTGGCACCCAGGGAATTCTCTACCACCGAAATCAACAAAGCAGGTGATAAAGAGCACAGAAAGAGGAACTTTTAGACTCACAGAAGCTTTATTTGCTGATGATACGACACTATATGGTGAAAAAGATGAAATGAGACAAGGCAAGGAAATTGTAAAATTAAGCATGAGAAATTGTGAAGAAAAGTGTCATGATGGCAAAGAAGAACATCTAGCACTAGGCACAGCAGCTGGAGGTGAAACACAAATGCTTGGGACATGGGTAGGTAGGAGACAAGATTTAAACCAAAGGAAAAAAAGGGGAAGACATGCTCTTATGACCATAAAGAAAAGATTGAAAAATTCCAAAGTAGCTAAGAAAATACAAGCAATGATTATTCAAGCCGTAGTTGAATCAATGATGACATTCAATTGTGGGACAGGGGCATGGCGGAAGAAAGAGATAAAAGAGATGCAAAAAATAGTAGGGTTATTGTTTTGTATGGATGAATAAGAAAAGGGGACCAGCTCTTAAGCAAATGGAAGAGAATAAAGTGAACATGTGGGGAGTGAGAAGAAGTCTTGGAGTCAGATCAATGGAAGACAAGATCGAGGAAAGAGTATTGAGAAGGATTGGCCATGTGCTAAGGATGGAAAACAATCATCCAACGAAATTGATAACACTCGGCTGGTATGTACCACCAGTGACACCGACACCACAGAGAAAGCCAAGACATGGAATGTTAGAATATTGGAGGAAGATATTCTATGATGCTGGATTAGATGCAGATTTAATTGAACATCTTGTATGTGACAGGTGAAAATGGAGGGAAATAATACATAAGAGGAAAAAGCATTTAGAGGAGTGGGAAGAAGAGAAATAAAAAATTCATGGAAACCAATATTCACAGATGTCAAGATCAGAAAGGAATAGGGAACGGCAAAGATCACTAGTATGTCAATGGGCTGAATGTAGGAAAACATTTAAATCAATCACAGGAAGAAAGAATCATGAAAAGATACATAGAAAGAACAGGCAGCAAGAAACAAAGTGTGAATGGTGTAATACTGCAATAGCAGAGAAAACATCGATAAGTGGCCACCAAAAATTTTCTACTGAGGCCCCGAAAGGAATTTGTCCACATTGTGCAGAGACAAAATCCATAGCAAACATGGCCCGTCATAGAAAATCCTGCAGACTTAGAAACAAAAGACAATATACGTTAACGGAAGAAGAAAGAGCGGTACAGAAAGATAAAAGAGAGAATGAGATAAAAGGGGACATGATAATTTGCGAACTTTGTAGTCAACCACATTCAAGAGCAAATATCAGTAGGCATAGGAGAATCTGTGAGGGGAAAGAGGCCAACATCGAGATGGGAAATCGGATGGCGGATTCCTAATAGGGAATGACAGCCTACGACGACGACGATGATGATGATGCTAGCCGAAGCATTGCAACCTCCCCGAGGTGGCAAGCTATAACCATCATGGGAAATCCGTGTTTGAAACAAATGCAATGCTAACCATTGTGCGAAGAGTAAAGGAGGAAATGCTAAGCATGTTCTACCTGACTGCAGCACTGTGGGGAGCTACTGCGGGCCTAGCCAGCCCCAGGAGTTCCATTATCAAATTGCTGGCAATATCCTGGGAATCCAGGAGACAAATAGACTGTAGAGTAAAAGTAAAGCTTCAAAATGATATTGAGAAAAATCCAGGTCCAGAAGTAGAAAAGGTGAGGAAGAGAAGGAGAGAAGAACTAAACAAACAATTCAAAATGCAGATTAATACAGGAAAGTAAAATACTCTACATGAATACAGAAAGAAACTAAATTGTATAGAGGGAGAAATTCAGAGGAACACTCTCAATAAGTAGACTAATCCACCAAAGAGCACACCTGGCAAGGCTAACAAAGCAACAGAGGGCCCGTTTGCACAACAGCATCTTGACTTTTGACTCAGACTCATGTGGGACTGTACTATCAGTATTGACAGACGTACATTGAAGAAGACAGCAGTCATTGAAAATGTAAAGATACCCTTGAGTGTGATGTTAGACATGATGTCCTCATATCACATTTAGAAATCTGATGTGTTGAAATAACACCCCCTAAGGCAACACCTCAGCTCGGCTAGTGCTCAATCTCCCCTGTGGCGTAGTAGCTCGCCGCATAGTGTTTCATAAACTCTCTAATGATAGTAGAAGGCAAAGTAATGTCATATTTTGAACTTCCTCTGTGACTCACTGGTACATCCATCAAAATCCTCTACAAAACATGCAACATCTTTTGATATATGTATACATTTGGCTTTTGGATCCCAAAGATGATACCCTTTGTTTATGGATTATCCAATGAAAGTTTCTTTTCACTGACATAGCATCCCACTGTCTTCTTTCTTGATTTGAAATGTGTAAATAGGCCGTACATCCAAAGATTTTGAAGTTAGAAACATCTGGTTTCTTTGCTTGCATTGAAGAATTGCCAAAATGCCAGTACTTTGAGCAAATGGCATTTCTCTGTGAGACAAGTGCCAACAAGGCAACTGAGAGCAATTTACCCTCTACAATTGACCCTTTGGGTAGTCCCTTTTCAGAGGACTCTGTGATTACACCACCAAGTCCAGGTAGCATTGGTGAGGTATTACAGAGACTCCAAGTAGGCTACCACCCCAACCAAATAGGAAAAGGAAGAGGGATTCTCAGGCTTCAGTATTGACACAGTCTTTAGCAGAATGTGATGCAATGCTGAAGAAATCCATGGAAGATGACAATGATGAAGATGCTCTTTATTGCCGCAGCTTAATCCCAATAATGAGAGAGCTGCCTAAGAAGCAAAAGAGGCTGGCTAAGATAAAAATTAGCCAACTTCTTTATGACATTCAATATGGAGATGAGTGATTATCTTCATATTGTGTGTGCTTGGCTGGTTTCTCAAATTGGTATTAATCAAGGCATTTAAAGGCATGCTGGAGAAATTACAGCACAAACATTTGATTATAAGTTTTCATTTTGATGATTAATTAGAGTATATATAATGGAATGCTTTCAACTGATTTGCCACTAAAACACCATTATAGAAAGTTGTGAGAGATATTCACATTGTCATCCTCCATGGTGCCCAAAACTACTCACTATCAGTATCACTACAAAACTAAAAGCCATTTATTAACTGAATAATTAAGTATAAATGTTTAAAATGGAAATCTGGCAGCATTGTGATCATGGAAATGTTCAATAGTTCATTAATTTCGTTGCATGTGATGAGTGAAACATTACTTCTTCCTTTTTCATTTGGTACTTAAGGAACACACATTTCTGGTCATTGCTCAACATACCTTAAATAGAACAAATTGATACCCTGTTCATAGCTTAGAGGGTTTCATGAATGTTCATTGCCCTAAGGTTTTGGTTGATATGTTCTCAATAAACCTAAATAGATTAAATTGCTACCCTATTCATATTGTAGAGTGTTTCAGGACTATTGATTATTCCAAGGTTTTGGTTGTTATGTTTTCAATACACCTAGATCAATACACCTAGAATAGATCAAAGTGATACCCTATTCATGATATAGAGGGTTTCATAAATATTCATTGCTCTCAGGCTTTGATTGGTGTATTGTCAAAATGCTGTGCCAGATACTGTGGACTAGTCAATAACTATACAGCAAGATGTTCATCAATAGATACCTGAAATGCCATTTGTCCTGCACGTGATAATGACATAAGTCAGTTTCAAGCCCTGTCTCTAGTTACTCTCAGTAGCTGCCAATCAAGTGATCCTGCTGTGGAACAGAAGTAGTTTCTGAAGTCATCTCGTACTTCTTTGGCGTCCCGAGAGTAATTGTTCGAACCCATTTGCGATATTTGTTGCAGTCCAGCACTATTTGCTTGTTCCTTACGCCAATCCCCAAGAGTTATTCCGAGTCTGGTATCTCTATCAATGTACGATGTTGGACACTAGTTATAGTTATTTTCATTATTCTGCGTACGTTTCTTCATCAAATAATTGTGCAATGCAACAACTGCTTTTGTTATCGATTTTACCTTCTCTGTCTTTGCTATAATTGGTCTACAAAATACTTTGAACCTTGACGTTGCAATACCAAATGTATTTTCAATAACTCTCCTTGCCCTCGAAAGTCTATAGTTGAATATCCTCTGTTCTATTGATTGATTTTGATTTGGATAGGGCTTCATCATATGGGGCTTTAGACCAAATGCATCATCAGCCACGAAAACAAATGGGTATAGTTTCGACGAATCCGGATTTATTTTCTCAGGTTTTGGAATATCTAATAAATTATTTTCGATAGCATGACCTAAATGGCTATTATTATAGACGCTCCCATCGCTCTGTCTACCAGAATCTCCGATATCTACCAATAAAAATTCGTATCTGGCATTACAAACGGCTAACAAAACGATACTGTGGGTCTTTTTGTAATTAAAGTACTCGGATCCACTGTTATGTGGGGCTTGCATGACAACATGTTTCCCATCTATTGCCCCCAGTGCATGTGGGAAGTTCCACCTGTTTTGAAACGTGGCTGCAATCTCTCTCCATTGAGCTTCTGTACTAGGGGGGTCAATAAATTTTAAATTCAACAAAGTGACCCACAGTGCATCACATGTCTCTGATAATACCCTGCCACTTGTTGTCGGGCTTATCCTATAGCTGGCTGCAATTGTGCACTGGGCATCTCCTGTCACCAAATACCTCAATGTAACAGCCAATATTTCACTTGGTCCAAGTGGATCTCGCATTACCGTACTCTTTTTTACAATAATAGGAGCAACGAAAGAAAGAAGTTCTTCAAATGTTGAAGGCAACATACGGAAGCACGTGAAAAAATATTCATGATCGTGAAGCCTCAAGTCTCTTACCAACATGTGGAATTCTCCCTTTTCCTGCCAATCTCTATACACTTTCCTTACCCAGTACCTTTTCTTTCTTTTCCTCTTTAGCTCTATTAGCTTCAAAATTAGTACTTTCTTTTTCACTAACAACAACCTTCGTGCATACACCATGTTCGATATTGCGCGCCAAAACTACGAATTTCGCTGTATCCAGAAAAGAGATCGCGGCGATTTCGCTACGAAATCAGAAAGCCTAGTGCGCATGCTCAAATTAATTTCTCTGCAAATTCGCGGCGAAATAGTCGCCCCGTGGAAATCAGCCTTAACGTGTATGGTGTACATTAGCATTACAACTGATTAACTTTCCTTGCACTTTTTCAGAACCAACCTCAACTCCAGAAGAATTCAACATCACGCAGTTCCCCTTTTCAAACAATACTGTGTTACCTCTTTTTGTGACCGCACTTATGAAATATAACTTCTTTCCCAATTCAGGTACATATAATACATCAACTAAGTCAGCTAGCTTGTACACAGCTGCTTTTACTTCATTCCATATATTCCCTTCTCCTTAAGGTTTAACCTAACAAATATTTCCAATCCTAACTAATTCTGGTGAAGACAATTATGGGTAGTTCACCGTTGAAGCTTTGCTGTTAGTCATGCTCTACAAAGCACCAGAATCCATGTACCACTGAGAAGCACTACCAGTATAAAATGACATTGGAAACAACACATGTTCCTTTTCATCATAAGCGTATGCATGCTGATGTGTTGGGTTGTTCTCTTTACATTTGCGACTTATCATTTGTTTTGGTTTATGACAATATGTTGCAAAATGCCCCTGTACACCACAGTTGTGCCACTTGTCCCTTTTTCCTCATACTGGTTTTACTACCTTATTTTCAGCTTTTTTTCCTGGTTTTCCTCTAAATTATACCATAGCTTTCTCAGTTCCATTACTTGCAGTGATTTTGCCTTTCCACTAATTTCTCTCGTGCAATAACCTAGCTACAAAAAATATCAATTGTAAAGGCCAAGTTCCATTCATTGAAAAGTGAGCGGGTGGATGCAAAAAGGAACATCCTTGGAAATAGAGCATACGCATTGTCCCCTCTGCATCCAAGTGTTTGTGGACACTAGCAGAAAAAACACGGTTACTGTATGCTTGAATGGTAAAATGTTTCCCTTCAAGTGCACCCAAGCAATTAGGGAAATTCCATAGCCTAATAAAGTCTTGAGCTATTTCCAGCCATTTGTCTTGAGTGCTGGGTGCAGATACATAACCCTTTTCGCATAGTACAGTCCATATAACACTTGCAGTTCAGAGTTGCCATATTGGCCTTTTTAAGGCCAAATTTCTCACTTGTGGCCTTTTTTCATGTTGATTTGCCTGAAAAAATAACATTTGGCCTGAGACTAAAATTTGGCCTTTTATGGCCTGTTTTCTCGAATATATCGAAATACGTTTTTTACTTTGTTTCTGGCCTTTGAACAGTTTTATTCAAACAGTGTATTCCAAGGATGGTAGAGCTGTTCAATTCGTCCATGTATGCAACAGAAGGAATAAATGAAGATGATGATGATGATGTGATGATGCAAGATGAATAGCTTGTGTGAAACTTTATTATTTTTGCTTCATGCTTTGTTTGTTATTACCTTTAAATTTGTTCTTGTTTATCTTTTATAATTGTTCAGTTGCTTTCAGCTCTCGAGGTTCATGATGTGTTTTCCTAATGTATATCTACGCATGCGCATAGCGATGCTTCATGACGTCATTTTAGTTTGGCCTATTTTTGACCAATTTGGCCACTTTTTTAAGCTGGTTTGGCCTGCTCGTTTCCAGACCATCTGGCAACCCAGTTGCAATTGCTTGATAGCTTGACGCAATAGTGAACTGGGCATCCCTGTGGCAAGTAGTGCTATGTAATCGTGAGGCGTTCAGCTGGGGATGTTGTTGGGTGCCTCTTTGTTGACTTCACAATAAAAGGGGTGATCCAAGACAGAAGTTACTTGAATTCCATGCAAGACATTTGAAAGTGTTTGAAAATATATTCTTCATCAAATAGTCTTAACTCGTGTACCAATCTTTGAATCTTGAAATCTTTGAAATTGTCTACCCATAGTTTGTAACCAGCAGCCGTCTTGCTTTGCTTAAGCCCGCCAGTAAATGGAAATGGTAGTACCTGCTCGCATAAACTCTGCTCATTGCTAAATCTCTGCCCACCCGTTCACGTTTTAATGAATGGAAATCAGCCTTTAGGTCTTCCGCTTTGGACTGCAAAGCAATACTCAGGTTGTTATATGAATCTGGAAGACTACATAATAATGCAGCAACTTGGTCTTCTTCAGTGACTGTTGCTCGCACTGATTCTAACTGCCCCACTATCAGTGTCATCCTGTTTATATGCTCAAGCATTGCATCGCTCTCTGCCATAGTTGCAGTAAAATATTTATTTCAGAGGAGAAGCTTATTCGCTAAAGACTTAACCTGATAGTGACTTTCAAGCTTATCTCAAGCATCTTTGGCTGTCTTTGATGAGCAAACAGGCGAAAGCTGTTCTGATAAACACATTGTGGTAAATGCCGTCCTGGCACGTTTATTGAATTTCTGAACTGTGGCCAGTGTAGTTCCATCGCCTGTCAGTTCTACTTCCTAACCACTTACAATTCCTCACACATCTCATTCCTCCAATATCATCTGGATTTTAAATTTCCAGTGATAGAGATTCTCTGCCATAAATTTCCCGATGTGTAATGATGCTCCACCCTCAGGTGCTGTAGCCGTCATGAATACAATGGTTGTCTGAAACCTATTGCACTGCTCCACTTACTTACTATACTTCATCTGTTCTCCTTTCCTGGGCCCATAACCTGTTATAGTCATTTGTAAATGAGCATAGGAAAATAGAAATCACATATGAATATAAAGCATACATCATGAACAAAATGAAATTTGAACAGACTAAGAATATAGAGGACATGACACATATGGGTATGTGACTAATTACATCATATACAGTTAAATCCCAGATAAAACTTCAATAGCGTCTTCTTTGTCAAGTGGAAATGATTCATTGTTGTTGCCACCAAAATCCTGAAGTAGTGAAAAGCTAAAGGCAGTATTTAATTCGCATCAAGGAGAACATCATGATAGGTTTGAGGGCTTTACCCTTGTAGACATTGATCTTCGTCAACAAGTAATTGCTGAGTCAAGTGTGGTCAAGGTGTGTAAAGATGGGACACTGTCCCTGAGTTGTGGTGGAAAATATGGCCTTGCTTCACTTTTATTCCTTGGTTGCTCGAATTATTATTCTAACTGTCAGATGAGCTTTCACTCTTCAAAGAGATGTGCACCATGGGTAGTTACCAAAGACAAGCCAGAGTCAAGTGGGCTTACTCCCTTTCAAGTAAATTACAGAGCAGTGTTGGCAATGAGACTTTTAGGGAGAGGGTTTGATGGTTTATGATTGCTTTGATGTGATCAACTTGCCTGCCAGCATGAGGTAAAAGACATATAGTAGTCTTTTAGCAAATATTTTGGATGCTAGTTCTAGAGTCACTGAAACAGCATGGATGATGCAGCTAGAGAGGTTGGAATGCAAGGCCAAGGTGAAGAAATGGCACTGGAAGCCACATGTATCGTTGATGGAACATGGCACAAACCTGGCTTTAGTTACCTTTCAGGTGTGGTTACTTGCATTGCAACCACAAACTACAAAGTTATTAATGTTGAAGACATGCAAAAGTATTGCAAAGAATGCCTTGAAGTAAAAAAGCTGCAGTTGCCCAAGGAGAAGGAGACAAAACTGAGTTTGGACCATGAGTGCAAGGCTGCCCAAGCTTGTTCACCAGCAGCAATGGAGGCTTCTGGTGTAAGAAAGATTTTTATGAGATCAGTAAAAATGAGAAAGCTACGAATTACTGGGTATGTAGGGGTTGGTGACAGAAAGAGTTTTGAAACAATAAAAAATGAGAAGCCAGTAGTATGAAAATTATGAAATATTACAGATTATGAAGTTTATGAAATAGTAAACAAGGAATGTGTTGGGCACATCCAAAAGAGAATGGAGACCAGTCTTAGAAATTGAAAAGGAAAAGTAGCAACAGAATCTTAAAAGATGGGAAAACTTGGTGGAAAAGGAAGGCTGGCTTTTAATGAAATAGATAAAGTGCAGCTGTACTATGGACTAGCTATTCGAAGAAACTTTGGTAACTTAGATGCCATGAAAAAACGATATTCTGCAATTGTGAGAGATAGACTATCAAGTGATGAAATGCCAAACTATAGTGAATGCCCTAATGGACCTACCTCTTGGTATGGATACGATAAAGACCCTTCTGTGTATATACATAATCAGCCTCTTCCAAAAGCTGTTGCTGGTTTTGTAAAGCCCATTTTTGACAGGCTGAAAGAGAATAAATTTATAGTTCGGTGCTTGGTTGGCTATACACAAACCTCATTGGAAAGTTGTAATAGTTTTTTTATGGAATATATGTCCAAAGACTATAGTTGTAGGCTCAGTTGCACTGAAAGTATGTTTAGCTTTAGCTGTTGTTATGTACAATGATGGGCACAGTAAGTTGTGTGACATTCTTACTGAACTTGGTATCTGTGTAGGAACAAAGTTTTTGATAGAGTTGAAGAGGACAGATAACATAAGAATTTATAAGGCTGGATATAAATCATCTGAGTGCCAAAAGAAGATCAAAAAAGCAAAGAGAAAAAACAGACATGCAGAGGAAGATGAAAATTTAAACCAAGAAGGAATTATGTATCAGTATGGTGCATTTTGATGTGAACCTGGTATATCATTGACTTCTTTTGTTATTTTCTGAAAATAAGATTTCTTAAGGGTACACATGGGAAAACCAGGATTCTGGGTATGTTTCTTGTTCGATTCTTATGAAATTTGATCAACAAGTAGGTAAAGCTTATTACATTACACAGAAGTATTTTTGGATAGCTATCATGGAAGGGATATGGGCATTGTTCATATTAATACTTCCATCAGCTAGAAATTAAAACTGATAATACTTCCATCATTAAAACTGAACTAATGTATTACTAGAGAAATTTTAGAAAAAGATCTTCTCTTTAAACATAGTACTTTTTAAGGTAAATAAGGTGACATATTTCAAATACGGATACGATTGATCATTCTCCCAATATCTTTGTTACCAAATTGACCAATCCCAGGACAATAGTGGTAGTTTCCATGGCAAGAATGATCTATTTTTAGAGAAATTGATTCTATTTGTCCATAGAGGACAAGGATACCTTGCTGTTCCCATATACTAAACTCAGGTATCTTTCAGATTCAATGATTTTTATAGTTAGGGGCCCCTCGTACATGTTGGGAACCAGAGCTGTGTGGTATAGGGTGCACCCACAGGTGGCGGATAGTGGAAGGGCCTTCATATATGGAGGTTAGCTGCGAATAAGGCCTAACCAAATAAGCAGTTGTGGACCAACAGAGGTAGGTCTACACAGGCGAGAGGAGCCAACAGGTGACACTGATGACGTAATCAAAACTCTCATAACCCAATGACGGACCTGTGACAAGGCAAGAGTGGCTGCCTTTAAAGGCTGGTTCACATATAGCCATAACTGCCGGCGAGTGCCGCTGGCACAGCTGCTACGGTATGCCGCAGGCAGGTTATCCCTTATATGAACACTTTGTCCCCGACAACCAGTGGCAGCCTGCCGTACCTTGACTAAAGTTGAGCTTTGTTCAACTTTCCCAGCTATTATGGCACTGCCAGCAAGATAAAAATCTAATGTGAACATCGTGCCTGCAGCTGCCTGCGGCATCTATTGTTCGCAAACTGTCATGTGACAATGGTTAACAAATGCTTATTTAGCAATTTTACTATCACATATCACACCGTCTTTTACACGCTCATTAAACAACAAAACGGCTTCAGCTGCTAGACTAGAAGACAGTGAACTTCAAAATCATGTTGACAATGAAGCACTGATGAATTGCATACAGAACTATCCTGTAATATACAATAAACGATCCCCCAACTATAAAATCCCGCTACGGAAAAAGAATGCCTGGAAAGCAGTTGCAGCAGAGCTGGGAATCAGTGAGGACGAAGTGAAAACTAGATACAACAGTATCAGACCCAATTTCACAAAATACGTGAAAAAGCTTCATAATGCGACAAGATCTGGTGAGGGCCTCAATGATATGCCAGAAATAAAAGGAGACTACGAACATTTAAGATGGTTGACATTTACCATTTAAGACATTAAACATCGAGAGGGTGCATCTAATTTCAAGACGTCTTTCCAAAACAGAATGAAGCATGGTACCACAGATTCTGATGAAGAAGCTGGTCTAGTACATGAAGGAACTGATCATGATGAGGTGAGTAAGGATGATGCAGATAAATCAGGACAGTTTGAAAAAGAGAGCAATTCCTGTCCAAGTAACTAAGAGTCCATCAATACTGTTGAATTGGATAATGAGTTCAATTGAAATGCCAGTAGGCCCAGTATTGATGGTAAAAGCTTGGATAATATATGCTTTGCATCAGCAAGCACCCCAAGAGACAGAAAAAGACCCTGGTCAAAAGAAAATAAGAAGAAACTGAATGACTGTGAAATGCAGAAACAAATGAGTAAAACTATGACCTCAATTCAAGAAGCCATTTCAAAGTCTACTGATTCAAATTCTGGCTGTTCAGAAATGGTGACTGATGCAAATGATGCAGATAAGTTGTTTTGTCTCAGCCTTGTTGAACAAATGTAAGCTTTGGACACCAGAGTGAAGTCAATGGTCAAAATAAAAATAATGCAAAGTAGTCATGATGCACACTGGCAGGGAACCATGACTTTTGATGCACAGCATGTCAATACCACGTATCAAAGAAAACGGTTCGTCACAAGCAGATCAATGCACCCTCAACAACCTCGCCACCACAGTTTCAATCCTGTCTATGAGACTAATGGAGAAACCCAGAATCAACAAAACCATCAGGGGTGTAACTGGCATTATCAGTTTGTTTTAGATAGTTGTGGAGACACACTCATGCTTTAGTTATAGCTTCAACAGTATCAACAGCTGCTCTAATGGGCTTTCTAAATATGTGCCATTTGACAGACAGAATTCCAAAAGTATTTTCTTTTGTTCTTCTTGCTCTTGATAGTCTATAAATGTAGACTGTTTTCTCCTCTGTCAAGTTTCTAACAGGATATGGCTTCATAAGCCATGGTTTTAAAGGAAATATCTCATCTGCAACCAAAACATAAGGCAAAGAATGAGTCAAGACTTTCTCTTCACCTGGCAAATGAAGGGCAGTTTTCTCAAATGCTTGAAAAACATCTGTGTCTCCAAATAAAGAGGCATCATTATCTTTTCCATACCCTCCAATGAGAACATATGAAAAGCAATAGTTTGAGTCACAAATAGCCATTAAAACTATGCTGTGGAATCCCTTATAATTGTAGAAATTGGAACCTTCATTTTTGGGGTATTCGATTGCAATATGTTTTCCATCTAAAGTGCCATGCATGTTTGGAAATTCCATTCATTTTTGACCCCATTAGCAATGCATTTCCATTCCTCTTGTGATGCAGGGAATCTCAAATAATGCTGATGTAAAGCATTCCAGATAGCATTGCAAGTTTCATGAATAATCATGCAAACTGTTGACCTCCCCACCCTAAAAGTGACAGATTCTGATTGCTGGGAATTCCCTGATGCCAAATACCTCAAAGTGATTACCAGTCTTTCAGCTGGTGATATTGCTTCCCTACTTCTGCATTTCCCCTTTGAAACAAGGGGGCCAACGAAAGAAAGGAGATGCTCTAGTCTCTCTGGAGACATTCTCAAGAACCTAGAAAAAACAGACATTTACTTGGTAAGCATTGTTCCTGTTCCAACTTCAATCAAACTATCAGATATCTGTTGTATACAATCAAAATGCAAAGCAAAGCAATATGGGTCCATGCTCTTTTTCTTTTCTACTTTAGAACAATCAGATGCAGTAGAATTCAGGGCTGCCAAAAAATCAGGGAAGTAAGGAAAATCAGAAGTTACATACACATTTGTGAAAAGTGGGGGCACATGTCCCCTGTTCCCAGCCATTTCCTACTTCCATGATTTCACACTAAAACCAACTAGGTTTAGACTACTGTAACTAACCTGTAGAAACTCTCTCTGTTGTGCAATATAGCTTCTTGCAATAAAGTATGAAATTGGCCATATTGCATCCTTTGCTGGAATATATCGCGAACCCACATTTTCCTTCTCCGTTTGACCTTTCATGACTCTAATCTTTCATATGCGTAGTAGGTCAACAGTAATCCACATTGAGCTGCTAACAGAAGTTGCCTGTTTAGAGCTGGAGCCATTTCCTTTATCATGCTTTTGCGTCCCTCGTGAATAGATTTTGAACAACAACAATAGCAATTCAATAATGACTGCTTGACTACCAGCATGGCTACTGGCAAAGATATCATTTGTGAACATATCGTCTGCGGTAGCCTGCAGCACATGTACCTGCGGCAGTTGCCAGCAGTTACGGCTATATGTGAACCAGCCTAAAATAAGCCTAGTCCTAGTGTTGGGTGGCGGCGGCAATAGTACCTGTAGTTGGCTGAAGAGCCAAACCAATGGTCAATGGTGACTACAGGATAACGGGAGGCAGGTTAGTGATCCTAAAGGCCCGGCCAAACTAGGAAACATTGTCATATGACATTCGTGTTTTACAAATGTTTCACGAATTGTTTCCTAGTTTGGCCACCTTGTCATATGACAAAATCGACGAAAAATTTGTCACACAAATGTTTGACAATCATCAAACATTTTGTGTGACATTTAGCGTTGTATGACAATGTTTCCTAGTTTGACATGATGTTGTCAGACAATTCACTTCAATGCTGGAAATGTCCATGCACAGTAGTATGCGCAGTGATGATTAAAGACTGGCATGATAAGATGGCAGCGAAACAAGAGTGCGAGGAGATTTCATCTCCTCCTTCAAGCTCAGATGTAGAAGATGACACTACGATGCAATTGATTGCTCAGTTGACAAAGAAGCTTAAGAAGATGGAGACAGGCTTGGGCGTAAGTACTGTGACTCATAACTCATCCAAGGATTCTGCACTTTGTGGAAAAACTACCAAATCTGTGTGGACAGATCAAGATGTCCAAAAGCTGATAGATTTGGTCGAAGAAAGATATGTCTTATGGGACACCACTCACAAGGAATATCACGATAGAAGTAAGAAGTCAGAGGCCCTAGAAGACATTGCAGATCAGCTGGGTATTAATCAGAATGCAGTACTTAGTAAATGGAGAAATCTTCGTGGGCAGTTTGGAAGAGAAGTGAATAAAGTTAACCGCACGAAATCAGGACAAGGGACAGATGAACGATACAGAAGTACATGGAGGTAGTTTGACCAGCTGACATTCTTGTCATGTAGCATTCAGGCAGGCAAGAGTGTAGATACAATAGATCTTGACAGCGAAGAAAATAGCCAGGGAGAAAATATATCAAACAGCAGCTTGCTTACAGAAGAGCAGCCTCCCACGAAGAAATGTAAACTTAAGGCAAACCAGATTGAAGAACAACAAAAGCTGAAAACAGAGCTTCTTCAGAAAGCTGTAAATGCTGTATCAGTTCCACCAGGTTATCATAAAGAAACAAGTGAAAAAACTACTGGGAATCGGTTCGGGAGTTATGTAGCACAGAAATTGGATGGCTTTTCATCCCATGGAAGGGCCTTTGCTGAAAAAGGATATCTGATGTACTATTTGAAGTGGAATTTGAAGAACACAAGTATGAACAAGGGACACATTTCACTTATAATGACAGAACAAACACTCAAAGTCAAAATACATATGCTAGTAATGGTTATCATATGAGCTTCCTGAACAGTTATAAATGACTTTCAAATATCACTCTGTCAAGATATGCAAAAATTTGATGTTTTCCCTGGATATTCTTTTGGAAACTATTTTCAAGCTGCACAGATAAAATTTACTTATTCTTGTTGTTCCATTATATCTAGTTCATTGTTATGACATCTAATTTACTGCCTGCGTCTGTTATGTCCTCACATGTTCCACTGCCATGGAACTGCACCCTCATTGAAGAAGTAGTCCTTAAGAATATCAGGCACATCTTTTACACTATTGGAGGCTCTACGGCCAGATTTTGTCCATCCTAACCCCTCAGAGGTAGTGTGGGGTTCTCATCTCTCCATGACCCATTGATAATGGATCCATCTTCCTTGCTTACATAGTCAGTTAGTTTAGTTTGACTGTAAACATGCTTTGATGCTCCTTTTAGCAGAAAATTGTGTAGGACCAGTGTAGCAAGGATACTTTTCTCAGCTGTCTTTGGCTGCACCCCCAATGTTGAGTGATATACTCTCCACCTGTTTGAAAGTATCCCAAAAACATTCTCAGATATGCACCTGGCCCTAGAAGGTCTGTAATTGAAAAGTCTCTTTTTGATAGTTACAGCTTGTTGTGCATATGGCTTCATGAGAAAGGGACGAAGAGCAAACGCATCATCTCCCACAACTACATATGGGTCTGGGTATTCTTCATTTGGCAAACATTTTGGTGCAGGTGTTTTCAGTGTTCCTTCACACATCCATTTCAGAAAGCTGGTTTTGTTAGACACACCACCATCAGAAATCTGTCCATTTGTTCCCACATCTGCATAACCAATTTCATACCCAGGACCAGCAATGACCAGTAAAGTAATTGAATGAAATTTTTTGTAATTATAGAAATGAGACCCTGATTTGTAAGGGCATTTAAGATTTACATGCTTTCCATCAATTGCCCCTATACAATGGGGAAAGTTCCATCTATCGTCAAAGGACTTTGCCAAGACTAACCATCATCATCATCATCAGGTGCCATCTGCTCCCAGCAGGTTGGCTGTCATGGATCTCCATCTCCCTCGGTCTTGTGCCACCCTGATACACTCGTTGTACTTCATTCCTATCCATTCTGTGATGTTGTCTGCCCATGTGAGTCGTTGTTTACCTCTACTTCGTTTCCCATTAATCTTTCCATCTAGTAGCAATCTTTGAATGTCATCTCTCCTCACTAAGTGTCCAAAATAAGCTAGTTTTCTTCTTTTTATCATTTCTACTAGCATTCCTTTCGAATTTATCATGCTGAGAACGTCCTCGTTACTCTTATATTCTTTCCATGATACTTTCATTATTCTCCTGTAGGTCCACATTTCAAACGCTTCCAATTTTTTAACTGTGGCTTTTGATAGTGTCCAAGTCTCTGCTCCATACAATAATGTTGACCAGATATAGCATTTGGCAAGGCACAGCCTTCCACTTATGTTGATAATCCGAGATGTTAAAACCTTATGCATTTTTTCAAAAGATGACTTCGCTACACCTATCCTTCGTTTGATCTCTCTTTCACATTTTCCATTTTCTGTAACCATAAAACCTAGATATATCATTTCCTTCATTTGCTGAATATTCTTTCCTTCTATACTGATCTTTATTTCAGGCACCATCTCTTTCTTGCTAACAATCATTCCCTTAGTTTTTGTGATGTTTATCTCCATTCCATATCGCTTCCCTTTATTATTTATTGCTGTTACTAAGTCTTGTAAATCTGTGTTGTTTTCTGCGAGAAGCACCGTGTCATCTGCATATCTTAAGTTGTTGATGTTGACTCCACCTATATTTACTCCATTCATCTCCTCTATTTCTCTGAATATTTTCTCAGTATATAAGTTGAATAAACTTGGGGATAGTACACACCCCTGTCTGACTCCTTGCTTTATTTGAAATTCTTTTGTTACGCCATTTTCAGTTCTTACTGTCGCGGTTTGTTCCCAGTATAGTTTGGTTATTATCTGTAAATCTTTGTCATTTATGCCAATTTCTGATAGGCATTCTATCATCATAGAGTGTTTAACTTTGTCAAATGCTTTTGCATAGTCAATAAAACAGATGTAGATGTCTTTTCGAACTTCTAGTGCTCTCTCACAAATTGTTCTTAAGGTAAATATACCTTCCCTTGTTCCTACACCTGGTCTAAATCCGCTCTGTAGACGGCTTACTTCCTGATCTATTTTATCAGTTAATCTTCTTTGGATGACTTTGAGAAGTAATTTTGTGACATGGCTCATGAGGCTAATTGTTCTGAATGATGAGCAATCTTGTGCTTTTGGTTTTTTAGGTAGAGTTACAAATACAGAGTGTTTCAAGTCTGCTGGTATTATGCCACTGTTGTATATAGTATTACATAGGTCCGTAATCATGTCAATGTTCTGATCATCTAGAGCTTTCAGAGTTTCTGTTGATAGTCCATCAGGTCCAGCTGCTTTCTTATCTTTCATAGATTTTATAACTAATTCAACTTCCTCCTTCATGATATTCTCGCCACTCGTTACCTCAAAACTTGGCATTTCCCTTCTATCGTCATTGTACAGCTCAGTGATGTGTTCTGCCCATCTATTAGCTATGTCTTCCTGATCGAAAAGTAGTTTTCCATTCCTATCCTTTATGCAACCACTAGCTGTCTTCCTTGAATTTCTATTGGTAAGATCTTTTACTTTTTTGTGCATTTCTCTTGTTCGGTGCTGCTTTTCCAATAGCTCAATTTCTTCACATTGGTCTACATGCCATTTTTCTTTTGTTTGTCTACATAGTGTTTCAATTTCTTTATCTAGTTGTTTGTATTTATCTGAATCTATATTCTTGAATTTCTTTCGTTCTTCCATCTTCCTAAGAATATCATCTGTCATCCAGGGTTTCTTTTTCTTTGCACGTTTACTCGGCAGTACTGCTCTCAACGACGTGTTTAAGCTTTCTTTGATTATGCCCCATGTCTTCTCCACTTCAATTTGATCTTCAGGAGTTTGTTCAAGTGTTTGATTTGATAATCTTGAATACGCATTTCTAATCTCGACATTATACTTTTTTTTATAACTCTCTTCTTTTAATAGTTCTAAATCAATTTGATCTCTTACTTTTGGTTTTTCCAGTTTCTTAAGTTTAATATTTAGCTTCATTACAACTGGAATATGATCTGAGTTTATATCTGCCCCAGGGTATGTTTTTACTTGCTTCACATTGTTCCTAAACCGTTCATTACTTAGTATGTAATCTATCTGATTTCTTGTTGTACCTCCTGGGCTTTTCCAAGTGCATAATCTTCTTGTTGGCTGTTGGAACCAAGTAGTGACAACGCTTAAGTTATTTTGTTGACAGAATTCTATTAGCCTGTCTCCTCTTTCATTTCTATTCCCTAATCCATGTGAACCTGCTATCTTCTCATATTTTTCTTTTCCAACTTTCGCATTAAAATCTCCCATTACACATAGCAGTTAACCTGACTTTGTTTGTTTGATGCCATTGTTTATTTCCTGATATAGCTTCTCAACTTCTTCATCTTCACAATCTAATGTTGGTGCATACACTTGAATAATGTTAATATTGAAAGGCTTTGCTTGCAATTTCAGCATAATGACTCTCTCTGATATAGCCCAAAAGCCCAGCATTGACCTAGCTATATTGTTTTTCATCAAGATACCCACCCCCTTCCTATGCATTTCTCCACCTGAGTATATCATTGTGTGATTTTCTTTAATAATTTTTCCTTCTTCAACCCAATGTGTCTCCGCAATTCCTAGAATATCTAATCTCATACTTTCCATTTCTTGTATCAAATTGTCTAATTTTCCAGCTTGATATAAAGTTCTTACATTCCAAGTTCCCAGTTTTAGGCATCTGTTTCTAGTTTTCAATTTAGCACTATCAGAAGGTGTCCTCCTTCTAGGGTTTAAGACATCTTCATCATCCACTAATTTATTTACTAATGAAACATTATCCTCTTCCCTGTAGTTTTTATCTGGCTCAGTCGCAGGGGTCTCAACTTCACCATCAATACTTCTAAATCTAATACTATTTCTATCCATGACTAACTTCGGTAATACATGGTGGGGGCCCAATCCCTTCCATGGTGACTGGCCATGTATCCGCTTCCGTCAAGATAGTGCTCTAGATGTGTCACACATCTTGCTGTCATGCCTTCTGAACCATTGATCCACATGAATTCCTCTGCTTCATCAGCCATTCCAGACTTTGTGCACTTAAGGGGTGACGTCCCCTATCACTCCAGTCCAAGGGACTGGTGCTACCCTCTACTTAGTTTAGCACGCCAGCCGAGGCGAGATCCCGTGGTGTGGCCGTCAGTGTACACTACTGACTTCTAGGAGCCATAAGCGAGAGTTATGCAGCCCTGGGAGACCAGTGTTCTTGTCCACATCACAGATGTGCGGCTGACAAGCCTACAAAGGTGCTACTCCTCAGTAACTACACTACACCACCAAGACTAACCACTCGGATGCAATTCCAGGCAAGTGCAAGAACAGGGGTCTCATGACTAAATGTATAGCACTACAGACATCTTTGATGATGTAGGAAACAGCTGCTCTGCTTATACGAAACTGAAGATGCAATGATCTAAAGGATTCTCCTGAGGCAAGGAAACGTATTGTGAGGGCAAGTCTCTCTGATGAGCTTATCGGGTTTCCACATTTTGATGTCTGCTTTGAAATATATGGCTCGATTAAATTTAATATTTCTTTAAACTGTCTGTGCTTCATCCTCATCATTTGCATGAAGGCCTGTGTGTCTTCTATGGCAAGTTCCTTCACCAAATAAAACAGCAACCATTTTCTTACTTTGTAAGAGCTCTTCTCTTTCTCCTCTTTGTCATTCATGGCTTCTAAAAGCAAAATGGCGGCAACTGCTTTTTGCCTCACCTCCAGTTTAGTCTTGATTTTCCCGCCAATGATCAACTTAGCAGCAACAACAAAATGTTGTCAGACTTTGTCAGACAAGGTTAGCCACCCTCATTTCGTGTCACAGAAACAAATGAAAACAAAGTTTTTGTTTGTGCAATAATGTCTTATGGCAATGTATCCTAGTTTGGCTGAGCCTTAATTTTGGCTCCTGTACTGCATTGCAGAAGAGAGTTGGGGGCCTTACTGCAGTAATAATCTCCTGGTCAACCACAATGGTAACAAACTCAAAAGACATTCAACACAACAGTGTTAAGAGGAGCATGATTAAATTGCCAGTTTCTGTGCTTGGTAACGATGTTTTGAGTACACAGGGAAGTCAGGACCGTCATCATGCTACTATATACAATTTATGAAAAAGGATGAACATAAGCACATGGAATGTAAGATCCCTCTATTAAAAAGGAAAGCTTGAGAATGCAAAATTGGAAATGTCATGATTAGATATTGACAATTTTGGCATGTGTGAGATATGATGGACTGGAGCAGGATGTTTCAAAACAGATGATTACTTTATGTACTATTCAGGTGGCACTTGTCATGAAAGAGGTATTGGTATCCTTCTAAATAAAGAAGCACATAAATCAGTGATAGGATTTTGAGAAACTACAGACAGAGTTATGATTATCAAATTAAAAGCAAAACCATTTAATATAACGTAATCAAAGTGTATGCACAAACTAGCAGCAGCTCTGATGAAGAACTAGAAGAATTTGACAACAACATCGATGACTGCTTAAAACAATGTAGGTCACAGGACATTACTATAGTCATGGGTGACTTTAATGCCAAGGTAGGGATAGAAAAACATACAAAATAGCTGGTGGCAAAAGCATAGGATCTAGAAATGAAAGGGGTGAGCAACTCATTGAATGGAGCAAACAAAACGATGAAGTTATTTTGACTACATGGTTCACAAAGTATCCACAATACTCCTGGACAAGAAAGAGACCACATGGTCAAACAAAAAACCAAACTGATTTTTCCACCCTTTCCGTTTTTATTAGGAGAACCTTGGCACTTAGTTTTAGCATATTTTGCGTTGTCACTTGACTATTAGACTTTGCAACAAATAGCATCCTTAAGAACGTATAATGCTACAAAGATGTATCTTCAAAGGAGGAGACATTTCTAAGCATAGCACAACGTCAGTCAGTTGAGTGTGGTTAGGCGCGAGACCATACATATAAGGGCTCTTGAAAGAGGCATACAAATAGGGGCTGTCATACAAATAGGGGCGCTGCGGGTGGCCGTTTGATGGATCGCAACAACATCACAGCTCTAGATACAGAACTCAGAGAATAACAACAAATGCGATATGATGGGGGTTATCTTGTAGCAATACAACTACTCCCAGTGGTATTCACTACATGCATTGACTTGTACAGTTTGGGTGAAGAACCATTTCATGGCCAGTGTACTGTACATATGACAGACTCACAACTATCGCCTCCTTTTCCATTTCACAGGAACCTTCTAGGTAACCGACTGTTTTCTATTACACTGTAGAGAAATTTTGACGAAATCTTTCATAGTTTTCGAGAAGAGACATACCATACATATAGGGGCCCTTAGGCCATACGCCGTATGCACCACTGTAAACACAGTAGTATAGGAAGATAGGGCGCACTTGGGAAATATATGAGTCGTGTCTCCCTATTAATTTCAGATATGACTATTATGTAATCGACTTTTCTCTATCGATCTGTGAAGACATTTGGACGAAATCTCTCATAGTTTTCGAGAAGAGACATACCATACCTATAGGGGCTCTTAGGCCATACGCCGTGTACACCGCTGTAAACACAGTAGTATAGGAAGATAGGGCGCACTTGGGAAATATATGAGTCGTGTCTCCCTATTACTTTCAGATATGACTATTATGTACTCGAATTTTCTCTATCGATCTGTGAAGAAATTTTGACGAAATCTCTTATAGTTTTTGAGAAGAGACATACCATACATATAAGGGGCATGTCTCATGACAAATAGAATTCGTGTCTCCTTACCCATTTCTGACTTTCTCTATGGATCTGTGAAGACATTTTGACGAAATCTCTTATAGTTTTTGAGAAGAGACATACCATACATATAAGGGGCATGTCTCATGACAAATAGAATTCGTGTCTCCTTACCCATTTCTGACTTTCTCTATGGATCTGTGAAGACATTTTGACGAAATCTTTCATAGTTTTCGAGAAGAGACATACCATACATATAGGGGCCCTTAGGCCATATGCCGTATGCACCGCTGTAAACACAGTAGTATAGGACGATAGGGCGCACTTGGGAAATATACGAGTCGTGTCTCCCTATCAATTTCAGATAAGACTAGTATGTAATCGAATTTTCTCTATCGATTTGTGAAGACAGTTTGCCGAAATCTCTTATAGTTTCGGAGAAGAGACATACCATACATATAGGGGCATGTCTCATAACAAATAGAATTCGTGTCTCCTTACCCATTTCCGACCAACATAATTTGCAATCAAACATTCTCTATCAAACTGTGAAGAAATTTTGAATAAATCTCTCATAATCGCCGAGAAGAGACATACCATACATATAGGGGCTCTTAGTCCAACTCCGCACAAATCACAGTATGCAGAGTGTACAACTGACTCTAGGGTATACTCGCAAAAAACATAAATCGCGTCTCCCCATCCATTTCAGACGAGAATAATGTGTAATCGAATTTTCTCTATCGATTTGTGAAGAAAGTTTAGCGAAATCTCTTATAGTTTCGGAGAAGAGACATACCATACATATAGGGGCATGTCTCATAACAGATAGAAGTCGTGTCTCCTTACCCATTTCCAACCAAAATAATATGTAATCAAACATTCTCTATCAAACTGTTAAGAAATTTTGACGAAATCTCTCATAGTTTTCGAGAAGAGACACACCATACATATAGCGGCTCTTAGGCTATACGCCGTGTATGCCTGTCTTTTGTCGTCTTGCATCATCATCATCTCCCACAGTTACTGTTATCATGTCACTTACCTTGTTGGTGACGTATTGTCTAATCTTAGTATACTGTTGTTTTTTGTGTTCCGTCACCATGCCATTGCATTGCCCCCTTAGTTACATCATAATAATATGTATATAGTGCGGCTCCGGTGTGCCTGATGTAGTTAGTCAGTCATTATGTGAAGTCGTCATTAGCGGTTGTTGTAGAGAGGCTCAGTCAAAGTGGTTTGTCGTATTGAGAGTATCGTGGTGCCAGTTTTTGGAATTGGTTGCTTTTATCGTTACAAGGAAACCTGTTTATTTGTATTGAGTCATTGTGTATTTTCCTCCTGTAACATCTTGTTACTTTTCAGTATAGTGTAATGCACTCTGTGAAGAAAGGTTCACAAAATCTGGCATCGTTTTCGAGACAAAGAGACCATACATACAGGGGCCCGTAATGTACACAGTACAATACAAACACAGGGTATATTTGCGAAAAATTTAGTTAGTGACCTTTAATCAATTTCAGGAGACTAAGCTTATTTTCTCTATCGATACGGGAAGAAAATCTGGAGAACCTTCTGGTTGTTGATGAGAAGAGATTTGGTATTCATGCAGGGGCTTGTAGGGTATGTTTCGTTATAAGCTGTGATATTGGTCAGTCTATCGTAAAGTGGCCTTCAGCTCACCAGAGGATAATAAAAACAGTGATACATGCCTGAGCTGAACTCATGACTGTTCTTTTGATATTAGGGAGTGGTCATAAAGTATCTGCTATATGGGGGTGGATGATTTGTCTAAACGTCACCAAATAAATGTGTGGCCCATCCTAGATTTACGTTTACTTTTTGTGGCCCAATAGCAAACTCGTGATATTTGTCATGACCCCATAAACCCCGTAGCCAGGCCTGTGTTTCAGGGGTTGCACAACTGTCTTGGTAAATCATGTGTCATGGGGTCTGAGAGCATTTCCAGACTTTTATATCATCACAATTGTCCAAGTAAATGTCAAATTGTATGGATAAATTTGTGGAAAAGGAAAGAATGAACTGCATTGTACATGCCGAAACTGAGATCAACCAAACTTTAGGAAATATGTCCTTACTATAAAGCAATAATGAAAAACTGCAGAAAAATTTTCAAGGGTAGCAAACAGCTGGGAGCCTGTTGTCCAGGGGTGGCATTTGTCACCCCATGCAACCCCATAGTTATGGCTGAACCTCATAAAACATTGTTAATACAGTTTCTATGAAATAAAAAATCGGTACCAGAAGATGACTGCTCAAGACATATCGATTGTAGATGTAGAAAATGTGAAAATAAAGTCTCATTGTAATGCTATTGCTTTTATGATGGAACAATGATTTTTTGACAGTTTTGGAGATGAAGATGAACATAAAAGTTTTGAAATTCGTGTTCATATAACATTGTTCTTGTATAAAAAAGTTTAGTATTGCCATGAATCAGTTGTAGTGAACAGTGTTGGGCTGATGGTTTTTACACGATTACAGCTCTGGACAGTGCAGTGGTACTGTAGTCTGTCTACATCTGTTGGAGTGCCAAGTGCTGATTAGCCGCCTATTTATTTGATTTTGAAACATGACGTTCCTTATTACATTCTCCATGGCCCCATAGGATGGGCCTGACTGTTTTTATAGCTCCATAAAGGTAAGGTAGAATGTGTCATGGCCCAGCCAGATATCATCCACCCCCATATAGTAGATACTTTATGACCACTCCCTTAGTCAGGCAATTACCAAATAAAGCTGTAAGACCCCCTCCCCCTACAATGAACCCAACCTCATATAAGCCCCAGCTACATTATGGCAAGGTATGGTGGAATAGGAGAAAGACAAGAAAATACATAAGTACGTACGTCACTAGTAGCATTCAATAGCCAATAGAATAGTACATATATCCACTATGGCGTTGATCTAACTGGCTCTCAATCTAACGGCCTTTCGGCCACATTATGGGGTCTTCTGGCATTTAGAGGAATAGAGCAATAAATGCTAATATGGCAGTAAGATCTATTCCCTTAGCATCTTACTACTATGCATGCATAGGGGCCTTTGTCTGGAAAGAGAGGCATTTTATGGTAACCATGAATGTAACCATGGATCATCGTGTAGCCAACATAGACTTCCTCCTGTTCATCGATTTGTGTTTGCAGATGCACGCATTCCTTTGATAAGAAACAGGCCCAGAGGCCTCCACCTACTTGGAGTTTGAAGCCCTTGTCTACACGGCTTTTTATAAGGAAACACGTTATAAGGGACCACTTTATAAGGAACCTACTTGTAGAATGACAAAATAGTTAAGGAACTTATTCTACTAAAGGAAGGTTCTCCAAGTCAAGGGTTTCATGTTTGATTGGTTGTAAAATATAGCCAAAATTAAAGGCGTAACTGTGATGTAAGGTGATATGCCAGGAGGCTATTGTGCTGTAGAATGGCAGATTCCCCATCCAGCCCCCTAAACTAAGTAATGCGTCCGTCCTAATTCAACATTTCATTGCAATAATGCTGTACTTTACAAAATGAATATATGTATACGGCTAGCTATAATACCTGTTCAAATTGTACTACACTTAATCGTCATACTAACTCATAGATAATAAAAATAACAGTGCTGAATGGCTATATTAACAAATGCTAACATATATCTAAACGAAGAAACAAAGCTAAAGGGTTAAAGTAACACATAGATAAAATAATATAGTTTACAGAATTAACCCGTTATACTAAAATATAAGGCACGCTACTACGGGGTAGGTCTTGGGGGGTCTAGACCCCTGCCTTTTTCCTAACAACAGTAAAAGGATGCTTCTTCTTGGATACTTGTTTAACTGTGAAACTTGCTTTACGATTTGTTTTGTTTTAAATCATTACCGCAACATAGATTCTCTTTAGAAAGTGCTTAGTGCCCTTTTTTGTTACTTCAGACTCCTACCCTCACAAATTTCTAGTTGCGCGCCTGCATAAAGCTATTGGAAGGAATACACTCAACTGCAAAACGATAAAAGTACTAGCATAATGATAGGGGCTCAACCGCTTGAAAGTACAGTTCAGTTCTATTTATGCCATTGTCACCTAGCTTAGATTTCTTTCGGTGCTGACGATGACTCAATGTGTTGAAAATATCTCTCCAGGACGTTAGCACTAAGTGGCAATGCTTTGTCAGCACCTCTCTTCCCAAGGGGGAATTTTGAAGCATGCTTTGTAATGATTAACCTGTGTATTAGGTTAGATGCGTTTTCGTACCTGGTTGAACTATATTTGACCATCAATTGGATACTTGCATGTTCCATGCCACCCAAGGATGGGGTAGTAGGGAAATCTATATCTATAGTTTCAAGTAAGTTACGAAGCCATGTTTCCTTCAATGAACATTCAATAAACCTGGTCAATCTATTTAAGTTTACAGTAGGGCACGCATCATTGTATTCCCTTTCTATACTATTTACCAATTCTTTCCACGACAATTCTGTATAGTTTTGTTCACGGTGAGATAGAGTAGAATGACTTATTGTGTCATGACCTTCTACCTCTCTTTCTGACTTAGAACAGAGCTTACACTTCCAGTCACTATTTTCAGAATCGCCATCCTCACAACTTACGTGATACCATTTATCGCAAGTTCCGCACTTTATCATGCGGTCACCTAAGTCTGGCTTATTACAATGACAGTAAAGGGGAACAGTACATTCAAATTTCCTTTTCCAGTGTCTACGTGGACTGTCATCAAACGTTATGGAATTGAAGCTCAACTCCTCAAAGCAATGTAGTAGCTTTCTGCGTAATAGTTTATAGTTGAAATTTATTTGTTGTGGATCTAGATGTCTAGCAATGGCAAGAGCAAACATGATAGCCGCTATACCACTGTCTCAATCTTTTTTAACTTGTAGGGTGTCTTCAACAAAAATTGTCAGTTCATTCTCAGGGCGAGCTCTCAAGCTGGACGCATCTACCTTGATGGATACATTGTACCTTATTTCTTTACTTTCCCTCTTATAATGTAACCTCTGGGCACTGTCATACATGGACACATTACACTGTTCTGTTAGTACATTGGACATCATTATCCAATGGCTGTCAGTGATTTTCAAAATTTGAACAAATAGTCTTCCATCGCCTATGTAAGTGCCTGTTCCCAGTATTGGCAGAAGACCTGCTAATGCAGGATTCTCCTGCTTAATGAGTTTGGAAGATGCGTTTAGTATTGCTACATTCATATAACCACCATCCTGAAGTAAATGCTTATCCGCAATCGTCAAGCCCAGTTCTTCAATCCATATATTGCTACGATCAACGTCATGATCATTATCGATGATACTCTGATTGATTTGTCACTGTCTTTTCGCAGGACTTGCCCCACGCAAAGACTCAGAATCAATCTCAGATCCTTCATTATTACAGTTTATGTCAATGCAGCCTGTTTCTATGTCATTAAAAAGTAAAGGACTTGACTTAACATTACTCCTAATAGAAGATGCATCATTGGTACCATCCATATTTCCCTCCAGAGGATGATCAATGTCGACATTACTAAATAGCGAGGGGCTTGAACATAGGTCAGAATCCATGCTAGATGAATCATTCACACTGTTCTTACTTCTGTCAAGTGACTTGTCAAAGAGGTAAGCCTGCTCCTCAAAGCCCGACAGGTAGCTTCTACCAAATCGATCTGAACACAATCTTGTATGGGTTTGCTCCCTCATTTTATTCATTACTTTTATATTTTTAGCTTCGTTCTGCAGCTCTATAACAGACCTAAATAGAAAGATGTGATTAACGGGGGTCATCTGGTTTAAAACATGCTTGTCTTTATTAAACGAGTGATGAAGCTGCTCTGCAGCTTGGCTATTTAAGGTACCCTTTAGTTCTTTCATGCAGCCAATTCGACGGAGCACTTCATTATCATTGTTTGTGTTGCCTTGGTGAAAAATATCAAAAAGTGCTAGTCGGACATTACTGCCTGTTACAGGATGGGATTCAAAGTCTACAATTTGTTGATCTGCTGGCAAGTTATCTTCCAAGAAAGGGAATGAAATTATTAGGGTACCGGCTTTCGCATTTTCAATATGTTCCACTGTACCAGCGGCAACACGACCTTCAAATGGACTGAAGAAAGTATCATGGAACCTGTGTCCTTGCACAGCGACCATGTGTGCCATATCGCACACTAGGACGTTAGGTCTATGCTTCATGCTTGTCAATATAGTCTCTAGGACTTCCAGATCTTAATAAAAACTTGACTCCGTATATAATGGCATGGGCACATGCCATTGTAAGCCAACCACCAGAGCAGCCCCAAAGCTTCTTGAATACTATATTAAATGTAACGTTATGTCTATTAAGCGCTCCTTTAATTCTGTTTATCATGTCCAGTTTTGAGCCTTTATCACTGACACCCACTTTTCTTGCTGTTGTTTTAATTTCGACTAACTTTCCTTTATGCAGAAATTCCATAAGACGTTCCTCAGATAATTCTCTGCAATCAGCTTCTACCTCCCCAGTGGTCCTGTGAATTTTTGTGTGCTCAGTATTTACCATTAAGATATTTGATCTTGTAAATTTACCTATATAAGGTGACCAGTTACAGATTGATGGCTTAACCTGAAAGTCCAAAGGTATATTAAGAGAAAATCCCCTCATAATCATATTAGTTTCAACTTTATTCGAAAACTCCTGACAGTCCACGTAGTCACTACTGTCATCTTCATTATCCGGTATGCTATCGTCAATTGTGCGGCACTTGAAAACAACTGTCCTATTTAAATCTGCAATCAGAACTGGGGGATGGAAGCCGCACATTACACAATTAAAATCATAACTGTGCTCAGTTAGGGCCTCAAAGTGTAGGTAAGTGTTCAAAACTATCTGTTGCTTGAGCTTAATATGCAAATAGTGTTCAAGAATTTCACAAACAGTTCCCACAGCTACATGTTGTTTAACGCTTTCTCTAATAAATAGACACATGTCTAGTGTCAGAAGGAACTGATCATCAAAATTATGGACTCCATCATTTACCTCTTGATATCTATAGCACATTTGGCATTCAGGGCAAATGTTGATGAAAGTTGCGTGACCATGAAGCACGCCATTCATTGATAAGACTTTTGCATTCTTCGTAACTAACAAGGGGCCCTTGAGGTTTCCTTTGCACTTGTGGCACTGATTTTCAGTTGGTATAAATGCTTTAGGTATTCTTTCATTCGAAACTGACGTAAAGTGTGATGGGAGGTTAGTTGGTATTTGCTTGCATGTCTTCAGATACTTACACATCCTTGCAAGTGCAGTGCCTTCTTCAGGAGGATAAACAAAATGTCCGAACATCAGGGGGTTTTGAGGTTTGCTACCAGTACACTGTTCATCTGAACAGTGGATCATCATCTAAACAGTACACTCTTCATCTGTTCATCTGAACCTCGGATCATAGTTGGGATGCTCGCTCACTGTCCACCCAGCAGTAAATGGGTACCTGGTGGCAACACTGGGGAAGCTAAAGGCGGCGAGGAAAGGAACTGGCCACCCTACCTCACTATGCCAGCGGCTCAGGATAAGTGTCCCTCTAATGGGCACTCCCCCAACGTATGGAATCATACAGGGGACTCACCTTTACCTTTACCTTTTACACTGTTCATCTGAAGAATCGTCAGTTCCTTCCGTGTCAATATAGGCGTTCTTGATTGTCGATTGCAACTGGTCAGTTTGGCATAGGAACCACACACCCATCGCCCGATGTATACAAAAGAAACTATGTTGAAGGCACTGACAATCTAGGTTCCCATTTTGAGTGTTAAAGGGAACAATGCATCTCATTTGCACTGGCCTACTTTGCAGATTGCAGTCAAAAACGGACAAATGTATATAATTGCCATCATGCCACTACACAACAGTCGGAGCATTTATTTCAATAGCTTTCTGATTTACTTCTATACATTTCGAAATAGTCTCAGTTTTAAAACTTTTGAAATGATTATCTTGCCCTAATTCATGAACCTGTGTGTCCAGGAGAGTAATCGATCTGGGTAGCTTGCGTTATTTATTTGTAGCAAGTGTCTGCATTCGCGACCTGTCATTTTTGCCCTCCCTGCCAGCTGCATTTCAAGTTTGCACTTAGGATCACAACAGTCCACTGACGTTGACTTACTAGAGTGAAGAATTTTTTGTACATGAACCGGATATCCAATACCACCCTTCTGATTTTTTCGAACCATATACAGCCCTCGCTCTTGATCACAACAGACAGCTGTTATGGCAATACTGTTATAAACAGTGGCAGAATGACGTTTCAAGTTCTTTTTCAACATTTCTTTCCCACATTTATGACAAGTCGAAAGGACATTAATAGCCCTGCTAACTTAAGATGCATAGGGCATTGAAATGTTATCTGCTACATGACTGACATAAGTAAACTCGTCTTGTTTTTCAGTAGTTGCTGTTGCTAGTTGTGCTTCCTTGTCATCTTCAGTGCTTATAATCTTACTACCAGGCTGCTGATTGGGCACTTCTGTAATAGTAATACTTTTAGTTTTGGTAGCTGTGTTCTGAAAAGATTTCGAAGCATTCACATCACAACTATGACCTTGCAAATGCTGTTCAAACAAGCTCTTATGCAACACTGTCTTATTACACAGAGGGCAGTGATAATGGTATCTTGATTCACTGTACTTGCAATCTGGATGTTCTTGTTTACATGGTACTATACGATAACCGTTGAAATCAAAAGTTCTGCTTGGATTCACGCGAGCTTGTTGAATATGGCGAGTTATGTGATATAATGACTGGAAGTGTTTCCATGGGGGGCATAGGGTGCAATGATGATGTTTATATATATACTTACATTTCCTTCCGTCGGCTGTGCTACACTCATCTACAAGGCTACAAATAGTATTATTTCTAGAGCTTAAAGGAATGTTGCAAACATGTGGTACACTGCTACAAGGTGTACACTTTTCTAAAGAGTCCTCAGCAGACATTTGCTTTCCTTCAAATAGTGTTGCATTACATGAACTATCCTGCTTCTGCGCCTCGCTAGTGACTGGTGCTGCTGTTTCCTCCTCACCTAAGTGCAAGCTAGTAGATCCATTAAATGTGTGTGCGCATCTTACTAAAGAGATGTCAACTTTCCCAGTCAGTAGCCATTGCATTACAACCAAGCACAAGAACTCATTATAATCTGAAATCCTCCTTATATATGCAAAACCTTCAGTGGCTTGTTCAGGTCCTCCTTTCAATGAAAGAAAGGAGTCATCTGGACAAGCAGCCAGGCACATGGAAATTATGACAGAGATACCGCATATATGGGAACAAGTCTGAAGTGGATAATGTTTCCAACATTCCTTGCTGCATGAGTGAAAGATTTCGTTTTTTTGGGGAGTATGACACATGGAGAAAACTGTGTTATGAGATGTTTCACTACCATAAACTACAGAAATTAATTGTTGCAAATCCCCAACCACATTTTCGGGCAATAGCCAGCCTTGGGAATCCCCGTAAAACCATTCATTTTGCTCCGCGTAATAAACCCCCATAGCAAAATGGCAACCAGATACTAGTTTGTTTCCAATCATTGTATTTCCCAAATATGTCTTACCATTCAACTTACCTAAGTTAATTGCAAAAATTATTTTGTTGGGCTTCGCATTTGGATGCTTCGCACGTATTCTTTCACCAATAGAGCTTATGTCAGTGACAAAAGTATAATAAAAAACGAAAACGTCCGGGTCAGAATCACTCAAAAGCTCCCCTATACGATATACTACCAAATCTGACAACCAATGATTTACAGCCAGTCGCTTAATCTCGCAAGTTTTCAATTGCATATTTGGCCAAAAATGCCCTTCACTTGTATCTTGCAGCATGCTACAAAACGTTGCTGCTAGGGTTGAGTCTACAACTGGGGAACCGGTTGGCTGGTTAAGTCCGTCGCTAATTTTACGAAACCATTCAATTTCCTGTGTGACTTCGTACTTAATATCTTTCTTCTCATGCAGCAAACGCAACTTTCTCAGCTCCACTACATCTAAATACGAGCCATTAATTTCTACAATAAACTCACGGCCACGGACATTTTTGAATTGTTCCAGGCGTGAGATCATTCGATTTACCTGCTCCAAAGGCGGGATGAAGTCAAGGGTCCTCCCATCGCTTATGGTGTTGTGGCGATTCTCGACATACTTCTCAGTAAAGCGCACAACAGGAGAACAGCTCATGCCAGCAAGTACATGCCTTTGTTCTTCCACTGCGACATGTGTTTTCTTGCCTTCAGGATGGGATTCACCGCCCTTACCGCCTCCCGCCTGTCCTGCCTTGGAAATAAAATATGACAGTTAGCTTTTTACAAGAGAAGTCATAACAACATAAGTAAATAAAAAGTAAATACGCTGCTTTAAGTCACAATAAAGTGCATGAGTTAACTGCAAAAGTTTATGAAAAGGGTTCAGATTCAACTTTGAGATGGCAGGTAATCAGTTTGATGACTTAGACTTAGATTGAGGCATTTCTTAATTGAAGCTTTATACCTGCAATACACTAGGGAACATATGATCTTCTGGTGGATATGTTATCACATCCGAGAAATCAATATCCTCCTAAATAAGAGAAAATGTATGGATCTTTAAGTAACTATTGCACATGAAGAGTACGGAAAGATACGTTAACAAACTCTACCATAGCAATGACATTAGCGTGCCAACAGGAAACTTGATCTTGTGTATTTCTTCATCATAAGAAAAAATAAAAACAGTTACCTTCGCCCTTGCAGCTTTTGCAACTTCTTTTGCTTTTTTACTCTTATTCCGTTTACCTGCACCTGTTAATAGACACATGAGCTAATGTACTCTGCGAGAATATACTTTTGGAACTAGTGCAAATGTTGCAATACTGCTGAGGAGGCTGTTTGTTGCATGCAAGGATGAAAGAACTGCCGTAAGGTGCAATACAGTTTTATGGAAAGTGCCACTAACAACTCATTATTAACGGATTGGTCCGTAAGTCATCTAAACCGTCCGTGGTGCCAGCTTGTAATCAGGGACATAGGAGCTGCGGGGCCAGGAGGGCCATTGCCCCCACTTTTTAGCAAACTATGCAGAAGTACCCCTTTGAAGCCCAAAATGGACGTAGTAATGTGCCCCTTTTAGGATTTGCCCCCCCACTCTTTAGATGCTTCCTACGTCCCTGCTTGTAATAGACGGTAGGCTTCATACAAAATTTGTACCTGTTGGGTAGAACACCACGGATAAGCCCTAAAGACGTATTGCACATAAAAGGACAATACAGCAAAACCTAATAAATTTACCAATTAGATAAAGTAAAAGCATTTAGTCTCAATAACTAGATTTTCACTTATAATCCAACATACCCTTCTTTCTCTTCCAAACTATTCCATGTTCGGAGAGTTCTCCTGCGCATTTACTTGCAGTCTGTTAGGGGGGAAGGATAACTGACAGTGAATTAACGATACATAACAGAACTTGAAAGAAATATGAAGCGGAACTTAAAACAAAATTAATTTTCAGCAGGAAACATTCCACACAAATATGAACATACTATCTGTATACATTACCCTATCTGAATAAGCGAAGCATTTGTGCTTAAGCACACAAGTGTCGATTTGGCGACCACCGGTTATTGGTTTGCCCTTTGTTCTACTGCGTTTTGAATGCCTATCGGATACCCTGCAAGAAGATAGAGAAGTTTCTAACTAACATGGAAAGCGGCAGGGTTGCTCAGGATACTGCTATGAAGGAGCAAAGAAGGGTTATTTCCCGCTGTCAACTCCCTGTCATTTGTGCACTGTCGAGTTTATGCACCGTCGATTTTATGCACCAACGATGACACCAAGCTGTTTTTATCTTCATCCACTCCTAGTCTAAGTAGGCGAGAACTATAAGACATGCATTGCAGTATAGACTAAGTTGCAGAATACACCTGTTGTTAAAGTACCCTAACGGGCATGGAGATACAAGGGTACTCGATAGGTTTAGAGCTGCAAGGGAATTCGTCACTGCCATTGATGTAGGACGACTTGCATTCTGCAACCTCCATGCTGCTTGCTGCTCATTATTTTACATATACCAAATAAGGAAGTGAGCAACAAAAGTAACGAATAACGAAGTAAGGATGGAAGGAACAAACAACGTTTGCAGCTTACGTATCAAAACCATCCTCAAATGGTATGCTGCGGCTTCTGTTATGTGTCCTAACATCGTTTGCGTTAGAATGAGCGATGCATTTGGCAATGGCCTCCAGAAGACGTGGCACGCCATAGTCAGTACTGAGGTGGACACTATCTTTGGAGGACCAAAGAAGTCACTATTTTGAGGGGAAGTTGTTTCGATTGTCTACCAACTCCCCCTAATCTCTTCCACAACTTTAAGCATCATGGAATTGTACATATCCAGCCGATGGTCGAACTCATCCAATCTTGGCAGAATGAAAGAAACCATGATCTACAAAGAGTTAATGCAGTCTGTAGTATGAATTCAAGATGTAGCTAGAGAATATTGTGTCTAGTGGGCGATCTTGGATACGGTTCTAATTCTGAAGGGAGGTAGGATATATACTATATTTCAGAATTTATACTTTCCGTCTTTTACATGAGTTCAGAATTTAACCTTCCTGTTCGTGCCCGCTGAGAGGGGCTGGTAGGGCAGATTTCTCCGGGCCTTGAGCCTGAGAGGGGTCGAAAACAGGTATGCAATGATATTTGTTCAATTTGTATACCTGATAGTAACGTCCTCAGGGCCCCGAGTTTCTTATTTTGATTAGTCCCTACAGAAACTCTCATCGTTACACTATTACGCTGTGCCCAAACGACTAGATTTTCTGTCGATGTTTCACTATACAGAACAGTAGTGAAACACCCAGCCATTTGGCCACTTTCTATACGGCTCTATAGCGTACATGTACGCTATGGTGTTTTTGATTTTAATAAAAAATCTAGGTGATTTATAAGTTGTATAGCGTTGTACTGCTGTTTCACCGGCTTCCCACTTTTATATAGTTTACGCATGCCTACTTCATCGCTTTTCTGAGATTTATTAAGTGATTTTTGATATTTCTGTGAAAGAGAGGTTCCCACTTCAAAGTCTGGTACTCTTAGAGGTTCCTAACAAACAGGGGCTTGATAAACTGGGGCTTGATAAACAGGGGACCGGTAAGATATGTGAAGAACCTAATAAACAGGGGGCCTTAGTACATGGGGGTCGTTGTATGTTTTAAGTGTAATGGTCATAAAGCTGTCGATTTCACTTCTAGCAAATATCAATGGACACATTCACTTGGTGAAAGAATCACTACACGCTTTTCTTTTATAAGGAACCGGTTTATAAGGAACCTACATGTAGAAGGCAGAGATATTTAAAGAACTTATACTACTAAAAACGAAATCCCTAAGGACCTTTTCGATTTGAAAGATTTTTATAACTGCAAGCATCAAGAACTAAACAAGCCGGTTCCTTTCAAGTGCTTCATTCAGTAGTTTCCGCACACGTAGCTTCTCAGTTCAAGCCAAAAGTAAAGGCAAAATTCAAAATTGTATGTTTTCCCTTTCTTTACCATTTCTACGGCACTTGATGAGTAGTGAAAATTAAGGAACTATTAAGGAACTTTTGGTACTACAATTTGCTGATTTGAGGTCTACAAATAAGGAACTGTTAGAACTAGGCCTTGAGGTAGGTACCTTATTAAAAACAAGCGTGTATAACTTGGTGTAAGAAGAATATTCTTGTCTGAAAGAAAACCCCTATAAACCACTTTCCATTTCTTGACATGTACTAAACGGTTGTGCTATTAAGCTCCAAGGGGTTGAAAAACACAATAAAAATTAATAACCGTCGCCTGTTTGTCTGGAATCTAACAGTAAGTTGTAGAGTGAAATGTACAGCCGTTTGGCCGTAGCAGTATACATCTGCACATTTTTGGAATACACATGTGTAGCAAAAGTCGAGAGAAAGGTCTAGCTTTAGCCGTAGCTTTAATTAGACACAGAAGAACTACGAAGACAACATCGGGAAAGACAATGCACCATTATTATAGTTAGTGATGTTGGGTAGCAATAGTTCTAAAACGTCGGCAACAAAAGTATACATGCTTATAGATACAAGCTAATTGACACAAAGGAAATAAATTGCAGCTCAAAATAGATTATAGATGTTACTGTCTAGGGGAAATCACACAAGATCTGCTATGACCCCAGCTTTTTGCTGAGGACTTTTCCATATCTGCTAATGTTTTACTGCATATTTTCACAATTTAGAGAATTTTGGAGCATGTGGCTTCTATTGAAACTGAGGAATATCTATGGCAGAAGGAATAAAGTGTGAAAGGAATATATGCAGATAAAGGTACCTACACCTTTCCGCCACAGCATTGTTGACAGCTGATTAAAAGCATAGAATTCCGTTAAAAGCAGAACACAACAAGCATATAACAACTAACCTTTGCCATTGGGACATGTGCCGCAACGCTCGAGAGCAACAACCTGAAATGCCTCTCGGCACGCTCCATGACCATATGTCACCCTGCATCGTTTGTGCCGATGGCAAGGACAACATTTGTAGGCGTTTTGTGAAGCGTTTTCGCAGCCACTTCCACTTCGATGCTCACATCTAGAAATGTGCCGCCTGGAGTACTGTTAACATACCAGTTGTGTGGAACTGGTACCTCCTTCTCCACCACTGGCCGTAGCTGCAAATCACTGAAGACTGCAACCTGATGGAATGATAGAGTAGTAGTTATTTTCTATGAAATGTATAACTACTTCACAAATGAAGCTTAGTATACTTAGCATTTTCATTTGTTTTTACGGCAAAGCTTCAGTTCTTATATGACATTGGTGTAGTATAGAATTATGTAGTTATCGTGGTCTCATCACATATCTTTACACATACAGTTTAATGAGGTACTCGAGATAAGTCAGTACTTCGTCTGCCTTATAAATCACAGAACGCATACCATTGAACCTAAGAGATTTTAAAAGCACTACCCACCGTATTCTCATCACGGGACCTTGGGAACAGAACGTTGTTCTGCTTTCCCGATTCGCCGATCGGCCACTTCCTCGCTGGACCCCTTTGCCCCCAACCTATCCTGTCCTCTCCTCTATGCAGCCAGACTTTGGCTGCGCTTCCATGCAATGTTCCCAGGTATGGAAAATTGCTTGAGCTCTTTCCTCTGGCCTTCATCATTCTGCACGATTCTTCACCTTGACTTGTACTAGTGGATCAATTCTGAAGATCTGAGCGTCTTCTCGTAGTTCATTAACATTTATGGACCCTTGCTAAAAATATCGTCCAATCACCTTGCCCCATGCAGTAGACCGTCCATACATTGAAGAGAACTAATTTAAACGTAAATTAAAGAACGTACTTGATGTGATTGACACTAGGTCATGAATGTTTTCCAGTCAAGTTCATCAATCTAATACACCCTTCAGTCATTACATATGGCTAGCTTTTTTAAGTAGCTATACTAGATGTTATCAACACGACTTATACCGCCCTCCTTTCATGGTTTATATATATATTACAGTCAAAATTAACCAATGCAATACAGCATTCATACATTTGAACTGGCTACCTTCATATTAAATACAAGAAAGTACTTAATATGAATGACAATCAGTCATGTATCGAGCAGTAGTGCCCTCCTACTACTGGCTTCAACTTATTCCATGTGTGTATTGTATTATTCCATCTCCTATTTTCAGTAACCACTCAGCCAACCGGAAAGGGCCTGACATATGACGCTAGTGTATTTTTCTTTCATATACCATGCATCTATATGTATGGTATGGATGGGGAGACGCGATTTATAAGAGATTTCGGCAAACTTTCTTCACAAATCGATAGAGACAATTCGATTACATATTACTCTTATCTGAAATGGATGGGGAGACGCGATTTATGTTTTTCGCGAGTATACCCTAGATTCAGTTGTACACTCTGCATACTGTGATTTATGCGGAGTTGGACTAAGAGCCCCCATAAGTATGGTATGTCTCTTCTCGGCGATTATGAGAGATTTGTTCAAAATTTCTTCACAGTTTGATAGAGAATGTTCGATTGCATATTATTTTGGTCGGAAATGGGTAAGGAGACACGACTTCTATTTGCTATGAGACATGCCCCTATATGTATGGTATGTCTCTTCTCCGAAACTATAAGAGATTTCGGCAAACTGTCTTCACAAATCGATAGAGAAACTTTGAAAGAAAACGGTCGGTTACTTAGAGGGCTGCTCTGAAGTGGATAAGGAGACGATAGTGTGGTATCTGTGATACGTGCACTGGCCATGTACTGTATAGTTGTAGTCCATTGAGTTAACCTCCGTCATATTGCATTTGTTGTTAATCTGTGAGTTTTTGGGCTAGATTTGAATGTTGTTGCGATCCATCAAGTGGCCACCCGCAGCGCCCCCATTTGTATGACAGCCCCTATTTGTATGTCTCTTTGGAGAGCCCCTATTTGTATGGTCTCGCTCCGAAGATGATTGAGTCAGTTTGACATGTTCAGAAACCATTTAGTTATATTCTAATACGTGACGGAAGACAACACAGAGTCAAGCAGAAGAAACTCTGTTTGTCAGTTGAAGAAGTATACATTGGCAGAGAAGCAGAAGTGTGGGGAATGCAGTGAAATGTTTAAAAAAGACTAAGATGCTCAAGTGGCATGTTTGAAGGGAAAGACTCGCTATGATGCCAAATGCCAAACGTTTACAAAACAGGATATTGGGAATTTATGTTACACTTTCATAGCTACATAATTGCTCCATTGATAGTGTTCAAACTGATAGGTCGCAGGAGGTTGTAAGTTGCTGTAACTTGCTACTTGTTGCAACATGCCTGTCATGTTTACACATGAAAAGTAGATGCGACTTCCCACGTGATCTGTCTGCAACAAGTCACATAAAGTTGTAGTGCTTTTGGCGGGAGCAGGGAACATGGAGACAGAAGCAGGTTGTGCGGCAGTGTCGATGCTCCTCATTTTGATCGACAGAAGGAGAAAGCGAAGAAGGCAAAGGAGAAAAAGATGTTGGGTGAAGCACTAGATCTCCAGGCATAGCGAACTAGGGGCTTATAGTTCTCTTCTTATAGAGTTGGCTGTGGAGGATGTAGGTGCCTACCAAAATATGTGCGCATGGATGCTGCCACACTTGAGGATCTGCTCCAGAGGGTAGCACCCATCATCGTAAAGCAAGACACTCATATGCGTGATTCTATACCAGTTGGAGAAAGACTGGCACTCACTTTATGATTCCTCGCAACAGGTACTTGAAAGCGTACCTTTTTGTCCACATATCCAAGTCAGATAATCAAACCAATCTGTAGTACTTATAATAGACACAAATAAATAGAAATGATAAGTGATTTTACAAGTAGAAACAAAGCAAAAGATAAAATAGCTACTGATATTGCAACATATTACAGGACTCAAGTTTACAAAGGCAAGTATGATTTCCATTCCAACCCAAAGATATTCTGTTAAATACATCCACTTTCACTGTGGTCAGATTCTTGCTTTACTGGACGTGTTGCATAGATATTGGAAGGGGCATTTATATGAATGAGTCCTACAAACTTAATAACGTGGAAACACATTGTGTATTTTTCATCATAATTAATAAGAATAGTCTGAATGTGTTATCTGAAGCACAAGCAAAATACCTGTGATACAAACATCGTCCCTAATGTCTGCAAAAAGTGAATGAGCACAGATATAATAAAGAATTTCACTAGTTTGTTGTTCAATAGTAGCACATTAAATAGTAGACTCTTATAAAACTCTAATGTATGAGTACCGAATACCAGTACCTACAATCTCAAAGATTGTTCCTGAGGTTTGTCAAGCAATATATTCAGTCATCAGAGAAGAATCTTTGAAGCTGTGTTTACTGGTATAACTCTTTCACATAATGGTTGTTTGTTGTTCTGTGCATTTTTACTAACAAGTTCAACATCAGCAGGTCAAAGCTAGGTATGATTACAGTTTGATACTGATGACAAATCATTTGCTTTTGGAGAGGGAGTGGAAGATAGTGCACTTAGACAGGTGATATAAGGAGGTTGTATTTGATTGAGATCACATGATGAAGATGCTTGGAAAGAAGACCTGATTGATGAAGCAGAAGGTGTTGGCATGACATTTTGCATGGGAAAAGATGAATTGGCTTGCCTAACTGCAACAGCATCTAACTGCATCTTATATTTTATAGTTTTTTATGTGTTCATCTTCAATAGAACGCACTTCACTGGCAATATACATGCCAAAGTGATGGTCACTGTCTTCAGCAACAGCACTTTTGTTTCTCTTAATTGACTCTAAGTAGTTGAATGCTGATTCAAGCATTGCATTCTCTTCCATGTCTTCTTTCTTTCTTTTTGAAAATCTACTCTTTTTTGACTCCTTAACTGGACATTTTGTGAAAGCATTTTGTGGCATTATCTGAGCTTGAAGTTCCTGCTCACATTCAAAACTACAACTGGAGATATCTGTTTGGATGTCCTGGCTATCATCTTGAATCTGTACTGACATACCATTTTCATCAACATCATCTGCACCATCAGATCCTGTGGGCTTTAAATATATAAAAGAAGTCTTTCATTTTTCAGGTACCTTCAGCACTAGGAGAGTGGAAAAAGATTGCAGGAGAGTTTTGGAGCTTTTGGAATTTTCCCAACTGCATAGGAGCCTTGGATGGGAAGCATGTAGTTATTAGGTCACCTTTCAACTCAGGGTCAGTCTTTTTCACTTACAAGGGGACATTCAGTTTGGTTTTGCTGGCACTGGTTGGTGCTGACTATGGGCTTTTATATATTGATGTTGGATGCAGTGGGAGAGTATCTGATGGAAGGGTCTTCAAGACTTCACCCTTGTACACAGCCTTAAGCCCGGCGCACACTAGAGCTTCCTGCTTAGCAAAATGTCATTCGCGGCCGCGTGCTTAGCAGGAAACTCCAGTGTGCGGTGAACACTTTGGAGCTTTTGCGTCATTCATGCCTGCTGACACCAATAGTCAACATGTTGAAATTTTCCGCCACGAATGACGATCTCCCTTGTGTGTGCGCTGAACAAAAGGAGAAAGCTTACAGAAACTCGGCAAAGCGCATGCGTTTCAGGGAAAGCGAGCGAAGCAAGAAAATGGCAGAATTAATGGGAGATTTTGAACGGCAATGCGAGGAAGAAGAAATTTTACTTTTGCTATTGCTTCTGCGACATCGACGTAGGCGTTTAAGAGCTGCACATCGGCAGACATGGTCCAAGCAATGGATACTGCGAAGAGGAACTCAAGGAGCACATGCAAATCTCATTCGCGAACTAAACGCTGAAGATCCTGAACAATTTCGACAATATCATCGTTTAAGTCAAGAATCATTCCATCAGATATTGGCAATGGTCAGTCCATTAATTTCAAAGCAAGATACGCATTTATGAATGGCAATAAAACCATCTGAACACCTATCGGTTACTTTGCGTTTCCTTGCTACAGGTTTGTAATTTTTTTTACCGTAGTTTTCATTCTTTTTTGGGATTTTGTCTATTTGTAAAACAAAAAATTGTTCGCTATAGACCCAGTACTGTATTACTAGGTATACAGTATTCAATGCTCAAATTTTACTAGCATTTGAAAGAGATACGAAGGAACTAGTTCGACTAGTTCTCCTATTGAAAAATGCCCATCTCATTGCAATATTACCAACTTATCGCTTGGTTTAATTTAAGGTGAGACTTTCAGAAGTCTGTCATTTCAATTTCGGATAGGAGAAAGAACAATTTCATCAATTGTAGAGGAAACTTGCAAAGCACTGTATATAGGAATGAAAGAGCAATACTTAAAGGTTTGTTATAGGAATTCCTCTTTTATTTATCATTACTAAATTAGAAGAAACATAGCCTTTACTGAACAATATTAAAAAAAGTATATTAGCTGTCTGTCCCAAATACTTCGATTAGTGTTCATTATGTGACATTTATTCATTTTGTGGTGATGAAAATTGTTGGTGTTTCTCGAATTGTGAATGGGTGCTTACAGCTCAGTTATTGATACATGTAGAACTAAACTGCAAAGTAGGGGGTTGGAAAAACTGTGGCTGGGGTTGTGTAGGAGCCATAAATCCATATGGATTGTCTACAGTCAGTGTTCCAGTTTGTGCTTGGAAAAGGACTTGGCTTATTTTATGTTGAGCCAAATGTCGAGCTCCAGGGTCCAAGTCATATAGCGTGTGTGCAACATACTGAGAAAAATGTTCAATAGCGGTATTTGTTGCTTTATCTGTCCTTTGCACCTTCGCTCTTCTCTCAGAAATAGACTGTGCTAATCCTTTGATTAGCTTCAATTCCTCTTCAGCTTGCCTTCTCCTATTCGGTTTTAACCTATTCGGCTCTTTTGTCCCTCTGGGCGTTTCTTCCATTTCATTATCAATGACTGTGCTAGGTGTTTCCAGAGTATCGCAATCCCCATCAAACTCTTCATTTACACTTTCATCTGCAGTTGGTGTTGAGCATAAGTCCTACAATTACATAGCATAAAATATATGGCTGTAAGATGGTTATTTTAGACCCCATCGTCAGCTGACCAATGGCGGAAAGTTGCTGCAGAATTTGAAGAGAAATGGAACTATCCCTGCTGCATCGGTGCAATTGAGGGAAAGCACATTGCCATACAGCAACCAAGCTACAGTGGGTCAGAGTTTTTTAATTATAAGCACTTTTACAGTGTCATACTTGTAGCTTTAGTAGATGCGAATTATAAATTCCTCTATGTGGATATTGGAGCAGCAGGACGTGCAAGTGATGCTGGAGTCTATGGCCAGTCAACATTAAAAAAGACTATAGCGTCTAATTCCCTTGATCTACCAGGCCCTACACTTCTTCAAGAGATACCAGGATTCAGAATTCACTACCATATAGTTGGTGATGATGCCTTCCCTATGTCGGAGAACCTAATGAAACCCTACCCTCAACGCAATTTAGAAGTAGAAACGCGAATATTCAACTACAGATTGTCACGTGCAAGGAGGGTGGTTGAGAACGCTTTCGGAATACTGGCCCACAGATGGAGAGTTTTTCTTACAACAATTGAAATGTGCCCTGATAAACTGACATATGTCATTTTTGCTGCTTGCTGCCTACACAACTACCTGGTGGAAAGAAATAAACCAACATATGCATCTGCTGTTGATCTAGAGAATGCAGATCACACGATTTCTAACGGCGCATGGAGAAATGATGCTAGACTTTGTGGTTTACAAAGCAGCTTAAATCATAATCCACCCAGAAATGCTAAAGAGCAGCGCGAAATGCTCACTACATACTTTAATAGTACTGGATCTGTCCCATGGCAGGGCAATATGATTTTATAACAAATGAAGAAATGTTATGTCAAATCAGCTGTTTGAGAATTCATACCTGACATGTTTTGAAACATATATTTTTCAGTATACAGGGACATCTGTCATAAGCAATAACTTAATTACAATTTACTTTTTAGAAGCATAGATATATTTACAAAATAAACTTACTATGTCAATGTTTGAAAGTGAAGGGTGTGTTGCAACGTGAGGAGAAAGAAACTGTACCTTTTCTAGCAGCCAGGCAGCCCGCTTGGTAAGAGTTTTTCTGGCACTTCCACTTGGTCCAGGCTTCTTTGCCTTTGTAAAGCTATTTTTTAGTGCCTTCAGTTTAGCTTTCACCCAATCGACTACAAAATAGCGAACATGTACACACACTGGAAATCAAAATGATATTGATACTTCAAGTATTGGTGGGTATGAAAACTTTGTACCTTAATTTTCTGGTTTTCCGTAAAATTCTCAAATGTATAATGAGGGAAGTACTTAATGAAGAATAAACAACATGTAAATAAACTTTACTTTTGATTCAAGAGGTCAAAAACAAGTTGAAAGTAACTTTATGCAACTTTTTATATACACACAGATTAGTAAGTTCTGAAATATCCAAATTGCAAGCTACGTTTCTAATTTAAAGAATTGGTTTGTCTGAAAATTTTCAGGAATACCTTTACTGAATGGAACTATTTGGGGTTCACACCACACCCCCAATAGCCACACCTCTGTTGAAACTATCACAGTATTACTTTCATATATTTTACAAAGTAGTATAAACAATATATTCTTAGAAGATTTTGGTTGCAAGAAATTCCTTCTTACCTGATTTCTCTAATTTTTCTGCGATTTCTTGGTAGGCCTTTTCTCTCGTATCTCGGTTTTTAAAATCAGGCAATCTTACATCGTATAGACAAGGATATTCAGGCCATATTTCCGCGATTTTATCCTCTAACAGTACATCGGCTAGCAACTGACTTTGCCCTTCCATTTTCCTTTTATACGTTCAAGTTCTAGTTTTCATTGAATACACTTGCAGTTGTTCACTTTCCCTGGAACGCATGCGCTTTGCCGAGTTTCTGTAAGCTTTCTCCTTTTGTTCAGCGCACACACAAGGGAGATCATCATTCGTGGCGGAAATTTTTCAACATGTTGAATAGTGGTGTCAACAGGCACGAATGACACAAAAGCTCAAAAGTGTTCACCGCACACTGGAGTTTCCTGCTAAGCACGCGGCCGCGAATGACATTTTGCTAAGCAGGAAGCTCTAGTGTGCGCCGGGCTTTAGAGAGAGAAGCACTTGGAGTGCCAGGTTCAACGTGTCTCCCAGGATCTCAGATCAGCCTCCCACACTGCATCGTTGCTGATGATGCATTCCCTCTGAAGACTTACATAATGAAACCGTTTGCACAAAAATGCCTCACACTAGAAAATCACATTTTTACCTACAGGCTCAGCAGAGCAAGGTGTTTGTCAGAAAATGCATTTGGTATTTTGGCTAGTCGTTTTAGGGTTTTTATGACACCCATTTGCTTAGAACCTGCCAAGGTAGTATCAGTTGTTTTGGCATCTTGTGCATTACACAACCTGATGCGGAAAAAGAGCAGTACAAAGAGACTATACACTCCACCAGGAAGCCTGGATACTGAGAACTCTGAAAGCCAAGAGGTAGTTAATGGTGAATGGCCTATCGATGAGGAACCCCAAGGGCTGATCTCATCTGAGAAAGTCCACAATGGAAAGCAGTGCTACAATGCCAAAGAATGTCGTGACATGTTTGCTCAATACTTTGTTTCTGATGCTGGCCAGGTTCCATGGCAGATCAAGATGATATAATTGCTTTTTTGAGACTACATACCCCTTCATTTATCAAATTGGATAGTGTCTTCTTAGGTGATATAAATTCCATTAAAAACTTTAATGCTGAAAAGTGCTTCCACTTTGATGAGTATTTTCCATCCTCACCTCCACTGCCACTTTTTGGTGCTTTTGCCTCTTTGGCCTTTTCTCGGCCAAGTATTGTCCATAGACTTCTAACTTTTTCATTTGTATCTTTCTCTGAAAAGGGAAGTATAAGCTGTTGTGCTGATAATGGCAGTGTAGGTATCCCATGATTTTACTTTTCGATGCTGAACCAAACTAGTACGATATTACCAGCTTGGAATAGATTTATTAGGTTGACAATAGTGCCTAGAAATTAAAAGAAAAAACATGAAGAGATAGAGATGAAACTCGTTTATATCTAACCTGTACATGGTGCGCCAACAAGCTGAGTTAGGTCGTTTCTGGCTCGCAGCCATTTGTTTCTGTCCCTGTACTCAGCCGAGTTTGTATTATATAGGCATGGGTACCTTTCAAGGTTTTTGACAAGCCTGCATTCTGCCTCAGATGTCCCCTCAAACTTCGTTAAACCAACATTTTCTGCATCCATCCTGAATACCTTGAGTCTAAGTTCTTGCGTGAAATGAGCACATGGAATAAAAATCTATTGAGAGGAGGATTTTGTTCTTTTGAAGACAGGTGTTGGAGGCAATTCATTTGCATGAAAGCAATGGTAAGTGTCCTTGATGCTCCAGTCAGACCATAGTTTCCTCAAATCAGTGAATAAGGGACTGGCTGGAATTATTCCAGTCTTGGTACTGTGCTCCTGGAGCCATGGGAGTTCTATGCCAGTGAGATCAACCACAAGCCTTCTCTAGTCCCTTTATGGTGGTACCTTAAAGTATCTCAGCCCATTGTTCAGAGCAAATCGTATGGTTCCTCTTTCCATTGTTGAAGATTTGTCTGATGTGGGGAAATGTTTTTGAAGGTACACCAGTTAAGCCCGGTTCATACTTAAAAATTAATGCTTAAGTGCGAAACGGACTAAGGAGACATCTGCTGTAAATGCATAAGCAAAATACTTTCGTATCCTTGAGCAAACTGCGCCTCCGTATAATGTGGCCTTAAGCACACTTGATTTGAAAATCTCTTGCATTGTATGCATTATATAAACGGCGACAACCAAGGCGATACATTCACACAGTTAATGCTTCCCTGATACATTTCTATATTTTTGTCGTTTCTGTATCGATCATTAATGTTTCACCAAGTTCACGCGAGGAGTTTTGAACTCTGATTGAGTCCCGGTATTCTTTAGGTGTATGGTTATATAAATGCAGATATTTCTGCATTTCTTATAGCCTTGCTTCAAAATTGTCCGTATTAGAACATGGTAGGCAAAGTGAATGCAGAAAAGGAAGTGCATATGGAAGTGCGTGATTCATATGGATTGGAATGCAAAAAGTGAGTATTATGTGGCTGGGCACTGCATTTTGTATGTGAAGGCCCTTAAGGATAAGGAAAAAGTTTAACTATTTTCAACTCCGTACTTTCATTGCGTACGGATCGAAGGAATTGCATCACGCCTCCACAATTTTTGCGTAAGCATGCTAAGGAACTTACAGTGGAGTATGGAGTAGACTATCTGGTGCCGGCCTGGCGTTAAGCACATAAGTTTGAGAAAAATTACGAAGTATGAACCAGGCTGTATGGTCAACAGATGATATCAGTTTTGAGAGCAAAGCCTTTAAAATCCAGTAATAAAATTGTAAAAAAGCAGGTTGGAAATACTTCTGATAGTAGTAAGCTATGAGAAACTCTGTTTCCTGATGAGAGTCACCAATGAAGAATTTATTTCCCACTCAAGACTCAGAATCCTCCTAAGCTGGATTATTCCTGTGGCTTTGAATCAACTGTTGACCATACAAAAGTTACCATATGACAAATTCAGATTTGAAGAATGTGTGGAGACCAGTTACAATAGTCAAAGGCACCCAAATAGGCATATTTTGAGGCATTCCAGACATGATGAATAAATTATTTTTGTATTTTGTATTTTTAATTATTTATCCAGGGTAATACATTCAGTTAATATATAAGAAACCTATTTTACAATGTGCCCTGCTAAAGAAAATAATCATATCTAACCTAATTACATGCAGTATTTATGTTATAAACTCTATAGTAAAAGCAATGAAAAAAACAAATCTCAATTTGACCAGAAAGAAGAATTGACCAATAGAGCACTGTGATGAGACAGCATTCTGAGAAAGATGGGTAAATTCTTGCGCCAAAGGCGCTAACATCTGACTCGACAGCTGTAAATCAGTCAATGGTTTGCTCTGGATCCGCCCCTGGAAGGTATTAAAATAGGAGGAATCAATATAAATAATTTAAGGATTTGAGGTATGCCGATTGTTATGTTCCACAGAATCCCAGACAGTGTATGATGAAGACACACAGATGAAAACGTGTTTCTCATGATCAAACTTATAACTCTGAAAACATGTCGTTGAGTACTTCATGTAAATACCACAAAAATAACATAACATCTCCCTCCTTAAGACAATAACAGAACATTAATGAATGCTTGAAGCACAAAAAAACGAATTGATATAGGTTCATTTGTAAAGATTATATAATAGTAAAATGTTGTGTTTGGGTCTGCAAAGTCTGTTAAGTGATGTGGTCTTCGCACAATGCGGCCAGATCTAGTTGTAGTGGGATGTCCTTGTGTGCAGCCATATTGGTCGAGTTGGGCTGGGCGATTTGCCTGTGGAGGAGGTTGTGGTGCCATTTGTGGATGTGGCTGTGACTCATCCTCCAGTTCGAAGTCCATTAACTCAAAGTGCTCAAATGGTTTAATGCTTTCTTTGGTGTGTAGCTGATGTCTTCTGTTTCTGCAAACAGTGGTTCCTCTGTTGGTAACTATGTGGTAAGAACGCAGCTGCTTGCATTTATCTAATACCACTCCTTTGCGATCCCAGGCTCCTTTGCCACGAAAGCGAACAGAGTCTCCTGCTGCAAGAGGCTGCAGGTTGCGATGAGGCTGGTTTGTTTGGTGGTTCTCTGAAACCTTTATTTTGCTGGGGTCGCTAGGTGGCTGAGTGGGGTTGTGAACTGTGGGTAGGGTGGTGCGGAGCTGGTGGTTCATGAAAATGGTGGCTGGAGCTGGCTTGTCATGAGAGAGTGGAGTGGTGCGGAGAGCAAGTAGTGCCAAATAAGGGTCATCACCACTGTGAAGTGCTTTTCTTAGTGTCTTTTTGACAGTTTGAACGGTTCACTCAATGACACCATTGCTGTGAGGGTATTCCGTGCTACTGGTGATGTGTTGAAAGTCCCAGTCATGTGCAGATGTGGCATATTCTTGGGATATGTACTGTGGCCCATTGTCTGAAATGACTTCCTTAGGAATACCAAATTTTGAAAAGGTGCATTTGGTATGCATAACAATGGGTGAAGCATTGGTATCGCTAGTTGACTGAGGTCAAAGAATTTGGATGTGTAATCAGCGACAATGATGTAATCCTTTTTCCATAATGAAAATAGATCTGTGGCTACTTTCTGCCATGGGGTTGCTGGAATATCATGAGGAATCAATGGTTCTGCCGATTGTTGGTTTTGATGCACTTGGCATGTGCTGCAAGATTTAATCATGTCTTCTATTTCTCCGTTAATGAGTGGCCAGTACAGGGTCTCACGTGCCCGAATTTTTCATTTCAGTTCGTAATGTAGCAGGAATAATAATGCGCTATCCATTGAGGAGGAGTCCTTCTTGGTATGTGATCTAATCTCGAAAGGTGACATACGGCCGTGTTGCAAGAGGAATATCGTGACGTGAGTGGGGCCAACCATGATTGACATACTGGACTAAGTGTTGCATTGTGGGATCAACATGTGTTTCTGCAGCACTTTGTTGGTGCTTTGCAATGCTGATTGGTAGACAGGACATGATCAGTTGCACATGGCAGGTGATTTCTGTTTCAGGTATTTCAGGAGTGATGTCACTCAATGGGGCATGACTAAGAGCATCAGGAATGCAGAGCTGACTGCCTTTAATATAGTGCATTTCATAGTCATACTACAGTAGGCGTAGCAGAAAGCGTTGAATCCGTGGGGGGCACTTTGTCAGCATCTTGTTAAAATAGATTTGAGTGGCTGGTGGTCATCTATATGTCAAATTTTTGGCCATAGATGTATTGTTGAAATCTTTCACATGCAAAAACGATGGCTAGAGTCTCTTTCTCTAGCTGACAGTACTTTTTCTCAGATTGTGTCATGGATCGACTTGCAAATGCAATAGGAAGCCAACCGTGGGGATGCTGCTGTTCTAGTAGTGCGCCTAGGCCGTGACTGGATGCATCTGCCTGTATTCGTATTGGTAGGGCTGGATCAAAACACTTGAGGACTGGGCTGGATGTGATGACAGTTTTGAGGGTTTTGAATGCTTCTTTCTGTCCTTTGTCAAATGAGTAAATGACAACTTCCTCAAGGAGGCTGCGAAGAGGGGCTGTGAGATCAGAGAGGTTGGGTATGAATTTTCCCAGATACGCTATCATCCCCAGGAAACATTGGAGCTCCTTTTTGGAAGTGGGTTCTGGCATGTTTAAGAGTGCCTGAAGTTTTGAGGGGTCAGCTTCCACCCCCTCTCCTGATATCTTATGGCCAAGATCTTGTGGCTGTAATGTCAAACTTGCACTTATCTTTATTGAGTTTCAGACCTGCTGATTCAGTGGACTCAGCCTTGTCAGAGCCCCATATTATGATGTCGTCTTGGCTGTTAAAGGCTGGTTTTCATATGTTGTACTTCATGGCCGACAGCCGCAGACACATGTATTCCAAATGATCGCCAATTGTCTGCGACCATTGCAGACTGTCTGCGATTATCGCATGCTGTATTTGTTTGTAACTCTCAGTTTGGCGTGTAAACTAACATGTTAATTGCAAGATGGTGGACCAAAGCAACATTCAGCAGCTGCTCTTGCAAGGTAAATTGCTGCTAGTAATAGCACTATTACTAAAGAAAAGGAGGCTAGTAAGAAGAAAGCCCTACCGAAAGAAACGAATCTGGATAAGGAAGATATGGCAGCAGCGACAAAGGGTTGGGCAATTTCATACATTGGTAAAAGAGCTCATTTTACATGACAGAGAGTATTTTTCAGGTATTCTCAGATTAGTATTATCCACCATTTTGTTAATCTGAAAAATGGCACTGTTTGTGTGCTACTTTTGTTTAACCCCATCTCTATTGGGATTTTTGCAGTTCTTTTTAATTGATGGGGTTTCGCCACCTCTTTATCAGAAGCCTGATTAGATTTGTAAAAATGACAACAGTGCTATATTCATGAAGTGATTCGCTAAGTGATTCGATATATTTTATCACAAAGGTACATGATTTGGTATTTATTGACAATTGCAGTTAAAATATGAGCTAAAATATAATAGTTTCAGGACAAATCTAGTGTATCTGGCAGAAGTTCACCAGGTTTATCCAATTTTCTTTGTTACCATCTTATCACAAAGGTCATCTGGTACAACCACTTGTTCCAAATTGTTTTTAAGTATGTAGTAAATTAATTTTTACTAAAACCCCCTGTGCAAAATGATATGATTGCTCGGTACAATCCTTAGTGTGGTAAACGACCCTATACCTCCACATGGCTCTGTTCGTAGAAAATTGTACTAGATATGCCAAGGTCACGAGTTCAAATCCTACTTGGTTCATATCAATCACGTAAATATGTTCTTATGTCAATTTTCTGATAAAAATTTTTTATCCATTAAGTACGGTTCTTAAGAATGGGCCCAGAGCGATTTGAGCATCTGTTGAAAGGTGTTGTTCCACTCATTACCAAAAAGAAGTGTCGATCTCGTGAATCGGTGACACCAGCTGAGAGACTCGCATTGACAATCCGCTACTTGGCCAGTGGTGATTCCCAACAGTCTATGGCATTCAACTGTCATTTGGGACGAACAACTGTTTGCAACATCGTAGATGAAACATGCAATGCTTTATGAGATGCACTGAATCAAGATTATCTATCGCAACCACAATCAGAAAAAGAATGGAGTGCAATATCTGAAAAATTTGTTGATACGTGGGATTTCCCCAATTGCCTTGGTGCACTTGATGGCAAACATGTAGCCATTGAATGCCCTGGTATGAGCGGTTCTGACTATTTTAACTACAAAGGGTTTTTTAGTATTGTTCTTTTGGCAATCTGCGATGCTCGGTATTGCTTCACGTTACTTGATGTGGGAAATTATGGGAGGGACAATGACGCTCATATCTTCAACACCTCTGAAATGGGTAAAGCGTGCATCAACTCCGAGATTACTATACCTTCTCCTGTTGCTGTAAATGGGATTTAACCTTCCTCATGTGCTGATTGCAGATGAAATTTTTGGGCTAAAGCCATGGTTAGTGAAGCCGTTTCCAGGTAAGGGTCTGAATGAGGAACAAGCCATTTTTAACTACAGATTGAGCAGAGCTCGCCATACTATAGAGAATTCTTTTGGGATTCTGGCAGCCCGCTGGCGTATATTTCGAAGACCAATCAAAGCCAAACCAGAGTTAGTTGACAGCATAATAAAGTCTTGCCTGTGCCTATATAATTATTTAATGCTGACAGAAAATGTGCACTATACACCATTAGGTTTCATTGATTCAGAAGATTGCTCAGGCAAAGTTGTGTCTGGAGACTGCCGGTCAATTGTTGAAGGGGAAACTGGAGCAATGAGGGCTATATCCACTGGCCGTGCATTCAACACTTCGACTTTTCATGCAAAAATGACTTGTGATTCTTTCAAAGCATATTTCAACAGCATAGATGGCGCAGTCCGTTGGCAGAAGGCCCACATGAACAGCATTGGGAGCCCAATATGAGGAAAAATTTATTGGACAAACGATCAATGAATAGTTGTGATGTAATAGCTTGAGACTTATACTATGAACTTTTCATGTAAAGAACTGCTTTTAAAAGGGAAAAGGTCAGACATTTATTATTTTTATTATTACTACTATTATTATTGGTACTATTATTGTTATTATACTATTTACGGTAGGCTTAGCATGTTATTCTGGCTAGTATAACAGCTAATATTAGAAGTATTGTCTGAATTGTCGTTTCCCAATGAGCTACTGTTTACCTAGTCCCTTTGGCCTACATTGCATTTCATTGATACAAAAACTGATTTATACCGTTAGAAATTGTATAAATGAACTTATGAATGAACATAAATATTGAAAAAATTTCAATGTATAACTGGGGTATGAAAATTGATCAAATACTTATGGCAGGGGCTGGCAGGGATAGAAAAAATCGTGACTTGAAAGGGCGAGAGGCCAAAAATACTTGCTCAGTCATTGGACATTCCTCCAGCCCCTTCTGGTAGGTACTTGACCTCTCCCTAATTTTACCACATGTTAAATCAGTCTCCTGAAGGTCCAGAATTAAATGGTTGATGATTCATCGGTGATGTTGGAGTATTGTTAAACCGCAATACTTGGTTTTGCCAGTAATGATTGGCTGGTGTCTTGGGAGTATGTGATGGAACATTTTGTTGCATTAAAGGATTGCTATAGTACCCAAGCTCAATGTCGAGGAATAATGTCTCGATTGCATGCCTTGCAAGGGCTTTCTGCATTCTGTCAAGGCTCCTGAGTCGGCTGGCAATGCTCATTGCATAGTAGTGATCTTCATCGAAATTAGCTGTCTCTTGGTTCAGTGCTTGCTTCTGCTGTGAGATTCTTAATCTCTTGCTCAGACTCTCCATGGCATTAGAAAGTTGGCGATCAGTTTTTCCAAGTGCCTTTTTCTACTTTCTCTTTTCATCCAGGTTTTTGGCTTTTGTGAATAAGCTGAGCTGGCATAACTTTCTGCTCTGCTTTCACCATCTGAAATTGAAGATATGGCCTGTAAATCGGTATTGGGAGCAACATCATCATTTGTATTTGTTTCTTCTACTTCCAAAACTTCATCACCCACCATTTCTGGTTCGGATGTTGGCTCACTCTCCTCACTTTTATCCATAGGATCGAAATCGGGGTCATTATAGCCCTTTCTTGCCTTTCGGATTATACTATTGTTTTTTTTGAAGTTTGTTGTACTTGCCCTACTGATTATGAAATGTCTCAACCAGTGCAAGTGCTCAAACTTTGGGTCGAGCGGGATATCCATACTGCCGCAGCCTGACGAGCCTTTACTCGCTCGTAAATATCTACTGAATTGGGTTCTTATACTTTCGTACCTCCTTTTCACCAAATCAATTGACTTGTCTAGTCGCTCTGATATTGCTTTCCAGCTGTTCGACTTCTTGCTTTTATCCTTGAAATCTTTGCTGGAACGATCATATATTGCTGGATATTCCTTAATGATCTCCACAAACGAAGCATCGTCGTCTCGTGCATCTTTGTCGGCCATTTTGTTTTGCAAATAAAATAATGGAAATGGATGCAAACTTTGTACTTCCTGTGCAGATTGTCTGCGACAGTCGGCGACTGAGTGTTTTCATTATCTTTTTCCATCGCAGACCATCGCAGACAATTTGCGATGATCGGAAAGTTCAAAAGTGGTTGAAATCTTCCAGTGATCTGCGATGGTCTGCGATGGTCTGCGATGGTCTGCGATGGTCTGCGATGGTCTGCGACTGTTGTAAAATCTGGTTTTCATATGTTGTAATTCATCGGCGACAGTCGCAGATCCAGGTCTGCGACCATCGCCGATGAATTACAACATATGAAAACCAGCCTTAAGCACGCCGTCAATGCCTTCCAAAAGTTGGGAGATTTTGAATTGACAAATTTCACTGGCTGAGTGAATGCCGAAGGGGAGTCATCTAAAAGAGAAACGCCCAAATTGGGTATTAAAGGTCAGGAGTTTGGAGCTTTCCTCATCTACTTCACTCTGCCAATAGGCATTTGAGGCATCAAGTGTAGTGAAGAGGTGGGCATTACTCATAGATGCAAGAATTTCTTCGGTTGTTGGAACATGAAAATGATGGCGCTTTATTGCCTTTTTAAGGTCTTTGGGATCTAAGCATATTCGTAGCTTTCCATTGGGTTTTTCAACAACCACTAAACTGTTGACCCAGTCTGTAGGCTCATGTACTGGCTTGATGATGCCCAACTTAACCATCCGTTTGAGTTCCTGGTCTAATTTCTCTTTCAAGGCAATGGGCAAGGTGTGAGGGGGATGGATAACAGGGGGCACAGCTGGATCTATGGTGATATGGTGCACACCAGGGAGTTCCCGACTTCTCCAAAGCAAGTCTTGACTTTTCTGTCATGAGGGTGTGCATGCTATCATTAATCTGCATAACGTGCTTGATGAGGTTCAAAAGTGAGCATGTGGCAAGGCCGAGAATGGGGGTCGCATCAATATCTACAATGATGACCATCACTGACTAACGTTTCCCTTTGTAGTGGAGATTTAGAACAGATTTACCAGCAACTGGTATGGCTGAGCCATTGTATGCTGATACTTTCACCATGGATGGGTGGAGCTGAGATTTTTGTTGTAACTGTTGGTAGTTAGCCCCGGAGAGAATATTGACTTGGGCACCAGTATCAAGTTTGTAGGGAATTAAGGAACCATATGTGTCAATAGGAACAAGCTACTCATCTTCAGCTAGGGGGTTCACAGATTAAGTCTCACAAACTGTGGGATGGGTGGCTGGCTTGACTTCATGAGCTTGGTGGACTGCCCCAACAAAGTAATCTTTCTCTTCAGCCTCCATGTCTGATGGGGGGTCCTGGGGCATATGTCTATGTATAGCCCTGACACGTTTCTGGTTACAGCAAGTGGAAAAATGGCCTCTCCTACCACAAGTATTGCAAGTTTTATTATAGGCAGGACAGTTCCCTCTGCTATGTGTGTACCTGCAAAACTTACATTGGATAATTTTTAAGGTACCCTGTTCTTTGGAATAATGTGATGGTGGTTTGTCTTTCAAATGTCTTTGTTATGGCTGACGTAGATTTTTCCTCACCATGGGCTTGAAGAATTTTAGCTTGCTGGCGAGATACCTCGGCAGCCTTGCCTAGTTTTATGGATTTGTCTAGGTCTATATCAGGCTCCCTAACCAACGTTCTTGTAGGGCTACATCGTTTGTCCCGATAGTGATAATGTCCTTGAGCAAGGAGTCCTTGAGGGTACCAAAGTCACAGTCCTGAGCTAGTTTTTGTAGAGTAGTTGTGAACTCATCAAAACTTTCACCATGTTGTTGCCGGTATGTCAAGAAGTTGTACCTCAAGAATGTATGATTTTTCCGGGGGTACAGTAGTCATCGAATTTCTCTATACTTTTAGCTAACTTTATTTTGTCTGCGTCCGACTCAAACATGAATGAATTATACATTTCTCTCCCCTTTTTGTCTATGCCAGTACGGAAAATGCTCGACTTGATTTGGTTGGGCTTGGAGGACAACTCAGTGGCATCTAAATAAAGGGTCAATTCCTGTTTCCAAATCTGTCAGTTGTTTGAAAGGTTGCCCTCAAAACTGAGAGGTTGCAGTGGCGAAAAATATAGGCCTAGATCCATCAGGAACAGAAAGCTATCAGCAGTCAAGTGCTATTTAACTACAGCAAGAGAGAATTAGTGTCTACTTATCCTTCCAGAGATGTGGGTCTTGATAAATCCCAACTGACACCATGTTATGCTCCACAGAATCCCAGACAGTGTATGATGAAGACACACAAATGACAACGTGTTTCTCATGACCAAACTTATAACTCTGAAAACATGTCCTTAAGTACTTCATGTAAATAACACTAAAATAACATAACACCGATGACACTGCTATCATTGCTGAGACAGAAGATCAACCCCAGAAGATCATGGATATAGTTACTACAGAGAATAATAAAGCAGGTCTGGAAATCAATCAGACAAAATCTTTCTCCCAAGTAATCTCTAAGAATCCCAAATTCCAGAATGCTCTATATAGGTGGATGGAGCAATCATAAAGCAAGTGGACAGCTTCATCTATCTTGGTAGCTTGATAACATCCAACAGCAAATCAGATAAGGATATTCTCAGAGGAATCAGGATTGCTAAAGCAGCTTTTAAATCAATGGCAAGCATCTTAACCTCTAAAGGCATCAATGTCTGGAGCACACTCCTCTATGGGTGTGAAACCTGGACAATAAGCATAGCAATGGAAAAGAGATTAGTTGCCACAAAGATGTGGTTCCTGAGACACATTCTAATGGTACCATGGATAAAAAGAATTAGCAATGAGGAGATCCTATGGAAAGCACAAACGAGTTTGAAATTAATAAAAACGATCCACAAGACAATTTGGTGTCTTTCGACATGTAACGAGGAAGAAAACATTAGAACATCAGACAATCACTGGCAGACTTGAAGGCACAAAAGCAAGGGGACGTCAACGGCTACTCTACACCAGGCTACTGGCAAACAGGGTGAAATTGAGACCTGTTGAGCTGATCCATCTCACTACCATCAAAGACAAATACCATAAAGTGACAACCAATGTCAGAATCTGACATAGCACACATCGACGACGATGACAATAGTTGGGGATATCTCCTCTTAAAACCCCCAACTGCTAATTGCAGGTGAATAGTTGATGAAACTTACACTCCCTTCTGTATATTGTGCACATACACATTGGCACAGCACTGCACAACAGTTACCTTATAACTCATCATTCTTACTTGTAGTAAGTGCATATCAGCAACTGAAAAATGCAGGTCACCAGGTCACATAAAATGCAGGTCACACTGGCAGCCACTTGCATTTTTCTGAGGAGGCCATGTGGTTCAATCTATCCCATAAGGAAATGAAGCTAGGGGCCATCAATGAATCTGAAATTGTTCCCAGAAGACAAATCTATTACTTGTCAGGCAGGGATGATGCACATTCATGCAAATATCAGATTGCCGTGTAGTTACTTTATAACTGGTTGGGCACTTTTTGTTTGCAACACTTTTCTAGGAACCATCTCAGTTACTGTTTTATGGCAATGAAAATCAGGTATGTTGAACTCTGACCATTGCCCCTTGATACAGCACATTATGGAATTGACAGCAATTTACACCATGTTTGATGCACATTCTCTTTATAGGCATTTCATTCATCCCTAGACTTTACACATGTGCCAGAAACCATGGGTAAAAGGTAAAGCTTATAGCACTTTCACTAGCAGTCTCTGAAAGTGCGTTCGTCCTCTCCAATGTCATGGAATACTTCTATCAAAACCAGTAGAATAATGCACTTCAAAATAAAGTATTTCCAATCAATGTGAAGACAACCTTTCACTATTGTTCTCTACAAAACATATGTTTATTGTTTAACACCAGTGATCTAGATTAACCCAAACTCTCCACGCCTCGTACGCCATACACTTTTCTATTTTGTAAGAAATAGTATAGGATTCCTAACTTTAATCCACAGTCTTTGTTCTAAAAGTTTCTTACAGGCTTGGTAAGTCGATAGAAAAAGTTTCAGTGACTACAAAAGCAGAGCAGGAAACACTCTTGTATTGCTCATGAGGTTAAGGACATAAAGATACTGTAGTGGATACTTTTCTACATCTATAGAGAAAAGGGCGGGTTGGGGTTCAAAAACTTTGAAAGAAAGCACATAAATTTCTAACATTTCTTAACTCTTTCCTTGTAGTTACAACTGTTTCTTACATTTTAGTGTACCTAGTACTAGGTTTCTTATAAACCTTTTCCTTATACAGACAATCATGTATCCCCCAATGATCGATGTTTATATGCATTTGTGTGCCTGTAAATTTCTCTGTGCCATTATTTCCCCTCTCCATTTGTTTAAATCCCGATTTACATTATTTTGTCCATTTTCTAATTCCCTCTCTTGGCAATCAGCTATTGCTTGCAAACTGTGTACAAATGAAAAATGGAAAAATACAGTAGACAGCTGCAAGCCGTTCCCACAGCCATAGCCAAGTAACCAGTTCTGAGTAACGTCCTGTTTTGTGGTATCAACTGCATTTTACATTATCTGGTGACCTGCATTTTACAGTTGCCCAGTAAATATCACTTTAGTAATCAAAGTCGGCCATTACTAAAGGCTGCCGCACACGAGCACCTTTTGTGTTTGGAACACAGCAACAGTTGTCTTTGACAGACACACACACGGGCAACTTCTGTGTTTCGGACACAAGCACAATTGTCTCTGAAGCAGGCGCACACGAGCGAGTTCTGTTGAAGCAAGATGGCTCCACTCTCGTACTCGAAGAAAATAAAGCTACTTGCTGGCCTTGCTGTAGTCCTTTCCCTATGCATTAAAAGGCGCCGTTCGAAGAAAAGAAGAAAATGGGTAAAGGGTTGGATAGGTGAAAGACAAGAGCTTGGAGTGTTCAATAATCTCGTACAGGAACTGGCAAGTGAAGATAAAGAGGCTTATCACCAGTATGTTAGATTGGATGAAGAGAAGTTTAATATTATTTTGAATTACATAAAGCCAGCCATAAAAAAGCAAGATACAAACATGAGAAAGTCAATCCAACCTGCAGAAAGATTAGCAATACCATTGAGATTTTTGGCAACAGGTAAACTGTCTTATCTTTTTGCTCTATGTCATACTTCCCAACCCAAATGTATATGTATAGCTTAAGTGAAGCAATACTGTTGCGTATTCTTAATGATCTTTGCTTGGCTTGTGTAAGGATCTAGCTACAAAAAATGATCTACAATAAAAACCTGCTTTCAGCTAAAGGGGCCAGGTCATTTTTACAAACAATGTACTGCTGGGCAAGGAATGCCTATGTTACAGGATAACTCTATGAGCTAATTTCTGTATATTTTCGCAGGTGAATCATCCCAAAGTGTGTCATTTGCATATAGAGTTGGAGAAAGGACAGCATCAAATATTATACTAGAAACATGTTCAGCAATATACAATGTCTTAAAAAGCAAATATTTAAAGGTAATGAGACAAAGTCAAGGGTTGTTCATCACATCAGTGAAGAAGGTTGACTGAGTTTGCAGAATGTTCCCACCAGCATGTGGTTGCTGGATAGCACTAATTTGAACCTGAAAAATAACATTCTGAATCCTGTTACTTGCAATCATCCTGTTCCTTTGATCCATCCCAGATAGGGCTTGACTGACATAATTGCCAAAAGATTTGCTCTCATCATCTGAGATGGAAATGGTACTTTCACTGGCATTACCAGAATCCAAAGATTTTGCAATAGATCTCAAAATGTCTACCTCCTCTGTCCCCTTTCTTTCTGTTGATTTTCTTGCACTCCCTGGGAGTATTATGGAGCTCTTTGCTATTGCTTTGTACTTGGCTTGCATCTCATCGTCTAATGCATCTTCATTGTCAGAAATACAGCCCTGGGTCTCACCATCTACAACAGCATTCTGTATCTACAATTCACTAGTTCTCATATACAAAGTAGCATGGTTTGCTTAGTGTAAAGCGGATTTTCACAGCCATTCTTGAAACATATTGAAAGAAGCTAAAAAACATGGACCCATGAATAATGAATAAGATCTATTCCATCCATCATGTTTATACATGCATTAAAACTTTATTAACTAGCTATGACCAGAAAATGTACTATCAATAGTCTCCTGTGGCATTGCCAATCAATTTGTTTTTAGACTCCAAGTACTCCAGAGGAATGGACAAATGTCAGCATACAGTTTGAAAACAAGTGGAATTATCCTTTCTGTTTGGGTGCATTGGATGGGAAACATGTAGCAATTTCTCAGCCAGACAAGTCTGGATCTGAGTACTTCAACTACAAAGGCTTTTTTAGCATAGTGCTTTTAGCATTAGTTGATGCTGATTATAGATTTCTGTATGTTGATGTAGGCTCCAGTGGCAGGGAAGGAGATGCAGGGATTTTTGATAAATCTGACCTCAAGAATATCATGGACAATAAAACAGCAGGATTCCCCAAGGCAGAAATATTGCAGGGAACAAGTCAACCCTGTGAATACGACATACTTGGGGATGATGCATTCCCATTGCGGAAGGACCTGATGAAGCCATTTCCACACAGAAATCTTGAGCAAACCCAACAAATCTTCAACTACAGAATATCACGTGCAAGAAGGGTTCTGGAAAATGCCTTTGGCATATTAGCAAATAGGTTCAGGGTATTGCTGACAAGAATTAATTTGAATACATGTAAAGCTACAATAGTTGTGCTTGCTGTGTGTGTCTTGCACAATTGTCTGATTGACAATCAGAAAATCTTTATTATATCGAAAACTTTCCACAAACTTTAGTGTATCCGCATCCAGTGCTGTACATATTTGCAAGAAGCAGAAGAGATAAAGGAAAAAAAGAAGAGAACTGGCCATCCACCCATTATGAGCAGAAGAGAAAAGAAGCAGTTTATAAGACCATCTCAGAAGTTAAAGAATGACAAACCGACCATAACTGTGCATGATGTCGCAAAAGAATGCTGGTTAGCCAACGTCACTTATAGAACACTAGTATGAGTAATAAATGAACATGGGTATAAGTCCTTAAGGCCAAGGCAAAAAGGGTTACTTTCCATGAAAGACAGAAAGAGAAGAGTAAACTTTGGCAGACTTGCTCTAAAACAATATGACTGTGAATTCTGGACAGATCACGTCTTGCTATATCTGGATGGTGTGTTGTTCGTGCACAAGGGAAATCCCTATAAAGACGCATTGACACCAAGAGGGAGAATTTGGAGAAAAGCGAGTGAAGTTCTGCAATACATGAAAAAAAGATCAAAGAACGTACCTGGGGGACGGAGACTGCAATGTCTCGTTGGCGTTGGGTACACAACCGGTGTTGTTATTGTAGAAGAATATACAACATTTGATGCGGAGTGGTTTGCACGATTCGTCCACAGAATATTACACTGCACCCTTACTGACTGTGCTGTATCAAAAGACAAAGAGAGGCTACATTTTGTGATGGATAATGATCCAAGTCAGAGAAGCAAGCTAGCTAGAGATGCATTAAATGATGTGGGAGCAGAAGTAGTACATATACCCCCCTAGATCACCTGATTTAAATCCAATTGAAAACGTGTTCAATAACGTTAAACATGACTTGGCCAAAGGAGCATTACAAGGACAGATACAGAAAGAAAGTTTCAACGACTTTAAGATAAGGATTTTGCAGACTCTTTTTAATTACAAGTCCTGAATAATTGATCGTACGGTAGCAACAGTGCATGATCGCCTAAACCTACTTGCTAGCAATGGAGGGTATCAGACCAAGTATTGATGTTGTATGTGATATGTTGTCCTTACTTACCGGTAGTATGCACATGTATTATCAGCAAGTTACACCTAATTATGATACCATGAAAATTGTCCCTTCTTTCTATCTTTCTGCAAACTATATACACATTTGTGTTATAACAAACAAGTAAAAAAGAAACATGAGGCTGACATGCGGGAAAAAGTCAGAGACAAGTAAGAAACACAAGCAGGCTGAGCTTCAAAGTAACTGTGAAAAATCTGCTTTGCGAAAAAATTTGAATTTGAGCTGGCAACAAAATGCTATGTATATCTGTCTCTCAAAAGTGCATAGGCCTAACAAAAGATTCAATTTCTGTTCTCACAGTTGCGTTGCTTTCTTGCTATAGAATATGTGAAGACTTTAAGAAACACCTCCGGAGCATGTAAGGCTGAATTTGACAAAATAGTAAGAAGCATCCTGGCTGAAGGGAGAGAGTTTGTTTCTTATATAAAACAAGATGTATCATACCTAGGGGGACCTACTGAGTCATGAAATATCCCTCCTCTTCGTTTCAAGGCTACACACTGATGTCATGGCTAATATCTCAATGGTCTACACAACGGTCTACAAACTTTAAAACACGAAAATACATGAGATTTTGATGTTCAGATTTGTACATATAATAGCTTTCCCAAGTGGCATTGTACCAGCCATAGATTGCACACATTTACAGTGCGATGGACGAGACATGCAGGGAAACACCAACGGTTTCCATTTTTTAGTGAAATAAGTTGATCTTAGGTCTAATCTATTTCTCAAAATGTGTAGACCGTTGAGTTATTTCACTTTTCTGCCAAACATGGTTATTAGTTTGTATATAGCACATAACCTGTACATACTAGCAGACAAAGCACATCTTTTGGGAATAGTTCTTAGGACAATACTTGCCAAGAGAAGGGGTAGTGGGGGCTAAGGAAAGTGTAGACCCTTGTAGACCGTTTGTGGTAGCCATTGGTTACAAATCCGAAGCGAATGCCAAGCATGCATACTGCGAGGGGTAATACTGCGTTTACAACATACGGTTTATAGTTATTGTACGACCAATGGTGCGAAACAATATCTACAGGAGGGACCTGTTCTCTGGCTATTAATATCGAATTGATGCCTGAACTTGAGTGTGCGCCATCAAACAGCCATCATTTCTGTTTTGCGATTGTCGGTCATGGAGCCCTTGATACAAGATATTGGTGCCTTCGATGTAGCAAAGATAGGGTATCTTTGGAAAATTCAATATCTTGATTGTACGTTGTTTTTGGAGCAGCAAAATGGACAATATGGCCTTCCAACAATAGTAGCATGTTGCTCACGGGAGTATGACAGGAGACCACCAGAAATCGTTCAAAAAAATCTCTTCTTTGTCATTGTTACCTAGCCATGCAAAAGAGCAAGTAGCGGGAGAGAGAAAAGCATTAAAAATGACTCGTAATGGGTCAAGAATGAACGTTTTGCCACACTTTGCTGGATCACAGATACATATATTGTGGCCTTTGCCCCAACCCATAACAAGGAGCATGATAATGGCATCAGAGAACACTGCTCACTCACTTGAATTTTTGGCTAAAATGTTGAGGGCACATTGCAGCCACTCTCCGTTGCATATACATGCACCGATTAGTTCCTATTGAAAGATTTGCAGCCTGGACATTGCAGATCGTGCAACTTTCTCAGTGGCTGTCTCAATTTCCCACTCTGTGTTGACAAGCTCATTCACCTTCTTTTGGCTCCTGTTCAACAGAAAATCATACAGATGGTTATCCCCTTGTCTTGAAATGGATGTTGCGTGGACCAGGAGATGCAGACGGCTGTGAAGTTTTTTTAACACAATGTTTTCCACCTCACTATTGGACAAGCAGTTAGGTTGCTTACCTTTGCGACCCTGCCTAGCACTTGCCCTTGTAGCAGTGGCAGTCCTGGATTGAACTGCAATTATGGGATGATTTTGAGTTTTCATAACTGCCTGGTCTTCTTTCACCACATATCTATATGTGGAATAATACCCAGGATGATCTGAAAAGTTCACAACAATATCATAGTCCTCTTGAATACGCCGCTGTACCTTAATTCATCTTTGCGCCCTTTCCAATAAAATGGCCATATGAAAATGGTAGCTGCCATTTTTATGCTGCTCCATACAACAGGCCCATTGAATCACTGCTGATGTTTTAGCAGATTCGAAGAATTGGACTATTGCAGAAGAGAACAATTCTCTATTAAATGCTTTAGTGTCAGGATTACTGCATGTAATTAAGTATGCTTTCTTCACACTACTGGCTGCTAGTGTTGAAGAACAGTTCTGGTCCTGATAATCAGACATAGTTTTCTGTGGTTACTAACAGTGCTTTCTAAATTTTGTGAATATGAAGAGCCTAAAAAAGTCAAATATTCGCTTTTCAACTGCCTGACTTTTAGCCTCCATTTCATGAGAGGAAATATTTGACATCCCACTCATGTAGCATATGTTGTCATTTGGATAGTAGTTGGTTTTCACTCAAAATTCGTATATTTGACAGTATACATACTCCTTCTAATACAGTTGGGATACGGTTTCCTTATCATAACGTATACATATGTAATCTGTATCAGTAATGAATTCCCTGTTAAGGTGCATTCCATATACAGCTGAAGTTGCATATTACTTCACATCTTTTGCCTGTACACAAAGGTGACACACAAAAAGGACAGTATAATATCTTATTCTTGGGCACCTATGCGAAGACCAACAAATATCACACAATTACAACATAAGGTAGACTTGGTGGACCCCGGATGACTCCAGTATAGCCTCATGAAATACACACTTGATATAAAGAAATGACAACCTACCGTATCACATCTTTTGCCTGTACGCAAAGGTGACACACACAAAGGACAGTATAATATCTTATTCTTGGGCACCTATGTGAATACCAACAAATATCACACAATTACAACATAAGGTAGACTTGGTGGACCCCGGATGACTCCAGTATAGCCTCATGAAATACACACTTGATATAAGGAAATGACAACCTACCGTATCATTTTGTTACTTTTACTATCTGCCTTTTTTCTGCAAATCTTACCCATAGGTAGAAAATATGTTAGTATTCTACACAGGACACTTTTGTCTAGCATACTGTTAATGTTGGACATACTTTCTACTACCGTTAATATGTGTAGATATTTAAGTTAATTTTCCTCAATACAAGGCTCGTTGCAACACCAAGTGGTGATGAAGGCCTGCCACTCTTCCGTCATAGCACTTAATATGTAAGCCCCCTCCCCCCTCAAACAATGTTGTGTGGATAGGGGAGATCTGTAGCATTGTACACGTGCATCAATTGTACCAGTCAGCTTATTCATTTTTGCTTCAAACAACAATGTTTGAAGGGGGAGGGAATGCTATAGCTCGTTTATAGTGTAAATCATGGCCAGTGTTCCACGACTTTTGGCAGGCATTGTAGTCTAAGTACACAAAAGCGAGGCTGATTGGTAGGCCCACTTGTCCATATGTCAGGAATGCAAAACTGTGTTAGAGGTGTTTCAGAACTTGGGAAATGATAGAAGTGGGGCTGTGGTATGTTCCATAATCCTGTGAAAAGTGAAATAGTATTGCCATAGTTGATAGAGCAATGGAAGTATAAGGTAGAATGAGGCAACTAAAGTGTTTGCCTTTGTCTCAGACACAATGTCATTAGTCATGGAATAAGGAGCTCATTATAATGGATCATAACTACAGAAGGTGATAGATGAGTTGTCCAAGCATAGACATAACACGTTGAGACAGACAGAGCATTTCATCCAACTTTTGTCACAATGACGTCCAATAGAAAGTTCTGTGTGAAAATGTGAGCCCCTGCATATGCATGGATTTAGAGGAAGGGAAAAGTTACAGAAAAACGGCAGCATTGTTGAATATTTTCACCATCATTCGTGTATTGATGCTGCAAGGAAGGAGTCAATTTAGAAGGTAAGAAAAAGGGCAAGAGAACACAAGACACTCACCAATGGCCAAAGATTCTGTCAACTCGTGATGCTTCACACTTTTTATGGACAGTCAAGAGTAAGTGCAATAATGGAAAAACTCCAACAGTAAAAGAGATCATGAACGAAGAATGAGGAAAGGAAGCTATAGAATGTATACCCACATATGACATGACTCTGGGTTACAAAACATTGCAGCCAAGAAAGAAGGGTTTAATATCAACAAAAGACATGAAAGTTTGTAAGGTGTTTGCAATAAAGGCCTTGATAGAGCATGAAGATACATTTTGGATGAGAGACATAGCCCTGTATCTCGACACAGTGTCATTTATTCACAAGCACAATCCCTGTAACCATTCTTCATATCGAAAAGGCAGAGTATATCTTTTATATTGCTCAGAATGGAATCCAAAAAGTACAAAATTATTTGGTTTGAATTCATTAGTAACAAAAAACTATAACTATTTGTTATAATATGAGTTATCCGCCTTCCACGCTAGCTCTACAAACACTCTCATCACAAGCTACTACTATGCAGGGATCTGGTGACGACTTTGATACTTATTATACTTTATGCAGCTTAAGCATTGAACATAACACTCCCCCCCATTGACTACCCCTGTAGTCAACACTAACAAAACAGACAGATTATAAGTAAATCAATATGGCTACAACATGTCCTTTCTAATCAGTTCTCCGATCACTGCAGCTGGTTTTCTTGGCCTTGTCTGCTCATGATCTGTATTACTTTCATTACAATATAGTGATAAATTTTCATCGCCCGATATTCTATTTTCATCTACATTCGATTTCACCTCTAAGGCCCAGTTCATACGCCGTATTACTGCCGCAGCGACTTAAATTCAGGAGCTCAAAAAAGCTCAAGTGTGAATTAAATTCGGCACAAATGCGGCTTCTGAAACCAAGCTGGAAAATAAGGTTTAACTCCGGCAATAATTCGGCAACCTTGCCGCATTTAAATATCAACTTCGGTATAAATTCGGGTAGGTTTCAAAAGCCATGTTAGTGTCGCAGCGAATTAAATGAAATCTAAGATCTAATCAGATTACTTTAGATCCTTACCAATTCAGACAATTTGCGCATGCGTTGCTTCCAAAGTGCGCCACACTTTCATAGCCTCAGCTCCTCAAAATGGCAGCTTCAGGAGAGCATATACCATCTTGTTGTGTATCAGAGGGAAGAGAATCTTTAGGGTCTGTCACTGGCAGTGACATATGTGATGACAATGGTCAGTCTGAGTATGAAAACCTTGAAAATTTCATGCCACAAAGTGAAGAGGAAGATACCACAGAAGAAGACACCCAAAACATTGTAGAGTCTGCACCACAACGAAGGCAGAAAGAGATCTTCTTTTATTTTAGCAAGAATTAGTAGAAATGTGCCCTTAGTAATGCGAAAATTCATCCTGAATCTGACATCATCGGAGCAGTGCCAAATGTTTCCCCACCACCCCTGGACTCTTGGAAGTCTTCTACTGGCATGAGGTGTCCGAATGGCTAAAGTCTGTAGATTGGTTAGAAGCAGAATTAATTGAAACCAGGAACCTATTACCATCTTCCTTTTCCTTGATAATTCAAGCAAAAGTAAATTCTTCAATTTTCGTCGATTTTCTCGCTCTTTTCGATTCTTTTTTGCTTGCAGAATGAAACTTTTTGCTAGCAGCATTGTATTTCTCGTTGTTCTGCCATATTGAAATGACAAAGAGTGTACAAAAGCAGTGAACTGAGATCATGCTCGAATGTAATGCGGCAAATTAAATTCGACGTCTGAAACCACTTTTCAATAAATATGCACTATATCCGTATCACTGCCGCAGTTACTTCTATTTAATTCGCTGCGGCAGTAATACGGCGTATGAACTGGGCCTAATAGCACTAAACACTGTAAAGAGCATATTGAATGTGTAGTTCTGTTTTCTGTAGCTACTTTCAATTTTACCGAACGAATTTTACCATCTCTACTAGGAATTAACTCTACTACTTTTGCTACTTTCCAAAATGAATGCTTAGTCTGTTCGGTTGTTGCAATGACGATATCACCTAACGATACACTGTTTTCCTTACACTCATTTCGATTTACTATTTCACACAGACTAGGCAAATATTCATTTGCCCATCTTTCGGAGAATTCCGACAATAACTTTTGATGATATTTAAGACACTTTGTTAAGGTTTCATATGTACTAACTACTGCAAGATACCTTTCATTGGGTGCCAATGTAACATTTCTGCCATATACTAACTGTGACGTCATCAACGGATACGTAACCCCTTTTGTATCGTCATAAATGTAGGTTAATGGACGAGAATTAATTACCGATTCAAGTTCAACAAGCAGTGTATTCAACTCATCAAACAAAAGTTATGCTCTACCAACTACTTTATGCAAAGTATGTTTTACCGATCTAATTAATCTTCCCCAAGCTCCACCCCTCCAGGGACTTTCTGGTACAACAAATTCCCAATCCACACTCTTATGTACCATCATACCTTTAACAATTTTCGAATTAACAATCCGCTTAATCTTTATCTATTTAATTTACACGGCAGTCCTCTACAAGCACAAAATCGACAGAACGAATGGAAAAATGAGGATATGTTCAGGCTATCTACCACTTCTAGATGTAGCGCTCTAGTAGAAAAACAAGTGTAGATACAAATATATGATTCACTAAAGTCCTTATAAGACAAATTCTTATCCTTAACTAGCAAGGGATCCGCAAAATCTAAACCTGTATTGATGAAAGGTGGCCCATCATTTACATGTGACTCTAGGAGGTCTGGGGCTATAGTAGGCTTGATGGTAAGTCTATCAATCCATGAGCACACAGTGCACGACCTTTTGAACTTTCTGGCCGCTTCTCTACCCTTTAAAATCACATAATGTTGTGTTATTGCATTCAATGTGTCATTTACACCAATGTGCATCACAATATCATGATATTCTTTTATCACCAACTTAGAATACCAATTACGAGGATGTAATATAATGGGCGTCTTCATAGAATCTGAAACAGAAGCATTATTTATCCGAGATCTCGCTCTTATTACGTTGTTGTTATCTAGGAACAACTTAAAGTGCTTAACTCTGAAAGGAGGCTTGGTTACCATTTTATCACGCAAAAAATCATACTCTTCTGAAAAGTCCTCTCTTTGAATGTAACTTAATACTTTGTATTCTGCACATTCGATTTCTTTGTTCCTTAACTCTTCACTTAATTCAAGCTTTTCATTATTCAACGATGCCTTACGAATCTCAAACCCCAAGCCAGGGTGCCGAGGAGTTTACATTTACTCCCAAATCGTTCACTATTCACTAAACTCTGTATATTCAAAACATCCGATGAACTAGATAACACATGTGTTATCACGTGAGACTTCTTGGCTTCCTCCTGCAAGGCAATTTCATTAGCTTCATTATCAGTTGTTTCAATAAATTGCCACAAGTCACAACCTTGCTTCAAGAACTCCGGACCTTCAGACCAAACCACATTCCCTGAAAGGTCCTGTCCACAAAGCCCACATGAGGGTAAATCGGCTGGGTTTAAGACACCTGGTCAAAACCTCCATTATGACCTGTCCGCTAATTCTAAAATGTTCCAGACCCGGTTTCTTACAAATTGCTTCCAGGGCTTACTGTTTTTTACCCAGCAGAGTGTACTACTAGGGAATCCACCCAACAAACACTTGTGATTTTCTCCGGATCTACTTCTTGAAGCAAAACAGTACGAATTTTATGCATTAAGTCTGCTAATAACAGAGCCCCCATCAACTCTACTTTTGGGATTGTTACCTGTTTGATGGGTGCTACTTTTGCTTTTGAAGCAATAATTCTACAATCTACTTGTCAATTTTCATATTCTGTGCACAAATAAATGACACAAGCATAGGCTTGCTCACTTGCATCTGAGAAGCCGTGAAGCTGAATTGAATGTATACTTAATTTGTTGAAGAGACACCTAGGTATTCTAAACTTACTTAACTGTTGTAGCTTGAAGAGAAATGCATTAAATTCTAACCTAGCACTTCCTTGTAATTCCTCATCCCAAGCTACTTTTCGTATACATAATGATTCAAACATTTCCTTCATCTTAATGATAAATACACTCAAAAGTCCCAACAGATTGAATATTTTAGCGGTCAATTTTAGCAGTGAACATTTCGTTGCTGGAATTGTTTTAGCTAGTTCTGTAATCTCCGTAAAATTATAACAGATTTCATCCGACAAGGAGTTCCAGTGCAATCCTAGTATTATAAAAGTTTAATTTTTTGTGCTAAGACCTATACACGAGTGTACATACGACTGATCCCTGATCCTCTTCACTTAACTCTGGGTCTGACCCATTAGTTGCTACTTCACCTTCAGATTATCGAATACGTTCAATCAACTCTTTTGAATTCAAATTCCATTTATGTAGGTTAAAATTTCCTTCTTTCATTACCTGCTTTGCCTGCTGATAAATTCCGTAAGTCTTGTCTACTGTTTCTCCACCAGTTGACAGATCATCAACAAATAAACCTTTTAGTGCCTTGACAATCTCAGGGCTTTTCTCTTGGTATGATGACAGATGCTGCAAGAAAACATTTCCCAAGACGGCAGGGGAAGGCTGTAGGCCAAAGGGCAGACACGCATAACGCAGCTGGACAACTGAGCGATAAAGACAGGCTTTTTTGATATCAGCAGTTAGCACTATGACTGTAGTTCGAAACTTAAGTAGAACATCAAATAACATTGGAATCAAATTAGGCCCTCGCTCTAAATGATCGTTTAACGACAATTTCTCGGTTTCCATTTTTGCACTCACATCAAAAACTACTCGTACCTTACTCGTAACCCTGTCCTTATGAATAACTCCAAAATGTGGCATAAATCTATCGTTGTTGTTATCTACTTCCGAAGAGGGACTTTCTCTATAATAGCTTGTGCAAGTTGTTCTTTAAATATACTATCATACTCTCACATCATTTTGGGTTTCTTCATTAAACTAGAGCGTAGCGAGTTTAACCTAGTCTTACAATGCTCCAAATTACTTACCATATTATTCGGCTCCGATGTTTTCCATGGTAGTCCTACTTCGTAACGATCTCCATGTACCTTAATATGACAAAATCTATCCATTTTGTTACAATCAACTGCCTTATTGCAATCTAACCTGGTGTTCTCTACTTCCCAAAAGGCTTTCAGTGCATCAACTAATTTGTTATCCTTAACCGATTCAGTAAGCCTTGGGATCTCAATACACAAATGTAAAATTGATATTGATACGTAAAATTATCCTGAGAAACATTCAACGATCCTTTATCTCTCGACAACACCCAACCTAATGTACTTTTAATGGCTACAGGACCGTGTTCTCCTCTAATTACATCACCCACTACTATATTATAATACTGGCCGGCTCCTATCAATACATTGATATTATCACTACTGCCTAGAGATGTGTCAACATCATCTGCAAACTCCAAACCCTGCAGATGAGGGAACGACGTTACTTCTACACGGGTAGGGAGAGGAGAACATAATTCTGCGTAAGAAAGTGCATCAACTACAGCTAATTGTCCATGATTTAATTCAATGTCAAAACTCGCCACTTTATAGCTCTTACTTTTATAGTCAGCGCTAATGAAAGTGTTCAAGTTCAGGTTTTCTTTCTTCTCACACTTCAACTGTAATTTCTTCACAACATCTTCAGTGACATAACGTCTCTGGCTGCCATTGTCGAGCAAAATTCGAATCGACCATTTTCTCCAGTAATCGGGTTTACCGCTGTTGCCTTTGCCATTTGCAATAAAACATGCGCCGCTTTTCTTTCTTTGGATATCGCAGTAACATTCAGTTGATTCGATGGCCCTTGCTCTGCCCTACTATGATTTATCTTCCTTTCACATATACTGGAATGATGTTTTCCTTTGCAAACACTGCAAAATCTCCCATTTGGGCATGCTTCTACAACGTGCCCTGTCCGCAAACAACAAAAACATTGCCCATTTTGTAACAAATGCTCTGTTACAGTACAAGTTTTTGTGTTATCAATTGGTCACGTCTTGTTGAGTATCATTGGTCCTTTGTTTTATTGGCTCCATCTTTTGTTGTTTCACCATCAGCATATTGTGTTATTGCACCAGTCATTTCCACAGCTGCTGTCATCATATCTTTGTTTTGAGTGTTCTTAGCTGTTATCGTGTCAATGTCATATTGGTGTGGTGTACATGGGATATCCGTTTTGTACTTGTAATGCCAGTCGTGATATAGTTGCAGTTATGTACATTCGTGTTGGAAAAACTGTTTTAAGTTAAGTCTCATTACGACATTGTCACGTATTGTTGTATCTTTAGATTGTTGTTATCAGAATTCACCATTTACTATAGTTGTGTTAAATAAATCACTTTACAGCTCTTTCCGATTTGTTACATCCACAACATTCTTATGCTCCAACGCGTAATGATTTCCCAAACAAAAATAACACAGAATATTTTTTGTTGTATTCTTTGCTACGAATACAGCTGTCATACCCATGTTTGCAGTTGTTTGGCTCTTTGTTATTGCTGTCAGTGTCTTGTTGTCAGCGATATGAATGTAGTCACACATTTCTTGTGCTTCCACTTTATTCTTGATAATGTTTAGGAGCTCTGAAATCGACCAGATTTCTTTCAATGCTATTTGCAGGGAAATATCGTTTGGAACCCTCAACGGTATGACAGGCATCAAAAGACTTCCATACTGATCAGAACTAAGTCCTAATGACTGCAAACTGTGGATATGTACGTTGACCGTGTCATAGACATACCTTAGTTGTGCTGGCTTATCGTTTTGACAGATTGGTAACTTCAACAGGTCGTCCATGTGTTTCAAAATGATCTTTTGTTTTTACTGAATCGATCCTGAAGTATTTACAGTGCACTTTCGTAGTTTGCTTCAGCCATAGGCAACCTTTCCATAGCTCTAGCTGCATGTCCATCCAAATATGACTTCAGGCAACTAAATTTAATTATCGTTGGAATGTTCATATTCTTGTGAACTGCTGCATTAAACTTTCCCAGAAACTACAAAATTCACGATGCAATTCTCGGTAGCTGCAACTTGGGTAGTATCGAATTAGCATTTCCATGCGACAAACCTACACTTTGAAAGGAAATATTTCCATTTCCACTTTGCTCTTCCCTCGAAGGGTTGAGTGGTGTTACTGATGAAGGAACTCTAGCGCTCAACAGTGTTGTTGGTAAATACTGTCTTACTCTTGTACTAGTTGTCGGGGTAACTAGGCTGGGTGGATGTAGTTTTCGCTTTATTCTTCTTATGGCATTACACATTCGACATTCGTATTCATTTGCTTCTGCAACGTCTCTGTCACTTTTTCTTCGTCTTCCAATAAATCAATAGTTAGCCCGTCAAATACCTTCAATTCCTTTAATTTTGAATCCAGCAGTTCAGTAATGGTGTCTAATCGACAAATCCGATCATCGCCTCCGGGCTCTTCAGCTTTGCTAAGGAGCTGACTTGCTTCTCCTTCCACTTTTGTTGCCATTGATTGATGCGCTCTTCGGATCCTAATCTGGTTGTGGAGGGGTTCTTTGTTTTACTACTCAATTCCATGCCGCACATTGGGCGCCATTGTATATTGCTCAGAATTGAATCCACAAAGTACAAAATTATTTCGTTTGAATTCATTATTAACAATAAACTATAACTATTGATTATAATATGAGTTATCAACCCTCCATGTTAGCTCTACAAAAACTCTCATCACATGCTACTACTATGCAGGGATCTGGTGAAGAATGTAATACTTATTATAATTTATGCAGCTTAAGCAATCAACATAACAATATCATAAGGCAAGTGAAGGTCTGGAATACACAACAACTGGGTCAAAGGCTGCTGCAGGAGGTAGGAGAGTTCATGTCCTTGTAGCTATTTCATATAATAGGGGCATTATAGTTCCTGAGCAATACGAGATGACAGGCAACTTCTTTGCTGACTTTACAAGACAAAGATTAATGCGCACTTTTACGGCCTTCTGAAACGACTGAACTGTTCACTCAGCATTTCACTGAACAATGGTGAGTCACTTTCAGTGCTGTTCAGCTTTGTTGAGTACAGGGTGGCAAATGACTACACTTTGAACTCAACATTTCACTAAGCATTTTGACTTGTCAGCATGACGGGGCTTGGAACCAAGCCATGCCTCACTCTACTGCTTGGCAATCTCAAACTTTTTATAGGGAATATAGCGGTTAAAGATGATTATGGTGTTGCAAAACAGACAATAGCTGCCAGCCTGGCAATTGTGGAGCTTAATGATGAAAATACAGGCACTTCGAAGGGAGGAAAGACAATGGGCTGGATTTGCAAGTGGGAAGACAATGGGCTTTGCAGCAACTTAGTGAAGGACTTAAGCATAGAGGACACAACTGGCTTTCTTTTTCCTTTCCTGGCTGATTCCATTCTATTTGTAACTAGCAGTTATTTGTAACAAGCAGCGGTAACAAGATCCTTGTCTTCAATGTTGATATATGTGTTGGTGGCAAAGCTTAAGATTACACTAATACGCATGCATGCACTGAACTTTGCTCAGTTGCCCAGTCAAATGGCTAAACATCGCTCAACGACATCTCAGAACAATAGAAGTTTAATCTTGTAAACTAAACATTTTTTACCTAGATCAAACTACTCTGAACATCTCTCAACATTGCTCAACAACACTGAACAAGGTGGCTAAACCACTACACTTTTCACTCAACATGTCACTGAACTCTGTCCACTGAACTTTGTTGAGCCGTTTGGCCAGGGCTTCTAGGCTGCTATCCATATCAAGCAGTTTGAGCGTGCAGATGCGGCGATCATGATCGCGCGTGTTCCCTAACTTTTGGGATCAATCTCCATGTCATTTAGGCGCTCACTGGTTTCTGAGATAGAAAATGGCGGCACTGAATCAAAGACGTTTATTGCTACTCATCTTACTCAGAAGAAGACGTCAAGGAAACAGAAAGCAAAGACGCTTTTGGATGAGACGAATATATATGGAGAGGGAAGAGAAAGGTGAATACCACCACTTAGTTCGTGAACTCAGATTGTTCGACCATGAATTGTTTTTCAAGATGTTCCGGATGAACCCTATGAAATACGAAGAGTTGTTAGGATGGCTAGCCCCTCGGGTTACCAGATACAATGCAAAGAGAAAACCAATAATGGCAGGGGAGAGGCTATGCGTTACTCTACGTTTCTTAGTGACCGGTGATTCTCAGGCCACAATCGGTGCAAGCTATCGTATGAGTGCAACTACTGTAGGCTATATTATCAAAGAAACCTGTGAGGTCATTTGGGACATAATGCTCGAAAAGGGTTTTCTACGTGTCCCCCAAAGCCAAAGTGAATGGAAAGCAGTTGCATACAACTTCGAAAGAAGATGAAACGTCCCACATTGTTTAGGAGCCATTGACGAGAAGCATGTGGCTATTCAGGCCCCACCACGGGCTGGTTCACTGTTTTTAAATTACAAAAAGTTTAACAGTATCGTGTTAATGGCAGTAGTCAACACTAACTATGAGTTTATCATCGTTGATATCGGGGACTATGGCAGGTTGAGTGATGGAAGCATTTTTTGTAGCTGCAATTGTGGCTTTGCAATAAATAATGATCAATTTGACCTCCCAGCGCCAAGAAAGCTAGGAAATTCTGACAAGTTCTGCCCATATACATTTATTGGAGATGAAGCTTTTCCATTAAGAGTCAATCTAATGAAACCTTATCCACGAGGCTCAATATGGCAAGCAGAGCAAGTAGCAAATTATCGCTTTTCCAGAGCAAGAAGAACTGTTGAGAATGCTTTTGGCATTGCTACATCATGCTTTAGGGTCTTTCGGAGGCCACTAATTGCTAATGTTGATTGTGCAGTGGGCATAACTAAAGCAGTGATAGGACTGCACAATTACCTGATGAAAGATGTATCTCTTGGTAAATTTTCAGAGTACTGTCTACCTGATTTTATTGATAATGATTTCAATGGACACATTCTGCATGGAAACTGGAGGAGCAACTCAGATGTACCTGGGGGCCTTGTCTCAATGAGAAATGGTGGCTCCAATAATTATAGTGCTGATGCTAAAGCAGTCAGGGATGATTTTCGTGACTATTTCAAGTCACCAGAGGGTGCCCTTTCTTGGCAATATGATACTGTTACTGCAACAGAGAATCCATTTGACTAATACTAAGCCATGACATACTATACTTATTGCAGCACCTTAAGGAAGTTGACCATTATTTATATAGAGTTTTGTCATACGACAAGGTTCATATGCTTGCAAAAAAACAAACCTTTTAGCAAAGCCTGTAGAATAAAGCTTTCACACCAGCATTTGGCTTAAAACTTTTGTAGAACTCTAAAAACATTCAAGTAAAAGGCATTTTTATTTACTACACTAGTTGTGGTTTTTTACAAGAAAATGTGGTTCTATTGACACTACTTAAAAGTATATGGTAACTGTCACCATGGCAAAACAAAGAATCCATAGTTTTCGTCAACGAAAGCAATGCAAATGGATCAGTCAAAACACAACAGTCCATAATATAAGTATAATGTAAAAGGTTCTATCAAGTATACACAGTATATATATACATATATGCCCTGTATATATGTTCGTGTCACAGCCTGTGAAGCTCAGGAGTTTTGCATCTTACTACAAACAAACATGCTCCAGTTAGTTGTATAAACAAGTTGCCTAGAAAATAAAGTACAAACCATTTTGACCATGCTTCAAGGATATCTGTTTCCATGCTTGCAGTTTCTTTGGGAGCTCTTTGTAGGACCTGCACGATGTATCCCAAATGCAGTGATATGCCTGTACGGCCTCCACAAGCCGCTCGTCCTCTACTGTCGAGACCAAACCATCTTGTTGGCTGTTTTCATCCAAAATGTCATCTGGTAACATGCCAATTGAGTGTATGTTTATCGACAACATATCTGAGGTCCGCTGATTCTCTCGGTGACGTTGATCAATCAATGAATCCTCATAGTCGCTGAGCACTCGTATGGCAGCCATGTTAAAATCTGATCACACGACTTTCATACAAACTATGATTGGTTCTTTTGGTACCGCACACAAGCACCCGCAATGGGAGTTGAGCTTCTTCCTACTCCCAAAGCGCTCAAAGATTGGCCGCTGCAATCAGATTGACCATCAAAGTTTTATTAACTGCGCATGCTCGTACTTGGTCGCAGCGCCCGCGCGCTCAAAACGCTGGATATGGAGAGCAGCCTTTATTGATACATGTGAGCAGTGAAGAGGAGGTAGAATGGCTAAGATAATTCTGATGGACAATGATCCATGCCAGAATAGTGTAATAGCAAGGGGAGTGCTGAAAGAAATTGCTACCACTCTTCTGAAAATTTCTGCAAAATCACCAGATTTGAACCTGATAGAAAATTTGTTCCATAACGTGAAACATGAGCTACAGCAGCAAGCCTTGAATAAAAAGATCACTAAAGAATCATACATAGAATGTAGTGAATGAGGTGTAACAACACTCCTGTCATTTGATAAAGACATTATAAAGTGGACGATATTGACTATGCCCAGGCGACTTAGTTGTATTATCCAAACAGATAGGCATAGAGACAGGTCTCAATAGTCTACTCATTAATTAGTCAGTTTGCTTTCATCTATTTTAGTTGTGAAAACAGTGCGAGTTCTCGAGAACATATGATTATTGTACTAAAGGTTTGTGAGGTACTTAAGGAATACTCCTTATCCTAGGCAACCATTTTCTTCGTGTTTACCTTACCCTTACTATGCTCTCTTTCCACTGTATATTGCTGGAAGTATTGCATTGATGCTAATGTGTAATCCATCGGTGAATTGTATAGGAATAACGGTTCTACTCAGCTATAAACTATTATGTACAACAATGGAGGATACATTAGGAGTGACACCAGTGTAATGGATGAAACTCCTAGCAGTGAGACATGCAAATAAAGTCCATACCAACATGACATTGCAAACTGTTGCAATAACGTTTTATACAAGGGTCACCACTGTAAAATGCACATGTATTTTCTGCCATTTATCAGGTATGAACCTAGTCAGTTCCGTACTCAATAGCCAGTGCTTCACTCATGCTTCACTGTCACAGGCCTATCCATGAGAAACATGGACCTACTTTGTTAGCTTTCAATGGTGTCCACAATATAAAAGAGAGAAATGAGAGTCTACTCAAAAGTTTTTTTACTATAGGTGGTAACTGTTGAAACTTAGCACAATATTTCATAACTGCATATAGAAACAAAGCACAGAAGCCAATGAACATGACCCTTCCATGGTAGTTATGGTGTAAATCAACATACAAAAACAATTAGTGACAACATTGATCAAATAGTCACTATAGCACTCATGCTCTATATACTGGATAGTGTGGATACCGTAAGATATGATGATTATATGATTAACATTGCAGAGCAATTTGCGCATGCAGGGATGTCTCTACAGTCCTGCATTTACAACTGATGGCGCAACTGGGCATGATGCCATCTTACTTGCATCATTTTGGTCTCCCTGTCATCAATTATCCCATTCTTTGTATAGATCTTGTTTGTATAGAAGAGTGGTGTATCATTTTCTAATTTGTTGTCTTGGCAGTACTGCGTCTCTGGAGCTGAGAAATGAACAACATCCACCTCAAGAAGTAACATGTCAGCTCATGTAATCATGCTCCTTTCCCAGCAGAAATAATTAAGATATATTATTTCTTTATCCTCCACTCCTACCCATGTGACAGTTCCCGTAGCTAGGTTATGAAGGGCGTTAAAGATCTTTGTTAATGGACTTAACGAAAATGTTCTCCCACAATTTATTGGGCCAGTAAGCAGAATAGTCCTTCCTTTCCCTCTTCCCTTCTGCAAACAGTCCTTCACAGCAAAAAAGCTCTTTGTGATCTATATAATGTCCGTTCCAACATGCTAAGGGCACATCTGTAGCAACTCCTATTGTAATGTATTTTAGGTAAGATTCATCTAGATATAGACTCGAATAAGAACAACACATTCATCCCAAGCAACCTTGTTCCTCCCCCAGTCCCCTGATCAATGATAACAGGGAACCAACATTACATCCTCTTTTGATGCATGCTGGTTGTTCATTTATTGTTTTTTCAAGGTGGCATAGTGGATGGAATGATTATTCTGGTTTGCATATGAAACTGATTGAGAAGACTTATTTGTTTCATTGATGTTTTTATGTAATTCAGCAATACAAATGGTGAAGAAAAGTGAGTGAAATGTTTGTGGATTTTATAGTGAAGTAACACAAAGGGAACTGGTGAATTGACAGGCATACATGTGATCTGTGCAGTGCTTTCTGAAACATGTGATGATATAGTTTCTGCAGTGTGCTTTCTCGTTTCTGTCACACATATAATCTTGCAAATTGTTCCATTGCAACCTTTCACTTGTCTTATGAATGTCTTCGTTATTTTGTGTCTGAACTGTGACTACTATATTGCCTTTGTTTGTTCACATTCTTTTTTGTCATGAGGGATCTTCAGTTTGCTCTTGTTTCAAGAAGTTCACATGTTTACTTCTGACAAAAACTGTGCTTCAGTAAAATGACAAATTCCACATGAACATGAGGCATATTTTGCATTTCAGTTTAGCAATTTGAAAGTTTTCGGACTTTAAGGAAATAATTTTCTTGCCCCTGAAAATTCCTGAAAATTGCAAAGAAACTCCATCAGAGACTCTTAGAGAAAATGTTCTTTTGACAGTTCACCAGGCTGTAAATGTGAAGAAGTTTCAGCCATTGCAAATTGTCAATACTTCTGATGAGTTGGAGCACTTATATCAGAGGCAATAATATCAGCAGGGATAACTTCAATGACTTGTTGATGACATAAGGTCAACGTTTTCATCTGCTAAATGAATAAAAAGATTTGTTATAAACTTCCAGATGAAAATGATGACAAAGAAGGGTAGCATTTCAGTTGCAGTTACTTAAGTCATGCTTACTTCACCTTCCAATAAGAAGTACTTTGACCAGTCCAGGTACATTCTTGACATAATCTAAAGATGTTTCAATTCAGACTTAAGGTATCCTTGGTTAAGAGACATAGGGATGAAAAAGGTTGTATATAAAGGAGTGGAACAATACGTGGATTAAACCATATGATGTAGGAGACATGGGAACAACAAACAAGAGAAAATAGAAACACAGTGAGAAGAAGTATTGCGAAACAAATGAGGTGATCTAAAACAAATGTAGGAAGCAGTATTGTAAGACAGAAACTGTATGAATACAAATATCATCTTGCCGACCAAGCTGCTGCAGTGCCTATTGCCACATTTTGGTAACCATTCCTTGAAATGATAAACATTGTTGTGTTTCAGACGTTCTTGAGAATTGGAGATTGGCATCTACACTTGGCATGAACTATAGAAATGCTTCCTTGGATATATGCATATGATTGTCCTAAGTATTCTCACCATCTTACATACTACTGGATTGAAATGCACAAATTGCCTGAGAAACATTCTTCAATATATAAGGACTTTAGGTCTGTTCTACATGATCATAGCAATCTTTGTCATGCTTATAGACATATAGATTTGTTTGCATTTTGCAAACACAAATGTGTTATTTCTGTTCACATGATAACCAATTTCAATTTTTCTATATTCTCTGCAGAAATGGCATTTTCTCTGTACATCAACAACCAGGAGCATTTAACTCTGTTTTCTCACCAGGACGTAGAGCAAACAATAAATTGAGAACAACAGTATCTCAGGGAGATACCCTGGTACAGTACCACAAGCGGAAAGGTACAGAGGTGGGTTCATACAAGCCATTCCTCTGTCAAGGCCTTGAGTAAGATGGATAACATGCTGCATATCAACAAGTCTCCTTTAGTACTCAAGATCTTGCTGTGTCAAGGATGACATTTGACTGTCAGATGAAATATATAGCTATATATATATATATATATATATATATATATATATATATATATATATATATATATATATATATATATATATATATATATATAGGAGAAAACAAAGAAATGACTCTGATTCTGCGATAACCAATTTTTCTTCCGACTAGTTTCACCCATTCAAGCGGGTTCGTCAGGCTACACTAACTACTTTGCTATTTCTAGCATCCATTTATAGTTTTTTTTTTTAAGATAATGTGACGTATGTATACAATGCTTGTAATGTAATTTTACATTGTACTACATTGACTTATGCGACGTATTGATTGGATATTTCACAACGAGGCTGTATGGGTCTCTTGATATCGGTTTAAGAATGGTTTATATTTTTGTATAAAATATTCCTCTTTTTCTTTTCGAAATATCTCATCCTCCCATTGTAGTTTGTAAAAGGGACAAATCTTGACCATTGGGATTTTATCTTTCACGCAATGATAAATGTGGTTACTTACAAAAAGTTTTCGGTTATGTTCAAGTAACATTTGATTTCTATGGACGGCGGTCCTATGTCTTAGCGAATCACCTGATTCCCCGATATACTTCTCATTGCAACCATTGCAACTTATTACGTAAATAAAATCTCTGACTCCACAGTCCATATTTGTCTTGATGTTGAAAGTTCTCTTATTGTTTTTGCATCCTAGTTCTACTTGATTGCCAACAAGTATTTCTTTGCCTGTGTGGCAACGGGGGTCTTTACATTGCGTTACTTTATTTTTTTCTTTTAAGGTGCTTCCAAATGTTGCTCTAGTAAGGATTCGTTTCAAGTTTGGTGCTTGACGCTTGCTTGGGATCAATTTCATATTTTTCATTGCCTCATTCATTCTAGTACTGGTTTTTACAATTGGTAATGACTCCTTAATGATTGAAAACATATTTGGATTTCTGGGGTTGTTCGTTGATACAAAAGTAAGGAGGTCTTCTGTGTTTTCTTTTTCTATGTTCGAGCGTAGTTTCTGTTGCGGAATGTTTTTGGCTTGTTCTATGCCTTATTTGATCAAATTGATTGGGTGCTCTAGATGAAGTAACGTCCCCTGTAGTTCTTCTAATCTTTTTTCTAGTGTTGTTCTTTCGTCAATGATTGTACATAGCCTCCTTGCTAGGTTGAACGGGATATTTTTAAGTGTATGTTTTGGGTGACATGATTTAAAATGTACATACTTACGGGTGTCAGTTGGTTTGAAGTATATGTCTGTTATACTTTTATCCTGGGCTACTAGAAGCTGAATGTCAAGAAAATTCATCCTACTTGAATTTGCTTCCATTGTAAATTTGATATTTGGATGTAGGTCATTTAACATATTATGGAATTCATTCTCATTACAAATGTTAACATCCCAGTATATAAAGCAATCATCCAAATATCGTAGCCATTCATTTTCAAGCCTTGTTTTGTTTGTTACTCCAAATTTTTCTTCAAATGTGTCATACAGTCTTGTTTCCAAAAATGCTATTACCAGAGTTGCATAGATTGGAGCACATTTTGTGCCCATAGCTGTTCCCTGAATTTTAATATATTTTTGGTTGTCAAAGTTGAAGGTATTGTGTTCTAGAATAATTTTGAGGCTCTTTAGGATGAAGTCATTGCTAACATTTCTTGTCTTTATATCAGGATATTTCTCAAGGCAGTAATGTATCGCTTCCCGGCCTAAGTTATTATCGATATTGGTGTACATACTTGATATATCAAAGGTCAAGAATTTATGTCGTTTGTCAGTTCTTCGTGGCATTTTAATTAGAACACTAGCTTAGTACAGATAGCCCGCTGCACGCGGGCTCCCCTTATCCCAGTTAAGGAGTTGCAGATTAGCCTTGGAAAGACTAACACTGTGTCCCCATAAAAATGCATGGTCTACATTTTCCATGAGCAAGGATGAAAAAAGCTCGCATCTGATCACAAGAAGGTGACATCATTGGCGTCTGTTATGGAGCACATGACCTTCGGCCTTGCAGTGTGCAAATCAAAGAAAAGTGCAAGAAAAAATTGTGCAAGAAATGCTCAGATACCTTCGCTAGGCTACGGGGCTGTACAGGAAAAGGTTGAAAGTCAAGAAGCCCCGTAATGTAGTTGTTCGGAAACAAAGGATTTAATGTATCTGTAATCGTGAGATGAACTTGGGAATCCCCATGCATATCTTACAAACTACAGCAGAATAATGATTGAGGGATACCAAAATGCTATATGGCTAAAACCCAAGAAACTTAGCAAGTAAAGTACAAACTATTCGGGCATCTTGTAAACGAATGTATCACGTAGTTTCCAAGTAATCACACTTGACATGAAAGACGAAGAACAGTCCCTTTATTGTTTAAACTATTAGTGGGCCTACAAACCCCTCATAGTTACAAAAAACCTCATACAAAAAAGCACGTAAAAGACTAAAGAAATACGATAAAACACTTTCAGTAATCTACTGGTCGATATTTTATTACGGCTTACTTTATTCTCCTCAAAATAAAACTGGAACTTCACCTCAAGCATAAACAACCAAAACTGACATCTTCCCGAATGGTATTCCATGTCAGGCAACAAAGTGTAAAAAGTAAGCGAAATACACAGCGATATACCACAAAATACAACATGAAATATCTTCTACATGGGTTTGTCACAACATACGGCAAAAGCACTATGATGTAGCAGAGAGAATCGAACTGCTCGGAAAATCTTTCATGGTGATATCACCCTCAAGTAAATGTATCACAATCTCGCTGAAAACATGGAAATATATAGCGTAAAAGGGAAGAAAAACACTGATAATCAGCGAAGTAGCTACAGACAAGCAACAACAAACCTTTGGAATGAAAACAGCCACTCAACTGCCACAGAGAGAGCGAAATTTTCCACGAATTCCAACAACATCTACCAGTGCGATCTCACTTTGTAATGAGCGCAGGTTATGGTTGCGGACCAAAACAATGAAGAACAAAAGACGACACACAAAGCCGAAAAAGTTTCCAGATAGAAAGTGGAATATGTCAGTGAAGAAAAATATTAAAAATAAAGCAAAACGTAATAGTGGCATTCAGACCAGGCGGGAACCAATGGCCAAGTTTCGGGGCAATCCGACCGAGATCCTAGGAGGAGTTCGTATTACCAGGTGGGTGACGGTCCTTTTGATGTAAACAATAGGTGAGCTCATTTGCATTCTAGGGATCTTAGTATATAGAGACTGCCAACAATACGATGTAAAGAACAAGTGTTTCACAATTTTTAAACATAAGCTCTATGAAAATCGTGGAATATGTCCTTTCTCCGCAAACATGAATTCTTTCGATGCCCTTGCAGAAGCTAACCTTTGGCGCCAACTGTTTGAAAAATCACTGCAGGCATCTTTCGGCATTTGTATGTACCCCCTAATCTAGTTGCATCACATAACGCCTTATTTCCTTTTAGTCAAGATGCAAGTGTAAAGTGATACAACTAGATTAGGGGGTAAATACAAATGCCGAAAGATGCCTGCAGTGATTTTTCAAACAGTTGGTGCCAAAGGTTAACTTCTGCAAGGGCATCGAAAGAATTCATATCTGCAGAGAAAGGACATATTCCACGATTTTCATAGAGCTTATGTTTAAAAATTGTGAAACACTTGTTCTTTACATCGTATTGTTGGCAGTACGAAGGACAAATGCTAGTTTACCCCTCTGTGGTTTGTGCACAAGACAGCGTAAACATGATTGTAGTGAAATGGCGGAGGCAGTGACCTGGGTGAGTGATTATTCATCTATATTTCCCCATCCCTCCCTAAAAGTGGCAGACTTTATTGCATATTCTTGATGTACATACTGATTGCTTTCATATGGTATATAAATTATGTAGAAATTTCACTTGCAATGTTTTAAATATTCGCGGAAACGTGTGCTAGGCCCTACTATGAAAAACTTCATAACTTCTAAATGCTGCAGTATTCCGCAAATATTATTGCAGATTCTTACTTGGGAGGGCGAGACCTATCGATTGATATATAATTTATCAACATTTGGTGGGGTCCGTTCTCTTAAGATCCGCCAAATAGGTACATCTCAGACAAACTTCGCAAAAGCATACAATCAAGAAAGGACATACAGGGGCAAATATAAACCGATACCTTCACACATAAACCAAAGAATTATCTAGCCGAATACAGACAAATTTCTCCTCGAAGTCACTACATTAATCTCCACCTTGCAAACACTGCCTAAAGTGGCAAACTGTCATGGCGAAATACCCTCGAGGGAAGGTATTGCAAACCGGGTGAAAATGTGGAAATAAACACCCGATGAAAGTAAAAAATGCGTAGATCCAAGGAAGAAAACACATTTGAACATACATCAAATTACAAGGTATAACAAAAACGACAATTCACCTGCAGCAAAGACAGAAAGTCTCCTCGAGGCAAATACTCAACTGTCATGCCGATAGTCGCGCGAGGGAGAACAGTGCAATCTGGCTGAAATCAACGCCACAGGTTGCTGACACCCATAGACAACGCATACATCTGTGGAAGGAATCACTGCAAACCACGAATCAACCCTTTTGGCACGAAAACAGCTACTCACCTGAGGGAAAAGTAACCACCTCTCCAATACCGTGAGGATCGACATCAGTTTGTGAGAGTACGCGTGGTACTGGGAACTGGTCAACTCTGCGGACGAAGACAATGGAGAACAATAGAGGCAAACAAAGGCTTGCATAAGTTCTTACAGACAGTCGAATATCTCGGCGAAAAAAAACAGATAAAATTAGGATCTCAACATATGTACAAAGTAGAACACCTCCATCGACCCTCGACACAAGTCTCAGCTCTAGCCCCAGCACACGGCAGGAATAGATAATTTCACGCGCTACCTGCAGGCCCCTTTGATCTTTGAGAATCACGTGGTACAATTCGAGCCCTGTGATTGGTCTGGCATAAATTAGCATATAGGGATCTTAGTATATAGAGATCAATATCATCTCTAAGATAGCTTTTTACTTTTTGAAGATAAGGTCTTAGCAATTTGTCAATGAAGTCACTTAGTCTGCTTGTAACGCATTGTGGTCCCGTTATTATTGGTCTCATTGTTAGGCTTGGTGGTGAATCTATCGTTATGCATTCATTTGGTTCGAGTGCTATTTTATGTATTATTTCCTTGCATTTATGTACCTTAGGTAACCCATACATGTTGCTAGGTTTATGATCGACATTTATTAGGTAGTCTTTTTCTTTTGATGTCAGATCTTCCTGAAAACTTTTTGTAAGGTTTTTACATTTGTTCATTGTCTCTTTTTCAATATTTCCATTATTTATCGGTCTATAGGTATTTTTATCGCTCAGCAGTAATACTATTTTAGTTTTGTAATATTATTTGTCCATAATTACGCATGCACCTCCTTTGTCCCCTTCTTTGATTATTAAATTTTTGTTTTGTTTCAGTTGTGTAATAGCTGACAATTCATCTTTTTTGAGATTATTTTTCACTCTTTTTGCGTTTTGAGTTGCTTCTTCAAGTGGGTATTTAGTTAAGAAGTCTATATATTTATTTACGAATACGTCCCTATGCGCTGGGGGATTGAATTTACTTGCATTTCTTACTAAGCTTGGGTCCTGCCCATTGTTAATAGTGGGGTTCATTTTATTTGCTGAATATTCAATAAATCGTAGTTTTCTACAGACTTTTGTAACATCACTTTTTAGTTCTGTGTGATTACTCCGCGGTGTTGGAGTACATTTCAGTCCAAATTTTAACAAAACAGATTTTGCCTTGTCCCCGATAGCTCTTTCTGTTAGTATAAGATGCTTCGGTTTAATTGTATTATGACTTACTGCTAGAAGTTTGTTCCTCGTTCTCATCCTCAGGACAAAAAAGAACCGGCTGGGTTTCTTGTTGCTCTAGGACTTTGTTCTTCTTCTCTTGTATTTCTGGGTCGTCTGTTGTCTTGCCAGAAATCATTGTTGCTGTCATCGGAAGCGGTTGGATCTATTGCTTGGGAATTCATGGTTGAAGTATTCGGGGCTAGTACCTCCTTCGTTGCCTCTATACGTGTGTTGTTTTTCCTTTGCATCATTTTGGTTCAGGGTTTGTTCGAGTTCTATTTTGAGGAGCCATTCTTCCTTTTCTTTCCAAATTTCCTTAGACTTCTCTTCTTGCTCTCGGCATTCTTTCTTCCATAGTTCAAGTAGTGTTGCTTTTGTAATCTGATCCTTGGTTTTTGCTTCGATTTCGGATATCATTGCCTCATCCACTGCTTCATATTTGGATTGGAAATTTGGTATTCATAGTTTCATTATCTCCATATAGCATTTCATGGAATTCTTTGCATATCTCATTCTGATTTCTTTTTTTTCTTCTGGTTCGCCTTCTATTAATTTCGGGGTGTATTTTCTTGGATTTATCGCTGGGTCATTTGAGCACCATTCTTCATATTTCTTGATTAGGTTTTCTGTTCTCAAGTATGACCAGTATCCTTGCTTTCTTTCGTTTGACTTGTTTTCCCATGATTTTACATGAGACTTAAGAGCTTCTTTGTCCTTCTATAATAAGATGTTGTTTGTTGATGCTGCATGGGTTGCCATTGTTGAAAATCCTTTCTGTATTGTTTACCGAGTTTCTTCAAAGTCTGATTTGATAGATTCTTCATGTTGCTTGTCTTCTAGCAGTGTTGCGATTCTGTCTAATCTGAGAAATATCCTGATATAAAGACAAGAAATGTTAGCAATGACGTCATCCTAAAGAGCCTCAAAATTATTCTAGAACACAATACCTTCAACTTTGACAACCAAAAATATATTAAAATTCAGGGAACAGCTATGGGCACAAAATGTGCTCCAATCTATGCAACTCTGGTAATAGCATTTTTGGAAACAAGACTGTATGACACATTTGAAGAAAAATTTGGAGTAACAAACAAAACAAGGCTTGAAAATGAATGGCTACGATATTTGGATGATTGCTTTATATACTGGGATGTTAACATTTGTAATGAGAATGAATTCCATAATATGTTAAATGACCTACATCCAAATATCAAATTTACAATGGAAGCAAATTCAAGTAGGATGAATTTTCTTGACATTCAGCTTCTAGTAGCCCAGGATAAAAGTATAACAGACATATACTTCAAACCAACTGACACCCGTAAGTATGTACATTTTAAATCATGTCACCCAAAACATACACTTAAAAATATCCCGTTCAACCTAGCAAGGAGGCTATGTACAATCATTGACGAAAGAACAACACTAGAAAAAAGATTAGAAGAACTACAGGGGACGTTACTTCATCTAGAGCACCCAATCAATTTGATCAAATAAGGCATAGAACAAGCCAAAAACATTCCGCAACAGAAACTACGCTCGAACATAGAAAAAGAAAACACAGAAGACCTCCTTACTTTTGTATCAACGAACAACCCCAGAAATCCAAATATGTTTTCAATCATTAAGGAGTCATTACCAATTGTAAAAACCAGTACTAGAATGAATGAGGCAATGAAAAATATGAAATTGATCCCAAGCAAGCGTCAAGCACCAAACTTGAAACGAATCCTTACTAGAGCAAAATGTGGAAGCACCTTAAAAGAAAAAAATAAAGTAACACAATGTAAAGACCCCCGTTGCCACACAGGCAAAGAAATACTTGTTGGCAATCAAGTAGAACTAGGATGCAAAAACAATAAGAGAACTTTCAACATCAAGACAAATATGGACTGTGGAGTCAGAGATTTTATTTACGTAATAATTTGCAATGGTTGCAATGAGAAGTATATCGGGGAATCAGGTGATTCGCTAAGACATAGGACTGCCGTCCATAGAAATCAAATTTTACTTGAACATAACCGAAAACTTTTTGTAAGTAACCACATTTATCATTGCGTGAAAGATAAAACCCCAATGGTCAAGATTTGTCCCTTTTACAAACTACAATGGGAGGATGAGATATTTCGAAAAGAAAAAGAGGAATAGTTTAAACAAAAATATAAACCATTCTTAAACCGATATCAAGAGACCCATTGTGAAATATTCAATCAATACGTCGCATAAGTCAACGTAGTACAATGTACAATTACATTACGAGCATTGTATACATACGTCACATTATCATAAAAAAAACTATAAATGGATGCTAGAAATAGCAAAGTAGTTATTGTAGCCTGACGAACCCACTTGAATGGGTGAAACTACAATAGTGGACAAAAGTCCTTGGGACACTTACGGAAAAACTGAAAAAAACCATATTCCTCTGAACTTCCTTTCTTTTACACCTTATAGGCAACCCCCTCCCCCCAGGAACAATGTTGGCTGATGGAGGGGACACTTGACGCTATTGCTCACGTGAAATTTTTCCGCTATCGTATATACTCCGTCCACAAACCAACATTGTTTAAGGGGAGGAGGGGGATGAGAGATGAGCGCAGAGTAACAAAGTGCAAAGTGTCCCAGGACTTTTGTCCACTATTGTCTGGAGGTACAATGTTTCAAACATTATACCTGCACTGTATTGGTCAGTCAAGGGGTAATCGATGGTGCTGAACACGATGGCGATGATAAAAATGGTGTAAGTCACCTCTGTGATGTCATACCGCGTGGGGGTCTATCGGTTTCCCTCTGTGGCAGTGTACCTGCCTAAAGCGATAATACGACGAAAGGGTTAGTGCTGGAACACAATTTTATCGGTAGATCAAGCATCGTGGAACATGTCCTGAGAATATGTACAAAAGTGGGAGCAACTTAGCTCTCTATATACGTGAGTAATGCCCTTGTGGTATTTGTGTGTAAAAAATTGCAAACGAGGCTACCACACAATCCTCTATTAATAATAATCATCATCATTATCTAGATGCAGATTTTCATTTATACATTTTTACACAAGTAATTTGCCTCTTTGGTAGTTGTACAATCTGAAAATAGCTTCTCATCATGTAGTTTTTCACCTGTATTTTTACAAGAGAGATAAGCTTTTTGACCGCAAAAGTGCCATTTTAATGGTCGATATCTACTGCATATGTCCATTACTGATAGAGTGTTTGTAAAACTTCCGTTTTCAAACAATAAGCACACGGCGGGAATATTCAAATTATTCCTCGTGGCACAAACGTAGCAGTTGGCTACAGAGAACGACAATAAAATCACAGACATAATAGTCCAATTTTTCATCGTATAGCAAAAGTAGCAATTGCGTACAGAGAACGACAAGAAAATCACAGAGATAGTAATATCATAATGGCTCAATTAAATAACAATGAAGTTAGAAAAGTGTATCTGCTAACACATAGTCAAGCAGATACAGAAAGGTTCAATCGTGAGTCCTTCGCAAAACTTGTAACAACTGCCTTCCAAGCTGTAACAACAGCTCTCATCATTCAATGGGCATGTTGCATGGAACATCATATGGATGCGGGTGTCCATTTTCATATGTGTGCTCTTTTGAGCACGCTTCAGAGATGGAAAAAAGTTAAGAAATATCTCCAGGAGCATGGAAATATTGTTGTTAACTTCTCAGGTCACTCTGGGTATCATACAGCTTACCAGTATGTTACAAAGCAGGATACCCAGCTGCACTTGCTTTCCCTAAGACGTCTTCGGCAATACGGAACCGGTCGTCACATAAGAAAGGCAAAGGTGCACAGAAAAAACGGCTTAGTAACTTGGAGGTCTCCAACATCATTGTCTCACACAGCATTGACTCCAAGTTACATCTCCTTGCTCTGGCAAAAAAGAGAAAAACGAATGGTGACAGCAGGCTGTATGAGTTTGTATTGAATAGAGGTGAAAAAAGAGTGAACGAACTCATACAGTCTGTATGGTCAATGGAAAGGGCGCAGCAAACGTTGGACAGGAGGTCAATGTCCAACACTGATCTCCTCAAACAGGCCTATAATAATACGTGTGTCTGTCAAGGTGAGTGGTTGCAGTGTGCCAAGCAGATTCTCTGTAACAATGGCATTCAGCGACGCATATGTGCTGATGCCCTTATTACGTTACTCGCCATGGGTCGTGGGAAGGGCCGTAATATATATATTACGGGTCCAGCGAACTGTGGCAAAACAGTCATTCTTGACCCCTTACGAGTTATATATAACACTTTCCTTTCACCTGCGACTTGTTCGTATGCGTGGCTAGGGGTTGAAGACAAAGACGTTATCCTTTTGAATGACTTTTGGTATACTCCAGCTATCTTACCTTTGAATGACATGCTATTGTTGTTAGAAGGCCACGTCGTCCATTTCGCTGCGCCTAAAACCACCTATGCTAGGGATATTGAGTTTACCAGCGACACTCCAGTTTTTGCCACGTCCAAGTCTCCCATAGTCTTCATCAAAGGCTCCAGTATTGATGAGAGAGAGACAGAAATGATGGATGTCAGATGGAGAAAGTGTCACTTTTTCCATCAGATTCCCATTTCTTCTCAAAAGACAGTGACACCATGCGGCACTTGTTTTGCACACCTTATACTCGATGTGGTAGAATGATAGGTAGCAATAGGTATAATAGCCCCCCACAGTCTTTATGGAATCTGTGCTATTGTATACATACGCGTTGACAATAAGACACTGCGGCCTATATCCCGCTGTGTCTTGTAGTCATTTATGCTACAGTTTACACGGTTTACACCCATAGTTTACACTTGTAAAATGCTCTATATTTCTTCTTACAATATGTATTTAACGTTTGTGTACATCCGATGGAGCTCTTAAAAGCATGTAGAACACGCTGTAGTACCAGAAAAATCGACATTTCTCGACGGTTTACACTTCTGAAGACTTGAGACTCAGATCATGTGACTTTTGATAGAAAAATTTTGTAAACCGTGCAGTTTTCCTTCCTTACTTCAAAATATGTATATGATAAAGATAATACACAATCACTGCCAGATGTACAACGAGTGCGGACATCTGGTACAGTAGTCAGTTTCCCCCTTAGTTCAAGTGAAATGGCCTTTTTCAGTAGATTTTCAAGTGTAAACTGTGAGTGTAAACCGTTGCTACTACCAGTTGTTGTTGTTGAGTATGAGTTCTATGGGAGCACGTACAAGCGTGTGATTTAGTATGATCAGCAGAAAGTTGCTAGTCCATGGTTTCCTTTGAAATATTCAAGGTTTCGGCATCTTCTCCAAATGTACTATGATTGTTCACGTTGGAAAGGAACCTAGACAAGACTTAAAACTCTGGAGTATTAGGTTTAGTATCGACAAGAACTCTACTTATATACTACTTATGAGAACGACTAACCATGGGGGTATCAGGCCCCCTGCCCCTCAGAGTCCCTTGTGTTATCATTAGAGTCCCTAAGTATTATGTAGGTGCTACAGCACTTACATTTGTATGCATCTTCTCTGTCCTAATTAAGTTGTGTACAGTTTTACATAAGAGTATCCAAGTGCACGAACATAGTTAATATTTTGTTCAGCACCCTCTATTTATAGTCATTGTACTTAATCGGTTATACATGCTACTTATTGTTTTATCTATGATACCTATGTCATAAGTAGACATTGTGCGCACAATTCTATGCTTAAATGCAATTAAATCTTCATTTACTATCCTATTATCTAAGGCATCTTGCCTGAGCTTCCTTTTAACGTTATGAAAGAAATTATCTATGGGGTTTAAATCTGGGGACCTTGCCGGAAGTGTAACGACCTCTGCCCCTATATTGTTTAGTGCTTCTTTTGCTTTTGCACTGTTTTGGCTCGGGTCATTGTCTTGAAGAAAAAGCAATTTATCCTTTCCTTTTGCAGCAGCCTGATCAATAAGTATTTTATGCAAACTTCTTTTCGATAAATTCCGAAAAGTATTTTCCGTTCATTGTCGTATACTCCTCAACCAGTACTGCTCCGCCCCCAAAAGAAATGCCTACTACATAGTGACAAATATTTCCACCCCTAAGATCTTTTCTCCCTTTTGCTGTTAGCTCCAGACCTTCACCAGGCGTTCTCCACACCCTGGCGGCTGGTGCCAATGCATCCTCATAGGGATTTCGTTTGTGGACAAATGACACTGCATCTAAGTACAGCAGAACATCCTCTGTCCAGAAAGCTGGAGTCGTATGTTTTACAGCCTTAACTGCATACGCAACCCGTTTCCTTTTGTCACTGGCTGTGAGGATGCCTTTTCTCCTTGGCCGAACATACTTATACCCAGACTGGTTGAGAAGTCTACACAACGTCTTAGTACTAATATGATGGAGTTTACACTCCATGGCAATAGCCCCTACTGTCAAGTGTGGATTTTGTTCTCTCATACATTTAAACTTTGTGAGAAAGCAATCCTTCTCTCTTCTGTTGAGTATTGGAGGTCTACCAGTCCGTGTTTTAGGCAGTTTACACCCCATACCCAATGTAGAGATGCGCTCGACGCTAGACTTAGATATGTTACATAGAGTAGCAATCTGACGAAGCGGCAACTCACCCTGTTGTCGCAATAAGGTAACGTAAGCTTTTTTGTAATATGTTATCTTACCATATTTCGCCATGACACCTCACTTGTTGAGAACCGTTACAGTCGAATTTTGCTGCCAGGGGCAACCGATTATGAAAGCACTTTAGAAGGCACAGTGAACTGCATGATTATGAGGCTACCCCCTTGGTGCTTTGCTGTGTGCACCACATTATTCAAACTCCCCTTGTTTTTGTGTCGTATAGAGGGTATACTCTTGTAGTTTGCTAAACACGACTTAAATGTGAACTACTATATGCAAATATGCCTTTTATTTGCACTTTACGGAGGCAAGGACCATAAAACCTACCCCATGACGTTGGTATGACGTCACGGGGTAGACCTATTGTAAAACTCTTCACACCATCACACTCAGCGCCACCGAAAACCCCATGTTCCGACCTGATTGCAGCTCAGTAGTGTCTATAGCGAAAATGTGATAGCAGACAATAGTGGACAAAAGTCCTTGGGACACTTACGGAAAAACTGAAAAAAAACCATACCATATTCCTCTGAACTTCCTTACTTTTACACCTTATAGGCAACCCCCTCCCCCCAGGAACAATGTTGGCTGATGGAGGGGACACTTGATGCTATTGCACACGTGAAATTTTTCTGCTATCGTATATACTCCGTCCACAAACCAACATTGTTTAAGGGGAGGAGGGGGATGAGAGATGAGTGCAGAGTAAAAACTTGCAAAGTGTCCCAGGACTTTTGTCCACTATTGTAGTCGCAAGAAACATTGGTTATCACGGAATCAGAGTCATTTCGTTGGTTTCTGCTATCTCTAACTGTGCACAGATTACACTCCTAGTTTTTGCATATATATATATATATATATATATATATATATATATATATAGAGTCAGATATAATTCGAAGACAAACAACTATGTTTCTAATGTTGCAAGACATGTTTCGGATTCCTCATCCATCTTCAGTTGCTAAATCTGAATTGACATCATTAGAGCACATATACGTATATACTTTCAATAAAAGAACGAAAAACCGTTATGATGAAAAGACATGAAAGGGGAGTTAGAAACTTAATGAGATATCAAAGTGCTGAACCTGTTTATTTACAATGGGCTTCTCCCATGAAATGTGCAAAGCCTCTTTGATGTTAAGTTGATGATAGGTTCTAGCTGTATCTACAACCCAGAAACAATTATCACTGCAAGATTCCCTACATTTATCAGAACTCCTAAGATGTTTAAAGATGTTGGAGGCTTTGTCAGTATATAAATGCTCACTCACTCGCCAATATGGTTTACCCAAAATGCATAACAGTAAATCTCCCAATGTAGTACCACCGTTTAGACCTATTGTTTCCTCCTTTCGCACTTACAACTATCAAGTGGCCAAATATCATTGCAATCTTCTTCAGCCGCACATACCCAATACATATACTATTTCTGATCCTTTTCCTTTTGTACAGGAAGTCAACACCATTGATATATCTAATAAGTATATGGTTTCCTTTCATGTGAAGAGTTTGTTCACTAATATACCCCTTAGGGAGTGTATATATCTTGCTGTTTCTTATATTACAGATGAAAACATTAATCTCAAACTTCCTAAGTTTGATCTTGTTACACTGGTCTCATTTGCCACTGCTCAAACTCATTGTCTTTTTGATGGTAAAGTGTTTGACCAACTAGATGGAGTTGCTATGGAATATCCACTTGCTCCTGTCTTAGCTAATCTTGTGTTAGGGCATCATGAGCATTCATGGCTTAGGCCTAATGTAGACAGCGCATTTTGAGCGCAGCGAATCAAAGTATTGCCCTAAAAAAACTAAGGGTCAAGTAAATGCGCTGATAAATCGCTGTCTAAATCCAACAGCGAATTGAATACTTAAATTCGCTCATAATGCGCTCTGCCAAGCGAATTATCAGCGCATTATGTGCCTTCGATTTAGACAGCGTGTTATCAGCGCAGCGACTTAAAGTGAATATTCAAAAATCACACAAGAAAACAGCGATTAGTATTGATTTGCAATGATGAATGAGTAATACGCATGCGTAATCGCGAAAAGACCGCCAAAAAATCTCTTCTACGACTTAGCATGGCATCATTTCGCAGATTAATCCCAAAAGTATTAGAAGAAAATGGCGATTTAAACCTTGAAAGGAAGCAACAAATGACATATTGAAAGAAGCAGTGAGTGCCTTCAACAAATGTGCTTCTGTTGACCCTTGTGAGGCATTCATAAAATGTATGAAGGAAGACAATGAAAGAAACTGGGTCCATGAGAAAGAAATAGCAGAAATGCAGTTAAAAATGCTGCAAATGAGTATGATGGCACCTTTTCAACAAACATACCAATACCCAGTTGACAAACAACAAGGTATCCATGTTATGAATGATGTTCAAAGAAGTTTTCCCCAAGCACCTGGACACAGAAATGGTATTGAAAGCACAAGCAAGCTTGATAATATGCCTCAGCAGTCTTCAAGCTGGACTGAATTGATCAATTATGACAACTCAGGATACTAACTGAACATTATAATCAAATCATAATAATAAAAAAGAAATTACATAGACTGATTTTTCATACTCTCCGTCCCCTAATAGTAGGGGGATTATTAAAAAGAGGGGGTTGGCAATTTTGCCAGAAGAAATAAATGTGCAGGGTGTTAATAAATGAAATGGGTGGATTTTAAGTTATAGTTTGAACGAAAACTAGAATTTTGTATGCAAACAAAGCAAAAAGCATCGTCTGGGAGTAAAGATTTGAAAATCCAAATCAAAACAGGCAATATGTTTTGTATCATAATCATAAAGCTCCTGTCAGAGTAGTGGATTCCTGGTATGGTATATTTACTTAACAAATGTTACATTTATTTGAAGTTTACCTATGTTGATATACAGACCAAACCTGAAATTTAGAAGTTGTTTCTTAGATGCAGGGCAATAGTGTAGCTACAAGTAAGTTCTTTCTGAATTACAAAAGCAGTTCCTCTAAATTAATAAACACCATTTCCAAGTTTTTCCTCCCAAAAGTGTTGTTTCAGATGGTCTCGTATGTTCTTGGCTTCGCTTGAACTGTCAGGGATCCTTCTGCATCTGGTCAAGTGCAAAAGTTCAGAAACATCGCTTTGTGATCTCTTTTCCTGAGTGTTTGGGTCCACAGTCAAGTCCCAACCATTTAAGCATGTATCACTTAAATCAATACAGATATTATGCAAGATGATGCAAGCAAGAGACATCACTCTTTCAGTGGAAACATCTGACTCGTTCTTACGTTGAAGAAGTCTCCAGCGTCCTTTGAGTTGGCCAAATGCTCCTTCTGCGACCATTCTCGCTCTGCTCAATCGATAATTGAAATACCTTTGCTTATCTGTAAGAACAGCATTACGGTTTCATAAGCCAAGGTAAAAAAGGAAATGCAGAGTCCCCAATCAGGGTGTGGTAGATGTCAGTGCCACCATCCTTCTTTGAACATTGTGGTATGGAACCTCCATCTGAAATCTTTTGACAAAGATTTGTGGATTGGAAGATAATGGCATCATGACTATTGCCAGGGTATCCACTGCTTGCCCACGTAAATCTGTATCTTGCATCAATTATAGCCATGACATCTATGGAATAAAAGGTTTTAAAAGTATGATACTCTTTGGCACTTTCAGCACCACCTTTTGGCACTTAATGGGTATATGACAGCCGTCTACAGCCCCAAAGCAACACTGAACTTGCCACTCCTGGTCAAATGTCTCCATTATTTCCTTTAGTGATTGCAAGTCCTTAGGCATATTTTAACCACATGACCCTTCCACAAGCAAGAGACCATAGCCTCACATACCTCCTTTACTATTAAGGAAACAGTTGCCGTCCCTAAACCAACAGGCTCCGCGATAGTGTGGAGATAGTCACCTCTTGCGAGTCTGTAGAGGCAAACTGCTAACCTCATCATTGGAAAGACAGGGTTGTCAGTAACCGCTTCTTTAGAAAGCACTGGTGAAATTTCATCGAGAATAAACAAATATATGGAGCTTTTGTCACTCTACAATTTTACTTGAAACGTCTCTCGTCGAATGTACTCCAGACCATCTGCCTCCAGCCGTGAAGCCTGGGGAGACGTTTGTATGTTCTTGTAAGTGGTCTCTGTATCATAGTTCCTTGCCAGCATGCAATTAGCATAACCAGCTGAAGATACAGCCCCATTGTCGTCTTCCATCTTTTATAACTTTCCAAGAATCTAATGTACCTCATTTTTCTTTTTTGATTGCTTTCATTTCGACGACATTTCCTAGCGTTTAATTGCGATATGAGAAGTGCTTTCTTCAAGGGCGCCATTTTGATTTTTGAAACAAATAGGCCACAACAACTACATCTGATTACTGTCAATTCGCTTGTTCCAAAATTTGCTGTCTAAAACCGAGCAATAAGTTAGAGCGCTTTTTGAGCGAATTTAATTGCATTTAATTCTCTGCGCTCAAAATGCACTGTCTAAACGAGGCCTTAGTAAATGCAGAGGTCCTTCTATCCACTTCTACTATAGATATGTTGATGACACTTTCTGTCTTTTCAACAATGAGCATGATGCGTCTCTCTTCTTTGACTTGCTTAATTCACAACATGATACCATTAAGTTCACCATGGAAAAAGAAAGTAATAATATGTTGGCCTTTCTGGATGTCTTTATCAACAATAAGGATCCTTCTACTCTCATAACCTTGGTATATCGCAAAAAGACGTTTACTGGCTTGCTTACTGATTTGTTCAGTTTTACCTCCTCTTCATATAAGCTTCGCCTTATCCAAACACTTCTGGATATAGCTTATTAAAGTAATAACACTCTTCTGGGTGTCAATGAGGATGTTAAGAAGCTCTCTTACATACTCAGAAAGAATCAATTTCCTGACAGAGTAATACAAAAATTAGTAAAAGGGTATCTTGATAACATTAATAAGTCTACTGCTCTTTCTGCAGTTTCTACATCCCCTATTGGTCTTTGCACTCTTTATTTCAAGTTACCATATCTACCCTGGTCTAATGTCACCAAGCATAAGCTACAAACTTTAGTTTAACGATATTGTAAAGATCTAAACATAAAATTGGTATTTTCGTCTTTTACAATTAAAGACTTAATCGATGTTAAAGATTCTGTACCCAAAATGCTCCGCGCTAATGTGAGTTATACGTCTAATTGTGCGGGATGTGATTGCATTTACATTGGCCAGACAAGACGACATGTGTCCACTCGAGTGCATGAGGATGTACATACTGACAAAAACTCCAACATCTCTAAACATCTTAGGGGTTCTGATAAATGTAGGGAATCTTGCAGTGATAAGTGTTTCACGGTTATAGATACAGCAAGTACCTATCGTCAACTTAAAATCAAAGAGGCTTTGCACATTTCATGGGAGAAGCCCATTTTACATAAACAGGTTCAGCACTTTGATATCTCATTAAGTTTCTAACTCCCCTTTCGTGTTTTGTTTTCATAACGGTTTTTTGTTCTTTTATCTAACCAGGTACGGATCTAGGGAAAAATCTGACTACCTTACAAAAGGGCGTGGCTCTTAAATGACGCATGCGCAATAGAAACATTTATCTTATTAGCATCTATTAGCAATCTCTGTAATTTCAAATTGTTAACCAAAATGTCAAATAGGTATAAGTAACAAGGGACTTTATTGGAAGAATTTGAGATGAAACAGTAGAATCTTTCCTTTGCCACATTGCCAGGTTCATTATACAATTGTTCCCATCAGCTTTTACTATCTAGGTGATACCTATTCACTGCACAATCTATGGTCTTATCAGACAGTGCTGAAAACAATAGGCATTTGCTTTTTATTTGAGTGGATAGTGACTTCATCAAAGAGTATGGAGAAGTATTTGGAAAGTTTTATTTCAGAAATTATTCTTTTATTCACTACTCCAGCACAGCAAGATATATCATCCTGGATAGCTTTTGATCCTTAAGTGGCATTTTTTGGGAAGTACCACAGTGTTCTGTAAGAACTGCATCACCACTTTCAACTCTCAAATAAAGGAGAGTTTGAAAGCTTCCAGTGCCTATCATCTCATAGTATTTGGAATCACCCCTGTGACCACATAATGGTATATTTTGTCTTGCAAAAATAGAGAACAGTCTTAATGATGGGATATACCTTCACACTATTCTTGCAGATAGTGTCATTTGATACTTTACTATGGATTATGTCTACTAAAAATTAATTTCTCATGAAAGAAAGTTTGCATGGTTCATAATGTAGTTTGATGGTTGCTTGACTTGATGTACATTTTGAAACTTGATACTGCATAGGACCAGTCTATGACAGGACATACAATTGATTTGTTTACTTTAGATGAACTGACACCAGTCTGGTGACCAAACATTGCACAAGGCAAACAAAAGGCACCATGAAGGAGTTTAGAGTATTGAAGCCACTTATAATCTTCAAGGCAAAGAAGGAAAACTCCCCTCTTTCCCATAAAATACTGCTCAAGATATTGCTGCAAATTTCATATTTTTACTTATCTGCTCAGAGGTGCTGTTTTGTCAAAAACACAACCTATGTCATTAGTATTTGCTGAAAGGCCCTCAAACATTGTTTCACGCCTATGATCAGACAGAAAGGAAGGGAAACGTCATCCATTACCTTTTCCACCAAGTAGAGACTTGCATTGCAACAGCTAAACAAATCGTGCCTACCTTCAAGCTAGAAGACATAAAGGATGAAGAAACCTTGGTCTTCAAATTTGTGACTTTTAATTCTGCATTAGAAGAGATTGACTTTTTCTCTACTTTCAAGCATGAACCTTTACTAAGACAAGTTCACAAACTATTTCAAAAATACTGGTACAATGTGATCTAGTTGAAATGAAGGATTGACGTCATTTAGAGACCCAGCATACTGCGACCATAACAAATGGATGTGGGAATGTGCAGCTTCTGGATTGTTTGAGACTTACCTACAGGGGTGTCGAAACGATTTTGAAAGTAAGGGGGCCTACTTACTTGAAGTCACCAGGATTGCGGATAAACTCGGAATTCTGCTTTTTGTATTGGCTAGAGCATCACATTTTCGCAATATGAACACGTAGGAAAGTCCTTTGTGGTACCTTGTTCTAAAAAAGTATGTTGAATGATAAAAGTTCAGCGTCTTATTTCATCACATCTTTACCATGTAACTTCCACAAAGTAGCATGTTTTATAACAAAGGATTATAGTTGTTTACTATTAGTTAGATGCTTTTACCATATGCATGATGTGAAAGCATTCAATTAAATGCGTTCAGTGACATTTAAAGTACCGAAAGCAAGGTGTCATTCATAAATGCACCCTACAAACATACCAATTACCCCAACACATCAAATCTGCCTAAACTGGACCTAGGCTGCCGCTGTGGTAACAAAAATGGAACGATTCCTTTGTAAATTAATGCTTTCAGAAAGTAGTTGCACAAAACTCTATCTGAAATATAAATCAGATTTGGTAAAAGTTCTAACATTGTTGTATCTCACACTATTCAATGACACCAAATCATCGGCAATGCTGATCACGTCCAAACCATCTACCAAGTCCTTGTGTGTGTGCAGGAAAGATAAGGCATTGAACCTTGGCGGTGTTATGCTTGATCGCAGCCTGGTTTTGATTCTTCTTGCGATAGAAAATGATCTTTCAGGGGTAGCACTTGTGGCGGGGTTTATGGGCAGCAGTTCAATTGCAATCATAACATTTAGAAACAACAATCTGGTGTCTGATGTTGTTTCTTCCATAGCTTTTAAGATGCCATCGACTTGGTTGACTTTTTCCTTGAAAAATCTGTTTAAAAACTAGAAGCTCAGTCTTCAAAGCATGTACGTCTACATCATCATTATACCTTGAATGCATCCAGGCTAAGTGATCATTGATCTCCTCTCCAGCAATGGATTTTAGTAATAATGTTTCCATATTAGCAAGCGCATCAATGCAAGGCTTATTCAATCTTTCACTCAGAGCCAAAATCATGCAATCAATGGCTTCAAAGTAGATTCTCCGAAAGTGGTCTTAAGCTGTAGCATGTGTGCAATTTGCTACACCTGATGCGTTTCCATCGAGGTACTGACGTATTGAATAATTTGGTACTTTACGGGGCTTTCGAGACAAGCTTGGCTCCTGGATAACATCTTGCTTTTCAGCCTTTCTGACAGTTGTTTCATAAAACAAATCAATACTTTCATGGCTGCGCATGGTTTCAATTGTTTTCTTTGTTACTTCAGCATTTATTTTCCCTGATAAAGCTGACATTCTGTGTGATTGAAGAGTTTTTGGACACATTGTCAGTCAAGGCGTATAGCTTGTTGCTTAGGCGTAGAGCGAAATACAAGTCACATTTGTCCATTTGAGATTTGCATTCAATCACTCTGGATTTGATATCCGTTTCCAGCGACTGTGATAAACATGACAACCAAAGTTTATAGAGAGAAGCATAGTTATCAATGATTTGCCAAAAGCAATCAGCACGAACCATCTAATGAACTGTAGATACTTTTGAGAGGCTTTCTGGTCTGAACAAGTTTTCTTTGCTGTCCTCATTCTCCCATTCAGACAAAGAGGGACTTCTACTTAATGGTCCATATCAAATGTCAGACATGCTGGGACAACATGAAAGTAAGGACCAGATCCTATCTTGTGAAAAAGGAATCAGTTTATTGTTTCAATATGTTTTATGCTTTTTCCTTTTATGCTCCACAGCTAAACAGTGGAGGGGGCCAGTACCCCCTCCCAACCGCCCCCATGTTCAATGCCCCTGAACTACAACATTTAACAATTTGACAGCAAACTTTCCAAATGCAATACATCCAGTTTCTGGATGCAGCGGGTGTATGGCAATACAAGTAACACTAGCTAATGCCAGTAACCAAACAAATTGGCTCCATCCTTTTACCTGACAACTGTTCAAGGTCTCCAGCTGCACTAGCTGGCAATGGTTACACCCTGGTGTATTCATGAAATTACTAATCTAAGGGGCATGAGATAGCTGAAAAAATCTACCAATAGGTTCAATTGCTTTATCTGTGTTGTCAGTAAGGATAATAAATGTGGATGTGATGCATAGAAAGAGGCATTATGATAAAGCTGAGCTGACAATCATCATCATCATCATCATCATCATCATCATAATTATCATCATTAGTATTTTTATACACGATACCCCTTTAGTTAACAACGTAATACGATGCTAGTAATATCTATGATAAAATTAAAAAAAATAGATAAAATGGACTGTTCTTCCAGAGGGTCATGTTTCAGTGTTTTGTTCTCAGCATTCTCAGCTCGTCAGGTGCACTTTTAGTTCTTTTTTGAAGCGCTCTAGTGTTTGGATTTCTCTACTATTAGCTGGCATATCATCCCAAGCTTTCAAGGCAGAGTAGTAACATCTCTTGCTGCATCAGACTGCACTAGAATACTGACTTCAGAGTCTTTGTACAAAGCTGAGTGTCAAAAGGACAGTTTTTCATCCTCAGAGACAGCCACAGATATTGCAGTATACAGGCAATTAAAATCACCACTTATCCTGGATAAATACGCTTTACTATAAGAAATGCAACAAAAAACACCATGGCCAAAATGAACTGAGACAAGCAATGCCTCTTAAGCAATGTGCAAGCAAACAGAGATCACAGTGATTTATAGATTTCAGATTTCATTCCTATCAATAACCTACGTACAATCTAAAGTGAAATATAAACATAGCGTCAGTAGTTAAGATAGCTTAGTACTGATAGCCCGTTGAAAGCAGGCTCCCCTAGCTCCAGTTGAAAAGGTGCATATTAGCCTTGGAAAGACTAACGCTGTGCCCCCATGACAGTTGCATTATCTGGTTGCATAGGATCACAAGAAGGTGATGTCATGGGCCTCTGTGATGGAGCACGCAACTTCCGGCCTTGCATTGTGCAAATCAAAGACATTTGCGAGACAAAAGTGTGCAAAAAATGGTAGGATACCTGCGCTAGGCTACGGGGCAGTAAAGGGACAGGAAGAAAGTCAAGAGGCCCCGTAGCCTAGCGGAGGTATCCAACCATATTTTGCACACTTTTGTCTCGCAAATTTCTTTGATTTGCACAATGCAAGGCCGAAAGTTGCGTGCTCCATCACAGAGGCCCATGACATCACCTTCTTGTGATCCTATGCGACCAGATAATGCAACTTTCATGGGGGCACAGCATTAGTCTTTCCAAGGCTAATATGCAACTTTTCAACTGGAGCTAGGGGAGCCCACGTTCTAGCGGGCTATCAGTACTAAGCTAGTCTATATTATATGAATTATGCAGAGAATTGCTTAAAATGCTCTCTACAATGAGGCGCTAATGAAACTACATTACATATTGTCTCCTGCTTCACTCAATTCTAACTTAAGGAGTCTTGTAAAATCTAGTGAGATAAATTTAGGATATCATAACAGATACAATATAGCACATGAATTGGCAGGTATGAGTGGTTCTGTTATCGTGTAGGTGACCACTAATCTTGTCTACAGAGGTAAAGGATCAAGGCTGACCCATAAATGTAGGTGTTATACAACTGGAATCTGTGATAGGGCTTTGTAGTTCCAGGTGATAAAACAAATAATATTGCTTAGTATTCCTATATCACACCTTTATATATAACAGATTGCAAAGCCCATGATTGAACAGCATGAATCATCATATTAGATTTCAACCAAAGTTCTTGGGAGGAGTTCATAGGTTATGGCTATACACAACAAATAAAGCAGCTATCCAGTACTAACGTATCTGTTACAACCATGTGAAATTCAGATTTCAAACAATAATGGTAGTTGGATAGAAGACAGTGGCTCCATAAATCAGAATGTTGCTATCTAGTACAAATTCATCCATAAAAAAACTATACTATCATATGCAGAGTGATCCATGGAAGTAAGTAATTCTCTGAATTGAGTCATAATATATATCCTGCATTACCAACTAAGATTTCAAATGAAGGTAAAACTTCAGTGGGGGCATGATAAAGTCATCCCTTAAGAGTATATCATCACGTGCAGAATGATCTATGGACTTCAGTAATGGAATTTATATCAAGTGATCTGAGAAAGAAAGGCAACTGTGTCCCAACAAAAGAATATTTAGCTTAATAGAACCCCTTTAATATGACTTCACCAAAATAACTCTTCCATCTGTAGTGAAAATAACCATGAGGCCTACCGTAAATAGAATGAAAAGAAAATGAAAAGAGAGTTACTGAGCTGAGAATAAAGTTGGTAACATCCTAGTGTTTGCCTGTAAAATATGTATGATAAAATCAAGGAGTAAAGTCGAGTTGAAGGGCAATATCTCAAACGTAAACAACGTGGCCTAACTCTTGAGACATCCTAACATCCATCTCATGTGCATTTACTAAGAATCAAGAGCAAGCTAAAAGCTCCTAGTACATAAGCAAATATTGCATTGAATGCCTCCTGAATATCATAATGATACTTCTGCAGTAACAAAACTGTAATTTACAACAGAAAATCAGGCAAAAACTTAGGGGAACTACCGTGATCTTAATGCCCCTGGAGCAAAGTTATGGAATCTCCCTCAAAAGACTGCACTTAAATTCCAAAACAAAGGACAACAGGTATCTGAGATCGTGAGATGAACTTGGGAATCCCCTTGCATGTCAACATACACACTATGACAAAAGTAAAGGGTGAAAGTAAAAACTGCAAAATTAGGGTAACCAAATTCAGCAATAGCCCTATACATACTTCAGTGAAAGCATTCCACATACCACTATTTTATCGCCAAACATAACCATATCCTATGCCATTCATACATGCGGTAAAAGCAATGAATAAATTCAAAGCTACCAGGGAATACAACAGTAAACATACAGTAATCATTTCATGACAATTTAGTAAGCAAAGTAGGATAGCTTAGCGAATGAAATCAAGGGAAAAAAGCACTAAACTGAAAGCTGAACGACAAAAGTCTCCTCCAAGTCACACGGCACTATTACGGTAGTGACTATCAAAACATTCCCAAATGAAAGCAGCACGCACGCCATTCCATGTCATCAAAATATGCATGAACAGCAAACAAACTGCCATAGTCTAGCACACAATAGAAAGTCAAACATATGTTGACTATGTTGTCACAATGTAGCAGTAAAAGCATGGTGATTTAGCACCTAGAATCAAGCAACTTGGAGAAGAACTGTCATGGCGGCAATACCCTCGAGGGAAGGTGGTTGAATCTGGTCGAAAGATATAGAAATAAATGGCTGGCAACAGCAGAATACAGATGACATGGACAAAGGACATACATGGAATCATAAATCAATCCATCTATGGAAAACAGAGTCGGTTTACCTGGAAAGACAGTGACAAAAGTCTCCTCGCAATCACACACAGCACCATCGTCCTCCATGAACATTCGCAAACGTGAAAGTAACAGTCCTGCGCAGAGGTGTCAAATGAGCATGTTGGAGGGTATAGGAAAGCAATGGCCATAGGTTGAAAGTGGAATATCTCAGCAAAAAGAACAGATATGGAAAAATCCCTCCTTTGTGAGTAAATAGACCCCAAGGAGAACCCCTAAACCGAGTTTGGTTACGATCCGCCAACAGGCCTAGTAGGAGAAGTGTCGTTAAAATCGAGCAAAAAAATGGGTCATGTGGTACAAATTCGAGGAATCTGATTGGTTTGGCATAAATTATCATATAGGCATCTTAGTATATAGTGAAGTACTGATAGCCCGCTAGACGCGGGCTCCCCTACCCCAGTTCAAAAGTGGGAGATTAACCTTGGAAAGACTAACGCAGTGCCCCCATCCAAGTTGCATGGTCCACATTGTTGATGAGCATGGATGAAAAAGCTCGCATAGGATCATGAGAGGATGACGTCATGGGCCTCTGCATTGGAGCACGTGACATCCGGCTTTGCAATGGAGAAATCAACAAAAATTTGCGAGAAAAAATTGTGCAAAAATGCTTGGATACCTGCGCTAGGCTATGGGGCTTTTTGATTTTATTCGTCATTTATTCATCTATGTGAGCTTTTTCATCCATGCTCATCAACAATGCAGACCATGCAGCTTGGATGGGGGCACTGCGTTAGTCTTTCCAAGGCTAATCTCCCACTTTTGAACTGGGGTAGGGGAGCCCGCGTCTAGCGGGCTATCAGTACTAAGCTAGTCTCTATTACATGAACTAAGCATATAATGTTTTAAAGTGGTGTATGCAATGAGGCATAAATGGAAATACATCATACAATATCCCCTGCATGATTCAAGTCTAACGTAATGAGTCTTATACAATAATGTTGCTGTAAAATGTAAACACTTCACAGACGACTTAGTATGTCACAACAAATGAGGTACAACTGCAACCTCTATCTGGTTTTAGCCATTAATCTTGTCCAATCTGGTATAATACATAATAAGACCCACAAAATTAGATAGAATGCAAGTGCAGTACCTGACAGGCCATATACATCACACAATATTTCATGCATCACTCACTCCTAATGAGTCTTATACAATGTTGCTGTATAATGTAAATACTTTAGAGAACATATAGTATGTCACATGAAATGAGAGGTATGACTGTAAACACTATCTGGTTTTAGCTATTAATATTGTCCAATTGCTGTACTACATAATAAGACCCAATAAATTAGATAGAAATTAATTACAATACCTGAAAAGACCTATACTTCATGTTCACCACAATAAAAGAATATTGCTTGGTAATATAACATCACTTTATAATATCCTACATAGTACGATGGAAAGCCAATGAATGAGATACATTATACAGCCTGACATCACAAAGTCAGATTTGAAGTATAAAAGGTACTTATGGTGGTGGTTGTGGGGGGGGGGGTGTACAACGTAGTACCATATCTTAAACCTAGCATCCTATAGATGGTTGTAGTAAAAACCTTATCCAAACTGCCATATAATTTATCCAGAGGTATTATATTCAGTTGTAAAATATTCTACTTTCTGAAAGGACTCCAAAATAAAGTGCATAGATCATGCCTATGCTTATGTAGATAAGTGACTCATAACCTCTTAGTAATCCTACAATACTGCATATCAACTTGTGGTGGAACACAGTCACATATACTATTACCTATGCTGTTGCCAAGGACCACTAACTAATATATCCAAGAAAAAAATAACTGATGTAATAAAATCAATAACAACAATTAAGTGTTGGGCTCCGCAAAGTACTTAATCTGGGGGTTTAGAATAATTTTGAATTAAAGGTACTTATGGTTGTGGTGGGGAGGGGGGGGGTGTAAAACTTAGTACTCTACCTTAACTCTAGCATCACATAGATGGTTGCAGTCAAATACCTTATCCAAACTTCCATATAATTTATCCAGAGGTATTATATTTAGTTGTAACAAAGTCTACTGTATCAGAAGACTCCAAAATAAAGTGCATAGATCATGCCTATGCTTATGTAGATAAGTGACTCATAACCTCTTAGTAATCCTACAATACTGCATATCAAGTAGTTGTGCAACAAAGTCACATATACTATTACCTATGCTGTTGCTAAGGACCACCAACTAATATATTCAAGAAAAACATGACTGATGAAATAAAATCAATAACAAACTTAAGTGTTGGGCTCCACAAAGTACTTAATCTGAAACTCTAGAATAGTTTTGCATGTCCAACTCAGGTACAAATTGTTGAATCTATTTTATCATGTGCCTCAAACCCCACCCCCTGACACTTAATGACTGTTCCATAAGTGTAGACGACTGACATAATAGTGCCTTATAATCCTAGAGCAAACTAAAGAGTAATGAAATTATGGACCAACATCATGTGATTCCTAACCTTTTGTCAACAACATAAAGCTGTAAATCCTATCAATGAATTATATAATGTAGAGCTAGCATCATAAAAACAAATTTATTATCATAGCTGTACTTCAGAGGGGGGCCTGATGTGGCAATTGAGTACAATACAAATAAGGTTGCTGGCTATAACTAATGCAAAACTTTAACAACATATCATCATAAACAGAATGAAATATCAAAAGTAGTAATGGTAGTGGTGACAACTGATATCTCAAAGTGAAATAAGCTAGTGACAAAAATCCCATAGGCAGACAATCAAGCACTCTATTGGTACATGTTTCATCTAAGGACATCAATTCAAATGTATGACTACCATTATCATCTAGGCACATCCAGTAATATCTTTCAAACTCCTTTAATAGCTACCTTAAGGCATTCAAGTAGGTAATATACAATCACAATGTATAGAGATGCTTCATACTTTAAGTTCATAAAAGCTACAGAATATTCCTAAAAGTGTGCTAGTCAAAATTGATTTGAAACTCAGACATTGTGCATTAGTGTGGCATAACCTTGTATACATAATACTCTTTTACAGTAAGCTCCTCATAACATTTGATTACAAACAATACTGTTACTTAGGGTGCGGGCTGGAAGATGGGGCCCCAGCAATTACTATTAAACAGAGCAAATCATTGTGATCAAATACTACTTGATCCAGTAAAACCATATTATCATGCGCAGAATGATGAATAGAAATCATGAATGGTCTTTATAACAAATAATCTTAGGATGAGAGGGAGCTGATTTGCCAGGAAACGGAGAGTTAGGACTAAAGCAACCATAAGCTGATTCCTCCAAAATAACACAAAAATCTAAAGTGAATACAGCGATTAGGCTCTTGTACATAATAAAGATTGTTAGACTGTTGTATATACATAGGTGATCAGTAGAGTACTATACTGAATAAAGCCTTATGAATAAGTTACTTAAGTGTGTTGACCACAATCCTACCTTAGAACACAATGTCAGCCTAACAACATCAAGAAAGAACAACCTGACAACGCATGGTACTATAGACCAAAGTATCAACGAATTAGTACATAAAATATCTCTATACGACTTTGCACCTTTCACTATAAATATACCACTGATTCAGAGTACTAAGTGTTCTACTGAGAATAAGGAAGGAATCAGCGTTAGTGACTGAGAGTAATATGAAACACCCCCCAAGGTTTCAGAGAGAATACACGTAGTACCTTCCTGAAAATACTGTAGCAAAACCAACTGGGACAGAGAGCTATTACACTCCAATAAGTCAAGGAATACTTTGAACAACATCTTAGCTCCAGCCTACAATAAGTGTATGGTACACACCAAGAGCTAACCAGAAGTGACTGACAACAAATCAAACGTAAAGAAAGTGGCCTAACTGTTCAGACATACTTCCTTCAAAATCACATGCAAATGCACAGTATGAACAGCACAATAAGCTGTAATAATATATCAGTAAATAATACAGTAAATACCCACTGAATAGTATACCGAACTTCTGTAGTAACCAAACGGTACTTTACAGGCGGAAATCGAGCGACCATGAAAGGACTTGGCATGATCACAAGCCCCAGGGCAATCTTATGGAATCTCGATCAAAACATACAGTAAATCTCGTCCAACCTGGAAAGTAGCGACCAATCTACACAAAACAAACCCTGGTAAAACTAAATCGAAACATTCTCAATGAAATAAACCACTGACCTTATAGAGAAGGGACGAAATTCCACGAAAACTTGAACCACATCCATCCACTTTGTAAACACGCCCTCAACAGCAAACTTGCGGTCTTGTGTAAACACTATTGCTCGCAAACAAAGGATGAGAGGTTTCTGCGATCTTGATCTGAAGTTGGGAATCCCCTCGCATTTCTATCTACAACCTACAACAAAATAAAGAGTGTAAGGACACCAAACCATCATAGGAATAATATGAAGGACAGTTAGCAAATAAACTATACACACTGTAGACATCTCTGTACAACCATGTTAAGATAGTTTGTGGCTACTGGCAATGAGAATGAAACACACAGAGTAGTGGCTTCCTTGACTAAACTGAGGGGGAACGAAACCTTCTTGTTACAGTTGTATTACCGAAAAGAACTTAAACTCTTAAGTATAAGTCACACAATAAGTCACATATACAACTACAAACTTAGACCCAAAACACTTAATCAATGCTCAAATTCAGCCTTTCATGTAGCACAATTCATCAGGAAAGGTAACGACTTCTTATCTCCTTTAGGCTCGCATTAGCTTCAAGGTATAAACATCAATCTAGCAACGAATAGGTCAGTAAACATTTCATCCCAATATTGTAATAGATCCAAGACAATCTAGAGAATAAACTAAATCTGATCGGAGAGGAAGTGTCATGGCGATATACCCCTGAGGGAAGCTCGCTCAAAATACTGACCTAACGTGTGTAATATGAAACATGTATAGTAGACAGAAAAATTACAGGCAATCTGAAAACATACCCTACTATATGAAAAACAACTTACCTGGCAGTAGGAGGACGAACGTTCACTTATCTTGACCCGGCTACAGAGAATAACATCAACCATTGTGGAGAGGAACTGTCATGGTATAAAACAGCCGAGGGAAGCTATTACAATCTCATCTCGCTAGCAATATTGTACATTAGTGTCGAAAATACATAGAAAGTGCGCACAGAGGACATGGGACAGACAGGCAACTTAAAATCACACGTTTTAGCATCAGAAAACGACTCACCTGGTAGCAGAAGCACGACATCTTCTTGAACTTCCAACTGGAACATTAGTCGCATTCAAACCATCTCCGAATTGAGAGTTGCACATTCGGTATTTCCTATTTAAAAGGGATGAAAACAACAGCTAAACACTATCCTAATACACAAACAAAAACACCATGAAACATCAGTTAAATCTGTTAACACAACTTACCAGTTAAAGCATTGAAATCCGGCGAACAGACTCGAACGAATGGAGAAGAACTGTCATGGCGGCGAGATTGCCCCCGAGGGAAGCTGTTCCAATCTGGCCTAACAAAAGAGGCAAATATAGGGCTCACATCACCCGTAAATCGAATCAACAAAGCAGCAGCAGTGCTATAATGTCATTGACTAAAGACTGGCAATGATAAATCGAATCTTAAGACAGCAATGACGCGAAGAAGTAGTTGCCTAACTGTCATGGCGCATAACAGCAGCGAGGGAGGGTGTAAGAAACTGCCTCCATACATCGGAAAAAAGTGTTTAAAACACCAGACAACGCACGGAATCGAGGAATAACATATAAGCGAACTATAATACAGTATTTAGAGAGGACAAAATAGCTACTAACCTGGTAGAACTCCAACAAACTTCTCCTCGAAAATGAGCAAACCTGATCCCGATCACACACGCCCTGTACTGAGAGCAGTGCAATCCATGAGGAGGAAAACAATGGAGGACAAAAGGCGATCAACAAAGGCTCGCGTAGTCGCTCAGAAAAAGTTGAATAACTCGACACAGAAAAATCACACAAATATCAATTTGCGCTCGTGTCGAAGAACTCACAACTTTGAACACGTATAGCTACCTTTCAGACACAGCCCGCAAACATTCCAGGAGAAGAATTCTGGACAGTACAGGGCCGGCTCTGTTTGATGACAACAATAGGCGAGCTCATTTGCATTTTAGGGATCTTAGTATATAGAGAGTTTTTTTTTGATAGCCCGCTAGACGCGGGCTCCCCTACCCCAGCTACCTGCTGGCCCTGTCAAAATCAATTTGCAAATTAGCCTTGGAAAGACTAACGCAGTGCCCCATCCAGGTTGCATGGTCCGCATTGTCGATGAGCATGGATGAAAAAGCTCGCATAGGATCAAGAGAAGGTGACGTCATTGGAGCGTGTGACATCCGGCCTTTGCAATGGACAAATCGATTAAAATTTGAGAGAAAAAGTTGTGCAAAAATGCTCGGATACCTGGGCTAGGCTATGGGGCTTTTGGACATTCTTTTTCATCTTCTAAAGCCCCATAGCCTAGCGCAGGTATCCGAGCATTTTTGCACAACTTTTTCTCTCAAATTTTAATCGATTTGTCCATTGCAAAGGCCGGATGTCACACGCTCCAATGACGTCACCTTCTCTTGATCCTATGCGAGCTTTTTCATCCATGCTCATCGACAATGCGGACCATGCAACCTGGATGGGGCACTGCGTTAGTCTTTCCAAGGCTAATTTGCAAATTGATTTTGACAGGGCCAGCAGGTAACTGGGGTAGGGGAGCCCGCGTCTAGCGGGCTATCAAAAAAAAACCGCTAGTCTCCAGTATATAAATATAGTAGTTAAGTAGTGCAAGTGGTTGTTACAATAAACTACTAAATCAAATGCATACTGTATAGTCTTCAGCATCATTCAGTACCATCTAGGCATTAAAGTAGACTTTATGCAAGAACACTACCTCAGAAGTTTATAGTCTAAGCATTCATAATTAAAATAATACTCCTTTGTAATCCTACAGCATACTCAAAGGTCACAATACTATGAGCCACAAACATGTAAGTGAATGCTAAACTCTTGTCAAAAACACAAAGTTCTAACTCTTAAGAATAAGTGATAAAATTGTAGAGATTGCAGCATCAAATAAATTTTAACAAAAGTTTTGTGTTAGATAGGAGCGGGGCTTTATATGCCTATTCAATACAATACAAATAAGGTTGCTAGCTGTAACTAATACAAAACTTTAACAACATATCGCCACATGCAGAATGATATGTGAAAAGTGATAATGCTAATGGTAACAACTAATATCTGACAGTGATACAGGGGACATCAATTGGGCACACCCAGTAAACACTGTCAAACTCCTATAATATATAGATTCAAGCAGGTGTTTTGACATGGCAATGCCTAATGATACTGTTTGATTCAAGTACATCAATGCTGAAGAATATTCCTAAGAGATTGTCTAGAATATTCAACAAAGACTTGAAATTCAAAAACTGTGTATGAATGTGGCATAAGCTTGTATACATAATAATCTCTTAGAGCAAACCCCTTATAATGTTTGATTATGAAGAATACTGTTCAGTGAGCTTGGGACTGGAAGGTGGGGCTCCAGGGATGAAGTCTACACAATACACATGCTTGTTATCCAACACTACTTGACAAACAAAAATAATGTTATCATGTGCAGAATGATTTATGGAAATCATTAATGGTGTCTATAATAAATCATCTCAGCAAGGCACAGAGCAGGTTTGCCAGGAAAAGAACATTTAGCATAAAGTGCCCACATGCAGATTCAACCAAAATAACACTAAAATATATAGTGAACACAAATAATAGACTGTTGAAAATAAAGAGTGGTAGACTGCTCCTACTATATAGGCAATTAGTAAAGTACTACACTGAATGAAGCCTCGTGAATAAGTTACTTAAGTGTGTTGAATAAAAAGCTAATTTAGAATACAATATCAGTGTAAATAAATCAAGAAGCAACTACCGTAAAATGCACGGTACTATACACAATGTTATTCGCGAAGTAGTAGATAAAATATCCGTATAAGGTGTAGCACTTTTAACTACAAATACCCCAGCGATTTAGAATACAAAGTGTACTACTGGGACTAAGCAAGTCATCAGCCATGGAAACTGAGAGTAATATGAAAAGCCCATCAAAGTTTTAGAGAGCATACACGCAGCACTTTACTCAAAACACTGAAAGAAAACCAAACGGGAAATTGAGCTAGTACACTCCACTAATCCAAGGAATAATTTGAACAATATCTTAGCTCTAGGCTACAATAAGTGCATGGTAAAACCCAACATCTAAGTAGAAGTGATCGACAACATCTGAAACGTAAACAAATCGGCCTAACCCTTCGGAACTTTCTCCCTTAAACTCTCGCGCAACTACGAGGTACAACAGAACTCTAAATAGTCCTAGTATTTCATTAAATAATACGGTAAGCGTCTCCTGAATACTCTACTGAAACTTCTGAAGTAAGAGAACGATAATTTATACGCGAAAATCAAGCCAACATGAAAGCAAGTGGCATGATCATATGACCCCGAGGCAATATTAGTGCAATCTCCATCAAAACATCGCATTAAATCTCGTCCAGTTGGCAAAGTAGGAATCATTCTATACACAACATCCTAGCAACACTAAATCGATACCTGGTACATGAAATAAATCACTTACCTTGTATAAAATTGATGAAACTCTGCTACTGCTTGCAAAACATCCAACCTCTCAGTAAACACGCCCTCAACTGCAAACTTGCGGTCTTGTGTAAATACTATTGTTCGCAAACAAAGGATAAGAGGTTTCTGCGATCATGAGATGAACTTGGGAATCCCCTCGCATTTCTCTCTACAACCTACAAAAAATAGACAGTGTAATCAGTTAAGGATACCAGAACGCCATAGGTATAATATGGAGAACAGCAAAAAAAGTAGAATATACAAACTTTGGACGTTTCTCTACAAACGCATTTAAATATTTAGTGACTAATGGCAACGACAATGAAACACATGGAGCAGTTGCTTCCTCCATTGAACTGAGGGGGAATGCAAACCCCTTACAACAGTTCTATTACCAATATGAATTTAACCTCTTAACAGTAAGTCACAGAGAAGTCAAATACACACGTAGGCCCAACAGAATAGAGCAGTACCCAAATTAAATATTCAATCTACCACAAATTCACCAGCAATCATAATGATTTCCTATCTCATCTATGCACGCATTTAAACTAAGGAATAAATAGCAATCTACCAAAGAATACAACTGTATCCATATCGCAAGTATGTCATGACAATGTTATACAAAACGACAAAAATCCAGAGAATAACATCAATCTGATCCGAGAGGAAGTGTCATGGCGAAATGCTCCCCGAGGGAAGGTCTTTGAATCTCGCTCAAATCACTGAAGTAAAGTGTACAGAAAAGAGTACAAAAGTAGAAATTTGATAGAGAAAGTATGTTAAATGATATATGACACAATGTCAAATCACAAAAGTGACTCACCTGGTAGCAGTAATTGCGAGCTTTCCATCAGGTCAAAGGGCAGAATAGATCCCCCTCAAGAAACTCCATGAACTGAAAGCTACACGATCGTTATCCTTCGTAATATAAGCACACATCAAAAAAAAATAATAAATACACTCTAACATAGGAGGGATAATAACAGTACATAACTTCGGTATGGTCTATCATTATTTAGCAGGGAAATGACTTTGGTTTAGCTAGCAGAATCAAACTGCTTGGAGAGGAACTGTCATGGCGATAATAGCTCAGAGTCAAGGTGTTGGAACGTGACTGAAAACATCGACACAAACAGCGGAGAATGGTAGACAACTCACACAATGGATAAAGCAGATACATTTAGAGTTAAACAAACCATTTTGGTGAGAAAAAAGAGACTTACCACGTAGAACACACTGACAACTTTGTCCTCTGATTCAAAGGGAAATTTATGGCCTCGAGGACACTCCCCGAAGCGAAAGCTAAACGATCGCAATCCGATCTCTTGTAAACACGCGTCAAAGGCAAGCGAAATAGGCAGCAATATAGCACGTAATACAACTGACACCTTCTAGTCAATAGGTGATCAGAATTAAACACAGACAGCAACGTGAAATAGCGAGTAGAGTCGAACGGCCTGGAATGGAACTGTCATGGCGATAATCCCGCTAGAGAGGGTGGCCATGCGATTTCGCTTAAAACATCGAATTACGCAGGTGAAAATAGTAGGAAATGCACCGATTCGACGAAGAATATGTTGGCAAACTCTACTGTACGACAATAGCGACTCACCTGGTAGCAAAAGGACGAAACCGTGGACGGCAATCAGAACGAAGATCCATCCAAGCAAGCTCTATACCCCTTCTGAGAGTAGTCAGTTTACGTGGTTGGGGAGGAAAACAATGGAGAACATAAGGGTGTAAACAAAGGCCCACAAAGTCGAAAAAGAGACATCCGAATATCTCCTAAGAAAAAATAGATAAAAATAAAAGCGAAACTGATTGCACCCATTGGGAGGGTACACGACAATCGGAGCACAGTCTAAACCCGACCCGACCAGCCACCAGTTCAGGAAAATCACCACGAACCAGAGCGGCGGCCCCTTTGATTTTGCTCATTTGCATATTAGGGATCTTAGTATATAGAGATTTTTTTTGATAGCCCGCTAGACGCGGGCTCCCCTACCCCAGTTACCTGCTGGCCCTGTCAAATCAATTTGCAAATTAGCCTTGGAAAGACTAACGCAGTGCCCCATCCAGGTTGCATGGTCCGCATTGTCGATGAGCATGGATGAAAAAGCTCGCATAGAATCAAGAGAAGGTGACGTCATTGGAGCGTGTGACATTCGGCCTTTGCAATGGACAAATCGATTAAAATTTGAGAGAAAAAGTTGTGCAAAAATGCTCGGATACCTACGCTAGGCTATGGGGCTTTTGGACATTCTTCTTCATCTTCTAAAGCCCCATAGCCTAGCGCAGGTATCCGAGCATTTTTGCACAACTTTTTCTCTCAAATTTTAATCGATTTGTCCATTGCAAAGGCCGGATGTCACACTCTCCAATGACGTCACCTTCTCTTGATTCTATGCGAGCTTTTTCATCCATGCTCATCGACAATGCGGACCATGCAACCTGGATGGGGCACTGCGTTAGTCTTTCCAAGGCTAATTTGCAAATTGATTTGACAGGGCCAGCAGGTAACTGGGGTAGGGGAGCCCGCGTCTAGCGGGCTATCAAAAAAAACCGCTATTCTCCAGTATATAAATATAGTAGTTAAGTAGTGCAAATGGTTGTTACAATAAACTGCTAAATCAAATGCATACTGTATAGTCTTCAGCATCATTCAGTACCATCTAGGCATTAAAGTAGGCTTTATGTAAGAACACTACCTCAGAAGTTTATAGTCTAAGCATTCATAATTAAAATAATACTCCTTTGTAATCCTACAGCATACTCAAAGGTCACAATACTATGGGCCACAAACATGTAAGTGAATGCTAAACTCTTGTCAAAAACACAAAGTTCTAACTCTTAAGAATAAGTGATAAAATTGTAGAGATTGCAGCATCAAATAAATTTTAACAAAAGTTTTGTGTTAGATAGGAGCGGGGCTTTATATGCCTATTCAATACAATACAAATAAGGTTGCTAGCTGTAACTAATACAAAACTTTAACAACATATCGCCACATGCAGAATGATATGTGAAAAGTCATAATGCTAATGGTAACAACTAATATCTGACAGTGATACAGGGGACATCAACTGGGCACACCCAGTAAACATTGTCAAACTCCTATAATATATAGATTCAAGCAGGTGTTTTGACATGGCAATGCCTAATGATACTGTTTGATTCAAGTACATCAATGCTGACGACTATTCCTAAGAGATTGTCTAGAATATTCAACAAAGACTTCAAATTCAAAAACTGTGTATGAATGTGGTATAAGCTTGTATACATAATAATCTCTTAGAGCAAACCCCTTATAATGTTTGATTATGAAGAATACTGTTCAGTGAGCTTGGGACTGGAAGGTGGGGCTCCAGGGATGAAGTATACACAATACAAATACTTGTTATCCAAAACTACTTCACCAACAAACATAATGTTATCATGTGCAGAATGATTATGGAAATCATTAATGGTGTCTATAATAAATCATCTCAGCAAGGCACAGAGCAGGTTTGCCAGGAAAAGAACATTTAGCATAAAGTGCCCACATGCAGATTCAACCAAAATAACACTAAAATATATAGTGAACACAAATAATAGACTGTTGAAAATAAAGAGTGGTAGACTGCTCCTACTATATAGGCAATTAGTAAAGTACTACACTGAATGAAGCCTCGTGAATAAGTTACTTAAGTGTGTTGAATACAAAGCTAATTTAGAATACAATATCAGTGTAAATAAATCAAGAAGCAACTACCGTAAAATGCACGGTACTATACACAATGTTATTCGCGAGGTAGTAGATAAAATATCCGTATAAGGTGTAGCACTCTTAACTACAAATACCCCAGCGATTTAGAATACAAAGTGTACTACTGGGACTAAGCAAGTCATCAGCCATGGAAACTGAGAGTAATATGAAAAGCCCATCAAAGTTTTAGAGAGCATACACGCAGCACTTTACTCAAAACACTGAAAGAAAACCAAACGGGAAATTGAGCTAGTACACTCCACTAATCCAAGGAATAATTTGAACAATATCTTAGCTCTAGGCTACAATAAGTGCATGGTAAAACCTAACATCTAAGTAGAGGTGATTGACAACATCTGAAACGTAAACAAATCCGCCTAACCCTTCGGAACTTTCTCTCTTAAACTCTCGCGCAACTACGAGGTACAACAGAACTCTAAATAGTCCTAGTATATCATTAAATAATACAGTAAACGTCTCCTGAATACTCTACCGAAACTTCTGAAGTAAGAGAACGATAATTTATACGCGAAAATCAAGCCAACATGAAAGCAAGTGGCATGATCATATGACCCCGAGGCAATATTAGTGCAATCTCCATCAAAACATCGCATTAAATCTCGTCCAGTTGGCAAAGTAGGAATCATTCTATACACAACATCCTATCAACACTAAATCGATACCTGGTAGATGAAATAAATCACTTACCTTGTATAAAATTGATGAAACTCTGCTACTGCTTGCAAAACATCCATCCTCTCAGTAAACACGCCCTCAACTGCAAACTTGCGGTCTTGTGTAAATACTATTGTTCGCAAACAAAGGATAAGAGGTTTCTGCGATCATGAGATGAACTTGGGAATCCCCTCGCATTTCTCTCTACAACATACAACAAACTAACCAGTGTAATCAGTTAAGGATACCAGAACGCCATAGGTATAATATGGAGAACAGCAAAAAAAGTAAAATATACAAACTTTGGATGTTTCTCTACAAACGCATTTAAATATTTAGTGACTAATGGCAACGACAATGACACACATGGAGCAGTTGCTTCCTCCATTGAACTGAGGGGGAATGCAAACCCCTTACAACAGTTCTATTACCAATATGAATTTAACCTCTTAACAGTAAGTCACAGAGAAGTCAAATACACACGAAGGCCCAACAGAATAGAGCAGTACCCAAATTACATATTCAATCTACCACAAATTCACCAGCAATCATAATGATTTCCGATCTCATCTACGCACGCATTTAAACTAAGGAATAAATAGCAATCTACCAAAGAATACAACAGTATCGATATCGAAAGTATGTCATGACAATGTTATACAAAACGACAAAAATCCAGAGAATAACATCAATCTGATCCGAGAGGAAGTGTCATGGCGAAATGCCCCCCGAGGGAAGGTCTTTCAATCTCGCTCAAATCACTGACGTAAAGTGTACAGAAAGCAATACAAAAAGTATAAATTTGATAGAGAAAGTATGTTAAAGGATATATGACACAATGTCTAATCACAAAAGTGACTCACCTGGTAGCAGTAATTGCGAGCTTTCCATCAGGTCAAAGGGCAGAATAGATCCCCCTCAAGAAACTCCATGAACTGAAAGCTACACGATCGTTATCCTTCGTAATATAAGCACAGGTCAAGATCAAATAATAAATACACTCTAACATAGGAGGGATAATAACAGTACATAACTTCGGTATGGTCTATCATTATTTAGCAGGGACATGACTTTGGTTTAGCTAGCAGAATCAAACTGCTTGGAGAGGAACTGTCATGGCGATAATAGCTCAGAGTCAAGGTGTTGGAACGTGACTGAAAACATCGACACAAACAACCGAGAACGGTAGACAACTCACACAATGGATAAAGCATATACATTTAGAGTTAAACAAACCATTTTGGTGAGAAAAAAGAGACTTACCACGTAGAACACACTGACACCTTTGTCCTCTGATTCAAAGGGAAATTTATGGCCTCGAGGACACTCCCCGAAGCGAAAGCTAAACGATCGCAATCCGATCTCTTGTAAACACGCGTCAAAGGCAAGCGAAATAGGCAGCAATATAGCACGTAATACAACTGACACCTTCTAGTCAATAGGTGATCAGAATTAAACACAGACAGCAACGTGAAATAGCGAGTAGAGTCGAACGGCCTGGAATGGAACTGTCATGGCGATAATCCCGCTAGAGAGGGTGGCCATGCGACTTCGCTTAAAACATCGAATTACGCAGGTGAAAATAGTAGGAAATGCAACGATTCGACGAAGAACATGTTGGCAAACTCTACTGTACGACAATAGCGACTCACCTGGTAGCAAAAGGACGAAACCGTGGACGGCAATCAGAACGAAGATCCATCCAAGCAAGCTCTATACCCGTTCTGAGAGTAGTCAGTTTACGTGGTTGGGGAGGAAAACAATGGAGAACATAAGGGTGTAAACAAAGGCCCACAAAGTCGAAAAAGAGACATCCGAATATCTCCTAAGAAAAAATAGATAAAAATAAAAGCGAAACTGATTGCACCCATTGGGAGGGTACACGACAATCGGAGCACAGTCTAAACCTGACCCGACCAGCCACCAGTTCAGGAAAATCGCCACGAACCAGAGCGGCGGCCCCTTTGATTTTGCTCATTTGCATATTAGGGATCTTAGTATATAGAGATTTAAACTAAATCAAATAAACATGACAAGATCGAACAAAAGCAGAAAGAAAAACATATCATTCCAGGTACCACTATTCCACAGCCACACTTAATGCATAAGGCAGTAAATTTCACGATTCATGAAAACATTGAGGATTATGTTGCTATATTTTTGAATAGCTGTTTATTAGGCATAAAGTCATAACCTCATATATATTCTGATCACAAATTTGGTCACTTTGTTGTAAGAAGATAGACTTTGCCGTCTCATGGAGGATGCTAGAACTTCTGTTAGGCTGGAGAATGAAGCAATGAACTACCTGGCACACAAATTGTTATCTGGAGCAGGGAGCAGTATGGCCTAGCTTCTCCACCTCCGCCGTCGAAAGTTCTCTGAGTAGGTCTGACTCCTTAAAATCAACGTGCTAGTCAAGTCTGCTGAAAAGATCCATTGTACACTGCCATAGCTTTGCTTACTTCCCCAATGGTCACACAGTCTTCCCATATCACTCTCCAAGTGAGGCTATAGTGCTTCAGCAAATCCATTTGATTCACTCAGTTTCAATCATGGAAATTGTGCGGCAGTTGTAAGGCAGTTGTACGGCAGTTGTAAGGCAGATATCCTTTGTCTTTGGTTAATCCTGATCTGCCACACAACCCCTCTGTAGAACAATAAAACCAAAATCGGTCTCAAAATCTATTTTGAAAAGCTGCGCTGTCAGCTAGATAATTTATGTGATCTGCCGTACAACACTTGCACGGCATAAAGTATCAAACTTGTATATGTGTGAACGAAAACGATTTATGATTAATCATTCCCAATGACATCATTGATCATTTCTCTTACCCTGAATGCGAGGCAAACGATGAAGGCAATAGAAGACAAAGGGAGATTGATCAATCATTACGAAGTTACACAGGGAGTCAATGTTAGATGTGGGCACAGAATAGATAATAGGCAGAAGGGACACTCTCGACTTTTTAGAGGGCACGGATTTTCTCACGCATGCGCCAACTTTTCCACATGGAAACGAGTTTAGAGGTGTAACATTCGAAGGAAAGCTATAGCGTTTGTATAGGGGTTTCAACTAAAAAGGCAATTGTTGCAAAAATTTTGAGGTCTCAGGTGTAGATGGACGAATGGAATCATAAGTGGATCGGGCTTATTGCGCTGCAGTTAGTTGTAGCAACAGCTGGAAATCATGGCCTGGCAATCAGTTTTACTGAGTCTCATTTGGAGCTATATGGTGAGTAGGCCAAACGTAGTTCACGTATTTATTCTCCATGCAATCCTCTTATCGTTAAACTCTGGTACATTTGATTATAGTTATTTTGATGTATGCATATTAGAGGGTTCTCTTTATGTTGTTAGGGGCAGAGAATGGGCACATACTGAGGGAGGCAAGATCAGAAGATCAGAATATACTATAATGCAGTTTGCGATCTTCCCACGCCTCAAATATTGAAAAGCTAGAAATGATTCAGAAACAAGATGCAAGACTTGTTTGCAGCAATTATGACAAATCTACCACTTCTATTGCCGTACCTAGAAAGCTTGAGTGAGGTCTTTTTGCTGACAGGAAAGCCAGGACAAAAGTAACAAGTAGGCTTGATAACAACACATGATTCATAACCATCTCACTGATATTCCGCATAAAGGCTCACTATGTCAAATATACCCTGCACAAGAAGCCAGAGAATTATCTGAATATAATGTTCTGGCACAAGATCTACAAATCTTCATACTTCCCAAGTGCTACAATGTTATGGAACACTGCATACCTCTACACTGGAAACAGAAATACTCGAGTAGCTTTCAAGAGCTCCTTAGATCAGTGACAACTTATTTTGATGCAGAATAGCTTATTTATGGCAAAGTTTTCTTTTTATGTTCTTTTCACACATAACATGGAAAACATGTCAGCATTGTTAAAAGCTTTATTTATTTTTAAAACTAAAATATAATTTAGCCTTAATAATCAAGCATGTATGTATCAACCAAAGTTGGTTCTTTTTCACTGTTGCATAGATAGATAGACAAATCTGTATAGCAAGTCACCACTTTATTGAACACACCTGCTCACTGATGCTCAGTATATTTTGAGATGTAGTACTTTTTAATATTTGATTTCCTTTAATGCATAATCATCAAGCTATTCAAAGAATTGAAACAAAGTAATAGTCTTATGATACAGGAAGGACTTTTTGCTAGGCCAAGTCTTCATTTCCATGGTTGCTTGTTTACAATAATGTTGAATATCTAAGTCAGTGCAAATTACCTATGTCTATTAAATAATTTCAAAAGGGATATTATCACTCTCTTTCCACTCACTGGAACAATACTTTGTATTTCTGTAAGTGGAAAATTGACTGTCTTTTAATGAAGCTGCATTGTACATGAAAATCTTGTGTTTTTCCAGCCACTAATGGGTGATATTTGCCAAAAAATACATTGAAAGTACCAAAGACTTCAAGTTTCTTGATATGAATATACCCCACAAAAAGAATGCTTGGAATTTTTAAAACAAAACAAAAAGTGTATCTTAACTTTCATCAAAAATTGTCAATAGTATGTGCCACATCAGTAAGAAGTCCTAGAGACTTCTGGAAACATTATTCAGTTTCTCAAAATAGCAAATATTAATCCATATGGTGTTGAAGTTTGCTTCAGTTACAAGTTTATTGTTCTAAAGGAGAGGTACAGTCTCTTCTTACTAGACTTTTCTTTCCAGTGATGGATGAAATGCCTCTTACATACCATGAGTATTATACTGATATCAAGATTATTGTTTGTCCTTTGGGCTTTGTGTCAATGCACTGCTGAATAGCTGCAAGTAAAGTGCTACCTAATACATCGGTAATAAATCAAATGAAGCTAGCGAGCTGAAGCAAAATAAAGTAGGTTATTGAGTTCCTCAAATCATATTGAACCGTTACATTGTAAGGTGTTGGATTCTGCTGTGATTCCTTGAATCTTGTGCCAGAGTGCATGCTATGCAGTATGTATTCGGGCCAAGAGTCCTTGACGCCTGTAAGTCTTCATTTAGTGCTGGGAATTTGTTGTTGTACGGCGGTGTACTTTAACAAGAAAACGACTGGGTGGATGAGCAATGCACTGTTCTGAATGAGCGATGCCACAATACATCTGGATGCACATGAAAGTAACCAGTGTACAGTTTGCATTTCTACACTAAATTCCCAATGTGCCGTTATCCATTTCTTAATGTTAAATCAGAATCAATGCCATGATTTTGTACTTTTAGTCGAAACCAATTTCATCGCAGCAAGCTGTCTAGGCCTTCGTACGGCTAGTTATGCTATAAGCCTCGAACTGACAACGAGTTTAGAGGTGTAGACGTTTTACAATCCGCGCCTCGAAAACAACAAAGGCGCCGATGCGAGTGTCCCTTCTGCCTATTATCTACTCTGTGATGTGGGTATAGAAAGAACGAATTGATCCACACTGTTCAGAAACCCAGACAACTTATTCCAGTTTGAGACAGAATGACTGCCTTCCATAAGGTACGGAAGGCACATTGGATCTGCCTCTGGGGGATGTAGAAACAGCAGAAAGAGCAGTAGACTTATTAATGTAATCAAGATACCCTTTTACTACTTTTTGTATTAATCCATCAGGAAATTGATTCTTTCTGAGTATGTAGGAGAGCTTCTTAACATCCTCATTGAAACCAAGAAGAGTGTTATTAATTGTATAAGCTCTATCCAGCAATGTTTGGATAAGGCCAAGCTTATATGAACAGGAGGTAAAACTGAAAAAATCAGTAAGCAAGCCAGTAAACGTCTTTTGCGATATACCAAGGTTATGAGATTAGAAGGATCCTTATTGTTGATGAAGACATCCAGAAAGGCCAAAGCATTATTACTTTCTTTTTCCATGGTGAACTTAATGTTACCATGTTGTGACTTAAGAAAGTCAAATAAAAGAGACGGATCATGCTCATTGTTGAAAAGACATTTCATTTCATTCATTTAACATATTTTAGGAGGGTTGCCCTTCAGGTTAGCTGATTTTCAAGGGGCCCTCCATTTAAAAACTTACAATTTACTACAAGGCTTAAAAACTGCAAACATCCTAAATATGCTCTTCAAAAATAATTTACTCTATATATATATACATATGTATATTAAAAATAAAAAAACAATATATATATATATAAAAGATAAAAACAATTTTGAAAGAGGTGTAAATTTACACACTTTAATGACCAATGAGAATCGCCCCAGCATCAGGAAACTGATGCTGCCCATTTTCTTCAGCTGAAAAAGGGCTGACCATCATTAGCGGTAAAAATTGAGCAGATATAGACAGGGGCAGCTACCATGTGATCACTAGCAGGATCCTAATTCATTACATATTGCATTTGAAAGCACAGAAAGTGTCATCAACATATCTATGGTAGAATTGCATAGAAGGACCTTTGTATTTACTAAGCCATGAATGCTCATGATGCCCTAAGAGAAGATTAGCTAAGACAGGAGCAAGCGGAGATCCCATAACAACTCCATCTATTTGGTCAAACACTTTACCATCGAAAAGAAAATGAGTCTGAGCAGTGGCAATTGAGAACAGTTCAACAATATGAGCCTTGGAAAGGCTTCTCTGTGGATAGTCTTAACTGACGAGATAGTGCTCAATGTACAAAACCAGTACAGAGCAAAGTATACAGCTGAAGACAATTAAAGAAAAGACATGGTATCTGTGACTCTGAGTTTCATCCTAGTGCATTCATCAGACAGACTCTATTCTAAAGAATACTACTTCCAACAACGGTTCTTATGGTAGGTGTGATAACGTTCTATTGATCGATCATAGAAGAAGGTCTGTTGTTCAGCAGAAGATACTTGTTCACATGACGGCATTTTGATATGAGCTCGGACCATTTGTTAAGCAGTGTGTTGTATTTGGCCTTAATAATATGCAGCTTTTCTGCTAAGCAAAGATCACATCTTTTCGATATATTGCTGTATGGTGTGGCTTTGGTGATAACTGTCCATTTTATGTTGTATTCTTCATCATTGTCTTTGAGCCTCCAGATGTATTTCGATAGTTCAGTGCTGCTGGCGTATTTTCTGTTGTTAAATAAAAGTTTATGTTGAGTGAAACGCTGCTTAAAGGTTCCTTCTGTCAATCCAATATAGTTTTTCCCTGTTTTATCATTATCGGTGGTTATCTTTGCGCTGTATATACTATTCGATGAGAGGCAGTTGTTATCGAGAGGGCAATGGTCCTTTATTCGGCAGTTACATGTCTTTGACGATGAAATGGTGGATGATGGGTACAGAATTTTCTTGTTGTGTTTACTAATGATCGCATGCATATTCTCCATACAACTGTAACTTACTTTAATGTTGTTCTTGTTGAATATACTATAGAACTTGTGATGCTTCGGGAAGTGTTTGCAGACTAGCTTGAGGAAAATTCTTCCGATGTTTGTCGAAACGTTTTTACTGTATGGAGGATTGTATCATATACTGTTACGTTGCCTGTTTTTCCCTGCTTTTCTATGTATATTTTCGTTGTTGTATGACAAATTATAAGTGAATCCACTGGAGTTTAGAGCATTCTCATAGATAGGCTTGGCTTTATTAAATTCCGTTTCATTGCAAGAGATGCTAGATATTCGGCGATTGACTGCTTCTGGGAGATGTTTACTTATACTGGGAGGGTGGTTAGATTTAGTGTCTATATATAATGGAAGGTCATTTGGCTTTCTGTAGGGGCAATATGATTCGTTGGTCAGGTTAAACATTACATCCAGATAGTTTACAACTGTCAAATGTGCTTCAATGGTGATACTGAGGCCATATGCCTTGAATCGTTTAATGAAGTTCTTTCTTATTCTATCTGACTCTGGTCCTGAGATATGTTTGAAGACAGTAAGACTGTCATCTCTATATAAACCAATATTATTCTTCCCATACATTCCGCATAAATTGTCTAAGATATATAATCCGATTAGTTCACAGATCTCTGCACCATCGAAACTTCCCATAGTTACATTGAACAAACTGTCTTTCTTCATCCATGAGGTGCCATTGTTGAAAAGTAATGATTTACGGGCGTGCATGATAATATTGATTTCTTTGTCGGTGATGTTACAATACTTTCTAGCGAAAGATAGTGTGCATTGAAGAAGGTTCTCAGTTATGGATGGATAGAAATTTACGATATCAAAGATGACGAATGTATGTTGCTGCTTGTTTGGTATATTAGTGAACCATTCTATAACAGATGAAGAGTTTTTCCACTGGTTGAGCATTTTGTCTTTTGGATTTAAATCCAGAAAATGTCCACCAAAAATCGATGACCTAGAAAATTTTGAGGCTGACCTACTAAGCATGATCCGGAATGTCAGATTTAGGAATACAAGCAATAAATTCCAAGACCAAGTGCGCAATGACATAAGCAGAATCAATACCTCCAAGAAAGCCTTTATTCCAGCCGATAAAACAACAAATTTCTACGTAATGGAAAAATCTCTACATGATAAACTTCTCTTAAACTCTATCTCTTCATCATACAAGAAGGTATCTGGCAATATTATCCACACTATACACCAGGATGCACAACAAATTGCTACAGAAATGAACATCCACGACAGTGCTGAACAGATAGCAGAACGGCAAGCATTCGTAACCCTAAAGGACCACAAAGACAACTTCCTACACAAGCCCTCTTGCAGATTAATCAATCCCGCAAAGAGTGAATTAGGTGGCATAAGCAAGCAGATCCTTGAAAATATCAATGCATCCATAAGACAAACCACAATGCTCAACCAGTGGAAAAACTCTTCATCTGTTATAGAATGGTTCACTAATCTACCAAACAAGCAGCAACATACATTTCTCATCTTTGATATCGTACATTTCTATCCGTCCATAACTGAGAACCTTCGTCAATGTGCACTATCTTTTGCTAGAACTTATTGTAACATCACCGACAAAGAAATCACTATTATCATGCAGGCCCGTAAATCATTACTTTTCAACAATGCCACCTCATGGATGAAGAAAGACAGTTTGTTCAATGTAACTATGGGAAGTTTCGATGGTGCAGAGATCTGTGAACTAATCGGATCATATATCTTAGACAATGTATGTGGACTTTATGGGAAGAATAATAGTGGTGTATATAGAGATGACGGTCTTGCTGTCTTCAAACATATCTCAGGACCAGAGTCAGATAGAATAAGACAGAACTTCATTAAACGATTCAAGGCGTACGGCCTCAGTACCACCATTGAAGCACATTTGAAAGTTGTAAACTATCTGGATGTAACGTTTAACCTGACCAACGAATCATATTGCCCCTACAGAAAGCCAAATGACCTTCCATTATACATAGACACTAAATCTAACCACCCTCCCAGTATAAGTAAACATCTCCCAGAAGCAGTCAATCGCCGAATATCTAGCATCTCTTGCAATGAAACGGAATTTAATAAAGCCAAGCCTATCTATGAGAATGCTCTAAACTCCAGTGGATTCACTTATAATTTGTCATACAACAACGAAAATATACATAGAAAAGCAGGGAAAAACAGGCAACGTAACAGTATATGATACAATCCTCCATACAGTAAAAACGTTTAGACAAACATCGGAAGAATTTTCCTCAAGCTAGTCTGCAAACACTTCCCGAAGCATCACAAGTTCTATAGTATATTCAACAAGAACAACATTAAAGTACGTTACAGTTGTATGGAGAATATGCATGCGATCATTAGTAAACACAACAAGAACATTCTGTACCCATCATCCACCATTTCATCGTCAAAGACATGTAACTGCCGAATAAAGGACCATTGCCCTCTCGATAACAACTGCCTCTCATCGAATAGTATATACAGCGCAAAGATAACCACCGATAATGATAAAACAGGGAAAAACTATATTGGATTGACAGAAGGAATCTTTAAGCAGCGTTTTACTCAACATAAACTTATATTTAAAAACAGAAAATACGCCAGCAGCACTGAACTATCGAAATACATCTGGAGGCTCAAAGACAATGACGAAGAATACAACATAAAATGGACAGTTATCACCACAGCCATACCATACAGCAATATATCGAAAAGATGTGATCTTTGCTTAGCAGAAAAGCTGCATATTATTAAGGCCAACTACAACACACTGCTTAACAAATGGTCCAAGCTCATATCAAAATGCCGTCATGTGAACAAGTATCTTCTGCTGAACAACAGAACTTCTTCTAAGATCGATCAATAGAACGATATCACACCTACCATAAGAACCGTTGTTGGAAGTAGTATTCTTTAGAATAGAGTCTGTCTGATGAATGCACTAGGATGAAACTCAGAGTCACAGATACCATGTCTTTTCTTTAATTGTCTTCAGCTGTATATATATATATATATATATATATATATATATATATATATATATATATATATATATATATATATATATATATATATATATATATATATATATATATATATATATATATATATATATATATATATATATATATATATATATATATCACTATATACTAAGATGCCTATATGATAATTTATGCCAAACCAATCAGATTGCTCGAATTTGTACCACGTGACCCATTTTTTGCCTGATTTTAATGACACTTCTCCTCCTAGGCCTGTAGTGGGATCGCAACCAAATTCGGTTTAGGGGTTCTCCTTGGGGTCTATTTACTCACAAAGGAGGGATTTTTCCATATCTGTTCGTTTTGCCGAGATATTCCACTTTCAACTTATGGCCACTGCTGTCCTATACCCTCCGACATGCTCACTTGACACCTCTGCGCAGGACTGTTGCTTTCACGTTTGCGAATGTTCATGGAGGACGATGGTGCTGTGTGTGATTGCGAGGAGATTTTTGTCACTGTCTTTCCAGGTAAACCGACTCTGTTTTCTGTAGATGGATTGATTTAAGATTCCATGTATGTCCTTTGTCCATTTCATCTGTATTCTGCTGTTGCGAGCCATTTATTTCTATATTTTTCAACCAGATTCAACCACCTTCCCTCGAAGTTATTGCCGCCATGACAGTTCTTCTCCAAGTTGTTTGATTCTATGTGCTAAATCACCGTGCTTTTACTACTACATTGTGAAAACATATTCAACATATGTTTGACTTTCTATTCTGTGCTAGACTATGGCAGTTTGTTTGCTCTTCATGCATATATTGATGACATGGAATGGCGTGCGTGCTGCTTTCATTTGGGAATGTTTTGACATGCACTACCATAATATTGCCGTGTGACTTGGAGGAGAATTTTGTCGTTCAGCTTTCAGTTTAGTGCTTTTTTCGCTTGATTTCATTCGCCAAGTTATCCTACTTTACCAAATTGTGATGAAATGATTACTGTATGTTTACTGTTGTATTCCTTGGTAGCTTGGAATTTATTCATGGCTTTTACCGCATGTACGAATGGCATAGGATATGGTTATGTTTGGCGATAAAGTAGTGGTATGTGGAATGCTGTCACTGAAGTATGTATAGGGCTATTGCTGAATTTGGTTACCCTAACTTTGCAGTTTGTACTTTCACCCTTTACTTTTGTCATAGTGTGTATGATGAAATGCAAGGGGATTCCCAAGTTCATCTCACGATCGCAGATACCTGTTGTCCTTTGTTTTGGAATTTAATTGCGGTCTTTTGAGGGTGATTCCATAACTTTGCTTCAAGGGCATTAAGATCATGGTAGTTCCCCTAAGTTTTTGCTTGATTTTCTGTTCTAAATTACCGTTTTGTTACTGCAGAAGTATCATTATGATATTCAGGAGGCATTTAATGCAATATTTGCTTATGTACTAGGAGCCTTTAGCTTGCTCTTGATTCTTAGTATATGCACATGAGATGGATGTTAGGATGTCTCAAGAGTTAGGCCACTTTGGTTACGTTTGAGATATTGCCCTTCAACTCGAATGTACTCCTTGATTTTATCATACATATTTTACAGGCAAACACTAGGATGTTACCAACTTTATTCTCAGCTCAGTAACTCTCTTTTCAATATGTTTTCACTCTATTTACAGTAGGCCTCATGGTTATTTCCACTATAGATGGTAGAGGTATTTTGGTGAAGTCATATTAAAGGGGTTCTACTAAAGTAAATGTTCTTTTGTTGGGACACAGTTGCCCTTCTTTCTCAGATCATTTGATATAAATTCCATTACTGAATTCCATAGATCATTCTGCACGTGATGATATACTCTTAAGGGATGAATTTATCTTGCCCCCACTGAAGTAATACCTTCATTTGAAATCTTAGTTGGTAATGCAGTATATATATTATGACTCAATTCAAAGAATTACTGACTTCCATGGATCATTCTGCATATGATAGTATAGATTTTTAGGGATGAATTAGTACTAGATAGCAACATTTTGATTTATGGAGCCACTTTCTTCTATCCAACTACCATTATTATTCGAAATCTGAATTTTACATGGTTGTAACATATAATTTAGTACTGGATAGCTGCTTTATTTGTTTTGTATAGCCATAACCTATGAACTCCCCCCAAGAACTTTGGTGGAAATCTAATATGATGATTCATGCTGCTCAGTCATGGGCTTTACACTCTGTTATATATATAAAGCTGTGATATAGGAATACTAAGCAATATTCTTTTGTTTTATCACCTGGAACTACACAGTCCTATCATAGATTCCAGTTGTATAACACCTACATTTATGGGTCAGACTTGATCCTTTACCTCTGTAGACAAGATTAGTGGTCACCTACACGATAACAGAACCACTCATACCTGCCAATTCATGTGCTATATTGTATCTGTTATGACATCCTAAAATTATATCACTAGATTTTACAAAACTCCTTAAGTTAGAATTGAGTGAACCAGGAGACAATATGTAATGTAGTTTCATTAGCGCCTCATTTTAGAGAGCATTTTAAACAATTCTGTGCATAATTCATATAATATAGACTAGCTTAGTACTGATAGCCCGCTAGAACGCGGGCTCCCCTAGCCCCAGTTGAAATGTTGCATATTAGCCTTGGAAAGACTAACGCTGTGCCCCCATGAAAGTTGCATGGTCTGGTCGCATAGGATTACGAGAAGGTGACGTTATGGGACTCTGCGATGGAGCACGTGACTTTCGGCCTTGCATTGCGCAAATCGAAGAAAAATTGCGAGAAACATTTGTGCAAAAAGTGGTCGGATACCTGCGCTAGGCTACGGGGCTTCTTGACTTTCTTCCTGTCCCTTTACTGACCCGTAGCCTAGCGCAGGTATCCGACCACTTTTTGCACAATTGTTTCTCGCAATTTTCTTCGATTTGCACAATGCAAGGCCGAAAGTCACGTGCTCCATCGCAGAGTCCCATAACGTCACCTTCTCGTAATCCTATGCGACCAGACCATGCAACTTTCATGGGGGCACAGCGTTAGTCTTTCCAAGGCTAATATGCAACATTTCAACTGGGGCTAGGGAGCCCGCGTTCTAGCGGGCTATTCTCTATATACTAAGATGCCTATATGATAATTTATGCCAAACCAATCAGATTGCTCAGATTTGTACCACGTGACCTGATTCCGCCTACACGATCTCCTCCCAGGGTATTTGTCCCATGGCCCCCAAATGTCTGTTGAGGGTAGCCATTTGGGTCTACCACTGACATAAGAAGAGATATGATTTTTATAATTTTTTTTCGCCGAGTTATTCAACTGTCTTCCCATCGCCATTCACAGCAATACTGTTGCTCCTCCCTGCTGGACCGCGTGTTGTCACTTTTGCGAGCGGTCCAGTAGGACTAAGTAACTGTGTGTGTTATCGCGAGGAGACTTTGGTTGCAGTTCTTCCAGGTAAGCCAGCTCTATTGTCCTGAAATGGTTTGAGTTACGAATTCCTGTATGTCCTTTGTCCATTTCATCTGTATTCTACTGTTGCCAGCCATTTATTTCCATATCTTTCAACGAGATTCAGCCACCTTCCCTCGAGTGAATTACTGCCATGACAGTTCTTCTCAAAGTTGTTCGATTCTGTGTACTAAATCACCGTGCTTTTCCTTCTAAAGTGTGAAAAGATATTCAACATATGTTTGACTTTGTATTCGGTGCTAGATTATGGCAGGTTGTTTGCTTTTCATGCCTATTTAGATGACATGGAATGCCGTCCGTGCTTGCTGTTTTCAGTTGGCAATGTTTTGATTAGGACTACCGTATAGTTGTCGTGTGACTTGGAGGAGAATTTTGTTGCTCTGTCTCCAGTTTAATGCTTTTTCGTTTGATTTCATTCGCTAAGGTATCCTACCTTTCTTACTACATTGTGATGAAATGATTATGGAATGTTTACTGTTGTATTCCTTGCTAGCTTGGAATTTATCCATTGCTTTTACCACATGTATGAATGAGATAGGATATGGTTGTGGTTGGGGATAAAGTCTTGGTATGTGGAATGCTTTCACTGAAGTATGTATAGGGCTATTGCTGACTTTGGTTACCCTAATTTTGCAGTGTTTACTTTCACTCTTTACCTTTGTCGTAGTGTGTACTGTGAAATGCGAGGGGATTCCCAAGTTCATCTCACGATCACAGGTACCTGTTGTCCTTTGTTTTGGATTTAATTGCGGTCTTTTGAGGGTGATTCCATAACTTTGCTTCAGGGGCAATAAGCTCACGGCAGTTCCCCTCAGCTTCACTGGATTTTCTGTTCTAAAGTACCGTTTTGTTACTGCAGAAGTATGGTTATGATATTGAGGAAGTATTTAATGCAATATATGCTGACGTACTAGGAGCTTTTAGCTTGCTCTTGATTCTTAGTATATGCATGTGAGTTGGATGTTAGGATGTCTCAAGAGTTTGGGCACTTTGCTTACATTTGAGATATTGCCCTTACAGTTCAATATACTCCTTGATTTTATCATACACGTTTTACAGGCAAACACTAAGATGTTACCAACTTTATTCTCAGCTCATTAACTCTTTTTTATTTTGTTTTCACTGTATTTACAGTAGGCTTTGAACATAGTTATTTCCACTATAGATGGTAGAGTTATTCTGGTCAAGTCAATTTTAAGGGGTTCCACTATACTGAATGTTCTTCTGTTGGGACACAGTTCCCCTTCTTTCTGAGATCATTTGTTATGAATGCCATTACCAAATTCCATAGATCATTCTGCACGTGATGATATACTCTTAAGGGATGACTTAGTACTAGATATGATTATCACTTTTATTTCCTAGACTTAATGTATGAAGCCCCTTGCCCCCACTGAGGTAATGCCTTTGTTTGACATCTGAGTTGATGATACAGGATATATATTATTACTCATTTCAAAGAATTACTGACTTCCATAGATCATTCTGCATATGATATTATAGTTTTTTTAGGGATGAATTAGTACTAGATAGCAATATTTGATTTATGGGGCCACTTTCCCCTATCCAACTACAATTATTGGTTGAAATCTGAATTTCACATGGTTGTAACAGATAATTTAGTACTGGATAGCTGCATTATTTGTTTTGTATAGCCATAACCTATGGACTCCCCCTAAGAACTTTGGCTGATATCTAATATGATTCACGCTGCTCAATCATGGGTTGTACAATCTGTTATATCTAATATAAATGTGTGATATAGGACTACTAAGCAATATTCTTTTGTTTTATCACCTTGAACTACCAAGTCCTATCACAGATTCCAGTTGTATAACACCTACGTTTATGGATCAGACTTGAATGTGTACCTCTGTGGACAGGATTAGTGGTCACCTATATGATAACAGAACCACTCATACCTGCCAATTCATGTGCTATATTGTATCTGGTATAACATCTTAAAATTATTTCCAAGACTCCTTAAGTTAGAGTTGAGTGAAGCAGGAGACAATATGTCATGTAGTTTCATTAGTGCCTCATTGTAGAGAGCATTTTAAACAATTTTGTGCATTCAACAATTTGTATAATAGAGACTAGCTTAGTACTGATAGCCCGCTACACGCGGGCTTCCCTAGCCCCAGTTCAAAAGTTGCATATTAGCCTTGGACAGACTAACGCTGTGCCCCCATGAAAGTTGCTTGGTCTGGTCGCATAGGATCACAAGAAGGTGACGTCATGGGCCTCTGCGATGGAGCACGTGACTTTCGGCCTTGCATTGTGCAAATCGAAGAAAATTGCGAGACAAAATTGTGCAACAAATGCTCGGATACCTGCGCTAGGCTACGGGGCTTCTTGGTTTTCTCCCTTTCCCTTTACTGTCCCGTAGCCTAGCGCAGGTATCCGAGCATTTTTTGCACAATTTTGTCTCGCAATTTTCTTCGATTTGCACAATGCAAGGCCGAAAGTCACGTGCTCCATCGCAGAGGCCCATGACGTCACCTTCTTGTGATCCTATGCGACCAGACCAAGCAACTTTCATGGGGGCACAGCGTTAGTCTGTCCAAGGCTAATATGCAACTTTTGAACTGGGGCTAGGGAAGCCCGCGTGTAGCGGGCTATCAGTACTAAGCTAGTATATATATATATCTATATACTAAGATCCCTATATGCTAAGTTATGCCAGACCAATCACAGGGCTCAGATTGTACCACGTGACCCTCTGTTCCCGGTGAACACTTCTCCTCCCAAACGGGCCAGGGGCTATCGCTAGAAATTCGGCAGCTGGTTCTCCTTTCCGAGTTACGTCCCGTACTGTAGAAATCGTTTCCATAGCTTCTGTCGTTCTCGAGATATTCCACTTTTCGTCTAACCTCCATACTGAAGCCTGTATGTAGCATTCGGAAATTCGTGATGGGCATTAGAAGCAACACGGCGTGTGGTTTCTGTCACGTGCCCATCTCCTTATTGCCTTCTCCATGGGTTCCTTTGTTTTCTGGCTGCATGCTTGCACCACAGACGCTCCTTCCTGCTGGTAGCTGCGAGCATCCGTATTTATATCAGGGGGTCTCACGTTGAACTTTCTCTGTATGACTTACAGTTACATTAGGTCTTTACATTGCGCTTTGGGTATTGCACAACCTCCCCCGCTAGCAATATGATGCATCCGCGTGCTCAAATTAGAGATTGGCAGTTTAGGGAGTGTTCGCAGACTGTAGATTCGCTTGAAGACTCGAGGAGAAAGCCTTGATCATGTGGCAGGTGAGTCCTCTTCGTGCTCGTAAATGAATTGATTAATGGTAGCCCCTCTCTGTCCTTTATTCAGTGTTTACTTTTTCGACTTTTACATGAGATATTTGTGAGAAATTCCCACGAGATAGCATGCATGGCTGTTGGCAGTGTCAGATTGCTCGAGGCCCCTGTCATATTCTGTACTAAATAGTCGTTGTTTTGCTACTAAATCATGCTCAAACAGTTAGCCCATGTGTGCCGCTATGAGCGAGGGGTTTTCTCGACTTTACTTTGATCTGATGTTTAATTTTTATTCTAGGTGTAGGACAATCGTTAGAACTTTCTGCGAGTCACTTTAGATGAAATCGGAGCTATCACCGTGGGGCAATGGATTCTCAACCTGGCGTCACTTGGAAACTGCTTATGTAAGTTTTTATAAATGTTGTAATAAGCCTATTGATATTTGTTGTGAGGTCGTATTTATTCTCTGTACGTTTTATTGTAGAGTTTCGACTAGATTTTACGCCGTTTCTCAAGTAAATTCCACGATCATGTTATAAAAGTGCGCGCCTCATGACATGGTAGGTGTTATAAATTACTATAAAATCTATTAAAATGTACGTTGTCATTTGTTGTAATTCATTGTCTTTTCGTTTCTAGACTGACTACAGTATACGGGGTTGCCAAGCTTAGTTTCAATCGACTCGCATGCAATGCCCGAGGGTGTTTTGTGAATGGCGACTCTGATTACTCTCTAGCCTTCGGTGAGTTGTGGTAACAGATTTGTTTTGAATTGGTTTACATTAACCCGTTTTCTTTTTGTGTCTAGATTGAATACCTTTGCGGGGTTTGCCAAGCTCAGTTTCAATCGAATCAAATCCAGTTCCCGCGGGTGTTTTGTGAACGGCCACTATGATTACTCTTTATCCTTTGGTGATTTGTACTAAAAGTTTGATTCTGAATTGGTTATTTATTACTTTGTAGGTTTGTTGGGTAGTACCCCTCAGCCTTTTTAATGCAATTGACTTTCGATTCTGTTCTACGTGGCGCTGAAATTCGAGACGACTCCAGCGTTGATCTTACGAGAGCAGTCCTGTTGTGTCGGAACAATGGGTTGCATGCAAGACCGCATGTTCGTGGTTGAGGGAGTTTCCACAGCTGCGATTGTCAAGTTAGCAATGTAGGTTCGAGTTTCATGCATTGTCTAAGAGGTAAGGGGCTTCTTTCCTTTCACCTGCTTCAATGTTATTTGCCAGATTTGGAGCGAGTTTCTGTCAGTTTGCCTAGCACGCTTTGGTATCTAGACTATGTTCCTTCAAGTTCCGTTCGTTTTTCGTTGTAAATCAGCGTGATACTGCTACTACAGTTTGATAGCACAATTCATGAGGCACTGGCGGTATTATTCCTTACGGCACTAGGAGTTACTAGTATGTTTCTGCTGCAGAATATAAAATCAAGGAATGAGAGAGCATCAGATTCATTCTACAGCAGTGGCTAAATGGTTTATTTTATGTGGGATTACACCATATAGCTGTGCAAGCATTTAGTCCTGAGAATGGTTACTTTTATTGCCTTTAACACGACTTTGTTTACGGGATTTTGAGTGAGAGCTCATGAGGTTGCCCTGTTGTAGGGGGGGGGCATTATCATCTAAGCAACTGTATTTAGGCTCGCTTGCTTTTCGCTTTAAAATTGCCGATAAGCCACTGCTAATGTTTAGTTATGGTATTCATAAGCTTCTGCTGTATTACACCCTGTTACACTAGGGATGTGTACCATGCTCTTCCCCCTTTAGTTAACCTCATATATTAGATTTCAAGTTCTCTCATAATTGGGCCGTTATGTTTACGTTTTTGATATTGCTATTCAATTCTAATTAGCATATAGCCTTGCCACACGGTCATTCTAAACCACAGCTACAATTTTGCTTAATGTAGTCTGTTGCAGCAGTGTAGCTTAATAGCTCTGCTGTCCCATTTGGTGTCCTTCCAGTTTTACAGGATACATTGTTGTGTATGTATTTAAGTACTCCATATATGGGAACTTAATCACTGTATTACTTTATATATTACCTTGGTTTTTATATCAAGGTCATGGTAGTTTTCACTGTGTATAGTAGTGTTATTTTTGTGTATTGAAGATACATTCTCCTCTTATGAAGACTGTGTATTTGCTGGGAGATATGTCCCTTTCTGTCTGAGATCATATGTTACAGATACCATTTCTGATTTCCATAGATCATTCTGCACATGATGATATAGATTTCAGGCATGAATAAGTAGTACTTAGCAACATCATGTGTTTTGTCAACTTCCCCCCCCCTTCCTGCAAATACCATTTTTTGTTGAAATCTGATTTTTTTATTCATGTTGTACAGTGTATCACTCAGTCATGCAATAAGCACCTCTGCAGTTATTATATGAGGGTATAATATATATTATGTATTTGATATTATTTTAATTCTGTGAACACAAGCTATAAAGTCCTTTGAGGTATTAAAATTGTATAGTTGCTAAGTTTTTATGCCCCTTGCAGAATGTTATGTTAGATTAGAAAAGAATAATATACCAGATGACAGGGACAATCTTGCATTTAAATTTGGGATGGAAACCTTTATCTATGACACAGTGTTAATGATTAGACTTTGTATCCACAAGTTGACAATTGAATATAGCAGTTACATTAAAATGATGATGATGATGATGATGATGATGATGATGATGATGATGATGATGATGATGATGATGTTTAGGAGTCAGTAAATTCAATCACCACATGTATTCATTTGTTAACTGTATATCCAGAGAGCTGTGTGAGTTATTTGTTTTAGGTCATACACAGTTATATATCCAGTAAAATATATCATTGCATTTAGAGAGAAAATACATAATATAATATTGTATAAAGTTTGATTAATTTAGTGTTATTTGATGGGAGATGATTAGTGGTTACAACCAACTGGTAAACTGCTACATTGTACTAGATTCCTTAGGTTAGAATTGATTTCTATGCATATGAATACAGGTGAAATGTGGTTGTACTGTTGTGACTGATTAAGTAGTACACATTGGCACCACATATAGTCATTTGGTAACCTTAATGCAAATAGCAGTGCGGGTTTTTCATTCTCATTAGCACACAGCTATATATGTAGTATACTATTTGTATTCTATGGAGACACCAATGTTCTGCACATTATGTAGCCTTGGTACAATATAAATTTACCCTGATGTTAAAACTAGACGTCTTATGTTAGAATTGATTTCCATGCTTGAGAATGCATGTGATTGTGTTATGTCAAGGAATTAGTACAGGGTAGCAGCACACATGTCATTAGGTAAGGTTATTCCCAATAGCAGTGAAAGTTATTAATTTTCATTTTATACACAGCTGTATATGTAGTATATTATCTGTATTCTATGGAGACACCAATGTTCTGTACACTATTTAACCTCAATACAATATAAATTTACCCTGCTACCTAATACTAGACTCCTTAGGTTAGAATTGATTTCTATGCATATAAATACAGGTGACATGTGGTTGTACTATTGTGAGGGATTAAGTAGTACACATTGGCACCACATATAATCATTTGGTAACTTTCATGCAAATGGCAGTGAAGGTTATTCATTGTCATTCATACACAGCTATATATGTAGTATATTATCTGTATTCTATGGAGACACCAATGTTCTGTACACTATTTAACCTCAATACAATATAAATTTACCCTGCTACATAATACTAGACTCCTTATGTTAGAATTGATTTCCATGCTTGAGAATGCATGTGATTGTGGTATGTTAAGGAATTAGTACAAACTAGCAGCACACATTTCATTAGGTAAGTTTATTCCCAATAGCAGTCAAAGTTATTCATTTTCACGTTATACACAGCTGAATATGTAGTATATTATTTGTATTGTATGGACACATGAGGTGTTATGCACAATATGTTATATGTTATGCACGTCTATGGGATTTTAGACACCATGTATTCCCTATTGATATGATGAAGACTAGCAGTTTTTTGATAGCCCGCTAGACGCGGGCTCCCCTACCCCCAACCAAAGCTGGAGATTAGCCTTGGAAAGACTAACGCAGTCGCCCATCGAAGCAGCATGGTCCTCATTTTCGATGAGGATCACGGGAAGGTGACGTCATGGGCCTCTGCGGTGGAGCACGTGACCATCAGCATTGCATTGGTGAACTCCAAAAATTGCGAGAAAAATTGTGCAAAAAATGCTCGGATACCTGCGCTAGGCTACGGGGCTTTCCGCCTTCTCTTATACAGCCCCGTAGCCTAGCGCAGGTATCCGAGCATTTTTTGCACAATTTTTTCTCGCAATTTTTCGAGTTGACCAATGCAATGCTGATGGTCACGTGCTCCACCGCAGAGGCCCATGATGTCACCTTCCCGTGATCCTCATCGAAAATGCGGACCATGCTGCTTCGATGGGCGACTGTGTTAGTCTTTCCAAGGCTAATCTCCAGCTTTGGTTGGGGGTAGGGGAGCCCGCGTCTAGCGGGCTATCAAAAAACTGTATATATATATAAATATATATATATATATATATATATATATATATATATATATATATATATATATATATATATTATATATATATATATATATATATATATATATATATATATATATATATATATATATATATAGTTTGAATTGCTATAGTTGTTATTAGCTCCATTCGAGTCATTCAAAGTTTCATTGTCATTAGTGAGGTTACTGTCATTTTCTTGCATGTTGTACAGTCTTCTTTCTTGTTCCAAATTTCTTCGGATACTTCTTCTTCTATTTTACATAAGGATTGCCATTTGCTAGCAAGTAGTGCTACAGCATCCTAATTGGATGGGGATTTTTCTTTACTTGTATTGGCTATTTGCTCATAAATGGAATCAAATTGCTGGTTGTGATTTTTTGCGTTGAGTTTTTCTAGCTCACTTTCACATTTTATTTGGTCTGTTGCCAAGTTTAACTTTTGGTTCCTTTTGGAATCTCCTCTCACCGGCTTTGGTTGGAAATTCTTTGCAATTGTAATAGGGTCTCCTTCTAGGCATTGGTTTATAAATGTTCGCCAGTTATAAATTTGTCAGGTATTTACAATACTCTATTATACATTTTGTAAGAATGTTTCTCCAATTCGGAATACTACTATCTATTGTTTGTTCTGTGTTTGCACCTACTTTTGTGATATTCTTCAGCATAGAGGTTTGGGTTTTGTGTATCATGGCTAGCTCTTTACTCAATGAGTTGCCAGTTAAAGAAAAGGATTTGATAATAGTGTCTGCATTTGTGCCTTCCTTCTGTTTTATGATTTTATATATACATATATATATATATATACTGAGTATGAAAATTGTACATTATATATATATATATATATATATATATATATATATATATATATATATATATATATATATATATATATATATATATATATATATATATATATATATATATATATATATATATACATATATATAATATACACTTTTCATACTCAGTTTCAGATATATTTATACTTGTGTTCTGTTACCCTCTTCTATTTATTTACTTCCTTACACATATTTACTCTTTTGCATGAGAACCTTGTTCTGCTGGATTGACTTTTTCGTCAAGTGTCTGTATCTGACAGACTATTATTGTGTCATCTTCACTTTCCTCTGATCAAATTTGGAATCTTCTTGCAGAGATAGGTGACTTAGAGCATGAGCATTAGCGTGATTCTTGGTGTTCCTGACTTCAAACTTATAGTTGAATTGGCTTAACATCAAAGCCCATCAAGCTAATTGGGTAGCAACTAGTAGAGGAACATGTTTTCCTGGTCCAAATAAAGCCAGCAGTGGCCAATCATCAGTAGCTAGTATAAACTTCTGTCCAAATAAGTATTGGTAGAACTTCTTTAATCCAAACAATATTGCCAGTGCTTCCTTATGACTTTGGCTCTAATTCCATTGGCTTTCTGTGAGAGTTTTGGACACATTGGCGATTGGGTGCTTGCTTCTGTCTGGAAAATGGTGAAATAATACCGCCCCAATTCTGACATTGGAAGCATCGCATACCAGACCTAGAGTGTGCTTCTCATTAAAGTGAACCAGGACATTCTCTGAAGAAAGCAGATGCTGAAGAGTGTTGATGCACTTGTTGCCATTCCCATTTGACCGATTTTCTTGTCAACTTGTACAATGGCTCTGCAATTCTAGCTAGATCTGATGGTAAGAACTTAGTGTAAAACTGGACAGAACCAAGACATGCCTTGAGACTTGACACATTTGTAGGAGCTGTCATGTTTGGAATTGCACCTACCTTTGGTCCCTTTGCAATTCCTTGTTGCAAAGAAGATGTCCCTGATAGTCAACATATGACTGGGCAAAGTGGCATTTTTCAAGCTGACAAAGGAGACCTTTCTCTTCCAATCTTTGGAGCATATGCGGCAAATTATTCAGGTGATCTTCTACGTCATTCCTGCTTACCAGTATGTAATCCATGTATGTAGCCACATCTGGAAGATCTTTGGTGAGTTGCTCCATGATCTGTTGAAAATATCTAGCATAAATCTGAAATTGAAGGCAATAGTCTGAAATAGATTCATATAGAACCCAAATTTTCTTGATTTTTTGAGCATGTATTGCAAAAAACTGAGCCTGGCCTTTGTTCCACTCACTTGTTCATCAATAGTTTATGAATGCGTTGGTGAGTGATGCTCAGCAACCTGTTCATTGAGAATTTTTGGCACTTTCTCTTACTTAAACAGCTTGCTGCATCCGTTGTCAATCCTATACAAGTGGTTTGAATTGTCAGCAAGGTGGAGAAACCTCAGAATCAATTTGACCTGATTCCTGGACATGATTGATCTACATCATGGCATTTTCAATATACCTGATCTACAATGGTCTTTGACTTCTGGAAGTTTTCCAATTCCCATTGCAATGATGATTCTACAGAATGCCATCATTGCATATATATATATATATATATATATATATATATATATATATATATATATATATATATATATATATATATATATATATATATATATATATATATATATATATATATATATATATATATATATATATATATATATAATATACAATTGTCATACTCAGTTTCAGATATATTTATACTTGTGCTCTGTTACCCTCTTCTACTCTTCTATTTATTTACTTCCTTGCACATAAGACGGAAATTTATTGAAAAGCAGCCACTGTATGGAGAATCGCAGAGAAGGGTCACCAGAAGATATGACTCCTGATCAGCTAAGTAATCTGACTTGTTTGTAATCTGAAAAACTTTTTACTTGCTCTGATAATTTGATTTCCTTATCTACGACCCTAGCATCAGTTTTCAATACGTGCGATACAGTGATATTTGACAAAAATATATCTCTTGCAGGAAGTTGAACTAGACCACTCAATACATAACCAAAGCATGTCAGTATTGCATCTGGTCCGAGGGGCTGCTCCCCCCCTTGCGACTTGATCTAGTAAAAAGCAATGAACAAATTGGGCCCCAATCATCATGTCTATTTTTAAATCCATATTGCCATCTCCACATGCTGAGAATGGGAGATTACGTAAATGAGGATACATATCTATAAATGTGACATTAATTCCTTGATTTGATAAGGGGCTGCATAATAAGGGTATAATGGGAGCATTAATATAAACTGTAAGATTATCTGCACTTTTGAGAGCAATTTGAACAGTATTGCTTGTGTTTAATGAGCCTTTTTCATTGCCAAATTCTTGTCTTACTACTTTTCTCCAATTTATGATGGGCAGGTTGAGTCTATCTCCAAGCGTGTTGTTACATAACTCTTTTGCAAACAAAAGTCTAGAATCACTTTGACATTCACCATATGATATATAAAGATTCATACTTAGCATATCTGTCAGCGCTTCAGCTTGTCTTGCATTTTGCACAGGGCATGCAGAGGACTTTGAGAACTGATGTAGCAATTCAAGAGTATTATAATGGGGTGAATTTCCTAAAGATTATGGCACTTGAGTTTACATACATATCGACAACTGATGTCTTTCTTTGCAGAAAAAGCATTCCAACCTAGATGTACAATCCTGACTTGTATGTCCACCTTATAAGCATACAAAACACCTCTTTATGTCTCGCAAGATGGTTTTTCGGATACCAGGATCCATTACTCTAGAGGAATTTGCTGAATAGTGTTTGCTGTGAATAGTGCTCGCATATCTGTACTAAAGCATTGAGTTGAACCTCCTATGGAGGAGTGGGCAAACCAATCTCTCAATGACATTTCTTCTCCCCTAATGGCTCCAGCATACTAGTAATATCCAACTCTTCTTTTAGCTTTCTACTGATGAGTAGGCAAAGCCCTTTTGGCAATTTTGAACATTATTATGGGAGACAATACTGTGCTGTATCTTTCATTCTTCACTCCAATGGAATATAAACTTTGTGTCATTGATTATATATGGTAACAGAATACTCAAATTCCATGGATGTCGTCATTTGAGATAAGTTTTAGTAAGTCCATTACGTTTTTCATGTGCCGAGAGAAGTTTGTTTATTGCCAAACCTTTTCTCTAATAAATCTATTGCTTTGGCCTAATTGTTGCTCTTTATTTGAGGTCCTGCGATAGTTTGCACTGCTTCACTGATCAATAAGTTTTGTAAATGCTTAAATTTATCAATGTTTGATAGTTCTTAATTGCAGCCAGTACTCAAGCTAAAACTCTCCCATTGCATAGGGTTTTCACCAAAGTGAGTGAAAGAAAGCTTTGGACGTTTTACTTTAACAGTTTTATTTCTGGACGGTGATTTTTCAGCAGCTATATTCTGCGTGGAAGTGAAACTGAGGACTAATTTCACTTTGACATATAATCCCTTCTACTTCTTCTTTGACTTCGCTCCTTTCAATGATCACATTCTCGATATCCTTTTTGTCACACAACTCTTCGATTTCCTCATCCACAGACACAATAATGATTTGCTTCTTTTCCAGTTTGATTTGATTTGTCTCAAGCTTGAACTTGATAGCGGTAGGTGGAGCAGTACGATGTGTAGTTTGAGATAGTACATCTAGGGCTTATGTTTATCACTACTAAGTAGTGTCTTTATCTTTTTCTTCAATGCCTCTTGGTCTGAGATGATTTCCCAGGTCATAGCACAAAATTAATGTTGGGAACAAAGTTAATGACCCCACGCTGGAATAGTGTTTCTGACCTCTAGTGGAAAAAACTGCAGGATTTTCCCTGAGTCATAAAATCAAAGTAAAACAAGAAAACAATGAAACTCTTATTGTATATCACAGCTGACTATTATGTACAAAGTTGAATTATCTCATGTGAATTTGCCCACTTTCCATAGTGTTGCATATTCAAAGTCACTGCATTTACACTCAAACAGTTTAGTTGAATTCTGATGATATATGTCATCTTGCTTCTATAATGTGAAGCCCCATATGGTTTGTAATACTAGGGTCATGCTACCATCTACTAAACAGATAGCATCCCTACCACTCATAACAGTTAAGTTTATGAATTTCTGTGCTAATTTAAAGCTCCGTACATAGGGTGCACTATGCAGAGACTAGCAGACATGAAAAAACAGAGGTTGGATAATCCTATATAAGATGAAAAAGATGAGTTTCAAACTCCAAGTACACAATGAAATATTGCTGTATGCCAGCCGATTAATAACATTATAAACTGCTGGTTAGCATCTGCTACAGTTGATTTTTAGTATTAAAGTCCTTGAAACAAGAAACACAGATGTACTTGTCACAAATCGCACAATAATTGTTTGTATCTTTCTTTGTTTGATTTCTAGTGCAAACAGTAGTCCTGTATGCACAGCAACACCATTTACCTCTTGGATGCTTTTTGAGGCATAATGCTTGCCACTAAGATGAACATCATCATCTAAAGGCCTGGCCAAACGATCCAACATTTCATCCAACATTCATCCAACAATTGTTGGATGGCATTATTTATAGGGGTGGCCAAACGATCCAACATTTGTTGGATGAAAATGTTTTACGCTTGAGAGAGCATGGAAATAGCCTCGATCACAAACAGATTAACAAGGTACTATCAATCGCTATGGCTACATCTATAAAAAGGCGCAAAGTTGCCGCGATTTTAGCAATTCTGCAACTATTTGACGAGGAAGATTGCAAAGTTAAACGGAAAAAGACCCGGAAGTGGGTAAGAAGGCGCAAAGAAAAGGGATTTTTTGCTAACATTGTGAGGGAGCTTAGCATTGAAGATACATCGACCTATAAAGAAATGCTCAGAATGTCGCACGAAGATTTTTTGACAATCCTTGGGTTTATCGAGAGAGACATTTCCCCTTATCAAGTTGCAGGTGGGCACACTGTTATAGAACCAAAGTGTCGTCTGACCCTTACATTGAGATTTTTAGCAACAGGGGAGACATTTCGTTCTCTGGCACTTCAATTTAGGATATCGAGGGCTGCAATTTCCTATATTGTAACTGAGGTATGCTGGGCTATCACGAAAAACATGCAGTCTATGTATCTCAAAACTCCTTCAACAGCTGATGAATGGGAGAGAATAAGCAGCAAATTTAACGAAAGGTGGGAATTTCCTAATTGTTTGGGTGCCATAGATGGCAAACATCTGGTGATGCAGCCGCCACCTGAATCAGGGTCTCAATTTTTCAATTATAAGCATACTCACTCCTTAGTATTGCTTGCAATAGCTGGACCAGATTATGAGTGTCTATTTGCCGATATCGGAACCAATGGTAGAGTATCAGTTGGTGGTGTGTGGAACAAGAGCAAGATAGCACAAATGATTGAAAATAAACAGATTGAGTTGCCAGCAGATAGATGCCTTCCATTTGGGTCAAAGAAGTTGCCTCATGTTTTCATTGCAGATGATGCATTTGCACTGAAGAGGTATTTAATGAAGCCTTATCCGCAAAATGGCCTGGATGATAGCAAAAAAAATTATAATTACAGACACAGTAGAGCTCGCCGAATAGTAGAAAACCTGTTTGGCATAGTAGCAAATAGATGGAGAGTTTTCAGATCAATTATCTTGCTGACACCAAACACAATTGAGAAGCTTGTACTTGCAGCACTTACACTTCATAATTATCTTCGACAAAGTAATTCAAGAAATATATATTGTCCCCTGGGATTTGCTGATTCAGTTGTAATGGATGGCAGTATGGTTGATGGAAGTGTTCACAGATATCCCCCATCAGAGTCACTTCTCCCTTTACAGATTGGTTCCAAAGGTCACAACCCCACATTTGTTGCAAAAGAAGTGAGGGATGCATTTAAAGAGTATTTCTACAATGAAGGCGCTGTCCTCTGGCAATGGGATAAAATCTAGTAATGTTTCATTCAAAGACAACAGTTTTGCAAAACTTCTGTTATAATGCTGGAATTAAAATGTTTGTGATACACTATATTTAAGATAATTGAAAGGATTATATTAAAGTTGGCTGCCTAAGGAGGAAATAGTATGCCATGAATACAGCACAAAGATGTCTACAAAGAGTGTTCACTTTATTGTAGTGAAAGAAAACTCCATAAAACTAGGGTGGAAAAAGAATCTTAAAATGTACCCTTGCCAATAGGCATCAGTATTCAGGAATAGTGTTTCAAATTTATAGCAGTGATAAACTATTATATACCTATTATTATACCAAAAGTATACAGAACTCAAAGTAGTTGATGGAAGTGAAGAACAAAAATATGCCTGTTTTCTTTAAAGTACAATATTTTCTGGATGAGCCTTTCACACAAATATCACTTACTTTCAGAGCCATAACAAGGGTAGTCATATACAATCAATAGGTAGTGATTTTTTAATGCCCTGAGCCTCCCTTTTGTAGCCTTTTGCATAAATTATTTTCTGAAAAGCTGTACTTAACAACTGGTGAGCATTAAATTGTATTCAGTACATTGGAGCAGGAAGTACCCAGAATATATAGAGTTGCTAGCAAATGTCATATTATGTCACAGTCAATCATTTGCAGATTTTTTGGCACGTCCCTTTTGTAGTCCCATAGAAATGTAGCACTAACAGCTTTTTTCACTAGAAATCTCTTTTAAAGAAATATTTTTGCTGAGGCAATAAGTCCCTTAATCATACTAAATCACAGAGCAATTCCTAAATGGCTGCCATAGAAGCTGTGGATTACAGAAGGGACTGAAAGCATACCACCCTTTTTACTCCCTTCACCTGTACTTTAAAGGATCACCTATCTTATCCTGGAGAGCCCTAATTTAATAAATTTATGCATTAGACTGAAAGTTATCATGAAATCAAGGGCAAAGTTTCTTGACATTTGAGTGCAAAAACCCAGCAAATATCTGTATTCAAAAATCATAAATTGCATTTCCAAGAGAATGAAGAGTGCAACAGGTACAATTTAGCTTTACAAATTCAACTAAATCACAAGGCAGGATATAGGACATCTATTTAGTGTGTGTACAGTACATTATTGGCTAAGGAAGTTCATAAAAGGGCTGTTCCCCCCAATGTACCCATTCATGTTGCCACTATTGCAAGCATAACCACGTTGTTGCTGAATCACAGTAGCACTATTGAGTTCCAGATCAAATAAAACATCTGTGATCCGTTTCTCTGCAATCACTCTTGTTCTCCCATCCAGTGCTCTTAACTTTTCATCTACAAAATGTGCAAAATGTGACACATTATCTGACTTTTCTGGAAGCTCTTTTAGTACATCAATGCATGTTGAAAGCAGTTCCTGCTTTTTGACATCCATTGACTTTTTCTGTGCTTTGCTTGGAATACCTACACCAACTTCAGTACAATTCGATGAAACAAATGTATCTTTACTTGCTCTGGGTGTCATTACAGGGCATAAGAATTGGAGGTGTTCCCAGAAAGCCCAGTTTGGTTTATACAATTCCTCAGTGCCTTGGCCTGACTTGGTTTTTTTAACTTTCGCAAGTTCCCGTCCAAGCTGGGCTCTTAAACCATTTATTTTTGTTTTTATCTCCATAGCTTCAATCACCATTTGATTTGAAATTTCTGACAGTGCGTTCTCTCTTTTGTCCTTCATGTGATACGACTTGTCATAAACATCCCAAAGACAGGGGTGGCTTTCCAAGCATTCAATCAAGTGTACGGTTTCCTTGGTTGTCCATTTTCGCTTTGAAACATTCTTAGACAACTTCCTGTTATTTTTTTCTTCAGTATCACACCTTGGATTACACTGCTGGGAACATTCTTGCTCACTTGCTTCATTTACATCATAGGCAGCTTCCACTGGCCTAAGGTGTTTTCGTTTTCGCTTTGCAAAAATCCTTTCTATTTGCTCTGAATCAGATTCTTCTGAATCTTCTGCACTGGCATATTCATGCTCGGTATTGTAAGTCTGTCGAGAATCCATCTAATACTATTTCATCTGACAATAAAACAGTTTCAGGACGTGGTTTGAAAACAACCGAGTGAGCCTAGTATGATTCCTAGTGCGCATGCCCAAATCCAACAATTTTCGTCTCCCTGGCCAAACGATCCAACAGCATCCAACAACACCTCGGAACAATAGAACTGAAATGTTGGATCATCCAACATTTTTGAACATTTTCAAACCTCACCAACATTTGTTGGATCATCCAACAAGGTGGCCAAACGATCCAACATTGGCAATCCAACACATGTTGGATGAATGTTGGATGAAATGTTGGATCGTTTGGCCAGGCCTTAATGCATTCTTACAGATTTTGCAAGGGACGTCTTTCCGGCATGACCTTCTTTCTCTAACTTGATATTCAGATATGGCTGCACCAGCTCATGCAGCGACATCGTCCAAAAGAGTTTGTGGCTGTTTCGTCTTTTAACAAGTTCTGGGTATTTTTCAAAATAAATGCACATAGAGTTAATGATATACAAATGAAACGCCCTGAAAAAATACCTTTGCCATCATTTGATTGCTTTTCTGCATACTGCACAGTATGGCAAGTGTTGGTCACATTTTTCAACTCAACCCATATTTTATTATCATCTGATATAACATCAGACTTGCTAATAGTTCCCAAAAAGTGTTAAACATTGCTTTCTGAGTTAATATGAAAAGATGATGCCAGGAACCCATCCGATTGTCGTTTCAGTGAACACCCAGTATGTTGCCATTCGTCAAGTAAATGGACTGTCCAGGCTGCAATGTTGCTGTTTTGAAGTGAATTGGAAACTGACCTTGGTCTACCCAAATGGTACCAAATGAAACTGTTTAATAACTAAGAGGGTCTTGTAGAAGTGTCCAACTTGTATAGAAATTATCAGATAACACTTGAAGGCACTTTCCAAGATATCTTTTGAGTAAATCAAACACAACTCTGTATGCTAGGCCATGTTCAGAATTGCCATTACTTTTACTATTTGTTGTATCTTTGAAGATCACACGCAAGAGAATAGTCCAATGATCTGATTTCAATCAAACAGTCAAGATCATAGTAAACAAATATGCAAATACAGAAGAACAGTAAACACAATACACTGAGAAGTTTTAAACATAAAAGACTTGTTTCTGGACAGTTCTCTTCCGTCCTCTTTTGTTCTTGGAAGACAGGAACATTGCACATTGCATGCAATCAGCTCATCTCATGTCCCATATGATTAAAAGTCGGTAAACATGGGTGCACAATGTCAATAACTGGCAGCACAGCAAATCTGAGCCACAACACCTTCCCACCTAGCCTTGAAGCGTACTGAGAAGGTGAGAATCTCATGATAGGCTTTGGGGCTTCTTTGGATATTCTTTGATTGCCAGGGTTGTACTCTGGTGTAGATGGCCCTCTGTCAGTGGCTCTAGTCTCAGTTAATATCACACTCTGTAGCCATGGAAGTCTTGCTGATTGCAGGAGGATCTGCAGGATCTTCGTCCTCTATGCAGACATGGCGTGGCTGCAGCTGCTCAAGGTGTCTTCTCTGAGTAGGACCTTTTGGTCGAACTCAAGCATTGAAAGAACGGGAACCTTTTCACTAGACAATTACAGCAAGCACCCAGCGACCTTCCTTGTCTCTTCTAGGACCAAAGTAAAGAGCATAGACAAGATCTCCGACTTTACATGATCTTGCTACTTTGGAGATAATCTCCTTCTGTTGAGATTTGCTAGCTTCTTTAGCTTGTTTCCCTTGGGCTGAATGGGCTGGAGACGGAAGTAGTTAGTCAATCTCTATATACTAAGATGCCTATATGCTAATTTATGCCAGACCAATTACACGGCTCGGATTGTACCACGTGACGGGGATTCACGAAAAACGCTTCTCCTCCCAAATGGGCCGGGGGCTATCACTAAAAATTCCACTGGGAGTTCTACTTTAGATGTCGGACCCCCCTTTCTAGAAATCGTTTCCCTAGCTTCTGTGGTTCTCGAGATATTCCAGTTTTCGTTGTCTCTCCATACTGAAGCCTGTATTTAGCATTCGGAAATTCGCGATCGGCACTAGAAGCAACACCGCGTGTGGTTTCTGTCACGTGCCCATCTCCTTATTGCCTTCTCCATGGGTTCCTTTGTTTTCTGGCTGCATGCTTGCACCACAGAGGCTCCTTCCAGCCGGTAGCTGCGAGCTTCCGTATTTATTTCGGGGGGTCTCACTATGAACTGTCTCTATATGAATTACAGTTACATTTAATTCTTTATATTGCACTTTGGGTATTGCACGAACTCCCCTGCTAGCAACATGATGCAGCCGCGTGCTCAACTTAGAGATTAGCAGTTTAGGGAGTGTTCGCAGATTGTTCATTCGCTTGATGACTCTAGGAGAAAGAGTTGATCATGCGGCAGGTGAGTCCTATTCTTGCTCTTACATGAATTGATTAATGGTAGCCCCTCTCTGTCCTTTATTGATTGTTTACTTTTTCGACTTTTACGTGAGATATTGTTGAGAAATTCCCATGAGGTTGCATGCATGGCTGTTGGCAGTGTCAGATTGCGCGAGGCCCCTGTCATATTCTGTGCTAAATAGTCATTGTTTTGCTACTAAATCATGCTCATGCAGTTAGCCCATATGTGCCGCTATGAGCGAGGGGTTTTCTCGACTTTACTTTGATGTGATGTTTAATTTTGATTCTAGGTGTAGGACAATCGTTAGAATTTTCTGCGAGTCACTTTAGATGAAATCGGAGCTATCACCGTGGGGCAATGGATTCTCAACCTGGCGTCACTTGGAAACTGCTTATGTAAGTTGTTATACATGTTGTAATAAGCCCATTGATATTTGTTGTGAGGTCGTATTTATTCTCTGTACGTTTTATTGTAGAATTTCGACTAGAGTTTACGCCGATTCTCAAGGAAATTCCACGATCATGTTATGAAAGTGCGCGCCTCATGACATGGTAGGTGTTATAAATTTCTATAAAATGTATTAAAATGTACGTTGTCATTTGTTGTAATTCATTTTCTTTTCGTTTCTAGACTGACTACAGGTTATGGGGTTTGCCAAGCTCAGTTTCAATCGACTCACATGCAATGCCCGAGGGTGTTTTGTCAATGGCGACTGTGATTACTCTCTAGCCTTCGGTGAGTTGTGCTAACAGATATGTTTTGAATTGGTTTAGCTTAACCCGTTTTCTTTTTGTGTCTAAATTGAATACATTTGTGGGGTTTGCCAAGCTCAGTTTCAATAGAATCAAATCCAGTTCCCGCGGGTGTTTTGTGAACGGCCACTATGATTACTCTTTATCCTTTGGTGATTTGTACTAAAAGATTGATTCTGAATTGGTTATTAATTACTTTGTAGGTTTGTTTGGTAGTAGCCCTCTGCCTTTTTAATGCAATTGACTTTCGATTCTGTTGTACGTGGCGCTGAAATTCGAGATGACTCCAGCATTGATCTTACGAGAGCAGTCCTTTTGTGTCGGAACAATGGGTTGCATGCAAGACCGCATGTTCGTGGTTGAGGGAGTTTCCACAGATGCGATTGTCAAGTTAGCAATGTAGGTTCGAGTTTCATGCATTGTCTAAGAGGTAAGCGGCTTCTTTCCTTTCAAATGCTTCAATATACTTTTGTAAGAGAAGCTAACCTACAGTGACTGTTCTTGATAGTTGTCAATGCTGTTATTTGCCAGATTTGGAGCGAGTTTCTGTCAGTTTGCCTAGCACGCTTTGGTATCTAGACTATGTTCCTTCAAATTCTGTTCGTTTTTCGTTTTAAATCAACGTGGTACTGCTACTACAGGTTGATAGCAAAATTCATGAGGCACTGGCGGTATTATTCCTTACGGCACTAGGATTTATTAGTATGTTTCTGCTGCACAATATAATATAAAAGAATGAGACAGCATCAGATTAAGTCAAAGGCAATGGCTAAATGGTTTATTTTATCTCAGATTACACCATATAGCTTTGCACGTATTTAGTCCTGAGAATGGTTACTTTTATTGCCTTTACCACGACTTTGTTTACGGGATTTTGATTCAGAGCTCATGAGGTTGACCTCTTGTAGGGGGGTGGCATTATCATCTAACTAACTGTATTTAGGCTCGCTTGCTTTTCGCTTTAAAATTGCCGATAAGCCACTGCTAATGTTTAGTTATGGTATTCATAAGCTTCTGCTGTATTACACCCAGTTATACTAGGGATGTGTACCATGCTCTTCCCCCTTTAGTTTAAACTCGTATATTGGATTTCAAGATCTCTCATAATTGGGCCGTTATGTTGACGTTTTTGATATTGCTATTCAATTCTACTTAGCATTTAGCCTTGCCACACAGTCAATCTAAACCAAAGCTAAAGTTTTGCTTAATGTAGTCTGTTGCAGCAGTGTAGCTTAATAGCTCTGCTTTCCCGTTTGGTTTCCTTCCAGTTTTAATGGATACATGTTTGTGTATGTATTTAAGTACTCCATATATGGGAACTTAATCACTGTATTACTTTATATATTACCTTGGTTTTTATATCAAGGTCATGGTAGTTTTCACTGTGTATAGTAGTGTTATTTTTGTGTAGTGAAGATACATTCTCCTCTTATGAAGACTGTGTATTTGCTGGGAGATATGTCCCTTTCTGTCTGAGATCATATTACAGATACCATTACTGATTTCCATAGATCATTCTGCACATGATGATATAGATTTCAGGCATAAATAAGTAGTACTTAGCAACATCATGTGTATTGTCAACTCCCCCCCCCTTCCTGCAACTACTATTTTTTGTTGAAATCTGATTTTGTTATTCATGTTATACAGTGTATCACTCAGTCATGCAATAAGCACTTCTGCAGTTATCATATGAGGGTATAATATATATTATGTATTTGATATTGTTTTCATTCTGTGAACACAAGCTATGAAGTCCTTTGAGGTATTAAAATTGTATAGTTGCTAAGTTTTTATGCCCCTTGCAGAATTTTATGTGAGATTAGACAAGGATAATATACCAGATGACAGAGACAATCTTGCATTTAAATTTGGGATGGAAACCTTTATCTATGACACAGTGTTAATGATTATACTTTATTTGTATCCACAAGTTGACAATTGAATATAATAGTTAAATTAAAATTATGATTATGATTATGATTATGATGATGATGATGATGATGATGATGATGATGATGATGATGATGATGATGATGATGATGATGTTTATGAGTCAGTAAATTCAATCACCACATGTATTCATTTGTTAACTGTAATCCAGAGAGCTGTGTGAGTTATTTGTTTTAGGTCATACACAGTTATATATCCAGTAAACTATATCATTGCATTTAGAGAGAAAATACATAAGATAGTATTGTATAGAGTTTGATTAATTTAGTGTTATTAGGTGGGATGTGATTAGTGGTTACAACCAACTGGTAAACTGCTACATTGTACTAGACTCCTCAGGTACCAGGTCATATCCATGCCAATATGTGTACCTATAATTGATGGTGTTTTAAGGGCTTTCATAGTACAAGCTATTGGCTCATATTTTTTTTATTTCATATTCTTACTTCAAATAGTAGGGAAGGTTATTCATGTGCATTGATATATAGCATCATATGTAGCAGAGTATTCTATTGTATGAATATATCTTTCCATTACCACAATGTAGGAGATTTAGGAACATTAATGGTTACAACCACATAGCAGGTGCACTCATGTAGTTTAATTTATATGCAATATTTAAGCTGTAATACAATGCAAATTTACCTTCCTACATTGTACTAGACTCCTTAGGTTAGAATTGATTTCTATGCATATGAATACAGGTGACATGTGGTTGTACTATTGTGAGGGATTAAGTAGTACACATTGGCGCCACATATAATCATTTGGTAACCTTAATGCAAATAGCAGTGCGGGTTTTTCATTCTCATTAGCACACAGCTATATATGTAGTATATTGTTTGTATTCTATGGAGACCACAATGTTCTGCACACTATGTAACCTTGGTACAATATAAATTTACCCTGCTACTTTAAACTAGACTCCTTATGTTAGAATTGATTTACATGCTTGAGTATGCATGTGATTGTGGTATGTTAAGGAATTAGTACAAGCTAGCAGCACACATTTCATTAGGTACATTTATTCCCAATAGCAGTGATAGTTATTCATTTTCAAGTTACACACAGCTGTATATGTAGTATATTATTTGTATTGTATGGACACATGAGGTGTTATGCACAATATGTTATATGTTATGCACGTCTATGGGATTTTAGATACCATGTATTCCATATTGGTATGATGAAGACTAGCAGTTTTTTGATAGCCCGCTAGATGCGGGCTCCCCTACCCCCAACCAAGGCTGGAGATTAGCCTTGGAAAGACTAACGCAGTCGCCCATCGAAGCAGCATGGTCCGCATTTTCGATGAGGATCATGGGATGGTGACATCATGGGCCTCTGCGATGGAGCACGTGACCATCAGCATTGCATTGGTCAAATCGACAAAAATTGCGAGAAAAAATTGTGCAAAAAATGCTCGGATACCTGCGCTAGGCTACGGGGCTGTATAAGGAAAGGTGGAAAGCCCCGTAGCCTAGCGCAGGTATCCGAGCATTTTTTGCACAATTTTGTCTCGCAATTTTTGTCGATTTGACCAATGCAATGCTGATGGTCACGTGCTCCATCGCAGAGGCCCATGATGTCACCATCCCATGATCCTCATCGAAAATGCGGACCATGCTGCTTCGATGGGCGACTGCGTTAGTCTTTCCAAGGCTAATCTCCAGCCTTGGTTGGGGGTAGGGGAGCCCGCGTCTAGCGGGCTATCAAAAAACTTCTCTATATACTAAGATGCCTATATGATAATTTATGCCAAACCAATCAGATTGCTCAGAGTTGTACCACGTGACCTGATTCCGCCTACACGATCTCCTCCCAGGGTATTTGTCCCATGGCCCCCAAATTTCTGTTGAGGGTAGCCATTTGGGTCTACTACTTACATAAGAAGAGATATCATTTTTATCATTTTTTTTCGCCGAGTTATTCTACTTTCCTCTTATCGCCATTACCAGCAATTCTGTTGCTCCTCCTGCTGGACCGCGTGTTGTCAGTTTTGCGAGCGGTCCAGTAGGACTAAGTAACTGTGTGTGTTATCGCGAGGAGACTTTGGTTGCAGTTCTTCCAGGTAAGCCAGCTCTAATTTCCTGAAATGCTTTGAGTTAAGAATTCCTGTATGTCCTTTGTCCATTTCATCTGTATTCTACTGTTGCCAGCCATTTATTTCCATATCTTTCAACGAGAGTCAGCCACCTTCCCTCGAGTGAATTACCACCATGACAGTTCTTCTCAAAGTTGTTCGATTCTGTGTACTAAATCACCGTGCTTTTCCTTCTACATTGTGAAAAGATATTCAACATATGTTTGACTTTGTATTCCGTGCTAGATTATGGCAGGTTGTTTGCTTTTCATGCCTATTTAGATGACATGGAATGGCGTGCTTGCTGCTTTCAGTTGGCAATGTTTTGATTAGGACTACTGTATAGTTGTCGTGTGACTTGGAGGAGAATGTTGTTGCTCTGCCTCCAGTTTAATGCTTTTTCACTTGATTTCATTCGCTAAGGTATCCTACGTTTCTTACTACATTGTGATGAAATGATTATGTAATGTTTACTGTTGTATTCCTTGCTAGCTTGGAATTTATCCATTGCTTTTACCACATGTATGAATGACATAGGATACGGTTGTGTATGGGGATAAAGTCTTGGTATGTGGAATGCTTTCACTGAAGTATGTATAGGGCTATTGCTGAATTTGGTTGCCCTAATTTTGCAGTTTTTACTTTCACTCTTTACCTTTGTCGTAGTGTGTACTGTGAAATGCGAGGGGATTCCCAAGTTCATCTCACAATCGTAGATACCTGTTGTCCTTTGTTTTGGATTAATTGCGGTCTTTTGAGGGTGATTCCATACCTTTGCTTCAAGGGCAATAAGATCAAGGCAGTTCCCCTCAATTTTGCTTGATTTTCTCTTCTAAATTACCGTTTTGTTACTGCAGAAGTATGGTTATGATATTGAGGAAGTATTTAATGCAATATTTGCTGATGTACTAGGAGCTTTTAGCTTGCTGTTGATTCTTCGTATATGCACATGAGTTGGATGTTAGGATGTCTCAAGAGTTTGGGCACTTTGCTTACATTTGAGATATTGCCCTTACAGTCGAATATACTCCTTGATTTTATCATACACGTTTTACAGGCAAATACTACGATGTTACCAACTTTATTCTCAGCTCAGTAACTCTTTTTTATTTTGTTTTCACTGTATTTACAGTAGGCTTCATAGTTATTTCCACTATAGATGGTAGAGTTATTCTGGTCAAGTCAAATTTATGGGGTTCCACTATACTGAATGTTCTTCTGTTGGGACACAGTTGCCCTTCTTTCTGAGATCATTTGTTATAAATGCCATTACCGAATTCCATAGATCATTCTGCACGTGATGATATACTGTTAAGGGATGGATTAGTACTAGATATGACCATCACTTTTATTGCCTAGACTTAATTAATGACACCCCTTGCCCCCACTGAGGTAATGCCTTCATTTGACATCTGAGTTGATGATACAGGATATGTAGTATTACTCATTTCAAAGAATTACTGACTTCCATAGATCATTCTGCATATGATATTATAGTTTTTTTAGGGATGAATTTGTACTAGATAGCAATATTTGATTTATGGGGCCACTTTCCCCTATCCAATTACAATTATTGGTTGAATTCTGAATTTCACATGGTTGTAACAGATAATTTAGTACTGGATAGCTGCATTATTTGTTTTGTATAGCCATAACCTATGGACTCCCCCAAGAACTTTGGCTGATATCTTATATGATTCACGCTGCTCAATCGTGTTTTTTACAATCTGCTATATATTATATAAATGTGTGATATAGGAATACTAAGCAATATTCTTTTGTTTTATAACCTTGAGCTACCAAGTCCTATCACAGATTCCAATTGCATAACACCTACGTTTATGGATCAAACTTGATTGTGTACCTCTGTGGACAGGATTAGTGGTCACCTACATGATAACAGAACCACTCATACCTGCCAATTCGTGTGCTATATTGTATCTGGTATAACATCTTAAAATTATTTCCAAGACTCCTTAAGTTAGAGTTGAGTGAAGCAGGAGACAATATGTCGTGTAGTTTCATTAGTGCCTCATTGTAGACAGCATTGTAAACAATTCTGTGCAATCAACAATTCGTATCATAGAGACTAGCTTAGTACTGATAGCCCGCTACACGCGGGCTTCCCTAGCCCCAGTTCAAAGGTTGCATATCAGCCTTGGAAAGACTAACGCTGTGCCCCCATGAAAGTTGCTTGGTCTGGTCGCATAGGATCACGAGAAGGTGACGTCATGGGCCTGTGCGATGGAGCACGTGACTTTCGGCCTTGCATTGTGCAAAAATCAAAGAAATATTTGCGAGAAAAAATTGTGCAAAAAATGCTCGGATACCTGCGCTAGGCTACGGGGCTTCTTGATTTTCTTCCTTTCCCTTTACTGCCCCGTAGCCTAGCGCAGGTATCCGAGCATTTTTTGCACAATTTTTTCTCGCAATTTTCTTTGAGTTTTGCACAATGCAAGGCCGAAAGTCACGTTCTCCATCGCACAGGCCCATGACGTCACCTTCTCGTGATCCTATGCGACCAGACCAAGCAACTTTCATGGGGGCACAGCGTTAGTCTTTCCAAGGCTGATATGCAACCTTTGAACTGGGGCTAGGGAAGCCCGCGTGTAGCGGGCTATCAGTACTAAGCTATCTCTATATACTAAGATCCCTATATGCTAATTTATGCCAGACCAATTACAGGGCTCGGATTGTACCACGTGATTCTCGAAGAACAAAGAGACCTGCAGGTAGCGCGTGAAATTATCTATTCCTACGGGGTGCGGGGGCTAGAGCTGAGACTTGTGTCGAGGGTCGATGCAGGTGGTCTACGTTGTACATATGTTGAGATACTAATTTTATCTGTTTTTTTCGCCGAGATATTCGACTTTCTGTGAGAACCTACGCGAGCCTTCGTTTGCCTCTATTGTTCTCCATTGTCTTCGTCCACAAAGTTGACCAGTTCCCAGTACCACGCGTGCGCTCACAAACTGATGTCGATGCTCTTGGTATTACAGAGGTGTTTACTTTTCCCTCGAATGAGTAGCTGGTTTCGTGCGAAAAGGGTTGATTCGTAGTTTGCAGTGATTCCTTTCACAGCTGTATGCGTTTTCTATGGGTTTCAGCAACCTGTGGCCTTGATTTTAGCCAGATTGCACTGTTCTCCCTCGCGCGACTATCGGCATGACAGTTGAGTATTTGCCTCGAGGAGACTTTCTGTCTTTGCTGCAGGTGAGTTGTCGTTTTTGTTATACCTTCTAATTTGATGTATGTTCTAATGTGTTTTCTTCCTCGGATCTACGCATTTTTTACTTTCATCGGGTGTTTGTTTCCAAATTTTCACCCGGTTTGCAATACCTTCCCTCGGGGGTATTTCGCCATGACAGTTTGCCACTTTAGGCAGTGTTTGCAAGGTGGAGATTAATGTAGTGAATTCGAGGAGAAATTTGTCGTCATTCGGCTAGATAAGTCTTTGGTTTATGTGTGAAAGTATCGGTTTATATTTGCCCCTTTATGTCCTTTCTTGATTGTATGCCTTTGCGAAGTTTGTCTGAGATGTACCTATTTTGAGCAAATTCGCACGAGATTGCATGCATGGTATGTTGGTGGTGCCAGATTCGGTCAGGCCCTCTTGATTTTTGTCGCTAAATAGCCGTTGTTTTTCTACCAAGGTCTGGTGCAATAGTTTTCCCCTGCGTGCCGTCATGAGCGAGGGGTTTTCTCAGTGATTTTCATGTCGTTTTACTTTGAGGGGTTTTCCGAGATCAGTTTCATTTCAGACATAGCTATCACGGCGGGGCAGTAGATTCTGAACTTGTACATGCTATAAATCGCTGTGGAATCTACTACGATATCCGTGAATTTTTAATAGTTATAACTCAGTTCCGTGTTGCTTCCAGAATGAATACATTTGCGGGGTTTGCCAAGTACCGTTTCTATCACTGGGGTACTCGATTGCTGCGAGCATTTGTGTTAATTGTGCTCAAATATATACTCTGAAGTGTTTATATCGTACTTGCTAAGGATGTGTAGTATAATCCCTCTACCTTTTAAGTGTAAGTGAGTTTCGATTTTATTGTAAATGGTCGCATGAAATATGATATGTTCCTGACGTTATCTTACGATAGCAGTTCTTTTGTTTCCGAACAATACAAATGACCGCATGTTCGTGGTTGAGGAGTTTCCACAGATGGGATTGTGCTGTTGGCATTGCAACTGAACTTCGATGCGTTTTTCTACATGGTAAGTCGCCTGATTTCTTTCATAAGCTTCGAGTTGGTTTTACCAGTGCTTTTATCCTTAAATGTTTGTGTTTGATAGGTCTAAATATGGTGTAGCGGACTCTTTTCATGGAGATTCTCTCGGTTTGCCTCAGCGCTGTGTTACACATGCTATGTTCCAGTTCCATTGACTTTTCCTTCACAAATTCACTGTGATATTGCTCTTATAATTTGATGCAACTACTCACGAGTTATTAACAGTAATATTCCTTGCTGGACTGAGATTTAGTATTGCTATTGGTGCTTAATTTAATGGCAGAATATGAAATATCATCACAGTCATCCTTAGGCATTAGCAAAATTGTTGATTTTATTTCTCATTCGCCCATTTAACCGTGCAAGCATTTATATTGGAGAATGGTTACTGGTTTGCCACTAAGACGATATTTGTTAATGATGATTTGAGAGAGATTTAATAATTGTTTCTGGGGCGTTATCGGCAAGCCATTTCTCTTCAGATTCGCTTGAGTTTCGCTACTAAATTGCCGCTGTGCCACTGCTAACGTTTACTTCTTCCTACTTCTGGTATTCATAAGATCCTAGAGTATTATACCCTGATATACTAGGAGTTTGTACCGTGCTCTTGCCATTTAGTTTAACTGATATGTAGGACTTCAGGATATCTCAGAAGTAGGCCGTTTTGTTTACGTTTTTAATGTTGCTATTCAATTCTAATTAGCCCTTAGCTTTTACCATGCAGTCATTCCAATCTAAAGCTAAGCTGTTGTTCAATGTATTCTTTGCAGCATTGTAGCTAAATAGCTGAACATTCCCATTTTGTTTCATTCCAATATAATATGGAATGTTTTGTATATGTATTTAGTACCCCATACATGAGACATTACTCATTATAGTACTCTATATATTACCTCTGTATTTAGATCTGGTTCATAGTTGTTTCAGTGTATATAGTAGTGTTATTTCTGTGTAGTCAAGGTCCATTGTCCTGTTATGATGACTTTGTATTTACTGGGAGAGATGCCCCTTTCAGTCTGAGATCACATGTTACAAATACCATGTCTGATGTCCATAGGTCATTCTGCACATGACGATATAGATTTCAGGAATGAGTAAGTAGTAGCTAGAAACATCATGTGTATTGTCCCCTTCATCCCCCCCCCTTCCTGCAACTACTATTGTTTGTTAAAATCTGATTTTGTGATTCATGTTGTACAGTGTATCACCAATTCATGCAATAAGCACCTCTGCAGTTATTATATGAGGGTATAATATATATTATGTATGTGATAGTATTTTAATTCTATGAACATAAGCTATGATGTCCTCTGAGGTATTAAAATTGAATAGTTGCTAAGTTTTGATGCCTCTAGCACAATATTATATGAGATTGTAAGATAATAATATACCAAATGAAAGAGACAATCTTGCATTTAAATTTGTATGCAAACCTTTATCTATGACACAGTGGTAATGATTAGACGTTATGTGTATCCACAAGTTGACAATTGAATATAGTAGTTAAATTAAAATAATGATGATGATGATGATGATGATGATGATGATGATGATGATGATGATGTTTAGGAGTCAGTAATTTCAATCACCACATGTATTCATTTGTTAACTGTAATCCAGAGAGCTGTGTGGGTTATTTATTTTAGGTCATACACAGTTATATATGCAGTAAAATTATATCATTGCATTTAGAGAGAAAATACACAAGACAATATTGTATAGAGTTTGACTAATTTAGTGTTATTTGATGGGAGATGATTAGTTGTTGCAACCAACTGGTAATTTGCTACATTGTATTAGACTCCTTAGGTAAACCTTGATTTCCATGCATACATTTACCTGTAATTTATGGTGTTTTAAGGGCTTAAGTAGAACAAGCTCTTGGCACAAATATCTATTTCATATTTGTACTCCAGATAGTAGCGACAGTTTTTCATGTGCATTGATATACAGCAACATATCAAGTAGAATATTCTATTGTATTGAGAAACATGTTGCAAGAGACAATATATTATATCTGTCCATTACCACACTGTAGGAGATTTAGGAAGATTAATGTTTACAACCAGATTACAGTTGCACTCATGTATTTCAATGTATATACAATATTTAACCTGTTATACACTGCAAATTTCCCTGCTACATTGTACTAGACTCCTTAGGTTATAATTGATTTCTATGCATAAGGATACATGTGATTGTGCTATTTTGAGGGATTAAGTAGTACATACTAGCACCACACATAATCAGTTTAGTAACCCTAATGTAAGTAGCGATGTAGGTTCTTGATTTTTATTCATACTCAGCTATATATGTGTTATATTATTCGTATTCTATGGAGATGCATGAAGTTATGCACAATATTTAATATAAATAACTTTACCCTATTACATTGTACTAGACCCTGTAGGTTACAAGTGATTCTCATGCTTAAGAATGCATTTGATTGTGGTATTTTAAGGACTTAGTATAGGGTATAACCACACATTTCATTACCTCAGTTTAATCCAGATAGCAGTGAAAGCTATTCATTTTCATTTATACACAGCTGTATATGTAGTATATTATGTGTATTCTATGGACACACATGATGCTATGCACAATATGTTATATGCTATGCAACTCCATGGAATTTTACAAACAATATAGTCCCTATTTATATAATGAAGACTAGCAGTTTTTTGATAGCCCGCTAGACGCGTGCTCCCCCTACCCCCAATCAAAGCTGGAGATTAGCCTTGGAAAGACTAACGCAGTCGCCCATCGAAGCAGCATGGTCCGCATTTTCGATGAGGATCACGGGAAGGTGACGTCATGTGCCTCTGCGATGGAGCACGTGACCATCAGCATTGCATTGGTCAAATCGAAAACATTGCGAGACAAAATTGTGCAAAAAATGCTCGGGTACCTGCGCTAGGCTACGGGGCTTTCCTCCTCTTCTTATTCAGCCCCGTAGCCTAGCGCAGGTATCCGAGCATTTTTTGCACAATTTTGTCTCGCAATTTTTTCGATTTGACCAATGCAATGCTGATGGTCACATGCTCCATCGCAGAGGCACATGACGTCACCTTCCCATGATCCTCATCGAAAATGCGGACCATGCTGCTTCGATGGGCGACTGCGTTGGTCTTTCCAAGGCTAATCTCCAGCTTTGATTGGGGGTAGGGGGAGCACGCGTCTAGCGGGCTATCAAAAAACTGCTAGTCTCTATATACTAAGATCCCTATATGATAATTTATGCCAAACCAATCAGATTGCTCTAAATTGTACCACGTGATCTGATTACAAGCACACGATCTCCTCCCAGGGTATTCGTTCCATGGACCCAGATTTCTGTCAAGGGTAGCCATTTGGGTCTACTACTTACATAAGAAGAGATATGATTTTTATCATTTTTTTTGGCCGAGTTATTCAACTTTCTTCCCATCGCCATTCACAGCAATACTGTTGCTCCTCCCTGCTGGACCACGTGTTGTCAGTTCTGCGAGCGGTCCTGTAGGACTAAGTAGCTGTATGTGTTATTGCGAGGAGACTTTGGTTGCTGTTCTTCCTGGTAAGCCTACTCTTCTTTCCTGAAATGGGTTGATTTAAGATTTCCTGTATTTCCTTTGTCCATTTCATCCGTATTCTACAGTTGCAAACCATTACTACCATATAGTTACCGTGTGACTTGGAGGAGAATGTCGTCGTTTTGCTTCCAGTTTACGGATGTTTTCCCTTGATTTCATTTGCCAAGGAATCCTACACTTTGAGGGTGATATCGCCATGACAGATCTTCCCTAGCTGTTCGATTCTCTCTGGTAAACCATAGTGTTTTGCCGGTAAGTTGTGATAAACCATATAGAAGATATTTTCACATTGTATTCTGTGGTATATCATGGTGTATTTCGCTTATTTCTTACGTTTTTTTACCTGACATGGGATAACATTCGAGAAGCTTTCAGTTTGGGTTGTTTTTACATGATGTGAAGTCCCAGTTTTGTTTTGAGGAAAATAAAGTAAGGCGTGATAAAATATCAACCAGTAGCGTACTGAAATTGTTTTTTCTACCTTCCAAAGTTTTTCTGTGTTTTTCCTGTATGAGGTTGTTCGTTGTGTTATCTATTATAACTCTGAGAGGTTTGTATCCCCCCCCCTTATGGTTTAAGCAATGAAGAGGCTGTTGTTCATCTTCCATGTCATGTGTGATTACAAGCAAACTACATGACTTCCTAAGTTTCTTGAGTGTTAGCCATACAGCGTGTTGGTATCCTTCAATCTTCATTCTGGTGTAGTTTGTCAGTAACCACTCAAGGGGATTCCCAAGTTCATCTCACAATCGCAGATACATTCGATCCTGTGTTTCCGAACAACTACATTATAGATTTGTGACTGCAGAGGTTCTGGAAGTTATTCCGCAGATTCCTACAGGAGTATTTAATAATTGCTAGGATTTTTAGCGTGCTGTTTACTTTCAGCTATGCTAGGCCACTCTGACATTGTTTACAGTTGAGACAGGTCTAAGTTGAGATGTTGTTTGTAACTTCTACATAGCTCTTTATGTTTGCAACACAGTTATTTTAGGCTAGAGCTAGGATGTTATGAAATGTAGCCTGTGGATTATTGCAGTTTTATACTCTGTTTATGTTTTCTTTTCTTGCATTAGTTGAGGAAAGTCTCGTGTGCATTCTCTCCAAAATCTTGAGGGGCGTTTCATATTACTCTCAGTCCCCGTAGCTGATGCCTTACTTACTTCCAGTAAAGTTTGTAACTGATTCCCAGTACTCTTTATTTACAGCACTTTGTAGTTCTTTTCACTATGGATCGTAGTGTAACTTTTGAGGAGTCAAATTAGGGGTTCCTTTATCCTGAATGTTTCTTTGCTGGAAAACAGTTGCTATAAATTCCATTAATGATTTACATAGATCATTCTGTAAATGATGATTCAGTTTAAAGGGATTACTTACTATTAGATAGCATGATCATATCTATTGTGTAAACTTGATTTTTCCGAGCCCCTTACCATCAACTCCCCCCACCCCAAATACTGTAAGTACTCAAAACCCGATTTGAAGATTAATATTGTATAGCATGTTACCTGTACATAACAGTATTCTTTTATTTTTATGAAGTAACACTATGGAGTCTTCTGAGCTATTATAATTTGATACAAGCTAATTTAATGGCTAAAGAAAGCTAATATACCAGTTACCATAGGATTACTGGATGCAACCATATTACAAGATTATGGCTCAGATTTAATTGTGTACCTGTGTGGAGAAGATCCGTGATCACCCACTAGGTCAGAGCCGTGGTCATTCCTGTCAATTGATGGTCTATATCGTATATGTTATACACTGTTACAGTTATACCGCTAGATTTTACAACACTATCTACGTTAAAAGTGAAGCATGCAGGAGACAATATGTGACGTTGTTCACTAATGTCTTATGTGTAGAACAGTTTGAGCAATTATGTGCTTATTTCATATACAGGAGACTAGCTTAGTACTGATAGCCCGCTAAACGCGTGCTCCCCTTACCCCAGTTCAAAAGTTGTAGATTAGCCTTGGAAAGACTAACGCTGTGCCTCCATAAAAGCTGCATGGTCTACATTTTAGATGAGCAAGGATCAAAAAAGCTCGCATTGGAACACGAGGTGACATCATTGGCCTCTGTTCTGGAGCACATTACTTTCAGTCTTGCATTGTGCAAATCGAAGAAAATTGCAAGAAACATTTGTGCCAGAAATGCTCGGATACCTGCGCTAGGCTACAGGGCTGTACAGGCAAAAGGTTGAAAGTCGAGAAGCCCCGTAGCCTAGCGAAGGTATCCGAGCATTTCTGGCACAAATTTGTCTTGGAATTTTCTTCGATTTGCACAATGCAAGACTGAAAGTAATGTGCTCCATAACAGAGGCCAATGATGTCACCTCGTGATCCAATGCGAGCTTTTTTGATCCTTGCTCATCTAAAATGTAGACCATGCAGCTTTTATGGAGGCACAGCGTTAGTCTTTCCAAGGCTAATCTACAACTTTTGAACTGGGGTAAGGGGAGCACGCGTTTATCGGGCTATCAGTACTAAGCTAGTTTTGGTTCTATGACGTGAGTTCAGCAGTTCACTCGGAGAGTTTCCACTGGAGTTGGGGGTTCTACTAAACAGGAGGAGGAATTCTTGCAGGGCTTTTCTTGGAGGATGACTTGATTTCTTGAGTGCCTGCTTGAATTTTTGCACCAGTCATTCGACTGCACCAGTAGTGGTGGGATGGTATGGAGCTCCCGTGAGATGGACTATGCCTTGCTCTCTGCACCACATCTGGAACTCATCTGAAAGGAATGCAGAAGCACTATCTGTTACCAAGGTATGCGGGTAGCCAAAATGTACAGAGTCCTGTTCCAATAGATCAATTGTTTCTTGGGCTGAAACAGACTGAGTGGGATGGATGCGTGGATATTTAGAAAATGTGCCAGTGAGCAGCAACCAGGTTGTTCCCATGAAGATGATTGCATGGTCGAGGTGGAGTCTGCTTCAGGGTTTCTCTGGAAGCATTCATGGGTGGATTGCTCATTTGGGTGGTCTATTCTGATGCTCAGCACAAGATATGCAGTGTCCACATATTGCTTTGATATCATCATCAATGTTTGGCCGGTAGACTGCTGTGAAAGAAAGGTGCTTCATGTGCTGCATTTGTAGGGCTGTGACAATGTATCACTTAAAATCCATTAGGCAACCCCCGTGTTGTAAATGTTATAACCCCGGGATACGAAGATAAAAAGGTATCTGATTGTGCTTGGAACATACATATAGATATAGCGAATGAGAAAATGTAATGTTGTGTTGATGAGATAAAATTATTGTTGTGTTGTATTCGAAAAGCGTCTCATCTTGTCAATGTCGAACCTGCTCCTTAAAGTAAAAGAGTTGCAAGTGCAGGGATGTTATAAACTGGTGGCCAGTGTTTCGCGATAAGATTGCCGTTGTGCCTACCACGCTTTCCACGTTGCCCGGAGGCAGTAGCAGCTAAGTGGAACGTATTTATTTTGTTGTTCCTTTTGCTAGTGTTATTTTGGGTCTCATCTGTTCAGGAAGATGTCTGAATTAGAAAATCTCCAATTAGAACTCGAGTCTTTGATTTGCCAACAAACTGTTTCCAAACTTATCGACTTAATAGCGCATTTGCAATTTAACCTTAATGTTGAAGGAAAAAGCAGACTTGAACTTGTTAAACTTATACGCACTGCTATTGACGATGTTGTTCTAGATCCTGGTAACATTGATTTAGATATTTACCTGAGGGATGCTCTTGCTTTCCTTACGTCCAGTGCCCCTCCACTTGAAAAAACTGCAGAGGAAACCAACCTCACTAAACTCGAAATGAAACTTCTCGCCTTGAAGCTCGAACAACAAAAAGAGCTTGCCGCTGTTTTGAAGGAATTAGAAGACGAAAAACATCGCCTCAATGGGGATAATCCACCTAGTTCTTTGGATAAGGGTGATATTCCCAACCCTCCTAGTGGAGACATTCCCAAATCACCTGCGGCAGCACCACTGTCCACGGTCACTGTCCCTTCGATTTTACAGCATGAATTCAAATTTTCAGGCCAAATTGGGGAGCCTGGGCAGTATGATAAATTGACTTATGTGTCCCTTATTCATCAGATTGAATCTGGATTGGCAAAAGGTTATTCTGAGAAGGATATAGCTGATGAAGTTATAAAATCTATTTCACCTCATAGTAGCCTCAGAAACTATGTCTTAACGTCCCCTGATCGTTCTCTCACGAAGCTGCGCTCTATTTTACGTGGTGTCTTCCAAGAGAAGACAGCCGCTGATTTTTACCAAGCTTTAGTGACAACCACTCAAACGCAAAAAGAGACCGCGCAGCAGTTTCTACTTAGAGCTCTAGATGCCCGCAACAAGGTTTCCTTTGCCACCCAGGAGGAAAAGTCTAACAATGAATATCCTACTCAGTTGGTCCAAAATACTTTTCTAAAAACTGTGGAGACGGGGTTACGAGATGAATCACTCGTGACAAACCTTCGCCCTTTTCTGCGTCAGGGCGGCATTACTGACAAGGATCTCATGAAACATCTTAATGATCTCGCTACCGTTCAGGCAGAGAGGAAAGCTAAATCATTTTCTGCGACAGCTCGTCCACAAGCTGTAGCGGCAAAAGCGGCATGCGTCGATTCTGACTCAGTTACACCCCTTACGAAAAAGCACTTAAAGTACCGTGAAAACGAAACTGATACAAAAGCACTTTCCGCGGAAGTAAGAGAAGTAAAATCAGAATTAGCGGAATTAAAGCGTACTTTTGTTGGAAACCGTGTGCAGCAAGCTCCTCGTTTTTACAAACACCGGGGGCAGGGGAGAGGTCAAAATCACGGTCAACGTTATAACCATAGACAGATAGGCTGCCGACAATGTAAATCCACGGGAATGGGAAATACCTGCCAACATTGCTTTAAGTGTGGAGACATAAACCATTTTCACGCACAATGTCCACTGCAGGAAAACTCCCAACGGTTATTCCAGGGGGGCGAGGAATAGCCGAGTCAGCAGCTAGGCCCAAACATTGTAGTTTTTGTAGCAAAGAACATTTACAATCACATTCAGATTTTTGGCAATGCGGTGGATGCAATGTGGTTCACTATTGTGACAAAGTCTGTCAGAGAAAACATTGGGGAGAACATAAAGTACTTTGTAATGCTCTTCGTACACTCGCACAAAATTCGCCACATACACGATCAAATCGTTTTGTAAGCCACTTGATGCCAAAACAAGCATCAAAAATCGTAAACTTAGTTGGGAAACGTTGCACTATTAACTGCTATCTAAATGGGCAGCAAACTGAAGTTTTGTGGGACACAGGGGCCCAAGTTTCAATTGTGTCAGAACATTTCCTTAAGCAGACATTTCCAGAAACAAATTTGCGAAATATTTCTGAATTGATCGACTGTGAGTTGAATGTCACTGCTGCAAATGGAACCTCGGTTCCTTACAAAGGGTGGACCAAACTTGACTTCACGTTAGCAAGCAATCAGAAGTCAAAAATTGTTCCTTTCCTTGTTACAAAAGAAATAATTGATTTGCCGCTTGTAGGATTCAATGTCATTGAAGAGTTTATAAAGACAGGTATGTTTGAATCTGATTTGAAAAGAGTATTTTCTCATGTTCCTTCTGACAATATATCTGTGCTAACAGACCTAGTTAAGAGAAATAACGAAGCAGAATTTTGCTGTTTGACAACTGGAAAAAAAGATCAATTAATTAAAAAAGGACAGTCATTTCAAGTTTCTTGTCATCTCAATCATGGTCCGATAGAGATAGCTACACCAGTCCTATTTGAACCAGACGAACTAGTACACTTGCCAAGTGGAATATCTGTGAACGATACCTTGTTTACTTTAAAGCCAGGAAAGTCCAGCAAAGTCAAAATAGGAGTAGTAATTAACTCAAAACACGACATCATGTTACCTCGTCATTCTGTACTTGGATGAGTAGAACTAGTTCAGTCAGTAACTGAAATTGATGTGCGCTTGAAGGAAAACACGGAAAGCGTCGATGTCGCCGCCCAGAACACGAATAGCAGCTCTTTCGACTGAAATATACCAGAACACATACGCAAGATTGATCTATCTAACCTTTCAGCTTCACAAAAACAATCTGCGTGTCGACTTTTAAGTGAAGAAAGTGAATCCTTTTCCAAAAATGATGATGATATTGGATCAGTCCCAGAACTGAAACTAGGAATAAATTTAATGGATAAAACCCCACTGCAAAAAAATTATGTTGCAGTTCCTAGACCTCTCTACCCGGAAGTGAAGGCTTACATAGAGGACTTACTAAACCGACACTTTATACGAAAATCCAATTCTTCATATAGTTCACCAGTGCACAGTGTGCCCAGAGATCATAAATTTGGGAAAAATTCAATTGCAATACTCCAGTTCATCTCAGGATAATGGTTGGGGGCTCAAGTGAATCAGAATTATATAAGAAATGTGATAAAAGTGGCTATAGCTAAAAAGTTTTCATTTTAGGGGTTGCTGGGAACTTACAACCAAATATGGGTAATGTGACCAAAAATACATTTTTAGCAATATCTTCACTCAAAATCATGTTTATACATTGATTATGACTATATTTTGTGCATATGTGTAAGATGTATCTGATAAAATAGAAATTACTTAAAAATGCGAGTTTTCGGGGCTTTTAGGGTGATATTGCCATATATGGTCACTTTGGCCTAAAACACAATATTCAACATAGTTTTGCTCAAAATGATCTTAATAAAGTGATTACGGACTTATTTGATCAATTCTGGTATGGTGCATCTGGTAAAAACAGAAATTACCTAAAAATGCGAATTTTGGGGGCTTGTAGGGTGACATTGCTATATATGCTCATTTTGGCCTAAAACACTATATTTAACATAATTTTGTTCAGAATGACCTTAATAAAGTGATTATGAACCTATTTGATCAATTCTGGTATGCTTCATGTGATATAAATGAAAATTACCTAACAATGTGAATTTCTGGGGCATTTAGGATGAAATTGCCAAATATGGTCATTTTGACCTAAAACACAATATTTAACATATTTTTGCTCAAAATGATCTGAATACAGCAAAAATAAACTTATTTGATTTATATCTATAAGGTGCATCTGGTAACAATAGAAAATACCTAACAATTTGAACCTTCGGAGCTTATACGTTGATACATAGAACCGCAAAGTATTGCTGTGCAACAGCAATGTTATGCTGGCATACTACGAATGACAAATCCTATGTACAATTTTTATAATAATACTGAATTTTTGCTGAGCTTTCATATTCTTCAATTCTGTCGATTTTGAGCCTAAGAGATTATTCTTAACTTAATCTAAAATCTCATCGACTTTGGGCATTGTTATTCATATAGATTACATTATAATTCAATAAAAAATCTGTAACAGATACTCCCCTTAGAAGTACTGTGTCGCATCACAAAGTAATGACTCCCTGACAGGACAAATCACACTCACACCTTTCTATTTTCCATAAACCTCGAGATGAAATGTAGTGCTTGTGGCTGTTTGGGTCACATAGCTCGATTGAAACTTCACCATGGTGTTCCCAGTAATCTTGTTGTCAAGATAACTATTTAATAATAGCTCTCTATTGCTCTCCCTGATAATTTTCCATTTATAACAGTGAAGCACAAGTTTAACACCATTGACCTGTATCCTACTTCAACCGTTTCTACCACAATTCTGTTCGGCAATTTCTACTATTGGTAAGCAATACCAGGTTAAAGTTTATTGAAAGTACTATCAAGGTATTGCTTTTGGACTTGGAATTTACAGAAAGCTTATTCAGTACAGAATGTCGCATGGCTCTCAATCGGATTGACTCTTTATCGTACAGCTTCTTAAAGATTACTCTCATTTTCACGTCTACCATCTGCCCAGTAGGTGACAGAACAGGTCAAGCTGTGCCAATCAGCATTACCGGGGCCCCTTAAACTCGATTGTTTTCACCAATCTGCATGCAGGGCATTACCTACAGATACGACTTTATCACCCCAAATATGCGAAAAAATTGCAGTTAGGATGGTAGTGTGCTGACATTGTAATGATATGTGGCAAAAAAGTCAAGCATAGCCCGATATTTATTGGATATTCTAAGTAAAATAGATAATCCGGTCAAAGAAAAAGATCTCAAAGTAGTATTTATAACTATCTGCCAGAAGCAAAAAGAATTGTTTAGTTACGTTCACCTGGTTACCTGCAAGGCATATCTTAGTTATATGATATTTCTCCATATCATCAATTCTACTGGGTTTTCGAACACCTCCAGTTCGCAGGAAAAACGAAAGTAGGCACATTCAAACCAGTCTTACACGAAATCGGTAAAAGATAATTCAATAATTCAAAAAGCGTATTGCAGCTCGGTTAATTGTGCATTTAAGAGCAGTGAGCATTTGCAGATGCAGAAATATGCGATTTTCACTTTTTCCCGCCTCTGGGCACACTGTGCAGTGGTTTGTGTTAGGAAGAAAGACCAAAGTTTACGTTTGTGCATCGATTATCAAGCATTAAACCAGAAAACTGTACCTGACCGTCATCCAATCCCGCGAATACAGGAAAGCTTAGATAATTTAGGAGGAAATGCTTGGTTTTCTGTCCTAGATCAAGGAAAGGCATACCATCAGGGGTATATAAGTGATACAGATCAACATCTGACCACTTTCATAACCCCCTGGGGTCTCTACGAATGGGTTCGTATTCCATTTGGTTTGCGTAATGCCCCAGGGGCCTTTCAGCGTTTTATGGAAAACTGTCTCGGTGATTTACGTGATAATGTATGTATTCCATACTTAGACGACGTAATTGTTTTCAGCAGTACTTTTGAGGAACATCTTACTAATCTTCGCAAGGTCCTAAGACGTCTTCAAGAGTATGGCGTGAAACTAAAACCGAGAAAATGCAAGCTTTTCCATAAAGAGGTCAATTTCTTAGGGAGAATCGTTTCAGAGAAAGGATACAAACTTGATTCTGAAAGCATTAAACCGATTTTGAACCTACAAAATTTGACTCCGAAAACAGTTGGTGATGTAAGGAGACTCGTGGGACTTCTAGGATATTATAGGAGATATATCGAAAATTTCTCCAGGATTGCTAAACCAATTTATGATCTCCTAACCTCAGATCCTGATAACACAGTAAAGGATAAAACAATCAAAAGTCGTCAGAATAAGTCAGCTACTCATCAAGTACCATCAAGCTGTTGTATTTTATGGACCAAAGAACATCAGAAAGTACTAGACAAACTCGTCGAAAAGTTAATAAACCCACTGATCATGGCTTATCCGAATTTTACAGATCCATTTAGTTTGCACACCGATGCATCTGAGACTGGACTTGGAGCTGTTCTATACCAACGTCAAAAAGGAGTACTTAGAGTTATAGCGTATGGCTCACGCACTTTGTCCCCAGCCGAGAAGAACTATCATCTTCACTCGGGAAAGCTTGAATTTTTGGCTTTAAAATGGTCTGTGTGTGAACAGTTTCGCGATTACCTTTATTACGCTCCTTCGTTTACGGTTTATATCAATAATAATCCACTGACTTACGTTTTATCGTCTGCAAAACTGAACGCATCCGGTCTTCGATGGATAAGTGAATTAGCCAACTTTAATTTCAACATTAAATATCGTCCAGGAAACATTAATCGTGATGCAGACACTTTATCTCGTTTATCTCAGAATTTCGAATCGTATATGGAAACTTGTACGGAGGAAACAACGACCGATACGAGACAAGCTTTAGCATATGCAGCCAGAATAAGCAAACAAGGAGAGTCCACATGGATTTCGTTGTTAACTACTGATTATAATGTACTTGCAATCAGAGATTCAGTAAAGGAAATACTTTTGAAAAGATTAATGCTGTCGATTTATGTCAATTTCAAGCTCAAGACCAAACAATCAGTCGTGTATTGAATTTTGTAAGTAGAAAAATTAAACCTTCTCCTCGTGAAATATCACGTGAGTCACAGAACGTAAAGCGTTTACTACATGAATGGAATAAGTTGGAACTAACAAATAACGGTCTTCTTATTCGAAACAATGGATCGCGTAAACAAATCGTTTTACCATCGAAATATCATAGATTTGTTATGAAAGAACTCCACGAAGAGATGGGTCATTTAGGTACTGACAGGGTCCTCGATCTCGTTTGCCAACATTTCGTTTGGCCTCGTATGCAAACGGATATAGAACGTTTTATTACAAATGTCTGTAGTTGCATAAAACAAAAGCGCCCTGTTCTTCCAATAAGAGCACCTTTACAACCAATTATGACAACATCTCCATTTGAATTAGTTTCGATAGATTTTCTACACCTTGAACGTAGCAAAGGCGGTTATGAGTATATTTTGGTAGTTATGGACCACTTTACGAGGTTTGCACAAGCCTATCCTACACGAAATAAGTCTGCTAAAACCGCAGCTGAGAAACTTTATAACGATTTCATCCTGCGTTTTGGATTTCCAAAAGCGATACATCATGATCAAGGTGCGGAATTCGAAAACCGACTTTTCGATAGAATCCAAGAACTTTGTGGTATTAGACATTCTCGTACAACGCCATACCACCCTCAAGGAAATGGACAAGTGGAGCGCTTCAATCGAACTTTACTTTCCATGCTCCGAACATTACCTGAATCTTATAAGAGTTGTTGGCATGAGCACCTAAACAAAGTAGGTAATGCGTATAATTGCACGAGAAATGACTCAACTGGCTATTCTCCTTTCTTTCTCCTTTATGGTAGACATCCACGTTTACCTATTGATCTCATTTTCAATTTGGATCAATCGGTTGATAGTAAAGGTCATACAGAATATACGAATAAATGGAAGGCTGCGATGGAGGAGGTCTATGCCCTTGCACAGAAGCGATCTTCGGCATCAGCTGTACGGAACAAGTGCTATTACGACAAGAAAGTCAGGCTTGTTGACTTACAACCACATGATCGTGTGTTGGTACGAAATCTGTCGGAGAGGGGAGGCCCTGGAAAACTACATGCTTTTTGGGAAAAGGAAGTATATGTAGTTGTTCGCCGTAAAGATCCTTTATCGCCAGTATATGAAGTCAAACGAGAAACTGGTAATGGTCCTTCGCGAGTACTTCATAGAAATTTGCTTTTGCCATGCAATGATCTACCGATAGAAGATCCTGCACCTGCACATAAGTCACACAAGAATGCTCGTCAACATCGAAATCGTAGATCACGTGTGTCACCTCGGTTGCAAAATCGCACCCGTCCAGCGGAAAGATCTATAGTAGAAGAAGATAGTAGTTCACGTTCGGATGAAGAAGTAATAGTGATAATGCAGAGTGAGAATCCATCTGGAGATTCACAAGAAGCAACTCAGGATAATCAAGCAAACCACTCAGATTCCAACAACCAGCAAAACGAAATGCAAAGTGAGGATGATGAACTAACATCTGTACCACTGCAAACAATTGTAGATCAAAATCAAAACGATTCACTAGAATCAGATTTGCGTCTTGACGAAGAAGAATCGCATCGTATTACTTCACAGAGTAATAATCAAAGTAGATCAGATAAACGATCGACACGTATTCGTCAACAACCATCTAGATTGACTTACTTTGCTCCAGGACAACCCAGTGTGATGCAAACTGTAGCGGAGAGCATGCAGTTTGGAATACCTGTCTGTGGACCACAGTATCGCTGGCCAATACCACAGACCTTAATATATCCACCATCACTCAGGTTTGATAGACCTATTTTCGTCATGGGACAATAAAGGAAATCAATTTTGTACATAGTGATACTTTCTTATCCTTATGTTTTAATTTGTTTAAGTCAAAAGAGATTGAAATATATTCCATTTGACTATTTGAACATCACGGTACTAATGTACCTGATCGAATAAGCCTCGTCATTCGAAACAACTGTCGCCGGTAATGTACTGATCGATCGATAACGCATAGTGCATTGATAGCTCGAGATATCATTCACTAACTTTGTTGCTGTTAGTTTGTTTATTGGAGAATTCAAGAATCGCGCCAGTAACTCAGAGATGATTTCTCATCTTGTTGTTGAAGAACTAGAGAACACTCATGTAGAAGTTTGAAATTTTGTTTTATCTATCGTTTAGAGTTAGAGACAACTTGTCTTTAGAGGGGGAGAATGTAGGGCTGTGACAATGTATCACTTAAAATCCATTAGGCAACCCCCGTGTTGTAAATGTTATAACCCCGGGATACGAAGATAAAAAGGTATCTGATTGTGCTTGGAACATACATATAGATATAGCAAATGAGAAAATGTAATGTTGTGTTGATGGGATAAAATTATTGTTGTGTTGTGTTCGAAAAGCGTCTCATCTTGTCAATATCGAACCTGCTCCTTAAAGTAAAAGAGTTGCAAGTGCAGGGATGTTATACATTTTAAAGTGTCCTAAGTGAAACAGTTCAAGAACTTTCCTTTGCATGCTTACTGGAATCACCACTCTCGATCCATGGATTAAACATCCATTACAAATAGACAATGAAGAAGCAACCTGTCAGAATCTGTGCATACCTGTTCCTTCATCGTTCTTGTTTGGTTGCCAGCCTTCTTGAGTGACTCTCAGCACAGTTGATATTATAGGATCTTTTGCTGACTCTTTTGCATGAGAACCTTGTTCTGCTGGATTGACTTTTTCGTGAAGTGTCTGTATCTGACAGACTATTAATGTGTCATCTTCACTTTCCTCTGATCAAAGTTGGAGTCTTCTTGCAGAGATAGGTAATTAGAGCATGAGCATTAGCGTGATTCTTGGTGTTCCTGAATTCAAACTTGTAGTTGAATTGGCTTAACATCACAGCCCATCAAGCTAATTGGTTATCAATGTCATTTTCTATCAAAAGCCTTATTACAATGGTTTATTGTATATGTCAAGCAGCTAATGACAGACGAGTTAACAACTAGTAGAGGAACATGTTTTCCTGATCCGAATAAAGCCAGCAGTGGCCAATGATCAGTAGCTAGTGTAAACTTCTGTCCACATAAGTATTGGTAGAACTTCTTTAATCCAAACAATATTGCCAGTGCTTCCTTATGAATGTGGCTCTACTTCCATTGGCTTTCTGTGAGAGTTTTGGACACATTGGCGATTGGGCGCTTGCTTCTGTCTGGAAAATGGTGAAATAATACCGCCCCAATTCTGACATTGGAAGCATCGCATACCAGACCTAGAGTGTGCTTCTCATTAAAGTGAACCAGGACATTCTCTGAAGAAAGCAGATGCTGAAGAGTGTTGATGCACTTGTTGCCATTCCCATTTGACCGATTTTCTTGTCAACTTGTACAATGGCTCTGCAATTCTAGCTAGATCTGATGGTAAGAACTTAGTGTAAAACTGGACAGAACCAAGACATGCCTTGAGACTTGACACATTTGTAGGAGCTGTCATGTTTGGAATTGCACCTACCTTTGGTCCCTTTGCAATTCCTTGTTGCAAAGAAGATGTCCCTGATAGTCAACATATGACTGGGCAAAGTGGCATTTTTCAAGCTGACAACAGAGACCTGTCTCTTCCAATCTTTGGAGCATATGCGGCACATTATTCAGGTGATCTTCTACGTCATTCCTGCTTACCAGTATGTAATCCATGTATGTAGCCACATCTGGAAGATCTTTGGTGAATTGCTCCATGATCTGTTGAAAATATCTAGCATAAATCTGACATTGAAGGCAATAGCCTGAAGTAGATTCATATAGAACCCAAATTGTCTTGATTGTTTGAGCATGTATTGCAAAAAACTGAGCCTGGCCTTTGGCCTGTGTTCCAATCACTTGTTCATCAATAGTTTATGATTGCATTGGTGAGTGATGCTCAGCAAACTGTTCATTGAGAATTTTTGGCAAGTTCTCTTACGTAAACAGCTTGCTGCATCCGTTGTCAATCCTATACAATTGGTTTGAATTGTCAGGAAGGTGGAGAAGCCTCAGAATCAAGTTGACCTGATTCCTGGACATGATTGATCTAAATCATGGCATTTTCAATATACCTGATCTACAATGGTCTTTGACTTCTGGAAGTTTTCCAATTCCCATTGCAATGATGATTCTACAGAATGCCATCATTTCTTCCCACAATTTTCTAAAACCTGAAGGAACACTTTTCTTCCAGCTTATTTCATGGTAGTACAAAGTAGTCTGCTTCATAATGGTATCAAAGATACTGATGACATAAAGATGACAAAACAGTAGGAAATTCTATAAGACTGGCTTTGCAGGAAAAGCTTGACAACTGACACCCACAAACTCAGAAGATGGGCTACCAGCATGTAATGTATTTCCACTTTGGGTCCCCCATCTTTCTTGTCCATAGATGATAAGGATGCCTTAGATGCTTTCCTTTTACCAGCAACAGGACGTTTTTGTGTCTTCTTGCCTGTATCTCTGCCTAAAGTGTATTTCATGTGTCACTTGGAGGTTGTTTAGTTTATCTCCATAAAACTGTTTTGAAGTAATGCCATTGTTCCATGGTTTACTGAAATGCTGTGAACAATCTTCCTTGTATGACCCTTTTTCATTGATTTCAGGATTACTGGGATATGAAAGTACCATTTTTTGCTAGCAATGAAGCAGAAGATACCCCTCAAGTTTGCCTGAAAATACCCCTCAATAGTAGCATATTTGCATACTGTGCCCAAGAATGAGGTTTTTATGGTATAGTAGTTATGTACAAAATAATCTGCCATTATTATCCACACTAATTAAAGAAACATGATCAGCTGTTCACAATATACTATCAATATGTTGTTCTGTGTTTACTTTGCTACACATTCTATTTAATCGTGACCAGAAACTTACACAAGGGTACACATCAAGGTTATGAAGAAAATATATCACAAAAGAAATAATGCTAAATGAATATAAGACACATTACATAACTTATCAGTAAGCTCCATTGGTAGCATGGGACAGCAATAATCGCAATGTCAGCATCAACAATATCGTTATCATTTTCCACAAACTCCTCCTCATCCATCGAGCTATCATCATCAAAGGAGTTGTCAAGATCATCATTCTCTTCACTCGAATTGAATATCTCATTGATAGCTTCTTTTGCAATAAAACATTTCACCTTTTGTTGTGCAACAAGGATGTTGAAGTTGAAGACTTGTCCTGCATGTTTGAAACTGTCAGTTACTAATGTGATATAATCAAAACCTCAGCAATTTCTCTTAATACCAATCAACATAGAGTGTACACAACAACAGAGCTATTTCAAGACTGTACTTACAGAGTATGGCTTTGCTGCATTATTAATGACACAAGTTATGATACTTTATGCTTGGGGGGTCCATACATGGACCCCTTGGACCACAAAAGAAAAGGGAATAAGTTGCATCATTTTGTACAAGGAGTGGAAGTCTTGTTTCCAAGATAGTCTTTATTACATCTCCATGTAGCAGTTCTTGGCCACTATTATTGGTGACATTTCCTTGCCCTTCCAATTTGGCTTTCTTCCTGGGAGGAAGAGTGCACTTTTTTGTCATGCCTTTCATAAAATCCTAAAATGACATTGGTGTCCTTTGAGCACTGAAGCCTGGCTGCCTAACATTAGAGAGTTTTTGAAACACTACGCGGCGAGCTACTATGCCTCAGTGGGAGACTGAGTACTACTTGGTCTGAGGTGTAGCAGCTCAGGAGCAAAAACTATTTTCCGGAGCACAAAGACACCTCAGGAATGGTGCCGAAGTAAATAAATAGGAGGATGGAGTTAAAATATACCTACCTCGATTTACCACGATGGCAAATCCGTGATGAAGAATTTATAGAAGTAAATACAACTCTGTGGTTAGCAAAACTGGTATTTTCATGAGGATATTACATATAAATGAAACAAAACTTTGTCCCTTCATACGAATAGGCCGAACCTGACTTAGATGCTCTCAGCACCCTTGAGGTCGATTGGGTTCATCCAAAATATCCAAATAAGTACATGGTAATTTGGTCTGGTCTCTAAATACTAAGATCCCTAAAATGCAAATGAGCTTGCCTATTGTTTATATCAAAAGGACCGTCACCCACTATGGTAATACGAACTCCTCATAGGATCTTGGTCAGAATGCCCCCTACCTTGGCCATTGGTTCCCATCTGGTCTGAATGCCACTATTACGTATTGCTTTATTTTTCATATTTGTCTTCACTGAGATATTCCACTTTCTATCTGGTTATTTTGTCAGCTTTGTGGGTCGTCTTTTGGTCTTCATTGTTTTCGTCCGCAACCATAACCTGCTCCCATTACAACGTGAGATCACACTTGTAGAGGATGTTGTTGGAATTCGTGGAAAAGTGTGTTCTCTCTGTGGCAGTTGAGTGGCTGTTTTCATTCCAACGGTTTGTTGTTACTTGCCGGTAGCTACTTCACTGATTATCAGTGTTTATCTTCCCTTGTAAGCTATATATTTCTATGTTTTCAGCGAGATTGTGATACTTTTGCTTGAGGGTGATATCACCATGAAAGATCTTCCGAGCAGTTCGATTCTCTCTGCTACATCATAGTGCTTTTGCTACATCATAGTTCTGTGATGGATCACGTGACTTTTGGCCTTGCATTGTGTAAATCCAAGACAATTGTGAGAAAAAAGTGTTGACAAAATGGTTGGATACCTTCGCTAGGCTACGGGGCTTCTTACCTTTCTTCCTGTCCCTTTACTGCCCCGTAGCCTAGCGCAGGTATCCAGCCATTTTGTGCATAATGTTTTCTCACAATTTTCTTGGATTTGCACAATACAAGGCCAAAAGTCATGTGATCCATCGCAGAGGCACATGACGTCACCTTCTTGTGATCCTATGTGGCCGTTTCTGATCGTTGCTCATCGAAAATGCAGACCATGCAACTTTCATGGGGGCACTGCGTTAGTCTTTCCAAGGCTAATCTGCAACTTTTGAACTGAGTAAGGGGTGCCCGCATGTAGCGGGCTATCGGTACTAAGCTTAATGTCACTAAAATACACACATCAGTAGTCTTTTGTGGGCTTCAACTGTTGTTTCAAAGGTGCTGGTTGAAGCCATGTTCTCTATTCTCCTTGTTGATGGTGTTCTTCTAAGACAAGACAACAAATATCAGCAGTTAGTTACAACTTATTAGTAGAATAGATTACAGAATTGAATAATGGAATCAGTATGATAAGAAACCTTTAAATCTTGTATATCACTACGACTTGAAATAGGACAGTTGCAAGTAGTGAAACTACCTACTACACCACAGCAATCAGAGGAATCCCCGAAAACACGCTGGGATCTAGTTTCCTGAGGTGTAGTAGGTCATTGCGTAGTGTTTCAGAGACTCTCTATTAGCAAATTTTGAAGCATGGCGATTTAGTGATTTGGAATCGCATTTCATGTCATCTCTGTACTTGCTGAAGAAGTTTGTAGGGCAAACTAAAATTGTTCCCATGATGGAGATCCTGCTTCTGACTGGTCAATTTTGCACTTCCAGCAAATCTAGATGTAGACCATACTGCTACAGAGCATATATCACAGTAGCATAAAACAGAATGCACAGAAGTAATAAAAAAGGGTTACAGTCTTGAAAATCACAGAACTGTTCCTATCCTATTATATAGACTGCAAATAAAAACAGATTGCACTTACTCATCACACTACACTTGATATGTATATTTTTAATAACACAAAGTAAGTGGCATCCATGATGACAGGATCTCTTATGCTAGGCACACACTAGAGAACTTTGCTTAAGAAAAGTGCCATTTGTGCCATATTGCTTAAGCAAAATTCTCCAGTGTGTGTTGGTTAATCCCTAAGCAATATTGCTTTTCTAGCCAAAAGTAAAATATCTATCATGTTTGATATGTTTTTCCTTTCGTGCCATTGTGCTTACAGTGTGCAAGGGTGAAAGCAATAGTGCTTACAACTCTTGGAGTGCAGCTCATGCACTTGTGTAGAGTTGAGATCACGGCATTCTTCGAACAATGAATAATAATAATAATAATAATAATAATAATAATAATAATACGACTATTTCAACAGGATAAAAGCTTCAACACAACTATTGCTGGTTTCAATGCCTGTCCTGCTTAAAGGAAAAGAAATGTTAAAAACCTAATTAACAATTATGAATAAATATCCCAGTTACATTCCATTTTACAGCAAAACAGTCCATGATGATTTTTAACAAGCATAGTATTTTAAAACTACTTCAGTTTTAAAACTAAATCTAATTTTTCTGTAAAATCCTTTTTGTTTTCGACAGTTCTTACATCTATAGGCATATCGTTATATACCTTTGCCCCCATATTCAGTTTTGATGTGTGGCAAAGTGGCTAAACATTTATTGTTTCTTGTCATCTTGATGTGTTCATGTGTTGTGATATGACTTTGCAAGGCATCACAGATATCATTATTCAAAATGTTATGCACCAGGACACAAGCTTTTATATTCAATGTTGTAAGGTGGCAGAACACTGCATTCCTTTGAGCTCATGCCAATTATTCTTATTGCACGTTCATGAAGAGCAGCTAACTTTCGTGACTGACCAGTTGTTAGTTTCAGGTTTAAAATCCCACAATATGTAACAACAGGTACAATCATAGAGCGATAAAGTTTACAAGCCGTTGTGCTGTCCAAGAAACATCTTAGCTTCGATAGTAGACATAATCTGCCAGAAGCTCATTTATAACATAGTTCAAAGTTGGTGTTTAGATTCAAAGTTGAATCGATTTCCACTCCCAAGCATCTATACGAAGTTGCAGCATTGATTTTGGTCCCTTTGTATCGAATATATATTTCCTCACTCTGTCGCTTTAGACGCTGGGCAGTCCCAAAAACCAACACCTCAGTTTTTCCTTTTTTCACATTTAGAATGAGTTCATTCTCATCCATCCATTTTTCAAGCTTTTTCATTTCATTAGTAAGGATTTTGCTCAGATTTGTAACATCCTTATCCGCCCAATAAATAACCGTATCATCAGCATATTTGACAATTTTTGTCTCAACTACATCGGTTACATCGTTAAAGAATAAAACAAAGAGTAGAGGTCCAAGGATTGAGCCCTGCAGAACTCCAGATTTTAACTGCTGAGCTTACGATAGGACGTCATTGTGGCTCACTTGTGCTGACCGATTAAATAAGTAGTCCTCAAACCAGGTAAGTTCTTTGCCATCAATACCATACGATGGAAGCTTGGTCAACAATTTGGAATGGCTGATGGTGTCAAAGGCTTTACTAAGATCAACAAATACAGCGCCGACTAGTTGCCCTTTGTCCACGATTTTCCTGATATCATCTAGCAGCAATGTTGCTGCTAGTTCTGTTTACATTTTTGGTCTGAAGCCAAACTGCCTTGTAGAAAGTAGTTTGTTTTCGTTTAAAAAATTCATCAACTGTTTGTGTACAATCTTCTCGATTACCTTTGACACTATAGGTAGTACGGAAATTGGTCTATAGTTATCAAAGCTTTTTGTCGGTCCTGACTTGTGCAAAGGAATGATTTTAGCCACTTTCCATTCCAGTGGGAATTGGCCAGTGTCAAGAGACATATTTATTATATGACAAAGTGGTACTGAAAGCACGTCAGCAGCATCTTTGATGAGACCTGGGGGGAGATCATCAATGTCAGTGGCTTTTGATCGCTCTATGGATTTGATACTCTTCTCTACGTCCATATTTGTTACAAATTGAAATTTAAACACACTCTCTGTCCTCTTTGTGATGGAAGCAGGAAACTGCCATGCAAAATTCTTCAACAAAAGTGATTTTTGCTTCAAAGATGCAACAATATTCATAAAAAACGAACAGAAACCATTTGAAATGACGGTTTTGTCGGTTGATTCTTTTCCATCAATTTCAAATACTTGGCTGTTGCTTGAGCCCCTTGCTTTTCCTGGATAAATTGATTTTACAGTCTTCCAGAATGTGCTTGGGTTGCCAGTTGAGTGTTCCTGCAATAAATCTTTGTAATATGATGCCTTTGCTCGTCTTATAGCAATATTTACCGCATTTTGCTTCTGTTTGTACTCTGTTTTATAAAACTCAGCATGTGGCGATTTCCGAGATTTGCGGAGGAGCTCGTCTCTTTCATTCATCAGTGTCTTTATGTCGTCAGTTAGCCAGGGTGCACTTTTCCCCCTAACTTTCTTCAGTATTGTTGGGGCATGCTTGTCAAAAACCTCCAAGACACTATTTTTCATTTTATTCCAAGCCTCGTTTACGTTACTGGGATTGAGAACAGGGTACCAGTTTTGCTTTCTCAGATCATCAGTCATTTCTTTTGTGTTGTACTTTCTGTAATCTCGACACTTGATCAACCTTGGTTTGACTTTTGTAAAAGTTATTTTTCTGACGCATCCTACCATGTCATGATCTCCAATACCTGTTGGGATTACGTCATGGTGTATTATCATGGCAGTTCTATCTGTCGCAATAATGTCAATGAGAGTTTTTGTGGTGTCACAACTTCTGGTTGCCTTTTGAATAATTTGCATTAAACCATTTGAGCGGATAATAGACTTGAAATCTTTTCCATCCCCAGAGACCAGATAATTCACATTTACATCTCCCATGAGTATTGTTTCCAATGACGACTCGCATGACTGTGTTAACATTTCATCAAAAGTCTGGCAGTCGATAAATAACGCAAATTAAATACGAGCTTGATTTTATTGGTTTCATTTCCAGCCAACTACATTCCAAGTCGTCATTTTCGAGATCGAGGCGCCTGTTGACGGTTAATGTATCCGAGATATACGCTGCTATTCCACCCCCTTTGCCTGACTTTCTCGGCTTGTTTACAAACGAATATCCAGGTATGGAATACAAAGTCTCAGGGTCCTTGTCCGCTTTTCCCTGTTGAAGGTGTGTCTCACTCAATGCTAATACATCAATATTCGGGAAACTTTTCAACAGCTCAACAGTATGGTCAAAGTTTGACGAAAGGCCACGCACATTTTGGTGAAGTATCTTGACTCCTCTTTTGGAAGTAAGCCTTTCCAGCTCCGGGTTAAATCTGATATTTTGACTTGGTCCCGGGCAAGGCTCAATGTCTCCACACAACAACAACAATAGGCCTAAGAAGGTTGAGTTTTAACATCTCACAGCACAGTTGAATCTGCCACCTCTTGACTGCCATAAGCTAGACAAAATATATGTCTCTCCCAGCCAACTTGAATCTTCGTCATCATGATTTAAGTATAAGCTACCACTGGAGACGAAAGCAGCCTTTCTTACTCGGAAACAGATGACCAAAAGGAGAGTGATGAAAACGGCGTGCTTCACTACAGCCATCTCTGAGCCTAGCCTTCATGGTGGCAAACAAGCCCTGCGATGATACATAAACATTTGCTACTTCCCCATTTATCAAACTGAGGACATCTTGTGACTTGTACAGTTAGCTGCAATTTTTTGCTCTTTATTTAAAACAAGGAGTATGTAGAAGAATCTGGACTGAGACAAACCATCAAGGATTCTTTCTTAAATTTATTGGCCAAATTAAATATTGAAAGACCCATAGGTTCTTAGAAGTTGATTAGCACTGAGAAATTCTAATTTTTCGTCAGTTTGGTGTATAGCTTGATCTCCCTTCAGCCTTTCCAAGAACTTAGCCAATCTGACATACATGGGTAAGGGAAATAAGTATATCAAGTTAATGTGCAGAATAGCATCATTTAAAAGTCGCTGGTGATTTTCGCTATTACACACTCTTACCACCGTAGAATATGGATAAAGTGCATGCGCTATACTCCAAGAGTTGTAAGCAATATTGCTTTCACCCCAGCACACTCTAAGCAAAATGGCACGAAAGGAAAAAAATATCAAACATGATAGATATTTTATGTTTGGCTAGAAAAGCAATATTGCGTAGGGATTAACCACCGCACACTGGAGAATTTTGCTTAAGCAATATGGCACGAATGACACTTCTTAAGCAAATGTCTCCAGTGTGCGCCTAGCATAACTAATGACTTTGAATTAAATTCTTTAGGCTGAACAGTAACTAAGGATATTTCACACCCACTGATGATGCCCATTAACGTCACAAAACACAATATTTAAGCTATTCTCACATACCTATCCACTATTTTGATTTAGCACCCTACTCATGTATGAATTCTGCCTACTAAACTACACTACTATTCATCACAAAGCTGGTAAATAAAAAACCACCCAGGCCTTTATGCCCACCAAGCTAACACTTGTTGACTGTGTAACCAATGCCAACGATGCAGTCTATCACTGGCCCTTCTACACTGGAATAGCTCTTATTCTGACTACATTTTACATTAAGTTTTGCAGTACTTACAGACTACCCTTGCTGCTTTTCTGTCATTCATCATTGCTCTCACATCTCAGACATTTATCAGCTTTGGGAGTATGGTCATAGGGGTACATCACATCACAATCAGCAGAGGCAGATCCTGAGATAAAACTGACTGCCGCACAGCACAAGAAACATATCAGTAAAAAGGCGTGGCCCAAAGGCTGTGCAGTGGCCACACCCATTTTTTACCAGTAGCATATATTTATGATTTTTGTGGGATTCGCTTCTCTTCCAGCAATCCTCCTATATCATACAATAGCCTTCATTCTTTGACGTACGATAGTGAGCGTACAGTTATTGCGATAGCCTTAATTTGATTTTCTAAGTGTCTTTCAAACTTTCATATCAAACTCATGTCTGTTCTATGTTCTTGGCTCAGGATAGAACAAAGAAAGTACTTGATTTGGCTCTCCTGAAGTCTGTCAGACTTTTCTGGATCCATAAATGGGTATTACAAGTCAAAACATGAGTTTTCAGAACCATAGAGAAATTGTCTGTCATACACTACTACTTTACATTATAAAACTAATAACCTTTCATTTTCTCTAAAAGCCCACTATAATTTACTAAATCAGTAATCAATGTACTTTTGATGAGATGGCTCCACCATTCAATTAAAATTCATTTTTCTGCATTTCATGTATGTACATTGCACTATATAATGCAAGTCAGGACCTCTACTTGCTTGGATAACAAAACGGAAGAGTGTATGTTCCAAGCACCATAGTAGTACTGCCCAATGTAGACCTAAGTCAATTTACAACAGTCTTCCTAAATCTAAAAGCTTGATCCTCACCATGATGGGGATGTTCTGTCCTGCACACAAGATGAGTGCCTTCAGTATAGACAAATGTTTATTGGCTTCAACTATATTGTCAACCAATTGCCTATAAGTTTTGGTCAAATGTTTAACATGACATTTCAAAATTTTGAGGAAAAAGCTTGTAGTCATAGGAGATAGTCTGTGAATTTGAACATTTTCTCAAGCTCCTTGTACATTATTAGGTCAAATAAGTATATAAGATGCATTCATTACCATATGGAATCTGAAGGAATTCATATCCATTCTTTGACAAAATGAAAGTAATTGGAGACAAAAAGCTGCACCAATAAGCCCAGAATAAGAAGGGCAAAGGTGCATTGATAACAATGTAGGGATACACCTTCTATTCTTTAAGATTGACACATAGGGCATCTAACCTGTGCGCCTGGTTTCTAAATCTTCTCCACAATTTCAAGTATGAAGCAATCACCTAGTGTCACAGTTCATAAAAACTGATGATAGCAAAATTGCACAAACTAGTAGGAGGGGGGGCATTGATAGGGCTCCTTCCATACATTACATCATTATCACAAAAAGTAATAGTACTAACAGAGAAAAGATTCAATGAGGAGGCAAAGTATGGTGATAAAAAGTAATTTCTATAGAGTTTACGTGGGAAAGAAAGTTTTATCTGCTTTCTTTTGACTAACCAGAGGAATCCATATATGTTGTAACAGTGTAAGTAATCACAATGATGACTGCCACACACAGTATGGCATGGCTTAAAGAAGAATCAATTTCTTTGGTGCTATTTCCTTCTCTACACAAAACGAACATTTTTGCATTCTAACTGCATATATTCTTAGGAGAAACTAGGTCATAAAAACACTGATAGACAGCTGACTACCTGCAACTCCACCAATCTAAAGATATGGAGATACACTCCTCTTTATGAGAACCAGTAAAAGTGAGGTTACCGCTGGCTGTTCTTGTTTCAAATTTTCAGTGTGAATTGCTCTTAATTTGTTCCTAAATGATTGGGGTGTAGGCAATTTAGACAAAGCTGTACAAGAGAATACTGGGTGTTTATAAAACTGACAATATTCACATTGATGATTTGGGTGTTTCAAAGTTCCAAAAGTTACACAATTTGCTAAACAATAGACTAAATAATAGTAAACAGTCAGCTATATAAGTAAATACAATGAAGCAAAAACAACTGCAATGTAACAAACAAAATAGGCCAGTGGATCTAAATGAACAGAGCCTAATGGGCCTAGGGAAAAATCTACTTTCAAAATGTCACGTTGGATAATACCATCTTGGTTCATAAAGTGAAATTTAATACCTAACAGGAAACCTCCGCTTTGCTGGGGAGGATGCATAGTCTCTTCATTGGTACAGATTTTAAAGCTGACCTATCTCAGTTAGGCCACCATATTCAAGTATGAGCTTCGATATAACTTCCAAACTCATTGCATTGGATCTCGTGAATAAGATATCCAGTGAATTAGTAGATGTTAGTGAATAAACCCTTAGATGAACCTCCGTGTTGTCACCCAGTACGCGTATAATACAAGTGGGACAGACTGATACTGCCCTCAGTTAGCCTGTCTCCCGTAACCAAATCTGTATAGACGTGCATGAGATGTAAGTCGAGCAGCATTGCACTACAGCACAACTGTCCTGACTGCCGCTCGATGTTTAATAAAAAAGACCACCTATTGTTTTCAAATTTGACATGCCGCTCGATTTTTTGATCAAAAGTGCCCTCTATTGTCCTTTGATTGAAATGCCGCTTGATTGTTTGATCAAACAGTACCACCTATTGTTCTCATGCTTGGAATGCCGCTCGATTTTGTGAAGGCTAGACAATTACTTTGAATAGAATTGACACCTTACACAATGAATTCTGACTTGTTCTACACAGCAAGGCCTCCATAGCTCTATTGTTACCAAAATGCTGCTCTATTGTCTGAGGTGCTGCACCAAAAGTCCAATGTAGAACTACATTCTGTAAAGTCTATCTTGTTCGTCTTCACTACTGGGAAAGCAGTGATGACGTCATGGTACGTAATAGTTTTGACTGCCGCACAGGCGGCGTGTGCAGCATCCTGGATCCACCTCTGATCAGAAGTGTCATGCAGTTGAAACAAAGTGTTGCCCAGTGAAAAGACAGCAGTGTCTATTGAAAAGATAGTTATTTTAGAAGTATATTCAGAAAAATATCCTTCTTTCTTCATTGTCTAGAGTTGTATTCAATTCTGTTCAACCATATATGGTATCGCACAAATTATCCAATCATTGCAATACAATTCAAATCAATACAATCAATACACTACAGTTGTGTCAAGTGAAAAGAAAATTCTGTCTGTCCCATATGGGTCACCATATAAAACTGGTTACAAAAATCTCAAATACAACATGGGTGCTGTTTACCACCATTGTTGTCTAGTAGGAAATCACTTCTGCTCGGAACTCCTGATTGATGTCAATGTTTACTCATGAATGACATACAGCCAACACAATTCTGAGGCAGATGGTTTGAAAAAGTATCTGTTTTCTATCAATATGCTGCTCACTGTAATACGCTCCTGGATATTATGGCTGTTGTTGATAGTTAGATGTGAAGGCAGGGGTTAAGGTAAAGGTTGACAAAATTGACACATTTTAAAAAACTGTAGCATCATTGGTTCTGGTGTAAACCATAATAAACTCTGCATCAGTAGAAAGGTTATGAAGCAGAAAATTCGAAAAAAGTAGTTGTTGCTGCAAAACTGCAGGGAAATCTGATATCAACATCATACTTATGCCCAATGGTAAAACTGACCCATATGGGTTTCAGAAAAGATATCTGATCAGAGCTACAAGGAGGTTCTATCTTTTTGTTGTTTTTCTGCAGTAGGAAAAGTCATATGTGAGTTAAGCAGATGAATTTCATATATTTACAAAATTGAAGTCACAAGTGGCCTTTGAAATATACACTAGAGGACCACTGGATTCATATCTTTATAACATTGCGAGCTCAAGTGACGTAAAGAATCATCTGCTTATCATAATCAGCTCAAGAAGAGCTAACAACACTGAAAATTTCATTTAAATGGCATAAATGGCTAGTAAGTTATGATTTCTCAAAGGGTGGGAAAGGTTGTTGTCAGGAAAATGACTTGACAGTTGCTGAATAATAAAAAGGCACATATCTACAGCAAAAATGACAATCATGGCAAAAACCATGTCAGACTGTTCTCATATGAAATGAGGGACTTTACTATTACAATTAAAAGCCTCCTGCTTCATATGTCACCCCCTCACCCTCCCTGAGAGCTTCCCCCCTGGGTATCTGCATGATTTGCTGGCCCTGTCACTGTTTGTTTCCTTTCTGTGATGCTTGTGATTCTGCCTTTCTTACTTTTTTTCTGTCTCTACTTTTGAAGGCAGTCCTACTATGCTGTCCTGCTGGAGCAAGTAGTCTCTCCACATATAGGATTTAGTACTTCTAAAAATACTTCAGGTAGACAGTTGCCACTCTCATAAGTCACTGTTCCTGTAGCCAGATTCTGTTGCCACTTGCACCATGACTTTTCACCAGGAGGGCAGTAATGGTGTTGTTTTCTGGATCAGCACAAAGAACATTATGACACAGAGTTCCAATTATACTCTTTTTCATGGAATAACCTGCAATATCAACTTCTGTCTCAGATGGATTTGTTTTCTTGATGGAGCTTTGGCAAATAGCAGGAACATAGTACCTTTGCAATAAGTTTATCCTAGTAGCGCAGCGAATTAACTTATTGCATGAAACAGTTGCTAAGTGTCAATTCGATGCGCTGATAATTCGCTGTATGAAATGAACTGGCTATGCGAAGCACATCAAATAATTTAATTTGCCCCTCCAAGCGAATTATAAGGGCAGGATTAGCTGTCATTTTATACAGTGCTTTGAGAGCGGAGCGAATTAAATTGGCAATGTGATGAATCATCACCAATCAATGATGAATCAAAAAATTTTGGTGATTAAACCTGGTTGCCCATGCCTACCAAATAGCCTGCGAAGCTTGAGTAGAAAAGTATGGTGACCTTCAGAAAGGCTTGCTCAAAACTCAGTGAAAAAGGAGATGAAAGCAACGAGACAGATTGGTGTTATACCCAAACCATAGACGGAGATGATCAGGAGAGTTCTTTTGATAGAAACTCTGTTGTTATTGAAGCCAAAGAAGAAACAGATGAGGAGTATAGTTAAGCTGACCCAATTTCAGACCAAGATTTGCGTTCACAAGGATCTGTACTCTTAGGTTTCTAATAAACATCTGGGGACACTTATTAATTTTCGATTTGTTCCGACCCCCTAGGACCTTATTAGAACCCCCCATTTATTAATTTTCAAGTATTTGACAGATGAGGTTGTCCTTGTTTTCTTCAACTTGTACAAATTGTTTGTCTTTGTGTGCTCCGATCAGAGATATTGTTGATGCTTACAATATATACATAGATTTTCATGCTGTATTTGGCTTATATTTCTTATTCTTGGGTTATCCCCCTCAATTTCGAGCAAAATGTGGTATTTTTTCTAAAATTGTAACAAGTGAGTAGAAACTAGTAAATTTATCAGGCTTTCCGTTAAAGTAAACCCTACGTGGCTCACGCATCACAATCACACTCTACAATCGATTTTGTCACAGGTACCTTGCCAAATCGAGAAAAATGTCCCTTAGCAACAAGCTAGCAACGTGATTCAGTACTTTGCAATTCCTACTTACTACTACTCAATCATACATAACCATCCCCTCCGTCTCCCCATAATGCTTCAATCTATTACCTTGAGTTGTCATTATGATCTAATCTCGTTTTCAATCCTCAAAACAAGTGGATTAGTGGTCTATGGATTAGTAGCAGGGTTCGCTAGCAGAGAAGTCATACGCATAGACTGAAAATAAAATGGGAAGATTCACTGTGACAAAGAGAAAATTTCAGGGAAACCAGCACTTAGAATTATCAGGCAATGATAGTTCTTCTGATATGTCTAAGAAAAGCAGGAGAGGGCGACCCTTCAAGGCAACATTGGAGAGAAAAGCATTGGCTAGGCAATTGCTTCATTCAACACTAAAAGGGAAAGAAACAAGGGAAGATCTAGGGTCTGTCCCCGCAAGTAGGTCGAGCAGAAATACATATTCGCTTTCTGACAATTTAAATCTAGGCAATGAAATATCTGAAAATAGTGCTACTGGGTATAGATTCATTGACGTCAGTATATTATCCAATGTTTTTGAGCAGCTCTTATGCCCTGGTTGCTCAAGTGCCTCTCTTACTTTAACAGATAACTTTGAAAAGAAAAATGGATGTGCTAGTTTTTTGTTTATTGACTGTATCTCATGTCATTGGAATCTCAAATTCTGTACTTCAATAAATATACAAGGTTCATATGAAATTAACAAGCGATTTGTTTATGCCATGAGAAGCGTAGGTCAAGGTTATCCAGGTGCAAAGAAATTCTGTTCTGTAATGAATATACCACATCTTCCAAGCAAAACTAAGTATGCCAAAATAAGTAAACAACTGAGGTCTGCAGCTTAGCAATCAAAATAATGTTGCAAAGCAAAGCATGAAGGATGCAGGTAGTGAGATGAAATCTTTACTTGGGTACAACTCTACAGAATGTGGTGTTTCTGTGGATGGACATGGCAGAAGAGAGGGTTTATCTCACTAAATGGTTGTGTGACAGCAATATCTATTGAAACTGGAAAGATTGTAGATGTAGAGCCAATGTGCAGGAAATGTAAAGGTTGTGGGGTGCACAGCAAGTGGAATAAACACTCTCCTGCCTATCATGTATGGAAGCTCAATCATGTAAACTGCAAAGCTAACTTTGATGGTTCAGCACCAGCAATGGAGCCAGAAGGTGCAAACAGGATTTTTCAAAGGTCCAAAGAGACACATGGATTGCACTATACAAAAGTCTACGGAGATGGAGACAGCAAGAGCGTCAGTCAAAAATATCTACAAAGATGATGGGCTGTCAGTTGAAAAATATGAATGTATTGGTCATGTACAGAAAAGGATGGGAGCAGCCTTGCGAAAATTGAAGAAGGAAAAGAAAGAGTTAGGTGGGAAAGGAACGTTGACATCAAAGACAATCGATAAATTTCAGAATTATTATGGCATGGCACTTAGAAGCAATATTGGCAATTTGAAGTCAATGAAGAAGGCCATATTAGCAACATTATTTCACTGCTCATCATCAGAAAAAAAACGAGTATCATAGCTATTGTCCTGAAGGAGCAGATTCTTGGTGTGGTTTTCAGGCTGATAAGGCAAGCAAAACCAACAAATATAAAGGAGGTCCAGGATTGCCACTGAATGTCATTGCTGAACTTAAGCCTGTATTTGCAAGACTAAGTGATGACCAATTGTTGAAACAATGCCTTCATGGGAGGACACAAAACCAGAATGAATCTTTTAACAGGATGATATGGGACAGAGTTCCAAAAACAACATTTGTAGGAAAAGATTTGTTAGATATAGGGATATATGATGCTGTCATCCATTTTAATAATGGTGCTATAGTGTATCAGAAAGTTTTGCAAGCAATGGGCATAGAACCAGGAAGGTTCACTGCAAAGCATTGTCAGGAACTAGATGACTTACGCATGAAGTCCTTTCAATGGAAAGAAAAAGAATCATCAAAGACTGCTAGAAGAAAACTAAGAGCTAAAAGAAAGTCTAGAGATGATACGATTAAGGAAAAGGAGGGAGAAACTTACATGCCTGGGGACTTTTAGTAACCATACTGCCTTTCTAAACTTAAAAGCCCTTTTTCTAAACATTGAGACTTTGACATCCAGCCCTTCTTTGGGGATTTTTTTGCTCCATGACTGCTTAAGATTTCCCCTTCAAATTTGGCCAGATATATGTTAGAATACTCTATACTATTCCAAACCTCAAACTTTGTGATTGCTGTTTACTACAAAAATTTGAGAGTTACTTGTTTACCTCACTGGTGTGCAAAGAATTCTGTAAAATTGTAAACCTCTGATTATTCAAAATCAAGCTGCCTTTGTCAAAAGTCTGAGGTTTACAATTGTCATATATCATCCAACAAAGTGTTCAGCAAATATCAACTTCCAAACCCATCTCATTATGTAATAAAAAATCCCCATTCATGTGTACCATTTCAAGCTTTGGATGGTTGCCATGGCAACAAAAGGCTACCATTTTGAAAACTTTTCACGAAATTTCTTCTATCTATCGATCTTTTATACGGAAATAGCATTTTAATCTCCATTTCTCTACTTATATGGATTTTCCTGTCTCAAGGGGGATACACCCTTAAAAGCTGTTCTCATTAGTTTCTCTTATTTTTGAAAAGATATCCTCTAAGGAATTGTGTTTTTAGAGATTTTGACATATTTTCGAAATTCTGACCCCCCCCCATTTAATAAGACCCTCCATTTATTAAATTTTCGGAAATTTTTTCCGACCCCCTCTACTATTATGCCCCCCCGTTTATTAGGAACCTAAGAGTAACCTTGAAAAAGACGAGAAAGGCTGGATGAAAATCTTGCTGGCCAGAGGAAGTAGTGAATGAAGTTGTTAATGTAAGTTGTGAGAATGAGCTTTACAGAAGGAGACTGATTTTCACCAACAATAACGCATCAAAAATCCTAGAACTTTATTCAAAAGTTGTGAATGAAGTTAAGGGTTGCCTTAACGAAAGGGGCAATTGAAAACAAATAATTCAATTCAATTAAGAAATTGAAAACTTTATGGATCAAAAGCCAGCACGGCTCAAAAAATTGTTCCTTTTGTTGCATCTTAGGATTCGTGCAATCCAAGTTTGGCATCTGAGCCATCATTTGCTCTAGCAGCAGAAAGAAATGCAGGTACTGGTGAAACATCAAACTCCAGAGCATTTGAGGATGTATTGCTAAACAATGCACCAAGGGATAAGGGGCTTTTTCTGCCAACTCCATCAAACCAATGAAAAAAGAAACACCCATAAGCCTATTGAAGGAGGCTACGACAACATTCAATAAGTTTGCTTCAAAAGATCCATTAAATGGGATGATTGAATGGTTAGAGAAAAAAATGAAAAAATCAGGGAGCATGAGAAAAGAATGATGGAGATGCAGATGCAGATGTTCCAAACAGTGATAGCCATATTTAGAAACCAGAAGCAAGGGCCAATTACTCCACAGTGTCAGATGCCATTTGCCTCTCAAAGGCAACCACAAGTGTATGAAAATCCATGCATGTTTAATCACAGTCAATCAAGAAGCAGTGAGAGCAACTATTCAGGAAATAATCCTTCCTGGGTATCATATAGTAATATGGGAGAAGGAATATCAAGTTAAACTACTATGTATATATTTTCACTGAAGAAAATACTATAACTGATAAAACTATATTTGTATGCAACGTTTACATGTTCAACATGAGACCTTATCTTCTGACTGAATAGAGACATGTAGATGAAAACTTTGTCTTGCAGTTTTTTGGATCCTTTTTGTGATCCTTAAAAGCTTCTTAAATCATGATGAAAATCCATAACAAACTTGTTCAGCCTTAATATTTTTATAGATGTTACTTTCATAGAATTGAGTAAATAGATACATCTCAGTCTATCTACTGCTGGCACAATATGGGTCTCTAAACCAAGATTATGCTATTACAGGTTGGATAATGCATGCATGCAGAAAAGAAGTATCATTTCTTGCATTGTACCATGAGTGCAATTCCAGAACGTTAATGAACCTTCATAAACTTTTTTCCAACATTCAAAAATAAAGCTGTGAAGCTAATCAGGGAGCTGTCATGTTTAAGTCTGGGTACAGGGTTGGAAGAATTTTTGAAACAAATAAAAAAGGTTACTTTCTCCGTTCACTATATTCAATTATATTTGAAGTCTCACTTTGAAATGCTGTATGACTTTGGATCTAAAGCTTGAGAGTGCTTATATCAAAATCTGGATATGAAGGAAAGGAAAGTGGAAAGAAAGGGAATCAAAGAACACTCAATCTTTTTTGAGTAGCTTGTTGCTCCCAAACATGTACTTAGAGAAAGTAATAATGGTATGGATATCTGTTAGAAAAAGAAGTATTTTGCACTAGGCATGTAAATAAACTTTATGATGGAAATTTATTCAATTGACTCTCCATCATGAATTGCCAAAAATGTGGCTTCCCAATAAAACAAGTCAAAAAATTTGACACCCCTCTACAAATTTGACACCCTGTACCCAGCATTAACAATGACAGCTCCCTTATGTAACATTTACGGACACAATATATAAGATATTTCTTATTATATACTTTAAAACTGTTCTTTAAAAGTGCTCAGCTAACCATCTAAGTGAAGTTTCTCATCCCAAACTCTGTTCTTGAGGTGATCTCAAACTTGTCTAGCTTTTTATGAAATCCCAGACAATGTTCTGCAACTAGTCATATGATGCATGTTTCTCACTACTTCCCTTGGGTATTGCTTCTATGTTTGCTCATCACATGTTACATCCCATGCCCTCATTCCTTTGTCTTCTAAATCAATGCATATATTGTGCAAAATGATACAGGCAAGGGATATTAGTTTCAGTGTTTCACTGTGGCATTCATTCTTCCTAAGAAGGATTCTCCATTGGCCCTTGAGCTGACCAAATGCTCCTTTTACTATCATATGTGCCCTGCATAAACGGTAGTTGAAGTACCATTGCTCCTTGGTTTGAATGGCATTTCCATATGGCTTCATGAAACATGGCAGAAAAGGGAAGGTAGAATCACCAAGAAGAACTGGGTATATCTCCATTTCAGAAGCCACGATACAAGAAGGAAGCTAATTTTTGTTTGATATCCTATGGTATAGATCTAGTGATGTGAAAATTATTGCATCATGGCTATTCCCAGGATAACCACTGCTTGCCCACATAAACCTGTCTTTTGCATCAACAATGGCCATTACAACGATCAAATAAAAATTCTTGAAAGTATGGTACTCCTTTGCACTCTCTAATCTACCTTTGGGGCATTTAAGTGTGAGATAGCATCTATCAACAGCTCCACATGAATAAGGAAATTGCCATAAGTCATCAAATAGCGTCATGCTCTCTTTAAACCCTTGCAACGTTTTTGGCATATTTTTCTCAACAAATGGCTTCCACAATCGAGTAACCACTGCACTGCATACTTCTTGCACAAGTAAAGACACAGTTGATGTCCCTAACCCTGCAAGCTCAGCAATGGTGTGGAGGTAGTCCCCTCTAGCCAGCCTGTAAATGCACACTGCTAATCTTGTCATTGGAGGCACTGGCTCTTCACAAATAGTTTCTCTTGTCAGTAAGTCACCTACTTCTCCACATATGTACACAAATGTTCCTTTTGTGATACAAAAGTTGGTCTTAAAACTCTTATCATCAAAGCTGTTCCATGCGATATCCCACCATCCTTGCAATCGTGGAAGACAATGACAACTTCGAGGAATTGGCCTAGCAATTTGTTGCAGGTTGAAAGCCAATAGTACAAGTTGAAATGACAAAACTACAACACAATTCCATTTTCGTAAATTTTCTAAAACAAGACGAAATGTCTGCTTTTGTTTTGCTGTCCTTTTTTTCAATCGATTGAACATGCCTTAACGCGGAAAGTATGGTAAAGCCCTGCAGCTGTGACTCTCTCTTTGCTGTTGGCGCCATTTTCTGCCTAAATATTCAAGTTTTTGTGCCTCTACTTACTTCAATTCGATGGATTACATTCGATATCTGACACCATTGAGCAGCTCAAAGTGCTCCATCAGCGCTTTGAAGTGAATTTTTAATTCACCTCATTCATAATGCGCTGTATGAACTAGGCCTAAGCTGACCATGTTCTCCAATTGACTTTCCATCATCAACTTTGCCTTTGGCTCTTGATTTAAGATTTATCAAGTGCTTTCCCATCTGTTTTGGGACATGGCCAACACAGTCAAGGTTGATGACTTTGCAGTCATTATATACATTCTCCACAGAGTTGAATGCCTTGCTGTCTCCATCTGAAACCATTTTTAATGTTCTCGCTAAACACTATTAGAAGAGGTGAAGAAGTATACGTGTGTCTCTTTCTAGTCTCAGATCATAACTAAATCACAGGGATACAAGGATTACATATATACAGGGATTAAGATATCAATCATAATTACATAATATAAACATTACACCATCCATCTATACCTTAACTTGTGCTTCATGATAGATCTTTTCCACATGATGACTGCACCTTCAGCCTCCACTGGTGAGATTCCTGTGAAGTTAATATCACACTCACCAGCAGTAATATGTTCCATTCTCCATTTTTCTAGCCTTTCTTCATCACTTCCACATTCAATCTTCTTCTTGGGGGATTTTTGACAGGGTTTAGAAAGAACATGATAATCCAATACTTCTCCAGTAAGAGCAGAAATTACAATTGTAACTCCAATCAAAGATTTTAACCCTCTCTTAGCCCAGGTACCATCAATGCTAATAGCAACATCAACAATATGATCCTCCTCTGACTGATAGCTTTCTTCAATTACTAGTTGATGAAGTCTTTAACCAGCTCTTGTTATCTCTGCACATACTTCTTCTTCTTGAGCTTCAAAGATGTTGTCACCTTGTTTGAAATATGCTGGCTTTGAGATGCTAGGCATATTCATAATGCTACAAAATGCCGATAACACTTCATAGCCACCACTGGTTTCCAGGGAATGATACACATATCACCTATCGACATCATACAATTTCCCTCGTTTTGCGACACTGCTAGAGGTATTCATAGGAGTCATATGTTTACGCATGTTGCAATCAAAAAACAGTTCTGACATCACACCTACTCTTGATGGTAAATTCTCCTTTAGATGTAAATTCCCTGAAAAACAAAATAACATATTAATGTCTCACAAAGATCATTGATAGATATTATGATTTAGAAAACATAGGTATCTTCTGACTTTTTGTCTTGCGGATTAAAATACTAATTGCCTTATTAGTACAGTTCAATTGATGGTTTAAAATTTATCTGTATACAAGAAGCTACTAAGCATATAATTACATAGTATCACAAATTGCATACTGTAATGCTTCGATTACATGCCCCCTTCTTTGCATGCCTCCCTCTAATAAGTTCCCCTATTTTAAGCTTCTCTTTCAATAAAAGCCCCCTTCACATAGACATCCCTGTGTCATTACCAGTTGATGGTAGCAAAGATGAGATGATTTTCTGTTTTAAAGAAGGCATATAGTGTGCTGATGGAAAACCCATTCAAAATAACACAACCAATGCTGCTTCTTCTTTTAACATCATCTAGGAAGACCATGTTGATGATGACTTTGAAGTAGATATATGTTATGTACTTATAGACATTGACACTAGGAGCCTATGTGCATTAGCTCATAAGAACAATAAGGGGCTCTCGTGTTGTGGCCTAAATGGAATGAACACATGTTTTGATTTTCATGCTCACATCAGTGGCGGATTCAGACTAAAATCTGACAGGGGCTGAACATCACGAGTGTGAACGTGGTGGGCGTGGTCAGTGTGGAAGTAGGCTTTATGCACTGACATTATAGAGCGAAATATTTGATGACCAATCACATTTATGCGCTATGAAGTTTATCAGCCCTGTCCTAACAATTCACCATAAGATCTGGACAATGTTCAGTACCTGAAGTGATGGTTCTGCTTATCTGTTCTCCGCTCAACATTCAGAATAGCAAATCACTTTTACAACATTCTGTATCTAAATAGGCTTGAAATGTACATTGCTAATTCAATTAACCGAACGCACAGAACAACTAGATCTAAAAGCTCCAATTTATTTGTTACTGTAACGAAACATATCGTGTGACAGTGATGCAAAACACATCATGGCATCATTGTCCTTAGAAGAATGGTCTATTTTGCTCGTATTTATCGCGCCTACACAGTAAACAGTGTTTAATGCTATCAACTTCCTGAGACTCATGGTGATTCTGTCAACACACTACGCATGGGTCACTGAAGTGAAAAGGAAGCAAAGAACAACATAGTGGCAGTCCTTTTCCAAGACGGAGATTTAATTTATGTACCGTGCAGTTATGTCGAACCAAATCAATTCGCAGACTTAAGGCTTTTCAGATAAAGTACAATTAACTGATTCGACTCAAGTAATGACGTCCAAACTAGTCCTGAGAGTCCCTCACTGCCAACAACAAAATGCAAACAGGGTCCTACAGATGCAAGCAGCTATCAAGTCATTCTGCCTAAACGCAGACACAATAGCTCTAACCAGAAGCCCCACGTATCAAAATTAACAGTTTAACAAAGTGCAATATTTATATATGTATTCCACCTCATACATTCGTTTAAAGCTGGGTACGGCGCTACAAATGGCTCACTACTGTTGTAGTCTGAGCACGTAATTCCTGTTACCTATATTCGCTTACCTTTTAAGCTTTCTTCACCAATAATGCGTTCGGCTGCCTTCACATATTACTCCAAAAGTATCTAACGATCATTTCGAAATAGGAACATGGCACTGATTTCAGTAAACAACACGTATCTGATGAACTCGCATGAAATCTCCTGTATATGGTTCTGGTTCTAGATGCCTGTTAGCACTTTTCTATCATCGAGTGTATTTTGCTGGCCGGAATGCACCCAAAGACGCATCAGATATCCATTAAAACCAAGATTTAAAGACAAAAGATATTCCGAGCCCCCTTGGTCTATAGAATACTCAATTTGAATGGGGCTCAAAGCGTCCATGAGGAATTTACTGGCAGCACGTGAGTACAGAAATCACTTAGTATCCAATCGTCTGTTAGTATCTTGATCACAAAACAATCAATAGTCCGAGCCCCCCTCGCCCGTAGAATACACTGTTAAAACACATTGCATTTTACCGACCAGGGGGGCTCGGAATATTCTTTGTCTTGTGATCAAGATACTTGCAAACGATTGGACACTGGATGGCTTGCTGCGTCACGTGCAGTTAGTAAATTTTTCGACGACGCTTTGAGCCCCCGTGAAATCGAGTATTCCATAGACCAAGGGGGCTCGGAATATCCATTGTCTCTTGATGGAGATCCTGACAAAGGATTGGACACCTAATACATATTTCGGTCAATGGTAGTCAGTAAAATACATGTAGACGCTCTGTTGACATTTGTTTTTCTACATGTTGCCACTTTTGCCGACCTGAAAGAGCTGCAATACTTGCAAAGTGTCCTCTATATATAGGAAGATTTGTTAAAGTGAAAGAATATTATATTCTTAAACCTAGAAATCTGACTGGGGCTCAAGCCCCCCTAGCCCCCCTCTGGATCCGCCACTGCACATCTATTATCAAATCTTGTTTTATTGTTTGCATCCTGCAAGTAGGAGTATTACATGGTGTCAGAAGTGAGCCTCCCGCAACTCTCAGATATGTATAGCTTATCATTTACATACAGACATACATACATACATTTTTTATTTCTCAAAGCAGGTTAAAAGTCTGGCAACTAAAAAGAGCTGATGTGGACCTGCTATAAATTAAAGGCTAAAGGAAATAATTAATACATCATGTAAAGGATAAAAAAAAAATTAAATGTTTTTAATAGTAGTCTCGTAAAATTTAACATCATTATCTTTGTTTAAAAATCCAGTTAATCCTTTTTGAAAAGTGAAGTCATTTATTGTCTGACGCACATGTTTTAATCTTGTTCTGAAAGTTTGTACATTTTCTACATCCTTAATTTGGTCTGGGATAGAATTCCAAATCATTGCTGCCTTGTATGTGAAACTATTTCTCCCATTCTCTGTATTATATCTTTTCACTTCAAACTGCAGTTTATTTCTGCTACATGGATTGTTTAACGCCTCCAAAAGCCTTGAATCTCGACAGTGCCTCAAACCTCGCCAAAGTATGGAAGGACAACTTTAATATTTTTCTCCAGGCCACTGACTCCTCTGCAAAAAGTGACCTAATTAAATATTCAATACTTTGCACTGCATTGGCCAACCAGCCAAAGATGTCTATAAAATGTTCACTTTTGCCAAGGGGGATGAGATGAAATACAATGAAATTATTAGCGAGTTTGATGCATATTTTCGACCAAGAAAAAATCTGACATTTCTCTGGCTTACCTTCCTCACCACACGGTAAAATGGAGGGGAACAATTTGACGAGTTTTACACTAAACTCCATAAACTAAGGGACTGTTCATTATTTATGCCGCGGGTTGGCACCGAAGAAAAATTGGTTGGGTAATCCATTTTCTGGCTTCTTAAAAGGTTGGGTAAAAATAAGTTTGTTCCTGTGAAAGGTTGGGTAGCAAAACAATTATCATAAAATACTTAAAATAAATTTTTTATCAGTAAGTGTCTGAAAAATGTCAGTCATCAAAAATCATGTCAGAGTCACTGTCCATATCATCACTTTCTTCATCACTTGATGTCACCTCAACCAGGCTATCAAATGCACCAATGGACTGCAGGTACATAATACTTTGTTTCTTCCCTGGAAAATTTTCTTTTATCAAATCACTCATATTGATTGTCTTTGATGCCCTTTTGAGATATGAGTCAGGACATATTTCATTTATATCATCTTCAGCAAAGTCACTTCTTTTCAATAATGATCTTGCTTGGCGAACCTTAACCATCTTTTTCTTTCTTTGGTTTGTGCTTTTCTGCTCCTTCTGTCTTTGGTTCTGCCTCTTTCTTTCAAAGTCATCCAAAGATTTGCTTCCAACTCTCTTTGTGAGGCCTTTCACTGTGTGGCTGACATCATTCTCCTGTGCTGTTACCTTTACACACAGCTCATTCATTGTTAAAATGAACCTTGCAATTACTGCATGCTCATTTGCAGCCCATTTCTTTAACTCCATTTGGCTGTTAAAAAGCTCAGTATTCCGCTTCTATAATTGTGCTAGAAGCTGGTTAATTTTTGTGCTTTGTTGCAGTTGTGTGATTTAAGGCTCTACTTGCAAGACTCAAATCTTTTACATTAGGATCTACTGGTAATAGAAGATACCTATGAAATGAAATATTCTCCTTTGGGATGATTCCTTTCTCATATGAGCAAACAACTGTTTTGATATTTTCAATTTTTTTTGTTACATCCCATCGGAAGAGTCTCTGGCCATTCAAATAACTGTTAAATTGGCTCTGCTTGTAACGATAAGCAGACTTATAAATTTCCCTTGTAACATCATTGAAAAATGTCATTTTCTTTGTCTTGGGATTCTGCTTTAAGAACCTGGCCCATGCCTTTTTTTCATTGGCATTACATGCAGCTACGCCAAGCTTTCCTCCACTGACTATTAACTCTAGAAAATAAAAGAAAAATAATAAGATAATGCTGGAAACTGTGTCAGCAAATAGGCATAATGTCAAATACTTATTTAATCCCAAAAATATAATTTTGAAAAGTTGTACAGCAGAAACAGGGAGCATTGAGCAACAATTACATGAAAGGCACATTGAAAAGCCATGAGATCTGATTCCTTTGAACTTGTGCAAAATATACCAAAATTTACAATGTGATTCCTCATATTTATTCAATGTTCTTAATCTCATCTTTTTATTACCACTCATAAAAATTTTAGAATACCACCCTCTATCCCCCCCCCGAAGAATAAAACAATGAGATCTAAAGAATGAAACAATAAGATCTAAGAACTAAGCAATCACTGAGACCTTGCAACGAAACATGAGAAGGGAGGGTATCCTAAATCTAGCAAAGCGAATTATACTTACTGCTTTGCCTTTTCAAAGGAGTGGCTGCTCCTGTTTCCAAACTTTTTGTTGAAGACATTGCTTTTGCTTGCTTCTGTAATGCCAGTTGGCCTATGCACTTCTTAAGCTTCAGGACATGCCCTTGCTTTGTGATTCCTAAAACTTCAATCATATCTTTCATTTTGATTTCTTCCATCCCTTCGAGTAATTGCAAATCATCGTATCCATTCTCTGCAAACATATCCGCATATTCCAATAAACCAGTAGTCTCCAACCAGGTGGTAAATTTGTTGTCAGAAGCACTTCTACACTGATCGTGTGACGCCATGTTTGAAGAATATATTCAGTTTCACTTTACAGTTGTTGTTGTATTGACACGATAATACAATCCCATAGTGCAAAATGCTAATAAAGAGAACAATGGAACATTCAGTAACGCAGGAAATTGATCAAAGTAGATCAACGTGGCGATTAATTGATCAAAATATCAACGCGGATCAAAATGGCAACTGTTGGTGGTCCTGGTCCTGGCCCTGGCCAAGGCCCTGGTAGAAAAAGGAAAGATTTCACTACGTACTGAGGGAAAAATGACTCTCAAAAGGAATTGATTTCGAATTCAAGGTAGTCACTAAGGGTTTTGAAGTCGCAGCAAACTTGCAGTATCAGTGAAAACAGACACAAACTTGAAAAATGTCTTTCTGATGAAACTTCTCCGCTTCATGATTGTGGTGGAAAACAGCGCGAAAGCATGAAAAATCGCATAGAAGGGCTCTTGACAGTGTGGGACTTGTTGACTGCAGATGCAATTGGAACAGACGGGAAAGAGCATACCAGCTGCTTTTTTATGATTTGATGATGCCCTCGAAGCTTTCTTTGATAGATTTAAAAATATGGAACCACCATATCTAAATACTGACAAGGATAAATTCCAATATGCCCTGTTAAATGAGCAATGGGGACTCTGCGTCTACATAATCACGCATGAAGAATCAAAGACACGGTTTGTTGTACTGAGACCTGACGAAATCGACTTGGAGTTGTTTCTTGATATGATATGTTCAAAGAGTGACCTCCCCCAATGTACCCCAAGAATAACCCTTGACAATTACCTAATTGAAAGGCTTCTGGAAACCTTAGATGCAGAGTGGGACAGAATTGTGTCCAGAGTTTTATTGGGAGTGGATAGGTCCAGGAGAGAGTTGGAACGTTTTGGTCTGGATAGCAGGGAAATCACACAAAATGTTCAAAAGGTTTGTCTACTATTGTCAACCCTTTCTTTCTTCAGGCCTAGGGGGGCTAGCACATGCATAACGTACTTATTCGATTAACCGAGCCCCCTTGGAATAAGCGCATCCGGAAATAAACGCACCCCTTCAGAGCCAAAATTTAGGATAAGTGCACTCTTTCGATCAAGTGCACCCCAAGGTAATGGTTGGCAACAAAGACATTGATATACTAGAATATGTACTTATGAAGCAGTGGCGTAGCGTGAATCTGTAAACAGGGTATTCTCTATCGGAAAAGGGGCGTGGTCGGGCGTGGCTTGGAAGAGATGATGTGTAGCTAGGTGGGGTGGAAACATTCAAAAGAATAGATGGTGCACCCGTGTTAAGTGAATATATCAATTGCAAGTTGTCGCAACAACCAAGCGAGCTATTCTTTTTCAACAGAAGCAATCTTGTTGAATATCAAGCTGCAACAACAGAAGAAAAGAAGAGGACAGTGCCTGGCTCAGGATATATATATATAAGATCGTTAAGTTTTTTGAGAACCATTACAGAGTTGGTGACTTATTTATGGAACATGTAAAGTTTGCTTGCATCAGCGAACATGGCACAGTGTGTGAGTTTTGTGAAAGACATACCTGGGTAGGTCCTCCAGCAAGCAGAATACCACAACCCATGCCAGATTTGAACAACCCAGGGCACTATTTGCCAGCCTCCAGCACGCCATTGCAAGACGATCAAGGCAATCTACGAGAAATTGATGACTGGCAACATCGTGCTTACATTACCAGGCTGTTCAAGAATGGAATGATGTCGTTAAATGACAATGACATGATTGAAGATACTGCAAGGAAGCTGGGCATAGAGGATTCATTGGTTGTCTCATGTGTTAATCATCCCCGGGATTTGTCAGCTAGCAAAGAGCGTAGAGCTGTCCATAGATCAGAACAAAAGGATCAAAAAACAAATTCTACCTATGATGACTATGATTGGCTCCAACTAGTGGTAACTGGGAAACTATCTAAGTTGTTGGTTATTGAATTGGACAAATACTTACTACAGCATCACATGAACATTAATTGCAGCACGAAAGACAAAGTGAGAGGTATAACTGCTGATGTCCTAAGAAAGGAGACTATTGAAAATCAACAAACAGTCTTAAAAAATGTTCAAGAGAGCCAAGCAATGACAAAAAGTGATGGCAGTTACACAGATATGAATGCAGACTCCGAAGACGAGTGACGTAGAACAAAGTGATCCAGAAGTAAGTGACAATAAGAATGGTGAAGATGACAAAATTTTTGCTGATTTTGACATTGAAGAGCAAGGGGCACAAGAAAATTTAATTGTAACAACCAGGTATGGGCGAACTGCGGGTGGGTGGAAACTAGTGTTTACTTAAAGGTAATGGTGAAATATATTATGTCAATTCCATGTTGAAAGATTATTATTGATGACCAATGCATAAAAAGGTTGATTTTAAAGAGGAAAAGTCCAAATTGCTAAAATTTCAACACATGCACATCATGGTTGGGTAAGGATTTTTTTGTCTTTGATTTTGGTTGGGTAAATATTTTTTTGATTTGTTCAAAGGTTGGGTAAACGGAAAAAGGTTTCCATGTTTTATTTCTCTTCGGTGCCAACCTGCGGCATAAATAATGAACGGTCCCTAAGTGAAGACTGTGAGTTTGGTACCTTGTGCAACTCATTAATCAAGTATCTTATCATCATCGGCCTATATGACAAAAAACTTCAGGAGCTCTTATTGAGGGATAGTGAAATTACACTGGATAAAGTTCTAGTAGAAGGGCAAATAATGTATGCAGACAGAATTGACCTTCCTTGCACATACTATCTCAGCACACAGCATTGAACCAGATTTCAACAAAATTGCAGACATTCTTGAAATGCCAAATCCTACAAATGTAAAAGAGGTTCAGTGATTCCTTGGCATAACCACATACCTTGGAAAATTCATCCCAAACGTATCAGATGAAACCACTCCCCTGAGTGCCCTCCTTGAAAAGGACGTCATCTGGCATTTTGGTACCTCACAGACTCAAGCTGTAGCACGCCTGAAGTCACTAATTACTACTAGTCCAGTCTTAAAATACTTTGACTCATGCTGCAATACACAAATCTCTTCAGATGCATCAACAAAGGGTCTGGGTGCAGTTCTCAAACAACAACATGACAGCATTTGGCACCCAAATGCCTTTGCATCATGGTCATTAAGCCCTGTTGAACAGAACTATTGCCCTCTAGAACAAGGAACACTTTCAACTATCTTTGCGTGTGAAAAAGTCCATGAATATGTGTATGGACAACACTGTGATATCTTTAATGACCACCAACCACTCCAATCACTTTTTACGAAACCACTAGGGAATGCACATGCCCTCCTACAGAGACTCCTCCTGGAAAAGATGCCTACATTACTGATGCTCTCAGTTGCTCTGCCCTACCAGATAATACACCAGAAATCCCAGACAAGGAACTCTCAGCCATTGTGTGAAGTCCAAAGAGAAGATGCATTGATAAATATATACAAAACTTGATATTATATATAACTATGTACAAAAGAGAAGACTACGAGCATTTTAAGCATATATCATAAGCGTAGAGCTAGAAAGTATCTTGTAAGGGTAGAACGTGAACTGAACAGGAAACTACGATCATACTATAATATAGAATAGTTAATGTTCTGAGCAATGGACTAGTGTCCAGGCTACTAAGAGTCATTAGGTCCCACACGTTGTCCATTCTGTCATTAGTAATATACCCATGAGTGATTCTAGACCAAAACAATTCCAGATAGAGACCACAAAGTACAAAGTACTCACTGCCCTGACAGACTGCATTCATTTGGGATGGCCCTGCAACCACTCTGATGTTGACCCAACTGTCCACCCATTCTACAACTGTAGAGAAAAGCTCTCACTTAACAACAAGCTTGTCCTAAAAGGCAGCCGTATTGTTATAGTATTAGTTTTATTTTTATCTTTGATTTCGTCATATTGAGTAACGTTGGTTCTCTGTTCCCATTTGTTACGGTTTTGTTGTCTCACCATCAGCATTTTAGGTCATTACATCATCCACCCCCCACAGTTACCATAATCATATTGCTTGTCTGTGACATGTTGTCTAATCTTAGTACATTGTTGTTTGTTATGTACGTGTTACCATGCCATTGCCCCTTAGCTCCATTGTATGTTATAATTACCCTGTTGCGTCATGTGTTTGTTATAAATAAAGCGTCTAATGTTCTGTGAAGTCAGTCATTATGTGAAGTCGTCGTTAGCAGTTGTTATCGTGGAGTTAAAGTCAAAGTTGTTGTCGTGTTGCTGGTCTAAGAATTTGTCGTTTAATAGTGTATCAAGTTTATTGAAGAATCGCCACCAGTTATTGTTTGTTTTATAGTCGTCGTCAGTGAAAGACAGTTAGTATTGAGTAGGATTCGAGACATCTTTCGTTACAAGGAACTTGTTTATTTTTGTGAATTATATCTGTACTTTTGTTACCCTGTAAAATCGTGTTATTTTACAGTATCATTGTTCCCACAGCAACAAGAAAGGAGATGTTACAAACACTTCATACTGTTCACCAAAATCAAACTAAAGGCACGTTCATCCTTATACTGGCCAGGAATTGACTCAGAATTAGAAGATACTGTTAAGTCATGCAGCCTTTGTCAGGAATATCGAAACCAGCAACAGAGTGAACCCGTACTGCGCCACAACATTCCTGCCCTACCCTGGTACAAAATTGGCACAGATGTTTTCCACCTATTCAATAGACATTATCTGCTCATCGTTGATTACACAACAGACTACTTCGACGTCAGTCAGCTACCAGACTTGGAAAGCACCACTGTGATTCAGCATACCAAAGCAATCTTTGCCAAATATGGTATATCAAACGAGATTATGTCTGAGAATGGCCCAGAATTCAACCCTACACCACGCATTCTATTGCCAACCATCACAAATACCTCTCCAGCACACCAAGTGAAAGCTACCCCATCATCACCACCGACTCCTAACCAGCAACCTTGCAACTTACCTCAACGTCAAACAGGGGTCAGTGTTCGATTGCATGATGGAAAGTGCTGGTCAACCATTGGTCACATAACTTTCAAAGTACCACAACCACATTCATATATGGTTCTCACTGAAACTGGACACACAGTGAGAAGGAACCGGACACACCCGTTGCAAACTAGAGAAGACAGTAGCCCAGCAGAATATGACTCTGACATTAGCCCTGTATCCACACCCACTGCAGTTGCACCACCTGATGACTTTCAACCACAAGATACCAATCATGATCTAGGCACTACAGAACCAACTATTGCAGAACCTATGCCAGCCAATGAAGACTTACACACAACCTGGAAAACCACCTTTGGTTGAACCATCCGAAAAGCAGCCTATTTGAATAAGTTTACAGAATAACATCCACACAAAGCACATCTTAAATGTGGGGATGTGATGTACTTGTTGTGTAATTTCACAAGAATCCTTCTTGGCACGGGGTACGCGGGTAAGCCCCACTCCAAGCTCCGAAGGTTGTTTTTCAAGTGAACCAACAATGTAGGCTCTAGGCTCCGATGCTCCAATCCAAAAACATATATACATAAAACCACAATAAACAGAAACTCTAAGATCGATAAATGTGTAGAAAATGTAAAATATACGCGTAATAAACTATAGGCTCTCAGACTCCAATCTCCTAGGCTCAATCTCCTCAACAAAACATAACATGGGTATATATTAATCGTTCATTACAAGTGTCAATCAAACTATGTACAGAGGCGGGCTATTAGTAATCGGGGTTTCACTATTCCACAAGATTCTTGACACTCCCCCCTTGATCAAGTGTCCAGTTGATCAACCGCCCTTCTTATCGCATCTGCATTCATGGCAGCTTCCCTCCTTGGTCTTCTTACTTTATCCTTCTTATCTTCCTTTTGACTTACTTCCAAAGGGAACAAAACTGTCAAGGGTCTATTCAACCTTGTCAGTTTCCCTTTCCCATTCACCACCCTGATAGTGGCCCCTCTTATTTCATCATCCTTGCTTGGAATCAGCTTCTCCACCACAGCTAACTTCCATGAGCTCCTAGGTGCATCTGTTTCCTTGACAACGACGACATCTCCTTCCTGCAGCTCAGCTCTACCCAAATTCTTGCCTTTAAGATGATGAAATTCTCTCAAATTCAACAGATATTCATTGCTCCACCTTGACCAAAAATGTCCAAGCAGCCTGCTCAAGTAACGTGCACGTTTCTTTACTTCTGTTGCGTCATAATCGTCCTCTTCCTCATCTGACCCACGGGGTGGCATGTTCAAAATGCACCTCCCTATGACCAAATGAGCTGGCGTAATTGGTTCCTCAAATTTGTCTGAACAAATGTAAGTCAATGGGCGAGAATTTATCACTCCTTCTATTTCAGTGACAACTGTTGTCAGCTCCTCACAATTGAGCCTTGCATTCCCTAGGACCTTCCTAAGTGGCTGCTTTACCGCTTGCACCATACATTCATAAAACCCCCCAAACCATGGTGCTCTTTCCAATATGAATTTCCAAACAATGTTCCTTTGAGTAATATAACCTTTAACTTCTGCATCTTTCAACATTTTCCCAATTTCCTTGTTAGCGTTTTTGAAGGTTGTAGCATTGTCAGATGTAATTCTGTTGGGTAGGCCCCGACGAGCGATAAACCTTTTGAGGCAACGAATAAAAGCAGCAGTGGATAAATTAGGCATCATGTCCAGATGAACTGCTCGACTAGCTGAACATGTAAATATGCATATATAGGCCTTTTGCAAATCGCCTTCAGATTTCACATATAAAGGGCCAGCAAAGTCTATTCCAATATCAACGAAGGCTGTAGCCCCTTGCACCCTACCTTCCGGTAGATCAGCTGGTTTAGGTATTTTATAGCCTATTCCCTTGTGCCATTTACAAATACGACAGGTATGAATCAATTTTCTTACCAAGTGTCTCCCACATGGAACCCAATAATTCTGTCGCAATTCTGCCAGAGTTTCATTTGTCCCATTATGTGACACAACGCTGTGACAATGTAAAATGATCAAATCAGTAACACGATGGTTCCTTGGTAATAAGATTGGGTACTTCAAGGTGTAAGGTAACGCAGATCGTTTGAATCTCCCTGTACACCTCAACAAGCCATTTGCTTCAAACAATCCAAGTTCTGCATTTAACTTTTCAAGGTATCCTTCATCTTTTTTCAGAGTTGCTTGCAATTCCATTACCCACAATCTTTCTGCAGCTAGAACGTCTTCCGTTGCAATAACTCTCTCAATAGCGCGGTTCCTCAGCACTGCTATGAATTTCCTCACCAAGGCTGTCACCAAGGTAATAGCTTTGTCCAATTGCTGAATCTTTTGATGTCGATGATGGCAGATAGTTGGCATCCTTCATTCCCCTTAGTAGCAAGTAATATTGTAGAGCTCTTTGCTTGCACTTTAACGTCTTTCTCACAATTTTCCAAGACCTCCCTTTCTTCTCCTGTAGTGTGGCTCTCAGGATATGTTTCAGGGGGTCCTCTAAGCCATGCTGGGCCTTTCCACCACAGCTCACTTGAAACGAGGGTAGTTGCAAAACATCCCCTTGATCCAAGATCTGCTGGGTTTTCAGTACCCGCGCAATGTCTCCAACAATCAACACCAGTAAGTTTGATTATCTCCTTTCTTCTGTTAAAGACAAATTGTTTGTAATCTTTATCTGTTTGTAGCCAGCATAATATAACTTTGCTATCAGACCAGCAAAAAGTTCCATCAATCGCTAGGACTGGAGACAGTGCCTCTTTCACTGATGTAACTAATCGAGCAGCTATCAAAGCAGCTAGTAAGTCCAAGCGTGGAATTGATGTTTTGTTTTCTGATAAAGGTGCAAGATGAGCTTTGGAAAAAAGAAGTACAGACTTCCATCCTAAGGTTGTTTTAAAAGACAAATATACCACTGCGCAGTAAGCCATCTCTGAAGCGTCACCAAAAACATGCAGATAGCAACACTCTATTTTCATGTCCGACTGCATATAACACCTATCAAGTTCAATATTGATCCCTTCTAAGCATTTTACCCATCTTTCGAAAGTACTTTGCTCGTCCTTTTGTAGAGGACCATCCCAATCTCTCTTTGTTCTATATAAATTTTGAAATAGCAACCGTACCGGAATGAATATAGGTATGGCAAGTCCGAGTGGATCGAATAATTTGGCGGGAATTCTCAAAATGTTCCTTTTTGTCAGCACTAATCCCTTGACAAAATCTGCAAGATTCGACAATTTCAGAACAATTTTGTCCTCTTGTAAATCCCAGTTCAATCCAAGGATTTTGTGTTCTTTCCCTGGTTCAATTTCACTCAAACCCCCCAGGGATATCTTTGCATATGACTTCTCTTCATCATTTGATAATGCTTTATTGCAGGGTATTTCTTTGTTGTACGCAGCAATATGATTTGAAACTTCCACCGAATTTGATGCCCACTTTCTCAAATTAAAGCCACCAGCAGCAAGACAGGTTTTCACTTCTTGAAACAATTTGAAGGCCTCGTCCTTGTTCGCTCCTCCGCAGGTCCAGTCATCAATATAGAAATCTTGCAAGACCTTTTCTGCCATTTCAGTATTTTCCTTATAGTACTTTCTAATGTGGTAGTCCAGGGTGGCATTCAGACAAAATGGAGAGCAAGACATCCCGAATAGTACAGTTTTAAATCGAAAAACGACTATTTCTGGCTCTTCACCCTTCAAATCCTTCACCCATAAGAAACGCATTAGGTCCCTTTGTTCTTTTTTCACTCCGATATTTAAAAAGGCCTTTTCAATATCTGCTGCTAAGCCCACTTTAAATGATCTAAACCTGAGAAGTATGTCCACAATAGCAGGGACCATTGATGGGCCAACATAAACATTCATTTAGCGATGGTACCGATGGTAATGAAAGGTTTCCTTTTGAACTTGCATAAAAAACCACGCGTAATTTCGTTGTTAAGGCATCTTGATGTTTCACTGGCTGATGGGGCAAATAATGGATTTTCCCTACCTTTCCCGTTTCAGATAGGGATTCAACCCTTTGATGATTCCCTTTTTCTCTTGGTCACGAATAATTTCATCGTATTCTTTGTACATTTCTGGGTCACTGCGAAGGCGCTTTAGTAAAGACTGCAATCTGGATAGACTCAGTTCATAAGTGTCTGGTAGAAGCTCATGATTGTCCTTACAGGGTAAAGTCACACAGTATCTATTGTCCTCCACTTCAATGTTCTGGATAAAGGACTCGTGAACAGTGTTTAATTTTCTAATTCCAATAGACTCATAATCCCAAAGGCTTTGTACAATATCATCTGTATGTTGATTCTCGCTTCCGATTTGTACTTGCAACACGTGTGATGAAACATAATTAACATTCTGTGAAGTTTCCTTGGCAACTGCAGAAGTTACACATCCAGACAGTACCCAGCCAAGTTTTGTACTATGGGTGGTAGGGCCATCTCCTTTCTCCCCCTGTATTGCGAGGCCATCAAAGAATTTTGCCATATCCTTAGCTCCAAGTAAGAGATTAATTTCCAGATTGTCTTCGCCGCTGCTACAATCTGCTAATGGAATCCCCTGAAGATAATCAAACTGTTCTATGGCGCCATTGATATTCTGCTGACAGATTGGGGTGCAAATATTTGGCGTAGAATGTGCTTCCATAGTAATGGCAAAATCCTCTCTAATGCTTTCAACAGTGAACTGCACAATATCATAGTCATGAACTTGGCTATAATTTCTACCAAAAACCTTGACGTCCAAAATCTCTTTTCCGACAATGGGCAATTTTAAATGACTAGCAATGTCTTGACAGATAAACGAAAGTTGACTACCAGAATCAAAGAGTAGGCGGGCGCGTATTTTCTCCTTCGCGTCAACTCCATGAATGTATATTTGGGCCGTTTGTAATAGTATACTGTCCTTCCCGCTTATGTATAATGCATTAGTCTTCGGGCTCTGATTAATGACCTTTGGCATTTCATCCAGTTTTGAAGGTAAACTACGACCGTCACAAATACTCACATGATGTTTTCCCGCACATGAAGAACATTTCCCTTTCGATTCACAATTTCGAGCGACATGGTTTTTTCGTAAACAAATAAAGCAATGTCCCTGTTGACGTAAAATATCCTTGCGTGCAGCTTTATCCGTGACGATTTTGCAGAGGTGGGACGCATGAATCTGACTACAATAAGTGCAATTGGGTTTTCTGCCATCCGTCAGAAGGGCATAGGCTGTAGAAGGCATTTGCTTTGTTACGGGTGTGTTAGAAGTATTCGTTGGAAAGGATGCTTAAATACCTGAGCATCTCTCCCTGTTTTCAATTTCGTCTCGCAATAGATCAAGTAACCGATTTAGTTCCCAATGTCCATCTTTCATTTGACGACCGATAAGAAGCCTGACATCTTCGGGGATTTTCCCCAGCAGAACTGGTAGTAAGAGACTCCCATAGGCAGAAGTAGGTACATTAAGTGATTGTAAGCCTCTAACATGCACTTCCACTTTATCATGCAAAGTCCTTAGCTCTTTTATATCTTTAGACGAGTGCAAGGGCGCTATCTTCAACAATGCATCGTGATGACCACTTATTATGACCTGACTATCGCCAAACCGTTTTTGTAACAAATCTATTGCTGACTCATAGTTTGCTTCTGTTGTTGTCAAACCAGCAATTGCAGCCGCGGCACTCCCTTCCAATGAATCTCGCAAGTAACTGAACTTTGTAATGATATTCATACTCGTGTCACTGTGTATAGCACTTTTGTACGTATCCCAAAAAGTTTGCCATTGAGTAACTTCTCCATTAAACCGCTTCAATTTCAGTTTAGGCAACTTTGATGCAGCTGCAGTCTCTCATGGTGTAATCTTTTGTAAATCTACGGGTTTAGATAAGTATTCTTCAATTTGCAACAGCATTTCCGTAACCTTGTCGCGAAATTTGCCCGCATGCTTGAGGTCTGTAAGTATCTCAAGATCATCCTCCAACAAATTAATTATTTCCTCATCCAAACGTCTAATAGATTCCAGTTCCTCTTTGATTCTTAATCTGAACTGCTTAAACTTCTGTTCAGAGTGTACAGATGTATCTGAAAGTACTGCCCTTGCATTATCCACGATTTCATCTAAGTATCTCCGACGGCCTAGTCTGATACTAGAAAGTTGTTCACAACTTTGCTTCGATTTCTTGGTTTGCTTCGACATAGTGTAGCATCTATTATCCGGCTCGGTGGACCATGTTGTATACTTTCACAAGAATCCTTCTTGGCACGGAGTAAGCCCCACTCCAAGTTCCGAAGGTTGTTTGTCAAGTAAACCAACAATGTAGGCTCTAGGCTCCGATGCTCCAATCCAAAAACATATATACATAAAACCACAATAAACAGAAACTCTAAGATCGATAAATGTGTAGAAAATGTAAAATATACGCGTAATAAACTATAGGCTCTCAGACTCCAATCTCCTAGGCTCAATCTCCTCAACAAAACATAACATGGGTATACATTAATCGTTCATTACAAGTGTCAATCAAACTATGTACAGAGGCGGGCTATTAGTAATCGGGGGGTTCACTATTCCACAAGATTCTTGACAGTACTTATAGACATTGACATTAGGAGCCTATGCGCAGGAGTTCATAGGAACGATAGGGGCTCTAGTGTTATGGCCTAAATGGAATGAACACATGTTTTGATTTTCTTGCTTTTATCTATTATCAAATCTTGTTTTATTATGTGCATATTTTAATATAGATGTTTCCTGAGCTTAAGCCCTGTGCACACTTGAGCTATCAGCTCAGCCAAGTGGCATTTGTGACTGGTTGCGTAAGCTGTTTCCTCAAGTCTGCGGTGACCGATTGTGTGATTTTCTTCACTCGAGCCATTAACGCAGGATATTCAACATGTTGGATAATTTCCTCCACGGGTAAACATTTCCTCACAGTGTGCGTGCGCCCTGAGCTATTACCTCAGTCAACTAGGCAAATTCTTCCACTCGAGATGGTAAATAATAGCTTGATCGTTACTGAGGCGCTGCTAGAAGACAAATTAGCAGATTTTTGGCCAGATGTTCCCTGTCTCTATGACGTCAGATGTTCCAATGTCAAGAACCGAGAGTTGCAGGATAAAGCCCTACAAGAGCTGGCCGAAAAACTTGGAACATCTTGTAAGTTAATTTTTGACCTTATGGCTGGTAGGCCTAAAACTTTTTGTTACAACTGCCATATTCTCAATATCCCAAACATATCTTAGACCCATGTCTTAAGCTTCTCCTTATGTTTCTTGGAGTCAAATGCTACTCCTCCTCATTTTGCTGAAAACCTGGAATAAACCAGTCTTTTTTGAAGAATTAAATACTTGTACTTGACATGCAGATGAAATTTATTATAGATGAGTGGGTCAAAGCAAAAATCAGGGCTCTAAGAAACAGCTTTTGTAAAGCAATGAAGCCCCCTCCCAGTGGAAGTGCAAGACAAAACCCCACAAAACGCATTGAGTGGCTGCTGGAAAAATTACAGTTTTTATCCCATCACATGGCAATTCGAAAATCAATTTCAAATATTGATTTGGTAAGTATGTGTTCAAGTAAAGCATGGCGTTAATTGATGACCATATTAATGAAAATTTTATTGAACTAATGGCAATATGTATCCCCATATAGAAATTATGACTAATTAACCATATCATGTTGCCATGGTAGACATCCATCAGTATTAAAATAAGTTGTCAAAAGTTCTCTTTCGAGTTTTGCATTTCTTGGTGCATTTGCAGATGATAGTTGGTTGCATGCTGTTCAAAACTTGCTTGTTTCTCCAGTCTCCTCTCACTATCGTATGATCAGCATTCTCCTGGTCCACAGGTGATAGGTAACTTACTCTGTTCTTCTTTATCATTAAATTGTGTAAACAACAAGCTGCAAATATTATGTCTGTGACTCTCTCAGGTGAAAGCTTAATTGTTGTCAGAAATACCCACCACCTATGTGCTAAAATCCCAAAGGGAATCTGTAATTGAATATGCGCTTCATAAATTGGGCATTCAAAGGAAATGCATCATCCCCAACAACATGGTGTGATATCTTGGTGGACACCCCTTGAAATGCAATTGCATCAGGAAGATCTACTTACTTTTCCTAGTGCTTTTTTTAGCAGTGAATCAGCAAATACACTAGCATCTCCTGCTCTGCAAGCTGCCCCTACATCAACATGAGTGAATCTGTGGTTTGCATCAACCATTGCCAACAAGATTACACTGAAGAAGTGCTTATAGTTAAAGAACTCAGAGCCTGTATCTGATGGTTGTTGAATAGCTACGTGTTTGCCATCTATAGTCCCTAATCAGCATGGATAATTCTACTTGCTATTAAATTCTGCTGCGATTTGTTGCCAGTCTTCTTTATTACTTGGGGTCTGAAAATGAAACATTTGTGTGAGTTTTTAGCAACCCTGTGCTGATGGTAGTACCCCATCAACTGAGATGAGCATTGAAAATGACGTTGACGGCGATGATGATGATGATGATGCTAACTATTCTGAAAGTGATAATGATGCCCCTTTACCACCATCCCAAAGAAGCCTAGTCAATGAAGCAAGGCAAAGCTGTGATAAAGGGCCTGGAGTACATAGACAGGAGCCGATAAGAAGAGCAAAAGCATCCCGAAGGAGACAGGTAGAAGAAGAGTACATACTTATACAGTCAATAACACAGTCTATGGAAAATAGACACAAAAGAAAGAAGACAGAAAAGAAAACTGAGACTATTTTTGAAGCCTTTGGAAACTATGTAGCAAAGGCACTATCTGAGTTAGACAGCCAAACAAGTCATCTAGCTCAGAATAAAATCAGCAACATTATTTTTCAGGCTCAAGCTGGGCTACTAAGCCAGGACATTCCAACTCAAAGAGTCCAATCCCAGCCCCAGAGACACTACTTCCAATCGATCATGCAACTTTTTGCTTTTTTACAGAGCTATAGCCAAGTTAAATATGTACTGTTACATATTTATCTTTCATAACGTCATACCGAGCTTGGCATGTTTCTTCAACAATTCCAGATATTGTTCACTCCCCTATTCAGTATTGGAAAGAAAGGCTCCGAAATGTCTCTCCTAAAAAGTAATGACACTGTATTTAAGTCGTAATCATTAACAAAGGCTTCTTCATTAGCGCTCTGATAGGTGTACGTATTTTTGTAATAGATGGAAGATGATCAAAACAGGTATCCAAAATGTTCATCCTCTACTGCCAAATGTGACAGATGTCGATGCAGAATGGTTATCATAGCCTGCTTTGATGTGTGATAAGTCAGGGTAGATGATACAGCCTGTTTCTTCTCTTACAGAGATTCCTAACAGCTTCACACTTTGCAGTAGTTGATTTATTTCCATCTATTTTATTTCATCTAGTTGAGGAAAAGGCTTTAAGTGAAGCTTACTATTAGCGTTGAATTCAAATCTTATATGGGATAGAAATTGGTAAAACACAAACTCGATTCCAAAAAGCGTAACGTCACAGATAGTCAGTCTGTAGGCTTCATGGAGGAACGAAGTAGTGTGTCCTTAAATGGGCAAAGCATCACTAAAATCTCTTCAAATGAGTTTCTATCCAGGCAATGAAATTGCCAAAACGTTTCTTTATCTTCAGAATTTAATTCATGAACGATATTTGCGAATGCCCCGTGTGTTTGGTGACGAGAAAATCCACTATCTAACCCATTTGTTTCTATTGACTGCCCTCAATCACCTTTGTCGTCATCTCAGCAAAAGAATTGATAGTAAAATCTCCTCATCTTCTGAAGAGCTTGAATATTGATCTTCAAGATTATTCGCCATCTTGATTAAAACGCATGTACATTTGCTTAGATTACAAAGCTGATAGCTCAGGGTGTGCGCACACTGTGAGGAAATGTTCAATCATGGAGGAGATCTGTTGAATATCCTGCACTAACGGCTCGAGTGAAGGTAAACTTGAGGAAACAGCTTACGCAAACAGTCACGAATGCTGCTCAGCTGAGCTGATAGCTCAAGTATGCGCCGGGCATTAGATTTAGGTGTTTCTTTTAACCTCTATATATACATATACACACACACACACACACACACACACACACATATATATGTGTGAGCTCCTATCATCTTGCCGGCACAGGCATAAGGCCTTACCATGTCATAACCAGCATCTGCATATCCAGACGCCGAACAATCGATAGTTCAAAAGATTCATTTTTGACTTTAGTAACAGTTATATGTGTTAGCGGAATATTGCTCGTTTTATTCTCCTGATGAGTGAACAATACTGTTCATGAAACAGGCTTGTCGAGAGCACATAGTAGTTTTCAAATGAGAAGTAATGAGTCCTTCCAATAAAGTGCTCCATACCGTAAAGTAGAGCAGAATATATATAAATTAAAACTACTATGTGCTGTCGACAAGCCTGTTTCGTGAACAGTATTGAGCGGTACTGTTTCTCCTGATGAGTGAACAATACCGTTCACGAAACAGGCTTGTCGAGAGCACATAGTAGTTTTAATTTGTATAAATATATATATATATATATATATATATATATATATATATATATATATATATATATATATATATATATATATATATATATATATATATATATATATATATATATATATATATATATATATATATATATATATATATATATATATATATATATATATACTATACTATTAGTTCGGCTAAGGCTGACATAGGTAAATACTAAGTCATGAGTGGGCTACCACAATTGGAAAATTTATTTTGGCCCCAGTGCAGATTCATGGGAACTCACGATGTTTAGATCAGAAGACTCCTGTGCTAATCAATTGTGCCATCCAGGCACAAAAGAATAGCGGTGGAGTCCTTCCAATAAAGTGCTCCATACCGTAAAGTAGAGCAGAATATCTCTATATACTAAGATCCCTATATGCTAATTTATGCCAGACCAATAACAGGGCTCGATTTGTACCACGTGATTCTCGAAGATCAAAGGGGCCTGCAGGTAGCGCGTGAAATTATCTATTCCTGCTGGGTGCGGGGGCTAGAGCTGAGATTTGTTTCGAGGGTCGATGCAGGTGTTCTACTTTGTACATATGGTGAGATCCTAATTTTATCTGTTTTTTTCGCCAAGATATTCGACTGTCTGTGAGACCTTATGCGAGCCTTTGTTTGCCTCTATTGTTCTCCATTGTCTTCGTCCGCAAAGTTGACCAGCTCCCAGTACCACGCCTGCTCTCACAAACTGATGTCGATCCTCGCGGTATTGGAGAGGTGATTACTTTTCCCTCAGGTGAGTAGCTGTTTCGTGCCAAAAGGGTTGATTCATAGTTTGCAGTGATTCCTTCCACAGATGTATGCGTTGTCTATGGGTTTCAGCAACCTGTGGCGTTGATTTCAGCCAGATTGCACTGTTCTCCCTCCCGCGACTATCGGCATGACAGTTGAGTATTTGCCTCGAGGAGACTTTCTGATTTTGCTGAAGGTGAGTTGTCGTTTTTGTTATACCTTCTAATTTGATGTATGTTCTAATGTGTTTTCTTCCTCGGATCTACGCATTTTTTAATTTCATCCGGTCTTTATTTCCAAATTGTCACCCGGTTAGCAATACCTTCCCTCGGGGGTATTTCGCCATGACAGTTTGCCACTTTAGGCAGTGTTTGCGAGGTGGAGATTTATGTAGTGAATTCGAGGAGAAATTTGTCGTCATTCGGCTAGATAAGTCTTTGGTGTATGTGTGAGGGTATCGGTTTATATTTGCCCCTTTATGTCCTTTCTTGATTGTATGCCTTTGCGAAGTTTGTCTGAGATGTACCTATTTTGAGCAAATTCGCACGAGATTGCATGCATGGTATGTTGGTGGTGCCAGATTCGTTCAGGCCCTGTTGATTTTCATCGCTAAATAGCCGTTGTTTTTCTATCAAGGTCTGGTGCAATAGTTTTCCCATGTGTGCCGTCATGAGCGAGGGGTTTTCTCAGTGATTTTGATGTCGTTTTACTTTGAGGGGTTTTCCGAGATCAGTTTCATTTCAGACATAGCTATCACGGTGGGGTAGTAGATTCTGAAATTGTACATGCTATAAATCGCTGTGGAATCTACTACAATGTCCGTGAATTTTTAATAGTTGTAACCCAGTTCCGTGTTGCTTCTAGAATGAATACATTTGCGGGGTTTGCTAAGTGCCGTTTCTATCACTGGGGTACTGGATTGTTGCGAGCATTTGTGTTACTTGTGCTCAAATATATACTCTGAAGTGTTTATATCGTACTTGCTAAGGATGTTTGGTATAATCCCTCTACCTTTTAAGTGTAAGTGAGTTTCGATTTTATTGTAGATGGTCGCGTGAAATATGATATGTTCCTGACGTTATCTTACGATAGCAGTTCTTTTGTTTCCGAACAATACACATGACCGCATGTTCGTGGTTGAGGAGTTTCCACAGATGGGATTGTGCTGTTGGCATTGCAACTGAACTTCAATGCGTTTTTCTACATGGTAAGTCGCCTGTTGTCTTTCAAAAGCTTCGAGTTGGTTTTACCAGTGCTTTTATCCTTAAAAGTTTGTGTTTGATAGGTCTAAATATGGTGTAGCGGACTCTTTTCATGGAGATTCTCTCGGTTTGCCTCAACGCTGTGTTACACATGCTATGTTCCAGTTCCATTGACTTTTCCTTCACAAAGTCACTGTGATATTGCTCTTATAGTTTGATGCAACTATTCACGAGTTATTAACAGTAATATTCCTTGCTAGACTGAGATGTAGTATTGTTATTGGTGCTTAATTTAATGGCAGAAAATGAAGTATCATCACAGTCATCCTTAGGCATTAGCAAAAGTGTTGATTTTATTTCTCATTCGCCCATTTAACCGTGCAAGCATTTATATTGGAGAATGGTTACTGGTTTGCCGCTAAGACGGTATTTATTAATGATGATTTGTGAGAGATTTACTAATTGTGTTTCTGGGGCGTTATCGGCAAGCCATTTCTCTTCAGATTCGCTTGATTTTCGCTACTAAATTGCCGCTGTGCCACTGCTAACGTTTACTTCTGCCTACTTCTGGTATTCATAAGATCCTAGAGTATTATACCCTGATATACTAGGAGTTTGTACCTTGCTCTTGCCATTTAGTTTAACTCATATGTAGGACTTCAGGATATCTCAGAAGTAGGCCGTTTTGTTTACGTTTTTAATGTTGCTATTCAATTCTAATTAGCCCTTAGCTTTTACCATGCAGTCATTCCAATCTAAAGCTAAGCTGTTGTTCAATGTATTCTTTGCAGCATTGTAGCTAAATAGCTGTACAGTCCCATTTTGTTTCATTCCAATATAATAGGGAATGTTTTGTATATGTATTTAGTACCCCATACATGAGACATTACTCATTATATTACTCTATATATTACCTCTGTATTTAGATCTGGTTCATAGTTGTTTCAGTGTATATAGTAGTGTTATTTCTGTGTAGTCAAGGTCCATTGTCCTGTTATGATGACTGTGTATTTACTGGGAGAGATGCCCCTTTCAGTCTGAGATCACATGTTACAAATACCATGTCTGATGTCCATAGGTCATTCTGCACATGATGCTATAGATTTCAGGACTGAGTAAGTAGTAGCTAGCAACATCATGTGTATTGTCCCCTTCATCCCCCCCCCTCCAACTACTATTGTTTGTTAAAATCTGATTTCGTGATTCATGTTGTACAGTGTATCACCAATTCATGCAATAAGCACCTCTGCAGTTATTATATGAGGGTATAATATATATAATGTATGTGATAGTATTTTAATTCTATGAACATAAGCTATGATGTCCTCTGAGGTATTAAAATTGAATAGTTGCTAAGTTTTGATGGCTCTAGCACAATATTATATGAGATTGTAAGATAATAATATACCAAATGAAAGAGACAATCTTGCATTTAAATTTGTATGCAAACCATTATCTATGACACAGTGTTAATGATTAGACTTTATTTGTATCCACAAGTTGACAATTGAATATAGTAGTTAAATTAAAATGATGATGATGATGATGATGATGATGATGATGATGATGATGATGATGATGATGATGATGATGATGATGATGATGATGATGATGATGATGATGTTTAGGAGTCAGTAAATTCAATCACCACATGTATTCATTTGTTAACTGTAATCCAGAGAGCTGTGTGGGTTATTTGTTTTAGGTCATACACAGTTATATATGCAGTAAAATTATATCATTGCATTTAGAGAGAAAATACACAAGACAATATTGTATAGAGTTTGACTAATTTAGTGTTATTTGATGGGAGATGATTAGTGGTTACAACCAACTGGTAATTTGCTACATTGTACTAGACTCCTTAGGTAAACCTTGATTTCCATGCATACATTTACCTGTAATTTATGGTGTTTTAAGGGCTTAAGTAGAACAAGCTCTTGGCACAAATATCTATTTCATATTTTTACTCCGGATAGTAGGGACGGTTTTTCATGTGCATTGATATACAGCAACATATCAAGTAGAATATTCTATTGTATTGAGAAACATGTTGCAAGAGACAATATATTATATCTGTCCATTACCACAATGTAGGAGATTTTGGAAGATTAATGTTTACAAGCAGATTACAGTTGCACTCATGTATTTCAATTTATCTACAATATTTAACCTGTTATATACTGCAAATTTCCCTACTACATTGTACTAGACTCCTTAGGTTATAATTGATTTCTATGCATAAGGATACATGTGATTGTGGTATTTTGAGGGATTAAGTAGTACATACGAGCACCACACATAATCATTTTAGTAACCATAATGCAAGTAGCGGTGTAGGTTCTTGATTTTTATTGATTCTCAGCTATACATGTATTATATTATTCGTATTCTATGGAGACACATGAAGTTATGCACAATATTAAATATAAATAACTTTACCCTATTACATTGTACTAGACCCTGTAGGTTACAAGTGATTCTCATGCGTAAGAATACATTTGATTGTGGTATTTTAAGGAATTAGTATAGGGTATAACCACACATTTCATTACCTCAGTTTAATCCAAATAGCAGTGACAGCTATTCATTTTCATTTATACACAGCTGTATATGTAGTGTATTATGTGTATTCTATGGAGACACATGATGCTATGCACAATATGTTATATGCTATGCAACTCCATGGAATTTTACAAACAATATAGTCCCTATTGATATGATGAAGACTAGCAGTTTTTTGATAGCCCGCTAGACGCGTGCTCCCCCTACCCCCAATCAAAGCTGGAGATTAGCCTTGGAAAGACTAACGCAGTCGCCCATTGAAGCAGCATGGTCCGCATTTTCGATGAGGATCACGGGAAGGTGACGTCATGTGCCTCTGCGATGGGGCACGTGACCATCAGCATTGCATTGGTCAAATCGATAAAATTGCGAGAAAAAATTGTGCAAAAAATGCTCGGATAACTGCGCTAGGCTACGGGGCTGAATAAGAAGAGGAGGAAAGCCCCGTAGCCTAGCGCAGGTATCCGAGCATTTTTGGCACAATTTTTTCTCGCAATTTTATCGATTTGACCAATGCAATGCTGATGGTCACGTGCCCCATCGCAGAGGCACATAACGTCACCTTCCCGTGATCCTCATTGAAAATGCGGACCATGCTGCTTCAATGGGCGACTGCGTTAGTCTTTCCAAGGCTAATGTCCAGCTTTGATTGGGGGTAGGGGGAGCACGCGTCTAGCGGGCTATCAAAAAACTGCTATATATAAACTAAAACTACTATGTGCTGTCGACAAGCCTGTTTCGTGAACAGTATTGAATGGTACTGTTTCTCCTGATGAGTGAACAATACCGTTCATGAAACAGGCTTGTCGAGAGCACATAGTAGTTTTAATTTGTATAAATATATATATATATATATATATATATATATATATATATATATATAGACCCTCAAGAAAAAATTCCAACTTTTAAAACGTTTCGGCACAAGCCTTCATCAGTTATAACATTCCAGGTACATACAGCGCATATATAACGATAAAAACAAAGGAACAATATCTAATTAACTTACGACAATAGAACACTTTACACAATGAAACTGGACTTACAATGGATAGCATTTGAAATTGAATGGAAGGGACATTATATTTAACATAAGAGAAAAGGGTGTTGGAGAAGCTGATGCCTACCGTCCCAGCAGGGTATAGAGAAAACCATGCAAGAATAAAGTGGGTGTGAAGTAACATAAAATGAAAAGGAAACCCAATATGACCTAGAAAGGACGATATTGAGAGGAGGGAGGTATTGTAAGAAAAGGTGCGACATAAATAATTCAATAGACAAGCATAACTGAATAAAAGTAGAAACCATAACATAAAATTTAGGTCGCACCTTTTCTTACGATATCTCTCTCCTCTCAATATCGTCCTTTCTAGGTCATATTGGGTTTCCTTTTCATTTTATGTTACTTCACACCCACTTTGTTCTCGCATGGTTTTCTCTATACCCCGCTGGGACGGTAGGTATCAGCTTCTCCAACACCCTTTTCTCTTATGTTAAATATAATGTCCCTTCCATTCAATTTCAAATGCTATCCATTGTAAGTCCAGTTTCATTGTGTAAAGTGTTCTATTGTCGTAAGTTAATTAGATATTGTTCCTTTGTTTTTATCGTTATATATGCGCTGTATGTACCTGGAATGTTATAACTGATGAAGGCTTGTGCCGAAACGTTTTAAAAGTTGGAATTTTGTCTTGAGGGTCTATTTATGTCTTTAAAAATTTCTTTATGATTGGAGCTAGTTGAGTGTATATATATATATATATATATATATATATATATATATATATATATATATATATATATATATATATATATATATATATATATATATATATATACTATTAGTTCGGCTAAGGCTGACATAGGTAAATACTAAGTCATGAGTGGGCTACCACAATTGGAAAATTTATTTTGGCCCCAGTGCGGATTCGTCGGAACTCACGATGTTTAGATCAGAAGACTCCTGTGCTAATCAATTGTGCCATCCAGGCACAAACGAATAGCGGTGGAATCTTAAGGTCATTCTACCGTGAGTCCCTCAACGCATCTAGGGCCTTCTCTATGTTTCGGCTATAATACCTTCTTCAGAGCCAAGCGTACTATATACTATTAATTTGGCTAAGGCTTACTTTATGAACGTAGGTGTGTGTATATATATACACACCTACGTTCATAAAGTATTTCACCACCCTACTAAAATGGCGGCTATCAGTAGCAAAGTGCCAGCTCTTGACAATCAAACTAGCATGATTGTGGTGGTTCATAGTGTTCTATCACCATATTTAATGGTGAAAACATATTCTTCGTTTCCTCAGCTTTGAAGGTAAGCTTATTTTATAGTACATCTGAGATATATTGACAGAAATAGTGGGACTTGTACTACAGGAGTGCTGTAAAACATTTGGGCATTTATTAGTTGAAGGGGGCATAGCAAACAAGAGTAGAAACACTCATTGTCTGAAGAAAGAGTGTGATATTGCAATGCTTTTAGAGCCAGAATTTATGAGGCCTCCTGATAGTAGAAAAAGTCTTCCTTGTTAAGTTCACTCCAGTCAGAATAGTATCATTTTGATAGCAAACAGTTTCAGCTGAGTGATATGTTGCATTGGCATTGGTCATGTAATTCTGGTAAACTTCCATTTATGTCGTTTTTACAATAACATAGGCCTTAAATTTGGTCTTTTTGGTACCACTTGCTATCAAACTTTTCATATATGGCAATGAAGCTCTCTAGATAGTCCTTATTCTTATTTTAATAAATCTTCAGCTTATTTCATACAACATGTAGAATCTCCAAGATCAACTCACCTGAAACTGCTTCATGAACTAAACCTGTTTGCTGAGTGGCAAATGTGATTTTACCAGAAATTCACTTCAAATGTTATGCCTGAAACATTTTCATCTTGAACTGCCAGAAACACTTCTACATCCATTCTGCTCTAAGTTGCTATGTATACCTTGAACATTTATTGCCCATACTTTAGATAGCATTGTTTCAAAATCTCGCAATTTTTTCCACAGAAAAACATCGTTGTAGCTGCACAGTTTGTTTTACATTGAACAGTGAAAAACTGACGAATCTTTTCCTGCCTAAATAAAGATTCAAGAAGCCCGTATAGCGCGACACTTTTAATATGTAATCTCCAGACTAAGCTCTTGGCTACTGTTAGCCACCAATTTGTTCTAGTTGCTGAGGTACTTCTCGAATGTAAGTGTATATATATGTGTGTTTCGTATGTGTGTGCATGCGTGCGTGCACGTAGGCATGCGTGCATGGGGGTGTATGTGTCGAAACGAAAACAAAAAGAGTACACCCCGTACATAAGTGGTATATGTCAAAACTTAAGAAGACATTGATACAACAAAACTCATTTTTTATGCAACTAGTTTTGTCTGATCATGCAGACTCTTCAGGCTAAACTGATTATTTTACACTCACAACCTTACATTTATACAGTTGTTTCTGTTATAAGGTGTACAATTCTCATTGTCCTTTTCATACAGCGTAAGAATCTAGTCACTCTAATATGATGCTAGATTTAGTCTCCTTTTAGCTTTCATTACTTTTCTAATAGGCACAGGAATCTTAGTCTTAAAGTTGGCTTTAATTTTGCCTTTGGAATTAACTATTATACTTTAATTGTCAAATCTATGAAAAATATCATTATTGAGAGTATCAGAGTTTTTCTTCCTCTTTCCTGTAATATAATCTTGTTCTTTGCCGATACTCGCAAGGGCTGCTTCTAGTTTCTCTATATTTGTATCAATTTTGTCAAGTACTGATTCATCACAAGTCTCTCCACTATCTTCCGCATTCACCTGTTTTTCAAACTCCTTTATATATTTGTGTTCTTGTTCTCTGATTTCCAGAAAGGAATTTGACCAGAAAGACATGAAAAAGGAGTTTCTGGAAAACATGCAAAGGAAGAATGATGGAAGATATCAAATTCATATAACTTGGATTGGGGGGAGATATCCACTGGATGATAATCAGATGCAAAGCAGAGCCCGCCTCAACAGCCTGTTTAGACGAATGACAGCAGTTGTTCGAAAAGAATATGACAACATCATTGAGGAGCAGCTCGCCATGGGGATCATTGAAAGAGTACCAACTGAAGAGCCAAAGGAAAAGAGGGTGTTCTATATGCCCCACAAGCCAGTAGTGAGAGAAGGTGCAACCAGTACAAAAGTGAGAATGGTGTTTGATGCCAGCAGCAAACCATCCAGGGAAGCTTACTCCATTAATGAATGCATGAATCCTGGGCCAGCATTACAGCCACTACTGTGGGACATCATGACCAGGGCAAGAGTGGCACCAGTTTGTGTGGTGGGTGATGTGACAAAAGCTGTCCTTCAAATAGAAGTGCACCCAGATGACAGAGATGCCTTCAGGTTTTTATATCGAATGGAGAATGGAGATGAATTGAACCTTCCATTTTGCAGACTTCCCTTTGGAGGAGAAAGCTCACCATTTGTCCTTGGTGGAGTACTTCAACATCACTTAGAAATCACTCCTGGTAATGAAGCAGTAAAGAGGCAGCTGAAGGAAAACACTTACGTTGATAATGTCATGGGTCTGGTGCACAATGAAGATGAGGCAAGTCAGTTCAAGGAAGAAGCAATCAAAATAATGCAGAAGGGACAGTTTCCACTGGCGAAATGGGAATCAACCATTCAAGCGCTAGATGACAGTGTTGAGAAGAGTGATACAAAACTGTTAGGAATCAACTGGATCAAAAGAAAAGATACGAATGCAGTGGATGTAAATTCAGATCTACCAACTAAAGTCACACAGAGAACCATGTTAAAAAGGTTGGCCAGTATATATGACCCTCTTGGACTGCTTTCACCTACATTGGTTAATGGAAAATATTTGTATCGAATGGCGGTTGATGAAAAGAAAGGATGGGATGGTGAACTAAGTGAAGAGCTGACGTCAAAATGGATCAAGTGGGTATGCAGCTTGAAGACTGTGGAAGTTCCTAGATCAATTGCTCCGTACCTTGAAGACGTGACTGCACTGGATCTACATCATATGATGGATGCTAGTGGCAAAGCTGTATCAGCCCAGACTGTGGCAGTTGTGCTGCAACCAACTGGAATAACAAAGGGACTTTTGAGTTCAAACTCCAGGATTGCAAAGTGGGGCTTAACAATTCCAAGGCACGAATTGGTAGCATGTCAAATGGGAGCAAACTAGGCAGCAAATGTAAATAATGCATTGGATGGATGGTCAATACGTGAGAACATTTGCTGGACTGATAGCATGGTAACATTGTGTTGGATAAATAATCCTTTCAAAAACTGGAAGTCATTCATTTCAAATAGAGTACGCAAGATCTTTGATATTAGTGATGGACTGAACTTGACATGGAGACACGTACCAACAGAGATGAACAGTGCTGATCATGGAAGTCGTGGAGCATCTATTCAGAAACTTGAGAAAATTGAATGGTGGAAGGGAGCAGACTGGCTCACAGATAAGTCTAGATGGCCACTGGAAGCTAACAAATTTAGTGAAGTTGAAACACTAGCAGAAGAAAAATTGAAACAAAATTCAGAATTGGCGCTCATGGCTCTGGAGAAAACAAGTGATGAATGGGAAGAACTGCTGCAGAGAAGTACATTGAAGAAAGTAAGAAGAGTGATGGCTTGGTGTCTTAAATTCTGCAAGAATGCATTACAAAAGAAAGAAGGTAAACCAATGAAGTCAGGACCTCTAAAAACAGGAGAGCTAGCTGAAGCTGATTCGTGCTGGATAAGAATAGAGCAAAACCCTGTCAATTTGAATAGCAAAGAAGCACAACAGCTAGGGCTTACCAGGTTCAATGATGGTATTATACGATGTGTTGGCAGAAATATTACTGATCAACCACTTTTCTTGCCAAGGGAGTCAACATATGCAATCAGAATCTGTGAGGATACACACCGAAAGGTTGGGCATAAATCTGTCAATTTTGTAATTGCATCTGTGAGAAGCAAATTTTGGATTCCAAGGTTGAGGACAGTAGTGAAACGGATCAAAAGAGACTGTGAAAGCTGCAAAATATTGAGGGCAACTCCATATCCTGCACCTGATGATGGGCAATTACCTTTGATCAGAACTACAGTGAAGTACCCATTTGCAGTCACTGGAGTGGACTTTGTTGGGCCATTCTGTGTGAAAGGAAAGGAAGGAGAAGATAAGGCATATGTCATTGTGTTGTCATGTGCAACATCAAGAGGGGTTCATTTTGCTACAAGTAGGAGCATGGAGACAAGTGACTTCATTGATCGCCTTACTGATTTCATTGCAGCTCACACTAGACCTGAAGAGATCATTAGTGATAATACACAGACATTCAAGGCAGCATCTACCTGGATTGAAAAACTAATGAAAAGTGAAGCCTTGCATGATTACCTGGCAGACCATGGTATCAAATGGAAATTCATATTGGCCAAAAGTCCATGGTGTGGTGGATTTTATGAGCGCATGAATCGAGACCTGAAGTCAATGATATGGCAGAAACTGGGAAAAAGCCATCTTTCCTTTGACGGGTTCACAAGAGTCATCAAGGACATTGACATTATTTTCAACAACCGACCATTGCAATACGTTGGAGACAAACTTGGACCACGTGTGTTAACTCCAAACAGAATCATTCATGGTAGAGATATCCATTTGCCAGAAGAAACTAAAGAGCAAGATAGTCCAAGCAAAATGGAGAATCGCATCAGAAAAGCTAAGGAAGTAATGTGGCAAAGATGGGCAACTGAGTACATAAGAAGTCTTAGAGAGAGACATGATGTCACGAAAAGAAATTTGTATCATCCAGACATTGGAGAGGTCGTGTTGGTTGCTGGAGATAGCAAGAATCGTAGAAAGTGGAATCATGGGCTTGTTTGCGAATTGTTGAAGGGCAAAGATAGTGTGATTCGAGGTGTCAGGATGGTGGTGCATAACAAGATTTGGGAGCGACCCATTCAGTTAATTTGCCCATTGGAGATCAAATCAAAGATGACAATGGAAGAGCTGAACAAGAGAATCAGATTAGCAAACAAGGAAGATCTTCCAGCAGACATAGAACAGAGGAACAAAAGGCCAAACAGGAAAGCTTGAGAGACAGCATAGCAGAAAATCATGCAGATCGCTGAAGATAATGACTACTATTTGTAGATGCGATCTATGGACATACAAATAAAATTATGCCAAGTCAGCATAATTTTAGGGGAGTGTTGTAAATGGACTTAGAAACTCAGACATTACGTAATGGCTGGATAGCCTAATGCACTATATTTACTTCTTTTGTCATGCTGCTATTTCTTAAGTATACATATATCATCACCTTGTTGTTTTGTTCTAAGTTGCCAGGTTACCTATCGCATTCCTTGGCGTTTGATTTTAGATAGGTTGTAATGGTGTATTATTAGCGTACTGATTTTAGTAATAATGTAATCTTTGTTTGTTGATATTTTGTAATTGCCATAGCTAGGGATTATAGATTACAGTATATACAGTCATGTGCAAAAGTTTAAGACCACCATGAAAAATTCCGAAAAAAATTCACTTGTATTCAAAAAATGCCATACTTCTCAACATTAACACAACATAGTGCAGCTTTTCAGGTCAAGGTGGATTTAAACTAACTGAAAAAGTAAAAATAATAAATGATATTGGCTTAGGGTTCAATATTTTGTGTTTCCACCCTTATTGGCTATTACTGCCCTCAGTCACTGTTGCATGTTTGAAACACGTTTTTTACAATACTCGGCAGATATTTCCTGTGTCCAAACTTCTTCGATAGCAGATTGCAAATTTTCCAAGTTTGTAGGTTGCTTTTCTGCCACTTTATCCTTTAGAATTGTCCATAAATGTTCAATTGGGTTCAAATCAGGGCTATTGCCAGGCCAATCAAGTTTGTTTATGTCATTTTTCATCAAGAAATTTGTCACAATTTTAGAACGATGATAAGGAGCACCATCTTGCATAAATATATCACAATTATGAAACTGCATGTGAAATTGGAGCTTTTCTTTCAACAATTCAAGATATTTTTGCCCATTCATGGTAGTTTTTGGAGGCAAAAAGAAGAGGCCGGTGTTTCCTTTTGCAGACATGCCTCCCCACACCATGATGCTTGGAGGATGTTTAACAGTTTGCTGGGTGTACCGCTCATCAAATTGTTTCCCAGGAGGTCTTCTACCTGTCATCCTGCGAGTTCCAAACTGTTGGATAGTAGATTCATCAGAAAAAAACACTTTTTTCCATTGCTCTTCACTCCATGTTACATGCTTCTTTGCAAACTGCAATCGCTTAGTTTTCATGGCTGCTGTAAGTCAGGGTTTTTTAGCTGGTTTATGCGATTTTAAATTAAATTGTTTGACAAGGCGATGACTACTTGTACTTGTATGAATATCAACACCTTTAGAAAGCAGTGCTCCCTAATCTTTCTACAGGAGCTGGTTGGAGAGCGTACTGCCATGTGACGGATCATGTGGTCATCTCTTGGGGTAGTTTTAGCTGGTCTTCCACTTCGCTTTAAATCGCCATTTGTGGAAAAGTTTTTGAACTTTACTATTGCTTGGTGTACAGCTGTCTTGCTACATCCAATTTTTTGGCTTATATCATGTTCAGATAAGCCCTGCCTTTGTAGAACAACAATTTGACTGCTCTGAACTTCCGTCAGAGAGGCTCTTTTACCCATGGTTGCAAAAGTCACATTGAGGAAAAGATACTGTGCACACGCCAATTTATATAGTTTTCTAGCTGCAGTGCATTGGTTTCATCATTAATATTCTAGATTTATATAAACTTTTAGTACAGTGACTTCAGATGGTTTCTTTTTGACAAATTGCATACTTTTTGAATCAACGAGGAAAATCATGAAAAACAACAGGTGGTCTTACACTTTTGCACATGACTGTATAGGGAGAACGTATGTAGCTTTTCAGGACGGCCTAGGAAGGCAAAGAGGCTAGAAAGATATGCTGTAGCGGAAATTAATGGAATGTATAATATCTGAAATATAGACATTTCTTGGTATTTCTTGTACGTGAATCTGGGGGAACACGTGGCCTAGAAAGATTTTCACTACATTGTTATGGCTAATTTGACTTTTTTTGTAAAGGATGACCATGTACATAATGACTTTCTGACAACTCTGTCTGTACATGAAACAACCTTAAATACTGACAGAGATGGAAGCTTCAAAGCACGATACATCTTACAAGGTTAGAGTGATTTCCTTTGTGCAAGCCAGTTGTTGCCAAGTATATCTGGATTATCATATAGAGCACCTGCACACTCAGGACAATCAATGATTTGTAGAATTGTGTTGACAATGTAACATGAGATATAATATAGGACGTCATTTCGCCACTCATTAGATGAAAGAAGAAGAGTTGAAACTTTATGATCAGTTTTTCCAGCTTCATTTTCATTATCTTCCTCAGAGACCTGAAATACACAGTTTGCTGTGGTAGGAGCCTCTATTTTATTTTTCAAAAGAAGAGACCTCAGTGCATACTTGAATTGCAGAGCAGTTGGGTTGTTATTCCACCCAAATCGACCACGAATTTTTGAGAAGTACATCTTAAGCCGGGTTTCCACTTAAACGAATGCGGTCGAATCGATCGATTCGATCGAATCGGTCGAGAGGGCTGGCAGTTTCCACTGAAACGAATTGATCGATTCGACCGAATCGATCAGACAGGGTTTAACTTTTCTATCAAAACAAAACCAAAGGCAGTTGTAAAATGGGCCTAACTAGGAAGGAGATAATAATTTCACTTTTAATAAAAAGAAGGGAAAGAGGTCGAAATCTTCAAGGTATGAAGTCCAAAAGTGTACGGGTAAGACAGCTGTACAGGGAAAGGAAAGAAAAAGGAGAATACCGCTCGTTGATTAAAGAAATGCAAGTTGTTGACGAAATGTTGTTTTACATTGTTCGTTTGGGAACTATTCCCTACTCCAGTTACAACCGTAAATTGCTCCCAGTCTCTCTTGATATTTTTAGTGGATTTAAGTTGAAGTAGTCTGTGAGCAACAGTTGAGTCACTTCCTTTGGTATGATTTTTTTGACACATTAACATACTTTCCTATTGTGGTCATGCTGTTCTCTAAAATTTGATTGGTCAGGGGATTATCGATCGATGGAAAAGTTCAACTCAGTTGAACTTCTCTGTCGATCGATTCGATCGATGGCGGTCGAAGGGGAGTCCACAGTTTTAGGAACTGCGCATGCACCAAATCGATCGATTCGATCGAATCGACCGAATTCGTTTAAGTGGAAACTGGGCTTTAAGTGTATCCTGCGAGAATCTTTAAGTTAGCACATACTCAAAGGGTGATTCTGTCCTTTACAGGAGATTTTTACTAATAGTAATAATAGACAAGGCCACAATATAAAAGCCAAGAACGAATGTTTTCCTTGGACCTTGTATAAGAGGTAAGCCAGATGTCTCCTTAAGAGATTTTAGGAAAGTTATCCCATCTTTCAACTTACTTTCAATATCATATTATATTGTCAAGATTTATTGGATGTTTAGTGTACTTGCCAAATTTGCTGTTTGAGTTCAACATGTCAAACATATCATTCATTAGAAGAATGAAGTCACCTGTTGGTTTGCTTTCCTCAAATCCTTTGAATTTCAACTTCCGTAGAAATGTAATTGCTGCATATACGGAATTGCTAAATATTTGGGTGGCAACACTTACTTTCATTTAGTGGTTCTGCCACTTGATACGTTTGGACTTGATTTTATTACCAAGATGGAGAATATCTTTTTGTTGGGTGCGATATAGTGCAACAATATGCTCCCAAGATGTTTTCTCTCCATTTGGCTTGGAGAAACTCTTCATGTCACTAAATGCATTTCTTGCCAACTTTATCATGTGGCAAATATCAAAAATGACATGCACTTTCTTACTTGTCTCACTAGGATTGGGGAATGATCCTTCAAAGTGTCTTATGTCACACCCAAGCTTTTCAGCCATTCCTATATTTTTGCCTGCACCATCAAAGATCACTGCATGGATAAGGCAGCCTATTTCATGCAGCATTGTGATAGACTCCTGTATAAGTTGTGCAAGTATGTCTGCATTGAGTTTATTTGTGAGAAAATAGGCCAATGGCACATGCCATGGCTTCTTGAGGCCTGATATCATTATGACTAGTGCATTTGTGGCTATATTATTAGGGTCCTCTCCCTTTATCTTCCAATAATCAATATTTCCAACACATTGTTCACTTTTTGGGTCCCATTTAGTTTCTTTTTTAATAGTCATCTCATCAATGATAATAACACAATCTTTCTGCCCATCTTTTACTAGATCTGCTATGTAGAGCAAAGGCTTTTCCCAAAATCCAGGCTCACATTCAATTCCTGCAGACCAAGAGTGAATAGTTGCGGGATGTGGAAGAGAAAGATACTTTTGCACAAATCTATAAGCCCTGGGGCTGTAGTAATGAAGTGAGACTGCAAATTCTGTGATCTGATCTGAATACCGTGAACCAGAAGATTTTGTATTATTTTTTATCTCATTTCTGAATACTTCAGTAGTCATATGCCCAAAGTTAGTTATCAATGTACAATAGTGGACAAAAGTCCTGGGACACTTTGCAATTTTTTACTCTGCGCTCATCTCTCATCCCCCTCCTCCCCTTAAACAATGTTGGTTTGTGGAAGGAGTATATACGATAGCGGAAAATTTTCATGTGTGCAATAGCGTCAAGTGTCCCCTCCATCAGCCAACATTGTTCCTGGGGGGAGGGGGTTGCCTATAAGGTGTAAAATTAAGGAAGTTCAGAGGAATATGGTTTGTTTTACTTTTTCCCTAAGTGTCCCAAGGACTTTTGTCTACTATTGTCTGCTATCAAATTTTCGCTATAGACACTACTGAGCTGCAATCAGGTCGGAACATGGGGTTTTCGGGGGCGCTGAGTGTGATGGTGTGAAGAGTTTTCCCATAGGTCTACCCCGTGACGTCATACCAACGTCATGGGGTAGGTTTTATGGTCCTTGCCTCCTTAAAGTGCAAATAAAAGGCATGTTTGCATATAGTAGTTCAAATTTAAGTCGTGTGTAGCAAACTACAAGAGTATACCCTCTATACGACGCAAAAACGAGGGGAGTTTGAATAATGTGGTGCACACAGCAAAGCACCAAGGGGGTAGCCTCGTAATCATGCAGTTCACTGTGGCTTCTAAAGTGCTTTCATAATCGGTTGTCCCTGGCAGCAAAATTCGACTGTAACGGTTCTCAACGAGTGAGGTGTCATGGCGGAATACGGTAAGATAACAGATTACAAAAAAGCTTATGTTACCTTATTGCGACAAGAGGGTAAGTTGTCACTTTGTCAGATTGCTACTCTATGTAACATATCTAAGTCTAGCATCGAGCACATCGCTACATTGGGTATGGAGTGTAAACTGCCTAAAATACGGACTGGTAGACCTCCAATACTCAACAGAAGAGAGAAGGATTGCTTTCTCACAAAGTTTAAATGTTTGAGAGAACAAAATCCACACTTGACGGTAGGGGCTATTGCCATGGAGTGTGAACTCCATCATGTTAGTACTAAGACGTTGTGTAGACTTCTCAACCAGTCTGGGTATACGTATGTTCGGCCAAGGAGAAAAGGCATCCTCACGGCCAGTGACAAAAGGAAACGGGTTGCGTATGCAGTTAAGGCTGTAAAACATACAACTCCAGCTTTCTGGACAGAGGATGTTCTGCTGTACTTAGATGCAGTTTCGTTTGTCCACAAACGAAATCCCTATGAGAATGCATTGGCACCAGCCACCAGGGTGTGGAGAACGCCTGGTGAAGGTCTGGAGCTAACAGCAAAAGGGAGAAAAGATCTCAGGGGTGGAAATAGTTGTCACTATGTAGTAGGCATTTCTTTTGGGGGCGGAGCAGTACTGGTTGAGGAGTATACGACAATGAACGGAAAATACTTTTCGGAATTTATCGAAAAAAGTTTGCATAAAATACTTATTGATCGGGCTGCTGCAAAAGGAAAGGATAAATTGCTTTTTCTTCAAGACAACGACCCGAGCCAAAACAGTGCGAAAGCAAAAGAAGCACTAAACAATATAGGGGCAGAGGTCGTTAAAATTCCGGCAAGGTCCCCAGATTTAAACCCCATAGAGAATTTCTTTCATAACGTAAAAAGGAAGCTCAGGCAAGATGCCTTAGATAATAGGATAGTAAATGAAGATTTAATTGAATTTAAGCATAGAATTGTGCGCACAATTTCTAATTATGACATAGGTATCATAGATAAAACAATAAGTAGCATGTATAACCAATTAATTACAATGACTAAAAATAGAGGGTGCTGAACGAAATATGAACTATGTTCGTGCACTTGGATACTCTTATGTAAAACTGTACACAACTTATTTAGGACAGAGAAGATGCGTACAAATGTAAGTGCTGTAACACCTACATAATACTTAGGGACTCTAATGATAACACAAGGGACTTTGAGGGGCAGGGGGCCCGATACCCCCATGGCTAGTCGTTCTCATAAGTAGTATATAAGTAGAGTTCTTGTCGATACTAAACCTAATACTCCAGAGTTTTAAGTCTTTTCTAGGTTCCTTTCCAACGTGAACAATCATAGTACATTTGGAGAAGATGCCGAAACCTTGAATATTTCAAAGGAAACTGTGGACAAGCAACTTTCTGCTGAGCATACTAAATCACACGCTTGTATGTGCTCCCATAGAACTCATACTCAACAACAACAACTGGTAGTAGCAACGGTTTACACTCACAGTTTACACTTGAAAATCTACTGAAAAAGGCCATTTCACTTGAAATAAGGGGGAAACTGACTACTGTACCAGATGTACGCAATCATTGTACATCTGGCAGTGATATTTTATTATTTTTTTCATATACATATTTTGCAGTAAGGAAGGAAAACTGCACGGTTTACAAAATTTTTCTATCAAAAGTCACATGATCTGAGTCTTAAGTCTTCAGAAGTGTAAACCGTCGAGAAATGTCGATGTTTCTGGTACTACAGCGTGTTCTACATGCTTTCAAGAGCTCCATCAGGTGTACACAAACTGTGTACATCTGTTACATAGTTTACAAACGTTAAATACATATTGTAAGAAGAAATATAGAGCATTTTACAAGTGTAAACTGTGGGTGTAAACCGTGTGAACTGTAGCATAAATGACAACAAGACACAGCGGGATATAGCCCGCAGTGTCTTATTGTCAAGGCGTATGTATACAATAGCACAGATTCCATAAAGACTGTGGGGGGCTATTATACCTATTGCTACCTATCATTCTACCACGTCGAGTATAAGGTGTGCAAAACAAGTGCCGCATGGTGTCACTGTCTTTTGAGACGAAATGGGAATCTGATGGAAAAAGTGAAACTTTCTCCATCTGACATCCATCATTTCTGTCTCTCTCTCATCAATACTGGAGCCTTTGATGAAGACTATGGGAGACTTGGAGGTGGCAAAAACTGGAGTGTCGCTGGTAAACTCAATATCCCTAGCATAGGTGGTTGTAGGCGCAGCGAAATGGATGACGTGGCCTTCTAACAACAATAGCATGTCATTCCAAGGTAAGATAGTTGGAGTATACCGAAAGTCATTCAAAAAGATAACTTCTTTGTCTTCAACCCCTAGCCACGCATACGAACAAGTCGCAGGTGAAAGGAAAGTGTTATATATAACTCGTAAGGGGTCAAGAATGAATGTTTTGCCACAGTTCGCTGGACCCGTAATATATATATTACGGCCCTTCCCACGACCCATGGCGAGTAACGTAATAACGGCATCAGCAAATATACTTCGCTGAATGCCATTGTTACAGAGAATCTGCTTGGCACACTGCAACCACTCACCTTGACAGACACATGTATTATTATAGGCCTGTTTGAGGAGATCAGTGCGGGACATTGACCTCCTGTCCAACGTTTGCTGCGCCCTTTCCATTGACCATACAGACTGTATGAGTTCGTTCACTCTTTTTTCACCTCTATTCAATACAAACTCATACAGCCTGCTGTGACCATTCGTTTTTCTCTTTTTTGCCAGAGCAAGGAGATGTAACTTGGAGTCAATGCTGTGCGAGACAATGATGTTGGAGACCTCCAAGTTACTAAGCCGTTTTTTCTGTGCACCTTTGCCTTTCTTATGTGACGACTGGTTCCGTATTGCCGAAGACGTCTTAGGGAAAGCAATTGCAGCTGGGTGATTCTCGCTTCTCAGAACCTGGGTATCCTGCTTTGTAACATACTAGTAAGCTGTATGATACCCAGAGTGACCTGAGAAGTTAACAACAATATTTCCATGCTCCTGGAGATATTTCTTAACTTTTTTCCATCTCTGAAGCTTGCTCAAAAGAAGACACATATGAAAATGGACACCCGCATCCATATGATGTTCCATGCAACATGCCCATTGAATGATGAGAGCTGTTGTTACAGCTTGGAAAGCAGTTGTTACAAGTTTTGCGAAGGACTCACGATTGAACCTTTCTGTATCTGCTTGACTATATGTTAGCAGATACACTTTTCTAACTTCATTGTTATTTAATTGAGCCATTATGATATTACTATCTCTGTGATTTTCTTGTCGTTCTCTGTACGCAAGTGCTACTTTTGCTATACGATGAATAATTGGACTATTATGTCTGTGATTTTATTGTCGTTCTCTGTAGCCAACTGCTATATTTGTGCCATGAGGAATAATTTGAATATTCCCGCCGTGTGCTTATTGTTTGAGAACGGAAAATGGACATATGCAGTAGATATCGACCATTAAAATGGCGCTTTTGCGGTCAAACAGCTTATCTCTCTCGTAAAACTACAGGTGAAAAACTACATGATGAGAAGCTATTTTCAGATTGTACATACTACCAAAGAGCCAAATTACTTGTGTAAAAATGTATAAATGAAAATCTGCATCTAGATAATGATGATGATTATTATTAACAGAGGATTGTGTGGTAGCCTCGTTTGCAATGTTTTACACACACATACCACAAGGGCATTACTCACGTATATAGAGAGCTAATTTGATCCAATTTTGTACATATTCTCAGGACATGTTCCACGATGCTTGATCTACCGATAAAATTGTGTTCCAGCAATAACCCTTTCGTCGTATTATCGCTTTAGGCAGGTACACTGCCACAGAGGCAAACCGATAGACCCCGACACGGTATGACGTCACAGAGGTGACTTACAACATTATTATCATCGCCATCGTGTTCAGCACCATTGATTACCCCTTGACCAACCAATACATTGCAGGTATAACGTGTTTTGAAAAATTTTACCTCCAGACAATAGTGGAGAAAAGTCCTGGGACACTTTGCAATTTTTTACTCTGCGCTCATCTCTCATCCCCCTCCTCCCCTTAAACAATGTTGGTTTGTGGAAGGAGTATATACGATAGCGGAAAATTTTCACGTGCGCAATAGCGTCAAGTGTCCCCTCCATCAGCCACCATTGTTCCTGGGGGGAGGGGGTTGCCTATAAGGTGTAAAATTAAGGAAGTTCAGAGGAATATGGTTTTTTTTACTTTTTCCCTAAGTGTCCCAAGGACTTTTGTCCACTATTGTATGTTCACTTTCTTCTGAGACCATTCTTGAAAGTCTCAATTTCTCAACTAGACCTCTTATTGTCTTTGCCTTTCTCAGATGTTTTTGATGTAGATTTTTAATAACTCTGTTTTTTCTTTTCATTTTGTCCTTAAACTTTGCTTGCATTTTAGTTGGAGAGAAATTTGTTGAATAAGTGTGATCTAATTTGGGAGTTTTGTTTTGTTTTCCAGTTTCAACTGCTGTTTCTTTATCAACAAACACTCTTTTTTGGATTTCTCTCATTGCTAGGCTTCTTTTGTAAATTCCCTGTAACTTCAAATAAGGAAGTAATTGCATCTCTTTTAAGGAATTTTCTAGATGTTTTGCTCAAATGCTGAGAAAATTGGGCATCAGTACAGTCGAAGGGTAAAAATTGTTGACTGCATATGCAGGATGCTTTTGTTGGAGTCCATTGATCTTGTCTCATTGCCAAAAGCCATTTTGTGAGTAGCTCTGGATTATCAAGGGGAAACCTGCAGAAAGCAGAAAGGACCGTTATGCTCCCTAGGTACTATGTTAAGACTTTCCAGCTCTACCTTGCTATTTTGGAATGTCTACTCTGTTGTACAAGGATTGATCACGTTGATGGTTTAAGGCTCCATAATATGCAATAGAATGCCCAGTGAAGCTCGTTCTTGATAAAAAATTTATCCTCCAGGTTGTGACATTGTTGGAGGTTGGCCAAATATGATGGGCAATCAGAGACCTAGCAGATAACTCGATTTCTTTAGCGTCCCTTTCAATAGCATCCAAAATGAAAAGTCATATAGCATTCACTATGCTACTTACTAGTGAAAAGACATCTTCGTTTCTACTTTCCCACTACTTTTCCACCGATTCGTACAATTGTATGCTGTGCACGACTTCACAATTTTCCTACAAATCAGAAAGGCCCTGTTGTTTCCTATTTGTCTTTATGCCCTCTAAGTGGTACCATTATGGAAACTCATGTTTGCCTCATGTCACGTGATTACACACGCATTCTAGTCCTATGGGTTAAACTCACTTTCTAAAAAGTCAGATGTTCAGAATCCTGTTTGTATGTCACATGACCCAGAGATATCTTGTATTGTTTCTAAGTTCCAGGATGTTTTCAAAGGGTTTCGTAATTTGAAAGGCTATACAGTAAAGCTTAATATGGACGAAAATGTCATTCCTCAAGCTCAGCCTCAAAGACAGGTTCCATTCCACATCCCAAACAAAGTAGTAACAGCAATCAAGGAACTCATCTGCAACAGAATAATAGCACCAGTACACAGTGGGCTGAGAAAGTGATTGGGACAAAATTTTTGCGTATCTTTGACAAAATTCGAGCTATCATGTTGGTTAACCACTCAATTTTAAAGTCTACTTAAGGTCTATACAAAAATTCCATCTGCTATCATGTATCTTCTGTGCTTTTTATAAAAAAGGCAGAAAACCATCAATGCCAATTATGCCCCGCAGAGCAGAGCAAAAGGCCCCGCAGTGCCAAGGAAATGATCTCAGTTTTTTCTATTTAAACTCTCAATTCTGTCAGTTAATGAACTCTCCTAAAGATAGGTTATTAATGTATTTTCATTTTCTCATCCAATGTGCTCTTGTAGTTTTATTCTAATCAATGGAAGAGAACACTAACACCCATAAAAATACCAAAGAAGAGAGCACCCATGCTATAAGGTTTTTTATATTTGTAAACAAATCAACCGTAGCAGCACAAACAGGTGAACTAAAGCACCATTGGGAGCTTTTTCATATGATAAACTGAGTATATGTTGACATAATGAAATCCTTGCTTTTTATTTTACAATGCCAAATGCATTATACTAAATGAAAACCTTGCTACAGATTCACTCAGTGTCATTCAAATTTTTGACTTGAGGCATGTGTGGCTATACTTTAGAATTTATATCATGTTAAAAAAGAGAAGGGTCAAGATTCTAAAATCTATATTACGCTTAAGCATATTTATGCAGTGATCAACTTTGCAAACAGTTGATCATCTACTGCCTGAGCATCACCGATAGTATGTACTGACGTGCAGTATCGTGTGGAATGACCTAATGGTTTGCAGTGCTTGCCAGTGGCGTGCTGGGAGGTTCTTCTCTGGGGGGGCACTTTCATTGAGGAGGAAATGGCGCCCCCCCCCGTGAAATCGAATCAGATCAAATATTACACCTAATCATGCTCCAAGGTACAAAAAATGATGCAAATACTTTTACAACAAGAAACTACCGGAAACTAGGAACAAGCTGTGTTAGGACCGTAAGGCAATCTATTTGAAGGGGATATTTGGCAAAGGCCGGTTCGAATTCGACATATTGCAAAAAAGATTTGCGTGATGCTAGCTTGAAAAATATTGAGGGAGAAATTTCTTTATTGCGCATATCGTGAGGGAATCCTGTTTGTGTATTTACTCAAAAATACTTCTTGTTTCAAAAGAGTGTGCACTAGCCTTATCATAAATTAAAAAAATTAATCAACTCATGAGACATAATAAGCACTGCAAATCTGTTGGAAACCTGGGAAATAAGCCAATTCTACTCTACAATTATTTACTAGTATAAGAGTGTTTTCCAGCAGAAGAGTGCTTGTATATTGACAGAAAGATATAATGAACACCTTTGCTAGAATTATTAATATAGCTCGGTCTCTTCACTGATCATGATAGACTTTTTAAATGTATTCATGGTCATAAGCATACAATCATGATTGGTTATTACCCCAACAGTGCCTTACATAGCTCAGATGATGTCTTTGCAAAACTGTCAATGAGCATTGTTTTGTCCAGAGACATGCAAATCCTCCGTTCAAGGGACATTAGCAAGAGTCCTTCCAGGGGGTCCTGAGCCATTGTTGATCTCAATCGAGATTTGATTCTTTTTAATGCTGAAAATGAACGCTCAGCAGTTGCAGAAGTGACTGGAATCGCAACAAGAATGCTGTACACTTTTGCCAGCTCCGGATAGGCGTCAATCAAATGAAATTTCATATCTAGCAATAGCTTCAAAACATCTAAAAAGGATGATCTTTTTGGAACAGACAGCAGTCCATAGCCGATGTTAGACTGGCCTGCTGAAACATTGCCTGCGTCTTCCAAATCGTCATTGATTTCATCGTTATCATCATTCTCTAGTCCAAAATCAACGTCTGTTGACTCATCTTGCTCTATTTCTTTTCCCACATGGCTCAAAAATGATTCATATACTCTTGCAAAGTTAATCAATTCCATGCCACATCTTGTTACATCGATAGCATATCTATTGTAGAAAGGAAGGAGCTCTTCTCTGATTTCATCTGCAGAATTAGAGCTATCTGTAATGCTTTTGAAATTTTGAGGAGAAAACAGGTGATACGCTGAAAGTATTGTTTCATTTTTGCCAAATCGGTTTTTCATTGAGGAAATAACTTGGTCTAGTACCACAAAGAACGTGTTTCTTGTCCACGCACCTTGTGGAGTCAGTGCAGGCTCATCTGGTGCTACTTCTCCATCCATTCGTCGATGAAACCGTACTATGATTGGCTTCCAATTCAATTTTTCGTAGTTATGACTCTGACTTATAATGCTCAGTATGTCATCTGGGCGTTTTCTAAGCTTTTCAAGCTGCATGATGATGTCATTAACCATTGAAATGGCTTTACTAAAGTCCAAATCCACCGACTGCAAATAGCGACTAAGTGGACCTGTAAACTGAAAGATTTCCTTGAACAGCAAAGCAGTGGCCACAAATTGCTTTGTAGCAATATTTTCAAGCAAGCCAGACGCTCTTGACCTGTGGTCCCTTTCCCAACTCGAATCGTTTGCTGCCTTTTGTAATGTTTCCCCTATGCAATTGTACCTTTGCAGGAAGACATCAAGGGATAGTTCCCTTGAATTCCAGCGTACGGTATTGATTCTCTTAAGTGAAATGTACCTTAAGTTCCTATCTTCTTGCACATTGCGGAAGATCTTTTCAATTTCTGCACATTTTGTGAACAATAGATACATACTCTCAAGGTAACTGAACAAATTAGCAGCATCGAGTGCAAAACTTGCACAATCAGATAAAACAAGATTTAACACATGGGCATAGCAATGGACAATAACTGCTTTCTCTCCAACTTCTTGCTTTATGAGTGCTTGAAGACCGTTATAACAGCCACTCATATTGGATGCTCCATCATAAGCTTGACCAACCAGTTTTTCATAGGTGATGTTGCAGGATTGCAAGGTCATTTTGATTAGCTGAAATAAATTGACAGCTTTAGTGCCAAGAGCGTGAACACAAGACAAAATGTGTTCAGTGCAACGTCCATTATTATGTACAATCCGTACGCATATGCTAAGCTGTTCTTTTCTGCTTACGTCTGGTGTTGTATCTGCAATCAATGACCACGCCATACAATGTCTTATGTCATCGCAAAGTTCCTCCTTTATTGCTTTGCTGATAATGTCAATGATCTTGTTCTGACTTCTATTACTAAGAAAGGTAAGTTTGGCACCTCTCCCTCTAACAACAGACCTCCTTTGTCCTTTCGTACTTGCGTTTTGTTGGGTTCTTTTAAGTTGCTCTAAGTGTCCTTTTGTTCTCTGACCATACAGAGCGAGAAGCTTGAGTAACTCCAAAAAGTTGCCAGAGTTTTGTGAATCATCACACAGCCTTTCTTTGTGTCCTCTTAGTGCCATACCTTGAAGACCGAGGTACAATATGGTGTTTACAATTCTCTCCAAAATTTCTCTATTTGATACAACCTGTTCTCTAGTACGTTGTTTTTCCAATGCCAACTCTTTCTCTAGCAAATTGTTGATGCTTCTGTTTTGGAGAAAGAGGGCTTGTGCCACTGTTGAATTAATATGAGACTCTGACATTTCATGCTTCTGTATGGCTTCGTACTGTTTCTTCCAGTTACTGAAACCATTACTTGTAAAGCTGGACCCCTGCACCAGACGTCTTTTCTCACCCCGAAGATTTGCATCAGAAAACAGGAGACAAGGCATACAAAAGAGGGCATTTTTTGACATTGAGTATGAAACCCAATTACGACGAGAATCTGGTTATGGAAAAAAGCCCATTGGGTACAGCATCTCTTCTTCCCCCCAAAATTTGTTTTTCTTCCATTAAGAACTTCTTGAGTTGGCTGACAACAACTAAGTTTGATTGCACGGTCCTTGTCTTCAACACCCAATTCAAGCGCGACAAGATCTGCTGGATCAATTGCACCTTCTTTGATCAGGGTGACTAAAGCAGTATGTCGTGCCTCGTCTCTCGGTGCCAATTTGTGCTCTTGTGCATCACTGTCATCGCCAAGATCGTAGAAGGCTGTTTGATCGCTAGGATTGTAATCACATTCATCATAGCTTCTATCTAGCCTGTAGCTATTGCTACATCCTTCTTCCAGTTGCTTATGCTGCTCAGTGTATCTAAAGCTACTTCGCTTATCCTTGAATGCGTATTCATCTTCCAAAATGGTTTGGTCATTACATTCACTGTTTATCGTAGAAGTTTCATCAACTATTGATATATTCGGAGCAGTGTTAGAGCTGGATTCTTCAGCTTTATCAACGTTTTGCTGCTGGAAACTGTTTTCGGATTCCAATGTATTTTCAACACATTTCTCTTCATTTGAAGGTCTTTTAAAGTACAAGTTCATGAAAGATCCACTTCTCCTTTCTTCAGACAACCTTGCCTTCTTTGCCTTTCTATACTGAGCTTCTGATTTTTTCAACTTGTGACCCGGTTGGGACATCTGTAAGAAGTATTATTGCTGCATTTTAGCTGAATATTTAGTTTTCTAGCTAGACGCTAAGTGGCCGTTGGTGTAGCATCCCACTTGCCTATAATCATTTCCCTTCAATTATGTCCGATGTTCACGTCTGACGGTATGTTAATCAGCAGCAATATGCATTATGACATATAGCTGGGCTATTCTTTGCCAATGAGGGACACTAACTTAACCATAGTCTTTAAATATCTACTTTATTAATATCTTCCACCGTTTTCAAGCTACAGCCAATCAAATTGTTACAAATTATGCTTCTTTTCTTACGTTATCTACCATATTGAATTAACATGTTGAATGAAAACTTCGCAGATTTCCAAGATATGCATTTTCAATTTTATTATTAACTATTTATTTAAAGTAAGCACATAGATAAATAGCTATAGAATAAACAGCTAATTTAAGCCTACTACAAACCAAAGTGTTTTGAAAAGCAATAAAAAAGATATATATATATATATATATATATATATATATATATATAATATATATATATATATATATATATATATATATATATATATATATATATATATATATATATATATATATATATATATATATATATATATATATATATATATATATATATATATATATATATATATATATATATATATATATATATATATATATATATATATATATAATTCAGAATAAATAGCTATGAATATACATATGTACCATGTTTTTACAGAAGTAGTTCGAAAAGGTTGTATTCAGCGAGAACAAAGTTCGAAATTAATTATACACAATTCATGCAGTTAATTCGACACATTTTGAAATACGGCGTCTGACACAAACGTGTTTTCCGGTCGTATTTCATAATTAACTCGACCAAACCTGCCGTATTTAATAATTAAAGTCGACTTCAATAAAACAGTCGTATTTACTGAAGTCAAACACCGTATTTCACATCTGCAGAATATAATGATTAAATTCGACACATTTAAAATACACCGTATAACAATACAAAGGGCTTCAAGCTTAATGAGAACTGTCTTTGGTGCCATTGATAATCTCTTAAAATCTATATCTATCACTAATATAAGGCTACATGTAGGCATTAAACTTTTAGAAGCTCATACTACTTACTTTAGAATTTGCAAAACTTCCGTTTTTTCTTCTTGCTTTTTAACTTGTTTTCTTACCTTGTAGCCACGATAGATAAGTGGGAACTTAATAAAACAGTAATATACCTTACGTGTCATTTGTTAAGTTGCTTTGTAAACAGGGGGGGGGGGGGCGCCGACAAACAATACCAAAGGCACAGTTAATATTCTAAATGTAAAGTCTTGATCGGAATATCTTGCAGTACCCTCCGTCGTCATCTTACAGTTTCCGGCAAGATGCAGGGACAACCTTGTTTCCTTCTCTAGTTTGGCATGGTTCTTTTGTATATGATGGTAGAATGGCAAACAAAAGATGGCATGTCTATTGCGTTTCCTGCCAAGTACCTAGCGCCCCACAGGACATTGATGCTGCTTTGGCGCCCCCGAAAACCTCTTCTCAGGGGGGCATGTGCCCCCCCAGCCCCCCCGGCCAGCACGCCACTGGTGCTTGCAATATGATTGTGCCTTCATTCTCTCTATGTTTATGATAGGATCATATCCAACCCACATTCTACTTTGTGTGTCAGATAGGTTTGCTTCTTGCGAATTTTTTCGGGAAATGCGGTTTTTGACTTTTCTCAAAAGTTTGTTGCCCCCTTCAAGCCCTGATTCATCAAGAGCACCGAGACCAAATCCATCATTTAGCTCAATAAGCTCCCAAGAATGTGCTAGTACTTGTGTAGAGCTGGAGTGATGCTAATCCAAGGTCCTGGGAGGTGAACTTGTGGGGCACAGGAAAGTGTTATGTATTTTCGACATGGCCTAGACCAAAACATAGCGTAGGAAGAAAGAACAAGAAAACACCCGTTTGCAACACACTCAACTCAAAAACAAAACTATTCAAACGAGAATCATTGTATGTATAAATTTAAGTCCTCTCAGGAGTTTTAATCTCGATTCATTCAGAGTCCTTTGTAAATTCAACACAAAAACCATGACAGAAAGCTACCAAGAAGAAATAAATATAGATCACTCCAAAAAAGTTTCAAATCATCAACATTCACTTGTGATTTGCTGGAGAGAATACGAATTATCACTGATAACGATTTGCCATAATGACAAAGTGTGTTCTGAAACCATTCAGGTACTTCTGATATGATTATTTCTTGGTGGCATTTCTTGTAAAGCAGTTGAAAAGCAATGGTCCTGGTTGTCATTGTGCCTCCCTTTCCAGTCAAATCAGGGAAATTCCATTTGATGCCGTGCACTTTGCGTTGGATTCTAGACAGTTAATCGTGTATAGAATTTAAGATTGCGCAAAGTTGTTGTAAAAATATAGCTTTATTTTCATGACGATATTCTTCAACATAAAGGATACTCTCTTCCTATTTGAAATTATGTACTTGGAGATTATGCTATATGATAAAAGCCTGGAGTTATAATGATCATATTTTACAAACAACTGCCTAGTTGGCCTAAATCAGGATCCATTGTGTAGTCAAAACATCAAACTTAAGATATTCATAGCTTTTGATATGATAAAGGTATTGAGATGAATTTTTTTGCTGAATCAGAATTTTTATAGGCTTTTCTCTTCGTATAAGTTTAAACTATAACAATAAAATAACATTTTCTGAAATTTCTGCCCATTACCCCACTGTGCAGTACCTAGCAAGGCAATAAAGCGTGTTTGATATCCAATTCCTACCATTAATGATAGTAATGTAATATTGAACAGTGCAAGATATTTTAGCAAGCTGGAACTCCAGCTTATCATCAACTTCCTTTATATGAAGAGAGTCGTTTTATTACCACTTTCACTACTCATATGGGACTATATCGGTATACATGTCTCAATCACCAGAGGCGGATCCAGGACGCCGCACACGCCGCCTGTGCAGCAGTCAAAAATATTACGTACCATGACGTCATCATTGCTTTCCGAGTAGTGAAGACGAACACGATAGACTTTAAAGAATGTAGCTCTACATCGGACTTTTGGTGCGGCACCTCAGACAATAGAGCAGCCTTTTGGTAACAATAGAGCTATGGAGGCCTTGCTTTGTAGAACATGTCAAAATTCATTGTGTAAGATGTCAGTTCTATTCAAAGTAATTGTCTAGCCTTCAAAAAATCGAGCGGCATTTCAAGCATGAGAACAATAGGCAGTACTGTTTGATCAAAAAATCGAGCGGCATTTCAATCATGAGAACAATAGGCGGTACTGTTTGATCAAAAAATCGAGCGGCATGTCAAATTTGAAAACAATAGGCGGTCTTTTTGATTAAAAATCGAGCGGCAGTCAGGAAAGTCGTGCTGTAGTGCAATGCCGCTCGACTTACATCTCGTGCACGTCTATAAAGATTTGGTTACGGAAGACAGGCTAACTGAGGACAGTATCAGTCTATCCCACTTGTATTATACGCGTACTGGGTGACAACACGGAGTTTTATCTGAGGGTTTATTCACTAACGTCTACTAATTCACTGGATATCTTATTCACGAGATCCAATGCAATGAGTTTGGAAGTTATATCGAAGCTCATACTTGAATATGGTGGCCTAACTGAGATAGGTCCGCTTTAAGATTTGTACCAATGAAGAGACTATGCATCCTCCCCAGCAAAGCGGAGGTTTCCTGTTAGGTATTTAATTTCACTTTATGAACCAAGATGGCATCATCCAACGTGACATTTTGAAAGTAGATTTTTCCCTAAGCCCATTAGATTATCTTCATTTAGATCCACTGGCCTATTTTGTTTGTTACATTGCAATTGTTTTTGCTTCATTGTATTTACTTATATAGCTGACTGTTTACTATTATTTAGTCTATTTTTTAGCAAATTGTGTAACTGTCGGAACTTTGAAACACCCAAATCATCAACGTGAATAATACCAGTTTCATAAACACCCAATGATCTCTTGTACGGTGTATTGTCTAATGTCTAAATTGCCTACACCCCAATCATTTAGGAACAAATTAAGAGCAATTCACACTGAAAATTTGAAAAATTAAGAACAGCCAGCGGTAACCTCAATTGTACTGGTTCTTATAAAAAGGAGTGTATCTCCATATCTTTAGATTGGTGGAGGTAGTCAGCTGTCTATCAGTGTTTTTATGACCTAGTTTCTCCTAAGAATATATGCAGTGAGAATGCAAAAAGGTTCCTTTTGTGTAGAGAAGGAAATAGCACCAAAGAAATTGATTCTTCTTTTAAACCATGCCATACTGTGTGTGCCAGTCATTATTGTGATTACTTACACTGTTACAACATATATGGATTTCTCTGGTTACTCAAAAGAAAGCAGATAAAACTTTCTTTTCCATGTAAACTCTATATAGAAATTACTTTTTATCACCATACTTTACCTCCTCATTGAATCTTTTCTCTGTTAGTACTATTACTTTTTGTGATAATGATGTAATGTATGGAAGGAGCCCTATCAATGCCCCCCCCCCCCCTGCTAGTTTGTGCAATTTTGCTATCATCACTTTTTATGAACTGTGACACTAGATGATTGCTTCATATTTGAAATTGTGGAGAAGATTTAGAAACCAGGTGCAAAGGTTAGATGCCCTATGTGTCAATCTTAAAGAATAGAAGGTTTATCCCTACATTGTTATCATTGCACCTTTGCCCTCTTACTCTGGATTCATTGGTGCTGCTTTTTGTCTCCAATTGCTTTCATTTTGTCAAAGAATGGATATGAATTCCTTCAGATTCCATATGGTAATGAATGCATCTTATATACTTATTTGACCAAATAAGGTAGAAGGAGCTTGAAAAAATGTTCAAATTCACAGACTATCTCCTATGACTACAAGCTTTTTCCTCAAAATTTTGAAATGTCATGTTGAACATTTGACCAAAACTTATAGGCAATCAGTTGACAATATAGTTGAAGCCAATAAGCATTTGTCTATACTGAAGGCACTCATCTTGTGTGCCAGACAGAACATCCCCATCATGGTGGTGATCAAGCTGTTACAGTCAAGAAGACTGTTATAAATTGACTTAGGTCTACATTGGGCAGTCCTACTATGGTGCTAGGAACATACACTCTTCTGTTTTGTTATCCAAGCAAGTAGAGGTCCTGACTTGCATTATATAATGCGATGTACATACATGAAATGCAGAAAAATGAATTTTAATTGAATGGTGGAGCCATCTCATCAAAAGTACATTGATTACTGATTCAGTAAATTATAGTGGGCTTTTAGAGAAAACGAAAGGTTATTAGTTTTATAATTTAAAGTATTAGTGTATGACAGACAATTTCTCTATGGTTCCGAAAACTCATGTTTTGACTTGTAATACCCAGTTATGGATCCAGAAAAGTTTGACAGACTTCAGGAGAGCCAATCAATTACTTTCTTTGTTCTATGCTGAGCCAACAAAATAGAACAGACATGAGTTTGATATCAAATTTTGAAAGACAATTAGAAAATCAAATTAAGGCTGTCGCGATAACTGTACGCTCAGTATCGTACTTTAAAGAATGAAGGCTATTGTATGATATAGGAGGATTGCTGGAAGAGAAGCGAATCTCACAAAAATCGTAAATATATGCTACTGGTAAAAAAATGGGTGTGGCCACCGCACAGCCTTTTGACCACGCCCTTTTACTGATATGTTTCTTGTGCTGTGCGGCAGTCAGTTTTATCTCTGGATCCGCCTCTGATCACGGTACACTTGCGGCAATGGAAATCTCCAGCATGTACTGCAACAATCTCTACAGGACATTAAAGGAGTTTTTATGTGGCCGATGATATTATTATATTAGGTTCTATGCATCAAGAACATGATGAGGCTATAGGATATTGTTTAGCTCCTCTTCGAGACAGAGGTCTCAAGGTAAATCCAAAGAAATGTAAATGTTTGCAGCCTACCATTGACTTTTATGGTCAAGTCTTTTCAGCACAAGGTACATGTTCAGACCCTAAACGTATTGATGCCATACAAAAGATGTCTGCCCCGTCTAACACTAAAGAAGTGCATAGTTTTCTAGGGATGGTTAATTAGAGTTCAAAGTACATCAAGGACCATGCTACCTTAACTGTCTCTCTTCGCGAGCTAACTAAGAAATCAGAGCCATTTACATGGACCACATAACATCAGGCAACCTTTGAGCAACTCAATCTTCCTCTGACGCAAGCACCTGTCATGGGATACTTTGATTTATCCAAAGACACATATGTTACTGTTGATGCTAGTCCAGTGAGTGTTTCAGCAATCTTAGCTCAATGTGAGTCAGGTTTAAATGATCACTGAGTTATTGTATATTCCAGTCATTCACTATCAGCTGCTGAGATTTGATACTTCTTGAGAATTATATCTGAGCCCCCTAGTTCAAATGATAGCAGACAATAGAGATGTCATTCAGAGAAAACCACGTTTAGTTGAATAAGAGGTGTATCTTGAATCACTCTCCAGTACGTCTACACTCTATGAATTCTCGATGCATACTCTTACATTTCATACCTAGATCATTACTAAGTCTATGCAACAATAGTTAAATTTTAACCTTTGATCATACGACCAATAGTGTTCAATCAAACGTCAATAATATTGCTTAAGCTCATTGCTTATTGGCTAAAACAACAAAATCAGTCCCAATTTGCAACAAACAATATGCCCACTTAAAGCAAACAATATATCGGATCTCTAAGTAGACATTCAATATAGTACTCACTAACATCAATGAATGAACAGTAATAAAGTCTGCATAATTGTAACTGAGCACATGCCCTTGGGGTTCCCCAACATACCCCGCTTCTTCATCCATACCCTAGGGATCAAGCATAGCCTGCAGCTTCCCACATGCATTTATAGCTGCCACCATTGTGGTTCAGTTCTTGCCCCCATTCAAACTTGTCAAAAATATTGTCTGACCTTTCTCATTACCCTCATCACTCCTCTCTGGCACTTCATCTTTTTTTAGGTTGCCTTCATCATCCCCCCTCTTATTTAATGGTCTCTACAAGCTATTTCAAGAGTAAAAGCTTTCTCAATGGACGATTCAAAATTTCTGGCTTACCACGCCCAATTCTACATACTGATGCACCTCTTAACAGATCCTTGTGGTACACCACATTTGACATTACGTCTATTAGAAATGTGGCCATTTACTGATACATACTGTTTCCTGTTGCTAAGATAAGAACACAACCAAGTTAATGCTATCTCTCTAATTCTATAATGCTCAAGTTTGTTGAGAAGTATTTCATGATTAACAGTATCAAGGCCTTTTGCAAATCGAGGAAAATACCACATCCAAAGCTCTTATTACCTAACGTTTTTTTATCATTTCAGTTAAACTAATCAGTGCATGATTTATGGTATGAGAAGTACAGAAACCAAATTGTAAATTATACAGGATAGAGGACAACCCTTTTTGTACAAAGGAATGACTTCAGCTGGTTGAAGTTTTTCAGGAAAGGTGCAAGACTGACATGACTCATTGACGACAATTGAATGACCATTGTTAGTTCAGAGAGCTTTAATTCTCTTTCCTTTATCATTTATAACGTCTGCTTCGAATTCTTTAAATTCCTTTAAAAATTTGCTTTCTTCTCTCATAAAATACACCCTAGAGTACCTTGAATAATTATCAGCAAAGGTAACAAAGTAACATGCCCCACCCAATGTTTCTGTCATTGGCCACATAAATCACTCTACACCAAATCCAACACATCATTGGCCTTCTTCCTATCAACAACTTTTGGAAATGGCTGTCTTGACATCTTTCCTTCAACACTTGGGTCACGAAATGGCTGTGCCCATACTAATTCCTCTGGTTTTAAATTAATTTATCTCACTTTGTTACTACTTATTCCATCACAGATTCCCTCATGACTTGTATGCCCATGTCTTTGATGCCAAACATGTAATCCTCCTGCTTGATTATTTTCATTCACAGAGCAACAGCTATCCTTATCATTACACCTCCCACTGTGGTTTTCACAATGAAGGTAATATAGCTTTCCACACCTACTTCCAGTTGCTTGCAACATTCCTGAAGGTGAAAGTGTTTCAAAGTGTATCTTATTTCCCTTTTTGATCTGCTGAGTGCACAGATAATAAATGGACCGCCAATTTTGGCACAAATAGTGTATCCCTTAAAGTGCAAATATGTTTGTTGCCTCCCAACCTTGTCTTAAATCTTAACATGCCTGTCCCATATGTCTTTAACACACGTGAATCACCTAATCTCACCTCTTCTGATATGCTGAATGTTCTATAATTCTCAAGTAAATTTTCATTCCAGGTCATACAACTTGTAGTCCTAGGGTCAATTGTCCAAACTCTCTGTATTTGTGTTTTTCCATTCATGAAGGTTGCAAAGATGCCAGCTAATGCATCACTCTCACCTCCTGCTACTTTTGCATTATGCTATAAGGAACCCCAATATCTCTCGGCTCTGCAATCTCAGTTAAAATTCCCCTCCTTTTCACAATTAAAACAGGTCATCCTTCCCCTTTTGCTAGGACTCTGTGGCCTTTAGCAGACAACTTCTCTGTCATGCAAAAATAGTGCTGAGTCACTACCTGTTCCAGAGAACTCACTTTCATGCTTTCTCTCAAAATCTTCCAGCAATAAAATAACAAAATCAAGCCTTGGTATTTCATCTCATGACTCTAAATCTGCGATCAATGGCACAGAACTGTCATTCAAATTCATCATTCATCGCAAATTATTAGGGTGAGTGGCCAAATGGCTCAGCTAGCTCCTGTTAGTTAGCTGAAGTTTAGCTTGGCAGTGTTTGGTCAGCAATTGGATGTACAACTTTCCAGATAGATGACCAAAGAAACTCACTCTGCCATCCTTCGGATGGGATGTGAAACTAGGGGTCTTATGCCTGGATCAGGCACACACAGTAGGTAGAAATTAGCTGAAACACTATATATAATAGTCCACTCAAAAGAAATTAAATAACAACAACAACAACAGTACCATATATCAATAGAATATACACTTGTATTTCCTCTCCTATCGTGTCTCTACTGCTCACAACTTGTCAATTAAGAACCTATTTAGGCACAGGCTTTTTATCTACACAAGCAATAGCTTAAAGGTACCTTCCAGTGTATTCAGACGTGAAAGAACCATATGTTTATAGACAGATAATATAGAATATTAGATTTGAGCCAAGTATGATGTCACCAACTTGTTATATATCTTTCATTTGGACTGCATTGAATTTGCGACCCCCAATCACGCCAGGTTAGCCATCTTTGATGTGTAAATATCAGTCACTTTTAAAGAAACAAAAAAGACAATGGCCGCCAAAACTCTTGGAACACCTTGCTTCTTATCTCTATAAACTATCTCCACTCCCCCCTGTACAATGTTGTAATATGGCTAGGAAACAAAGAAAATTTGAGATCTAACTCTACCAAGTGCACGGCACATCCTGGGACATATTCTTCAGTCTTCTGAACAGTGTTTCAGGGGGGAGGTGGGTTGTTTATATGATATACGAGAATGAAGCATTAAATATCTATTTCCAGGCAATTCCATGCTATTGCTCCAGCTACTTTTGGTGGACATTGTAGGTGTTCAGGCGTAATCGCATTTGCATTTTCCAAATAACTTTAATGCCAAAACTATAGAGCCAACACATATACTTTGTATTGCTTTTCCCATGATGAAAAGAACGAAAATAACTAGGGAAATGGATATTATTGTGTATATGAAGACACCAATTGTCCGTACTTTTCTATCTATTTAGGGAGCAGCGGGGGAACAAGATGTTAGAGTACTAGTTTTCTTTTTGTTATTGTTATTATGTGATGTTCAGTTACATTGGTTTTGTGCCCCTATCTGTTCCATCTTTTGCTGTTTCATCATCTGCATGCTGTGTCATCATCATTCGTCTCCGCAGTTGCTGTCACCATCCTTTTGTTTTATCGTGTCAATCTTGTATAGGTACATGTGTTGTACATGTCATATCTCTTCTGTGCTAATTGTAACGTCAGTCATGAAGTCGCTAGTTGCGTCAATTGTGAAAGTCGGTTTAGTTGAAGTTGCTGTTAAATTACCAATAACATTGCTATACCCTTAACACTGAATTGCCATTGTCACCATCGAACATTTGTGGATTGATAAACTCATTGGATACATATATATATATATATATATATATATATATATATATATATATATATATATATATATATATATATATATATATATATATATATATATATATATATATATATATATATATATATATATATATATATATATACTAAGTCATGAGTGGGCTACCACAATTGGAAAATTTCGTTTGGCCCCAGTGCGGATTCGAACTCACGATGTTTAGATCAGAAGACACCTGTGCTAATCAATTGCGCCATCCAGGCACAAAAGAATAGCAGTGGAATCTTAAGGTCATTCCACCGTGAGTCCCTCAACGCATCTAGGGCCGTCTCTATGTTTCGGCTATAATGCCTTCTTCAGAGCCAAGCGTACTATGTTATCTTAATTCGGCTAAGGCTGACATAGGTACATACTAAGTCATGAGTGGGCTACCACAATTGGAAAATGTCTTTTGGCCCCAGTGCGGATTCGAACTCACAATGTTTAGATCAGACGACACCTGTGCTAATCACTTGCGCCATCCAGGCACAAAAGAATAGCGCTGGAATCTTACGGTCATTCCACCGTGAGTCCCTCAATGCATCTAGGGCTCTCTCTATGTTTCGGCTATAATGCCTTCTTCAGAGCCAAGCGTACTATGTTATCTTAATTCCGCTAAGGCTGACATAGGTAAATACTAAGTCATGAGTGGGCTTCCACAATTGGAAAATTTCTTTTGGCCCCAGTGCGGATTCGAACTCACGATGTTTAGATCAGACGACACCTGTGCTAATCAATTGCGCTATCCAGGCACAAAAGAATAGCGGTGGAATCCTATGGTCATTCCACCGTGAGTCCCTCAACGCATCTAGGGCCTTCTCTATGTTTCGGCTATAATGCCTTCTTCAGAGCCAAGCGTACTATGTTATCTTAATTCGGCTAAGACTGACATAGGTAAATACTAAGTCATGAGTGGGCTACCACACTTGGAAACTTTCTTTTGGCCCCAGTGCGGATTTGAACTCACAATGGTTACATCAGAAGACACCTGTGCTAATCACTTGCGCCATCCCGGCACAAAAGAATAGCGGTGGAATCGTAAGGTCATTCCACCGTGAGTCCCTCAAGGCATCTAGGGCCTTCTCTATGTTTCGGCTATAATGCCTTCTTTCAGAGCCAAGCGTACTATGTTATCTTAATTCGGCTATGACCTTAAGAGTCCACCGCTATTCTTTTGTGCCTGTATGGCGCAAGTGAATAGCACAGGTGTCTTCTGATCTAAACATCGTGAGTTCGAATCCGCACTGGGGCCAAAAGAAATTTTCCAAGTGTGGTAGCCCACTCATGACTTAGTATTTACCTATGTCAGCCTTAGCCGACTTAAGATAACATAGTACGCTTGGCTCTGAAGAAGGCATTATAGCCAAAACATAGAGAAGGCCCTAGATGCGTTGAGGGACTCACGGTAGAATGACCTTACGATTCCACCGCTATTCTTTTGTGCCTGGATGGCGCACTTGATTAGCACAGGTGTCTTCTGATCTAAACATCGTGAGTTCCAATCTACACTGGGGCCAAAAGAAATTTTCCAAGTGTGGTAGCCCACTCATGACTTAGTAGTTACCTATGTCAGCCTTAGCCGAATTAAGATAACATAGTACGCTTGGCTCTGAAGAAGGCATTATAGCCGAAACATAGAGAAGGCCCTAGATGCGCTGAGGGACTCACAGTGGAATGACCTTAATAGTCCACCGCTATTCTTTTGTGCCTGGATGGCGTAAGTGATTAGCACAGGTGTCTTCTGATCTAAACATCGTGAGTTCGAATCCGCACTAGGGCCACAAGACATTTTCCAACTGTGGTAGCCCACTCATGACTTAATATTTACCTACTAGCTTAGTACTGATAGCCCGCTATAACACGGGCTCCCTTAGCTCCAGTTGAAATGTTGCATATTAGCCTTGGAAAGACTAACGCTGTGCCCCCATGACAGTTGCATGGTCTGGTCGCATAGGATCACGAGAAGGTGACGTTATGGGACTCTGCGATGGAGCACGTGACTTTCGGCCTTGCATTGTGCAAATCGAAGAAAATTGCGAGAAAAAATTGTGCAAAAAGTGGTCGGATACCTGCGTTAGGCTATGGGGCAGTAAAGGGACAGGAAGAAAGTCAAGAAGCCCCGTAGCCTAGCGCAGGTATCCGACCACTTTCTGCACAATTGTTTCTCGCAATTTTCTTCGATTTGCACAATGCAAGGCCGAAAGTCACGTGCTCCATCGCAGAGTCCCATAACGTCACCTTCTCGTGATCCTATGCGACCAGACCATGCAACTGTCATGGGGGCACAGTGTTAGTCTTTCCAAGGCTAATATGCACCATTTTAACTGGAGCTAGGGGAGCCCGCGTTATAGCGGGCTATCAGTACTAAGCTAGTCTATATTATATGAATTATGCACAGAATTGTTTAAAATGCTCTCTACATTGAGGCGCTAATGAAACTACATTACACATTATCTCCTGCTTCACTCAAGTCTAACTTAAGGAGTTTTGTAAAATCTAGTGATATAATTTTAGGATGTCATAACAGATACAATATAGCACATGAATTGGCAGGTATGAGTGGTTCTGTTATCGTGTAGGTGACCACTAATATTGTCTACAGAGGTAAAGGATCAAGTCTGACCCATAAATGTAGGTGTTGTACAACTGGAATCTGTGATAGGACTGTGTAGTTCAAGGTGATAAAACAAAAGAATATTGCTTAGTATTCCTATATCACAGCTTTATATATATAACAGAGTGTAAAGCCCATGATTGAGCAGCATGAATCATCATATTAGATTTCAACCAAAGTTCTTGGGGGAGTTCATAGGTTATGGCTATACAAAACAAATAAAGCAGCTATCCAGTACTAACTTATCTGTTGTACAACCATGTGAAATTCAGATTTCAAACAATAATGGTAGTTGGATAGAAGAAGATGGCTCCATAAATAATAATGTTGCTATCTAGTACTAATTCATTCCTAAACAAATTATACTATAATATGCAGAGTGATCCATGGAAGTCAGTAATTCTTTGAATTGAGTTTTTGTGACATGAAATGCTGCTGTGTGGTTAACCGGCCTATCCTCTTGGATTGTTGTTGTATATGTAGTCTTATTTAACGTGCAGAGAACACGGAGCCAGAGATAGACGATGTTGAGTTAACGTACTGATCTACTGACTGATATTCAACATAATTTTACACACATATATACACAAATTTAGCTGACGAATCATTACACATGAATTACTAAATAGATATAAAAAGAAGGTGGTGGGCTGAGTAGGTGGAATGGACATGTGAGATAAACAAAAGCAAAGGAATGACCTGTAAGGTGTGATGACAGGGATGACGTAAGGTGATGTCCAGATGTGGGATGACTTGGCAGAAATGGAAATGGTCGGTTATGAATGAATGATGTAATGAGGCCCGAGTTGAAGGTTTGGTTCCCGGTGTTTAGGGTCACTACAGTAGCTCCCCCCTAGAATGCAAGCGATGCGAAGCATTCGATACGTAGCGTGGAAAGCTATGCAAATGACGATAAACACCAGAATATGAATGAGAATGCAATGGATGTGAGAGTGACAAGAAAATCAGTACTAATATTAAAGTAAATGCGAGTGAGGAGCATACAATGAAAAGAGAAAAATATAATGTCAATTACTTGCAAAAATTAAGAGTTCAAAGTGTCCAGGTTTTCATCGGTGAGTGAGTCAGCAAGGTTTTCTACATTGGATGACCAGGAACCAGCAGTTGTTTGAGCGCCGAGTGAAGCGAGGAGTGAGCAAGGTTTTTGCGTTGGGTAACCAGGAACCAGAATGCTGAAGAGACGAAGGCAGCGAGAAGCACGTTGATGTGTTGAAGAGCTGCATAGACAACGAGGCAAGAAGGGCCGTCCGTATACGATGCGAGGTGCCGTGCCATGAGTTGCGTAGATGCAGTGGAAAACACATGTAGAACGAGTGCCAGATTGCTGAAGCCTTGTGTCATGGATGGGCACTACGGTGAGTCGAGTGCCGCAAGGTGAGCAGTTGAACCCAGAAGGCGGTGTTCGTGGCTCGGTTACCAATTTTGTGACATGAAATGCTGCTGTGTGGTTAACCGGCCTATCCTCTTGGATTGTTGTTGTATATGTAGTCTTATTTAACGTGCAGAGAACACGGAGCCAGAGATAGACGATGTTGAGTTAACGTACTGATCTACTGACTGATATTCAACATAATTTTACACACATATATACACAAATTTAGCTGACGAATCATTACACATGAATTACTAAATAGATATAAAAAGAAGGTGGTGGGCTGAGTAGGTGGAATGGACATGTGAGATAAACAAAAGCAAAGGAATGACCTGTAAGGTGTGATGACAGGGATGACGTAAGGTGATGTCCAGATGTGGGATGACTTGGTAGAAATGGAAATGGTCGGTTATGAATGAATGATGTAATGAGGCCCGAGTTGAAGGTTTGGTTCCCGGTGTTTAGGGTCACTACAGAGTCATAATATATATCCTGCATTACCAACTAAGATTTCAAATGAAGGTATTACTTGAGTGGTGGCAAGATAAATTCATCCCTTAATACCCCGTTTACACTGCTCCGGATCACTTTTTGATCCGTATCAAAAGTGATACGGATCGGCCTACCGTTTACACCACGCCTTGCTATCCGTAGCAAAACTGGTACGGTTAGCCGTATCACTTTTGATCCTTTTAGCAAAAGGATCAAAAGTGATCCGGACCTTTGCAATCCCATTGCATACCAGTGTAAACGGGGAAATCCGTATCACTTTTGCTACGGATTCACAAGGAGGCTCCATCAACACATGAGCGAGGCCACACTAGCCATATCTTAAAATTTGGCGCTACTCAATAAACTTTACAACGAGATGAATGAAATAATGAAACGTAGGCTTGTGTATTGGTTGCTATCTGTCATTAATTCATTAGCTGCTGCAGCACAACACAACTATTGCTTGGCAGTGTACTATGACGCACTTTTCCAAATTGAACAGCAGCAGTTGTTATCACTGGTTCATCATAGTACTGCACAGATCCAGAGAGTGTATAAACTGTTGAATAGTTCGTCAAAAAAGAGAAGACCACGCCGATTTTGGGTACGGCCTGGCAGAGTTGAGACTTGGTGGGATAATTTTATCAATAATGTAGTAATGCCAGAAGAATGGGTTGAGAATTTTCGAATGTCGAAGGACAGCTTTATGAGCCTATGTTATGAACTGAAGCCATACATAGAGAAAAATGTCACTAGATTGAGAGTACCAATCCCCTTCACAAAACGTGTTGCTATTACTATATACTATTTGGTAGACGAAGGTAGATATCGCAAAACAGCAAATGCATTTGGTGTTTCCAGAGCAGCAGTTTCCGTCATTGTGAGGGAAGTATGTCGTGCAATATCTTTACACCTGGGACCTAAATACATTAAGATGCCAGCAACAGAAGAGGATGTTATAAAAGCTGTTGGAGAGTTTGAAAAGAAGTTTGGTTTTCCTCAGTGTCTTGGGGCTGTGGATGGCACACATGTATTTATCAAAAGACCATCAAAGAACTCAACTGATTACCTAAATAGGAAGAATAGGTATTCTGTCAACATCCAAGCCATGTGTGACCACAATTACTGCTTCACAGATGTAGTAATCATGTGGCCTGGGAGTGTACATGATGCTCGCATGTTTGTGAACTCTCCACTGAATGAGGCATTGAGGACTGGAAAAATTCCTTCATGTCCAAGAAAGATCATGGATGATGAGGAAGCAGTCCCAGTGTGTATTCTTGGTGATGCTGCATACCCATTATGCCCATATTTAATGAAAGAATTTCCTGGAGGAGGCCTGACAATACAAGAGCAATTCTTTGGCTTCAGGCTATGCTCAGCTCGTGTAGCCATTGAATGTGCTTTTGGACGGCTAAAGGCTCGTTTTGGAATTTTGAAAAGAGAAATGGATATTTCTTTCCCATACTTACAAGAGGTGATACATAGTTGCTTCATTCTCAATAATTATTGTGAACTGCAGAAGGAAGGATTAAAGGAACAAAATATAGAGCATGAAATTAGAGCAATAAGCATTGATCAACCAACAGTTGATAAGTTTAAAGGCAACAATTCCAATGATGAATCTCAAGCAAAAAAGATAAGAAGAATTTTTGTCAAATATTTCGATTGAACACTAAGAAACTAAATGTGCATTAGGCAGCTTTTTATTTTTCATGTTAAATTACTATTATAGAAAACTGTTCTTTATCTTTCATATCTTAAAAATTTATTCATTGTCATACAGTATTTCTTGGAAAGTTGCACTTGGATTTCTTTTTGAGTTTTCTCTAGAGGCTGATGTTTGAAGGTATGATTGTCTCCAGTTATGAGCTGGATATGCAGGTGGTTGGGGCTGCAGGTACATATTTGTGTTGCTTGGTTGGGTTAGTATCCCTTGCAACATACCAAATCCATTTGATATGACAGAAGTTAAATTTTGTAGGTTTTCACCAAACATTTGCATAGTGGCTGCATGCTTTTCTTTGCTTGCTTCAATGCTAGCTAAAGTAGCTTTCTTCAGCTTAAGCTCTTCCCTTGCTATATCCAGAAGTTGGGCTTCTGCTGAGGTACGCTTTGATAGTTTTGAATCTTTCTTTTCCCTCAAATAGGTAAGAAGGTTTCCTCTTGCCACAGCCATATCATTTGATGCCTTTTCTGTAGGTTCAGGCCTAACCTCTGTGCTAATATCTTCTGCTAGCCTGCTTTCCCCTTCAGTACTGCTATCGTAGTAATCTTTGCTACTTTCATGGTCCAAACTATCTCCACTGGTACTTGTACTAGAGAAACTACTCTGGATCCCATTCTCAATACAGTGAACAGCAGGTGAACCAGACCAAATTTCTTCACATTCCTTAAAAAAAGCAAATATGACTCTTCCACCTCCACTTTTTCTCCCCGAATCGACAGCTTTTCGAAACATGTTTCTGATCCTTTTTATTTTTGTAACAATGCGGTCCTTCGATATTACCGTTGGGTCAGCAATATTAGGGTATCCTTTTACATTGACATCATTGTTTTCCTTCGGATAGTGCAGGTGAAACTGTTCTGTGATCTCCTCATATTTGGCCTTGACGGTTTCCCAGTCAAGGCCCTGAGCCATCTTTGTTCCCTTGTAATCTATTATTACCTGGAGCAGTAGGGAAACTTCCTCCTCTGTCCAGTTGAATTCTCTCCTTGAAATCCTTCTGCTACTGCTTGCCATTTCCATTTTTCAAATAAAATGGTAACAATTAACAATGCAAATTTTGGCGCGTTCTCAGATTCGTCACATGTGCGTCAACTGAATTAATGGCCTCTTTTACAACCTATCTGCCTCAATTTGAATTGTGAATCCGTACTAGTGTAAACGGAAATCTTATCAATAGCAAAAGTGATCCGGTGCAGTGTAAACGCGACCTATCCGTATAACTTTTGATCCGTATGAAAAGTGATCCGTAGCAATGTAAACGGGGTATAAGAGTGTATCATCATGTGCAGAATGGTCTATGGAATTCAGTAATGGAATTTATATCAAATGATCTGAGAAAGAAGGGCAACTGTGTGCCAACAAAAGAATATTTAGTTTAATAGAACCCCTTTAATATGACTTCACCAAAATAACTCTACCATCTATAGTGGAAATAACAATGAGGCCTACTGTAAATAGAGCGAAAACAAAATGAAAAGAGAGTTACTGAGCTGAGAATAAAGTTGGTGACATCCTAGTGTTTGCCTGTAAAATATGTAGGATAAAATCAAGGAGTAAATTCGAGTTGAAGGGCAATATCTCAAACGTAAACAAAGTGGCCTAACTCTTGAGACTTCCTAACATCCATTTCATGTGCATATACTAAGAATTAAGAGCAAGTTAAAAGCTCCTAGTACATAAGCAAATATCGCATTAAATGCATCCTAAATATAATAATGATACTTCTGCAGTAACAAAACGGTAATTTAGAACAGAACATCAAGCAAAAACGTAGGGGAACTACCATGATCTTAATGCCCCTGGAGCAAAGGTATGGAATCACCATCAAAAGACCACAATTAAAGTCCAAAACAAAGGACAACAGGTATCTGCGATCATGAGATGAACTTGGGAATCCCCTTGCATTTCACCATACGAACTACGATGAAAGTAAAGGGTGAAAGTAAAAACTACAAAATTATGGTAACCAAATGCAGCAATAGCCCTATACATACTTCAGTGAAAGCATTCCACATACCAATATTTTATCGCCAAATATAACCATATCCTATGCCATTCGTACATGCGGTAAAAGCAATGAATAAATTCAAAGCTACCAGGTAATACAACAGTAAACATACAGTAATCATTTCATGACAATTTAGTAAGAAAAGTAGGATAACTTAGCGAATGAAATCAAGCCAAAAAACGCACTAAACTGAAAGCTGAATGACGAAATTCTCCTCCAAGTCACACGGCACTATTACGGTAGTGTAAATCAAACCATTCCCAAATGAAAACAGCACGCACGCAATTCCATGTCATCAAAATATGCATGAAGAGCAAACAATCTGCCATAGTCTAGCACAGAATAGAAATTCAAACATATGTTGAATATGTTTTCACAATTTAGCAGTAAAAGCAGGGTGAGTTAGCACATAGAATCAAACAACTTGAAGAAGAACTGTCATGGCGGCAATACCCTCGAGGGAAGGTGGTTGAATCTGGTTGAAAGATATAGAAATAAATGGCTAGCAACAGCAGAATACAGATGAGATGGACAAAGGACATACATGGAATCTTAAATAAGTCTATCTACAGAAAACAGAGTCGGTTTACCTGGAAAGACTGTGACAAAAGTCTCCTCGCGATCACACACAGCAACATCCTCCTACATGAACATTCGCCAACGTGAAAGCAACAGTCCTGCGCAGAGGTGTCAAGTGACCATCGTGGAGGGTATAGGAAAGCAATGGCCATAAGTTGAACGTGGAATATCTCGGTGAAAAGAACAGATATGGAAAAATCCATCCTTTATGAGTAAGTAGACCCCAAGGAGAACCCCTAAACCAAGTTTGGTCACACTCCCCCAACAGGCCTAGAAGGAGAGGTGTCATTAAAATCGGACTAAAAATGCGTCATGTGGTACAAATTCGAGCAATCTGATTGGTTTGGCATAAATTATCATATAGGGATCTTAGTATATAGAGACTAGCAGTTTTTTGATAGCCCGCTAGACACGTGCTCCCCCTACCCCCAATCAAAGCTGGAGATTAGCCTTGGAAAGACTAACGCAGTCGCCCATTGAAGCAGCATGGTCCGCATTTTCGATGAGGATCACGGGAAGGTGACGTCATGGGCCTCTGCGATGGAGCACGTGACCATCAGCATTGCATTGATCAAATCGAAAGAATTGCGACAAAAAATTGTGCAAAAAATGCTCGGACACCTGCGCTAGGCTACGGGGCTGTATAAGAAGAGGCGGAAAGCCTCGTAGCCTAGCGCAGGTGTCCGAGCATTTTTTGCACAATTTTTTGTCGCAATTTTTTCGATTTGATCAATGCAATGCTGATGGTCACGTGCTCCATCGCAGAGGCCCATGACGTCACCTTCCCGTGATCCTCATCGAAAATGCGGACCATGCTGCTTCAATGGGCGACTGCGTTAGTCTTTCCAAGGCTAATCTCCAGCTTTGATTGGGGGTAGGGGAGCACGCGTCTAGCGGGCTATCAAAAAACTGCTAGTCTTCATCATATCAATAGGGACTATATTGTGTGTAAAATTCCATGGAGTTGCATAGCATATAACATGGTCTGCATAGCATCATGTGTGTCCATAGAATACACATAATATACTACATATACAGCTGTGTATAACTGAACATGAATAACTTACACTGCTATTTGGATTAAACTGACCTAATGAAATGTGTGGTTATACCCTATACTAATTCCTTAAAATACCACTATCAAATGCATTCTTAAGCATGAGAGTCACTTGTAACCTACAGGGTCTAGTACAATGTAGTAAGGTAAAGTTATTTATATTAACTATTGTGCATAACATCATGTGTCTCCATAGAATACAAATAATATAACACATATATAGCTGAGTATGAATAAAAATCAAGAACCTACACCGCTACTTGCATTATGGTTACTAAAATGATTATGTGTGGTGCTCGTATGTACTACTTAATCCCTCACAATACCACAATCACATGTATCCTTATGCATAGAAATCAATTATAACCTAAGGAGTCTAGTACAATGTAGCTGGGAAAGTTGCAGTGTATAACAGGTTAAATATTATAGATAAATTGAAATACATGAGTGCAACTGTAATCTAGTTGTAAACATTAATCTTCCAAAATCTCCTACATTGTGGTAATGGACAGATATAATATATTGTCTCTTGCAACATGTTTCTCAATACAATAGAATATTCTACTTGATATGTTGCTGTATATCAATGCACATGAACAACCGTCCCTACTATCCGGAGTAAAAACATGAAATAAATATTTGTGCCAAGAGCTTGTTCTACTTAAGCCCTTAAAACACCATAAATTACAGGAAAATGTATGCATGGAAATCAAGGTTTACCTAAGGAGTCTAGTACAATGTAGCAAATTACCAGTTGGTTGTAACCACTTATCATCTCCCATCAAATAACACTAAATTAGTCAAACTCTATACAACATTGTCTTGTGTATTTTCTCTCTAAATGCAATGATATAATTTTACTGCATATATAACTGTGTATGACATAAAACAAATAACCCACACAGCTCTCTGGATTACAGTTAACAAATGAATACATGTGGTGATTGAATTCACTGACTCCAAAACATCATCATCATCATCAGCATCATCATCATCATCATCATCATCATCATCATCATCATCATCATCATCATCATCATCATCATCATCATCATCATCATCATCATCATCATCATCATCATTTAATTTAACTACTATATTCAATTGTCAACTTGTGGATACAAATAACGTCTAATCATTACCACTGTGTCATAGATAAAGGTTTGCATGCAAATTTAAATGCAAGATTGTCTCTTTCATTTGGTATATTATTATCTTACAATCTCATATAATATTGTGCTAGAGGCATCAAAACTTAGCAACTATTCAATTTTAATACTTCAGAGGACATCATAGCTTATGTTCATAGAATTAAAATACTATCACATACATATTATATATTATACCCTCATATAATAACTGCAGAGGTGCTTATTGCATGAATTGGTGATACACTGTACAACATGAATCACAAAATCAGATTTTAACAAATAATAGTAGTTGCAGGAAGGGGGAGGGGATGAAGGGGACAATACACATGATGTTGCTAGCTACTACTTACTCATTCCTGAAATCTATATCATCATGTGCAGAATGACCTATGGACATCAGACATGGTATTTGTAACATGTGATCTCAGACTGAAAGGGGCATCTCTCCCAGTAAATACACAGTCATCATAACAGGACAATGCACCTTGACTACACAAAAATAACACTACTACATACACTGAAACAACTATGAACCAGATCTAAATACAGAGGTAATATATAGAGTAATATAATGAGTAATGTCTCATGTATGGGGTACTAAATACATATACAAAACATTCCCTATTATATTGGAATGAAACAAAATGGGAATGTACAGCTATCTAGCTACAATGCTGCAAAGAATACATTGAACAACAGCTTAGCTTTAGGTTGGAATGACTGCATGGTAAAAGCTAAGGGCTAATTAGAATTGATTAGCAACATTAAAAACGTAAACAAAACGGCCTAATTCTGAGATATCCTGAAGTCCAACACATGAGTTAAACTAAATGGCAAGAGCACGGTACAAACTCCTAGTATATCAGGGTATAATACTCTAGGATCTTATAAATACCAGACGCAGGCAGAAGTAAACGTTAGCAGTGGCACAGCGGCAATGTAGTAGCGAAAATCAAGCGATCTGAAGAAAAATGGCTTGCCGATAATGCCCCAGAAACAAAATTTTTAAATCTCTCTCAAATCACCATTAATAAATATCGTCTTAGAAGCAAAACAGTAACCATTCTCCAATATAAATGCTTGTACGGTTAAATGGGCGAATGAGAAATAAAATCAACAATTTGGCCAATGCCTTTAAGGATGACTGTGATGATACTTCATTTTCTGTCATTACATTAAGCACCAATAACATTACTAAATCTCAGTCCAGCAAGGAATATTACTGTTAATACTCCGTGAATAGTTGCATCAAACTCTAAGAGCAATATCACAGTGCATTTGTGAAGGAAAAGTCAATGGAACTGGAACATAGCATGTATAACACAGCGCTGAGGCAAACCGAGAGAATCTCCACGAAAAGAGTCCGCTACACCATATTTAGACCTAGCAAACACAAACATTTAAGGATAAAAGCACTGGTAAAACCAACTCGAAGCTTTTGAAAGACAACAGGCGACTTACCATGTAGAAAAACGCATCAAAGTTCAGTTGCAATGCCAACAGCACAATCCCATCTGTGGAAACTCCTCAACCACGAACATGCGGTCATGTGTATTGTTCGGAAACAAAAGAACTGCTATCGTAAGATAACGTCAGGAACATATCATATTTCACGCGACCATCTACAATAAAATCGAAACTCACTTACACTTACAAGGTAGAGGGATTATACCAAACATCCTTAGCAAGTACGATATAAACACTTCAGAGTATATATATTGAGCACAATTAACACAAATGCTCGCAACAATCCAGTACCCCAGTGTATTGGCCATGAGTTGATAGAAACGGCACTTGGCAAACCCCGCAAATGTATTCATTCTGGAAGCAACACGGAACTGAGTTATAACTATTAAAAATTCACGGATATTGTAGTAGATTCCACAGCGATTTATAGCATGTACAATTTCAGAATCTACTGCCCCGCCGTGATAGCTATGTCTGAAATGAAACTGATCTCGGAAAACCCCTCAAAGTAAAACGACATCAAAATCACTGAGAAAACCCGTCGCTCATGACGGCACGCATGGGAAAACTATTGCACCAGACCTTGGTAGAAAAATAACGGCTATTTAGCGACAAAAATCAACAGGGCCTGACCGAATCTGGCACCACCAACATACCATGCATGCAATCTCGTGCGTATTTGGTCAAAATAGGTACATCTCAGACAAACTTCGCAAAAGCATACAATCAAGAAAGGACATAAAGGGGCAAATATAAACCGATACCCTCACACATACACCAAAGAATTATCTAGCCGAATGACGACAAATTTCTCCTCGAATTCACTACATTAATCTCCACCTCGCAAACACTGCCTAAAGTGGCAAACTGTCATGGCGAAATACCCCCGAGGGAAGGTATTGCAAACCGGGTGAAAATTTGGAAATAAACACCCGATGAAAGTAAAAAATGCGTAGATCCGAGGAAGAAAACACATTAGAACATACATCAAATTAGAAGGTATAACAAAAACGACAACTCGCCTGCAGCAAAAACAGAAAGTCTCCTCGAGGCAAATACTCAACTGTCATGCCGATAGTCGCACGAGGGAGAACAGTGCAATCTGGCTGAAATCAAGGCCACAGGTTGCTGAAACCCATAGAAAACGCATACAGCTGTGAAAGGAATCACTGCAAACTACGAATTAACCCTTTTGGCACGAAACCAGCTACTCATCCGAGGGAAAAGTAAACACCTCTGTAATACCAAGAGCATCGACATCAGTTTGTGAGCGCACGCGTGGTACTGGGAACTGGTCAACTTTGCGGACGAAGACAATGGAGAACAATAGAGGCAAACAAAGGCTCGCGTAGGTTCTCCCAGAAAGTCGAATATCTCCGCGAAAAAAACAGATAAAATTAGTATCTCAACAAATGTACAAAGTAGAACACCTGCATCGACCCTCGACACAAGTCTCAGCTCTAGCCCCCGCACCCGTTAGCAATAGATAATTTCACGCGCTACCTGCAGGTCTCTTTGATCTTCGAGAATCACGTGGTACAATCCGAGCCCTGTAATTGGTCTGGCATAAATTAGCATATAGGGATCTTAGTATATAGAGAAGTTGTTTGATAGCCCGCTAGACGCGGGCTCCCCTACCGCCAACCAAAGCTGGAGATTAGCCTTGGAAAGACTAACGCAGTCGCCCATTGACGCAGCATGGTCCGCATTTTCGATGAGGATCATGGGATGGTGACGTCATGGGCCTCTGCGATGGAGCACGTGACCATCAGCATTGCATTGGTCAAATCGAAAAAATTGCCAGAAAAAATTGTGCAAAAAATGCTCGGATACCTGCGCTAGGCTACGGGGCTGTATAAGGAAAGGTGGAAAGCCCCGTAGCCTAGCGCAGGTATCCGAGCATTTTTTGCACAATTTTTTCTGGCAATTTTTTCGATTTGACCAATGCAATGCTGATGGTCACGTGCTCCATCGCAGAGGCCCATGACGTCACCATCCCATGATCCTCATCGAAAATGCGGACCATGCTGCGTCAATGGGCGACTGCGTTAGTCTTTCCAAGGCTAATCTCCAGCTTTGGTTGGCGGTAGGGGAGCCCGCGTCTAGCGGGCTATCAAACAACTGCTAGTCTTAGTCATATCAATAGAATTGCTTAACATATAACATATTGTGTATAACATCACTTGTATCCATAGAATACAAATAATATACTACATATACAGCTGTGTATGAATGAAAATGAATAACTTTCCAAGCTATTTGAATTAAACTTACCTAATGAAATGTGTGGTTATGTCCTATACTAATTCCTTAAAATACCACAATCAAATGCATTCTTAAGCATGATAATAATTTGCAACCTAAGGAGTCGAGTACAATGTAGTAGGGTAAATTTACATTGTATCAAAGGGTAGAAATTGTTTGTAACATCATTTGTCTCTATAGAATACAAATAATATACTACATATATGGCTGTGTATTAATGAAAATCATGAACCTACACTGCTATTGTCATTAAGTTTACCAAATGATTATTTGTGGTGCTAGTGTGTATTACTTAATGCCTCAAAATACTACAATTACATATATGCATATGCATAGATATCAAGTCTAACCTAAGGAGTCTAGTTCACTTTAGCAGGGTAGATGTGCCTTACAGTATTACAGGTTAAATATTGCACATAAATTGCTATACATGGGTGCAACTGTCAGCTGAGTGTAACCATTAATCTTCCTAAACACCCAGTACTCGCTTGCATTCAAGTAGGTTGTTTCAAATGACAATGTCTAATTATACTCCATAATTCAAGTGCATAGAAACTAAAGAATATTCCTAAACAATGCTATGACATATTCAACAATGATTTCAAACTTGTATATGAGTGTGAAACAACCTTCTATACATAATAATCTCTTATAGCAAGCCCCTTATAACATTTGACTATGAACAATACTGTAAAGTGGAGTGGGAGCTCAAAGGTGGGGCTCCAAGACAATACAAATGCTTGTTATCTAACACTAAAAGATCCATTGAAACCATGTTATCATGTGCAGAATGAGGCATGGAAATCATTAATGGCGTCTATAACAAATGATCTGATAAAGGCAGAGAGCTGGGTAGCCAGGAGACGAATATTTAGCATAAAAGAACCCAAATGCTGATTCAAGGAAAATAAAAGTCAAATTTATAGTGAACACACTTATTAGACTGTTGTAAATAAAGAGTATTAAACTGCTGTAACTACATAGGCAATCAGTAAAGTAGTATACTGAATACAGCCTCAGGAATAAGTTACTTAAGTGTATTGAATACACACCTAAGTTAGAAGACAATATCAGTGTAAATAAATCAAGAAGGAACAACAGGACAACGCATCCAGTACTATACACGAAATTATCAACGAATTAGTAGATAAAATATCCGTATAAGACTTGGCACCTTTAACTATAAATAACCGAGTGATTTAGGATACAGAAAAGTGTACTAATGGGAATAACACACTGCGACTGAGATGAATAAGAACCGCCCCTCAAAGTGTGAGAGAGAGTACACGTAGTACTTTTCTCAAAATACTGCAAGAACAGTGAACGGGAAAGAGATCTAGTACAGTCCAATACTCAAACGAATAATTTGAACAATATCTTAGCTCCAGCTTACAATAAGTATATTATAAAAAGCAAGAGCTAAGCAGAAGTGACTGACAACATCTCAACCGTAAACAAAGCGGCCTAACTATCCAGTTATAAGTCAGTGAAAATCTCGCACAAAGACAAAGTACAAACAGCACGCTAAAAGTCCTATTATATCTGTAAATAATACACTAAGGATCTCCTAAATATTATACCGAAACTTCCGTAGTAACACAACGGTAAGTTACAGGCGAAAATCAAGCGAACATGAAAGGAATGGCCATGATCATATGACCCCCGAGCAGAGGCAATCGTATGGAATCTCCCTCAAACCATCGCACCAAATCTCGTCTAGCTGGGAAAGTAGTGATCATTCTAAACAAAATAATCCTGGTAAAACTAAATCGAAACCTTGTTAATGAAATAAGCCACTTACCTTATAGAGAAGAGACGAAATTCCACGAAGAATTGCAAGATATCCATCCACTTTGTAAACACGCCCTCAACTGCAAACTTGCGGCCTTGTGTAAACACTATTGTTCGCAAACAAAGGATGAGAGGTTCTGCAATCGTGAACTGAAGTTGGGAATCCCCTCGCATGTCTATCTACAACATACAACAAAATAAAGCGTGTAAGAATACCAAAATATCACCAGAATAATATTAAGAACAGTTAGCAAGTAAATTATACACACTTTGGACATCTCTGTTCAAACGTATTTAGATGTTTCTTGACTACTGGCAATGAGAATCAAACACACAGAGCAGGTGCTTCCTTGGCTGAACTGGGGGGAATGGGAACTTCTGATAACAGTTATATCACACATAAAAACTTACACTCTTATCAGTAAGTCACATAAAAACATGAAAACATAGGCCCAACTGAATTCAGGAATGACCAAATTAAGCAGCCCATGTACCATAATTCATCAGGAAACATAACGATCTCCTATGCCATCTATCCACGCATTAACTTCAAGGAATAAATATAGCAATCCAGCAAGGGATACAACAGTAAACATATCATAAGTATTTCATCACAATATTGTGAAAGACCCACAGCAATCCAGAGAATAAAATCCATCCGATCGGAGAGGATGTGTAATGGCGAAATACCACCGAGGGAAGCTCGCTGAAAATACTGATATAACATGTGTAAAATGAAACATGTATAGTAGACAGACAAATTATAGGCCATCTGAAAACACACCTGATTATATGTAAAAACGACTTACCTAGTAGTAGAAGGACGAAAGTTCGCTTGAATTCACCAACCAAGAGAGAATAACATCAAGCATGGTGGAGATGAACTGTCATGGCGGAAAACCCCCGAGGGAAGCTATTGCAATCTCGCTAGCAATATTGAACATTAAGTGTCGACAATACCATAGAAAGTGCACACAGAGGACAGGGGAAAGACAGGCAATTTGAAATCAAACGTTATAGCATTAGAAAACCACTCACTTGGTAGAAAATACCTATAATAGTTCCTTCCAAGTCAAAGGGCAAACTCTACCATTGAGGGAAGTGTCCAAAGTAAAAGCTACACGATCGCAATCATCTCCAGTATATGCACATGAAATTCACACTTAAATAGCAGGGAATAAAACTGTACACTTCTCGTCAATACATACTAACAATTTAGCACAAACAGCAAGTTGATCTAGGGAAGAGAGTGGAACGGCTTGGGAAGGAACAGTCATGGCGCTAATCCAGCGAGAGGTTCGCGGGAGGATTTCGCTGAAAACATTGAAATATCTAGCTCATAATCCTAGGCAATGCACACATCCAATGAAGGACTAATCGACACACTCTAATCGAAATGTTTTGTACAAAAATTGTGACTCACCTGGCAGGAAAACAACGAAATTTTCCTTGAGTTGGCTCTTCAACTGTCATGGCGATAATATCCCCGAGGGTAGGCATTGGATTCTCGCTCAAAACATGAGATTACCTTGCCTAACACAACAGAAATCACCGATGTTCTGTGCAGGAGTTACAGGAAACATGAAAAGACCACTTTGGATCGAAAACAGTCACTCACCTGCCATAAAAAAAGTGAAATTTCACACGGAATCTACAATCATCCTCATCCAGTGCGAGATGAAACTACACTGAGAGCAGGCTTGCCGTGTGGACGAACACAATGGAGAACAAAAGGTCACAACAAAGGCGCACGCAGTCCATCAGAAAAAGTCGAATATCGTTGCAAAAAAAATTGATAAAATTAAAATGACATCTAGAATATCAATTAGACATAGGACTGGACCCTCGGCGAAAGGTTAAGACCGATCAAGCAGAAGACCTAGGAGGAGTTTTTACCACGAGCTGACCGGCGGCCCATTTGATCTTTGCTCATTTGCATTTTAGGGATCTTAGTATATAGAGATAGCAATGATAGCCCGCTAGAGGCGGGCTCCCCTACCCCAGTTCAAAAGTTGCAGATTAGCCTTGGAAAGACTAACGCAGTGCCCCCATGAAAGCTGCATGGTCCGCATTGTCAATGAGCATGGATGAAAAAGCTCGCATAGGATCATGGGAGGATGACCTCATGGGCCTCTGCATTGGAGCACGTGACATCCGGCTTTGCAATGGAGAAATCAACAAACATTTGCGAGAAAAAATTGTGCAAAAATGCTCGGATACCTGCGCTAGGCTATGGGGCTCTTGAGGATTAAAAGAAAGAGAAAAAAGCCCAATTTTGCACAATTTTTTCTCGCAAATTTTTGTTGATTTCTCCATTGCAAAGCCGGATGTCACGTGCTCCAATGCAGAGGCCCATGACGTCATCTTCCCATGATCCTATGCGAGCTTTTTCACCCATGCTCATTGACAATGCGGACCATGCAGCTTTCATGGGGGCACTGCGTTAGTCTTTCCAAGGCTAATCTGCAACTTTTGAACTGGGGTAGGGGAGCCCGCGTATAGCGGGCTATCATTACTAAGCTAGTCTCTATTACATGAACTAACCATATAAGTGTTTAAAGTGGTGTGTGCAATGAGGCATAAATGGACATACATCATACAATATCTCCTCCATGATTCAATCCTAATGTAATGAGTCTTATACAATAATGGTGCTGCATAATGTAAACATGTCATAGACGATATAGTATGTCATATCAAATGAGAGGTATGACTGCAACCTCTATCTGGTTTTAGCTATTAATCTTGTCCAATTGCTTTACTACATAATAAGATCCAATAAATTAGGTGTAATGCAATTATAATAGCTCAAAGGACCTATACTGTAAGGTCATACAAATAAAAGAATATTGCCTGGTAATACAACATCACTTTATAATAGTCAGCATAGTATGATGGAAAGCTAATGACTAAGATATATTATACAGCCTGAAATCACAAAGTCAGATGTCAAGTATTAAAGGTACTTATGGTGGTGGTGTTCGTAGGGGGGGGGTGTACAACTTAGTAACATACCTTAAACCTGGCATTATATAGATGGTTGTAGTCAAATACCCTATCATATTCAGGTCTAAAGAATTCTACTATCTGAGAAGACTACAGAACAAAGTGCATAAATCATTCCTATGTGTGTGTAGATAAGTGACTAATAACCTCTTAGTAACCCTACAATACTGCATATGAACTTGTGGTGGAACAAAGTCTCATATACTATTACCTATGCTGTTGCTAAGGATCACCAACTTATATATCCAGGACATAAATGACTGATGTAATAAAATCAATAACAAAAATTAAGTGTTGGGCTCCACAAAGTACTTAATCTGGGGCTCTAGAATATATTTGCATGCCCAACTGGGGTACAAAATTGTTGAATCTATTTTCTCATGTACCTCAACACCCATCCCCCTAATACTTAATGACTGCTCCATAAGTGTACAAAACTGAAATAATATTGCCTTGTAATCCTAGAGTAAACTCAACAGTAACAACATTATGGACCAAAATCACGCGAGTCCTAACCTCTTGTCAACCACATAAAGCTGTAAATCCTATCAATGAATGATATAATGTAGAGCTTGCATCACACACACAAATTTATTATCAAATCTGCACTTGAGAGGGGGGCTTGATGTGGCAATTGAGTAGAATACAACTAAGGTTGCTGGCTCTACATAATACAAAACTTTAACAACATATGATCATAAACAGAATGAAATATCAAAAGGAGTAATGGTAGTGGTGACAACTGATATCTCAAAGTGAAATAGGCTAGTGATAAAAATCCTACAGTCAGACAATCAAGTACTATATTGGTACATGTTTCATCTAAGGACATCATTTCAAATGTATGAATAACATTGTCATCTAGGCACACGCAGTAATATTGTCCACACTCCTATAACAGCTACCTTAAGGCATTCAAGTAGGCAATATACAATCACAATGTATAGAGATGGTTGATAATTTAAGTTCATAAAAGCTAAAGTATATTCCTATAACTGTCCTAGTCACACATGATTTGAAAATCAGAAATTGTGCATGAGTGTGGCATAACTTTGTATACATAATACTCTTTTACAGTAAGTCCCTGATAACATTTGATTACAAACAATACTGTTAACAGGGGTGTGGGCTGGAAGACGGGGCTCTGGGAATTAAGGTTAAACAATACAAATACTTGTTATCTAATACTACTTGATCCAGTAAAACCATATTATCATGTGCAGAATGATGAATAGAAATCATGAATTGTCTTTATAACAGATATTCTTAGGATGGGCTGGTTTGCCAGGACACGGAGAGTTACGACTAAAGCACGAATACACTGAGTCCTCCAAAATAACACTAAAATCTATAGTGAATACAATGATTAGAATCTTGTAAATAAAGATTGTTAGCTTGTTGTAAGTACAAAGGCAATCAGTAGAGCACTATACTCAATAAAGCTTTGTGAATAAGTTACTTAAGTGTGATGACTACAAAGCTAATTTAGAACACAATATTACCATAAATAAATCAAGAAGGAAGAACCTGACAACGCATGGTACTATACACCAAAGTATCAACGAATTAGTACATACAATATCTGCATAAGACTTTGTCCCTTTCACTTTAAATATACCACTGATTCAGAGTTGTAAGTGTTCTACTGAGAATACGGAAGGAATAAGCTTTAGTGACTGAGAGTAATATGAAAGGCCCCTCGAGGTTTCAGAGAGAATACATGTAGTACTTTCCTCAATATACTATAGAAAAACCAAACGGAAAAGAGAGCTATTACACTGCAATCCAAGGAATAATTTGAACACCATCTTATCTCCAGCCTACAATAAGTGTATGGGAAAAACCAAGAGCTAACCAGACGTGAGGGACAACATATCAAACATAAAGAAAGCGGCCTAACTCTTCATACATAATTCCCTCAAAATCACACGCAAATGCAAAGTATCAACAGCACTCTGAAATATCCTAGTATATCAGTAAATAATACAATGAATATCCCCTGAATAGTATACCGAAACTTCTGAAGTAACTAAGCAGTAATTTACAGGCAGAAATCCAGGGAACATGACAGGAATTGGCATGATCATTGGGCCCCCGAGGCAATCGTATGGAATCTCGATCAAACCACGGCATTAAATCTCGTCCAACAGGGAAAGTAGCGACCATTCTACACAAAACAATCCTGGTAAAACTAAATCGACACATTCTCAATGAAATAAGTCACTTACCTTATAGAAAAGAGACGAAATTCCATGAAGACTTGAACGAAATCCATGCAATCTGTAAACACGCCCTCAACTGCAAACTTGCGGTCTTGTGTAAACACTATTGTTCGCAAACAAAGGATGAGAGGTTTCTGCGATCATGAGCTTGAGTTGGGAATCCCCTCGCATTTCTATCTAGAATCTACAACAAAATAAAGAGTGTAAGGACACCAAACCATCATAGGAATAATAGCAAGAAAAGTTAGGAAATAAAATATACACACTATACACCTCTCTGTACAAACGTGTTAAGATATTTTGTGGCTAGTGGCAATGAGAATGAAACACACAGAGCAGTGGCGTCCATGACTGAACTGAGGGGGAACACAACCTTCTTATTACAGTTATATTACCGAAAACAACTTACACTCTTAACTATAAGTCACACAATAAGTCAAATATACAACTACAAACGTGGACCTAAAACACTTCATCAATGCCTAAATTCGGCATTTCATGTAGCACAATTCATCCGCAAACATACAGATTTCGTATCTCCTTTACGCACACATTAACTTCAAGGTATAAACAGCAATCTAGCAAGGAATAGGACAGTAAACATTTTATCCCAAATATTGTAACAGAACCAAGACAATTTAGAGAATAAAATCAATCTGATCGGAGAGGAAGTGTCATGGCGACATACTCCTCAAGGCAGCTCGCTCGAAATACTGAGATAAGGTGTGTAATATGAAACATGTATAGTAGACAGAAAAATTACAGCCAATCTGAAAACAAACCTTATTACATGAACAAACGACTTACCTGGTAGTAGAAGGAAGAAATGTCGCTTGAATTGACACGACAACAGAGAATAACATCAAGCATGGTGGAGAGGAACTGTCATGGAGGAACACGCCCGAGGGAAGCTATTGCAATCTCGCTGGCAATATTGAACATCAGTGTAGAAAATACTATAGAAAGTGCCCACAGAGGACAGGGGAAACACAGGTAATTTGACATCAAACGTTATAGCATTAGACAACCACTTACCTGGTAACAGAACCACACAATGTTCCTCAACGTCCAACTGGAACATCAGTCGCATTCAAACCAGGTCCGATCTGAGAGTTTCACGTTCGGTGTATCCTATGTAAAACGGAAGAAAAAAAAACCACTAAACACTATCCTAATACACCAAAGAATACAACATGAAACATCTGTTACATGTGTTAGCACAACTTACCAGTTAAAGCATTGAAATCTGGCGAACAGAATCGAACGGATGGAGAAGGACTGTCATGGCGGCGAGATTGCCCCCGAGGGAAGCTCTTCAAACTTGGCCTAGAAAATGAGGCAAATAAAGGGCGCACATCACCCGTAAATCGCATCTAAAAGGCAGCAGTGCTATAATTTCACTGAATAAAGGCTGGCAATGATAAATCGAATCTTCAGATAGCAATGAAGCGACGAATTAGTTGCTCGACGGCTATGGCGACTAACCATCGCGAGGGAGGGTGTACGAAACCGCCTCCATGCATCGAAAAAGATTGCGTACAACACCAAAAAATGCACAGAACAGAAGAATAATATATAAGCGAACCACAATACAGAATTTAGAGAGGTAACATAGCTACTAACCTGGTAAAAATCCACCAAACCTCTCCTCAAAATTCAGTACACCCGATCCCGATTGCACACGCCTTGTACTGAGAGCAGTGCCATCCATGTGGACGATAACAATGAAGCACAATAGAGGACAGACAAAGGTCCGCGAAGAAGCTCAGAGAAGGTGGAATATCTCGGCAACAAAAAACTATAAACACACGATCAGACCGTCGCTGCAATCTAGACTTACGTAGAGACATTCGACCAGACTCTGAGACAGATCCCCCAACTATCCCAAGAGGAGTATCCTGTACAGCATCGGGGGCCGGTCTGTTTGATGTAAACAATTGGTGAGCTCATTTGCATTTAGGGATCTTAGTATATAGAGATTTTTTGATAGCCCGCTAGACGCGTGCTCCCCTACCCCCAATCAAAGCTGGAGATTAGCCTTGGAAAGACTAACGCAGTCGCCCATCGAAGCAGCATGGTCCGCATTTTCGATGAGGATCACGGGAAGGTGACATCATGTGCCTCTGTGATGGAGCACGTGACCATCAGCATTGCACTGGTCAAATCGAAAAAATTGCGAGAAAAAATTGTGCAAAAAATGCTCGGATACCTGCGCTAGGCTACGGGGCTTTCCTCCTCTTCTTATTCAGCCCCGTAGCCTAGCGCAGGTATCCGAGCATCATTTGCACAATTTTTTCTCGCAATTTTTTCGATTTGACCAATGCAATGCTGATGGTCACGTGCTCCATCGCAGAGGCACATGACGTCACCTTCCCGTGATCCTCATCGAAAATGCGGACCATGCTGCTTCGATGGGCGACTGCGTTAGTCTTTCCAAGGCTAATCTCCAGCTTTGATTGGGGGTAGGGGGAGCACGCGTCTAGCGGGCTATCAAACAACTGCTAGTCTTCATCATATCAATAGGGACTATATTGTTTGTAAAATTCCATGGATTTGCATAGCATATAACATATTGTGCATAGCATCATGTGTGTCCATAGAATACACATAATATACTAGATATACAGCTGTGTATAAATGAAAATGAATAGCTTTCACTGCTATCTGGATTAAACTGACGTAATGAAATGTGTGGTTATACCCTATACTAATTCCTTAAAATACCACAATCGAATGCATTCTTAAGCATGAGAATCACTTGTAACCTACAGGGTCTAGTACAATGTAATAGGGTAAAGTTATTTATGTTAAATATTGTGCATAACTTCATGCGTCTCCATAGAATACGAATAATATAACACATATATAGCTAAGTATGAATAGAAATCAAGAACCTACATCGCTACTTGCATTAGGGTTACTAAAATGATTATGTGTGGTGCTAGTATGTACTACTTAATCCCTCAAAATACCACAATCACATGTATCCTTATGCATAGAAATCAATTATAACCTAAGGAGTCTAGTACAATGTAGCAGGGAAATTTGCAGTGTATAACAGGTTAAATATTGTATATAAATTGAAATACATGAGTGCAACTGTAATCTGGTTGTAAACATTAATCTTCCTAAATCTCCTACAGTGTGGTAATGGACAGATATAATATATTGTCTCTTGCAACATGTTTCTCAATACAATAGAATATTCTACTTGATATGTTGCTGTATATCAATGCACATGAAAAACCGTCGCTACTATCTGGAGTACAAATATGAAATAGATATTTGTGCCAAGAGCTTGTTCTACTTAAGCCCTTAAAACACCATAAATTACAGGTAAATGTATGTATGGAAATCAAGGTTTACCTAAGGACTCTAGTGCAATGTGGCAAATTACCAGTTGGTTGTAACCACTAATCATCTCCCATCACATAACACTAAATTAGTCAAACTCTATACAATATTGTCTTGTTTATTTTCTCTCTAAATGCAATGATATAATTTTACTGCATATATAACTGTGTATGACCTAAAACAAATAACCCACACAGCTCTCTGGATTACAGTTAACAAATGAATACATGTGGTGATTGAATTTACTGACTCCTAAACATCATCATCATCATCATCATCATCATCATCATCATCATCATCATCATCATCATCATCATCATCATCATTTTAATTTAACTACTATATTCAATTGTCAACTTGTGGATACAAATAAAGTCTAATCATTACCACTGTGTCATAGATAAAGGTTTGCATACAAATTTAAATGCAAGATTGTCTCTTTCATTTGGTATATTATTATCTTACAATCTCATATAATATTGTGCTAGAGGCATCAAACCTTAGCAACTATTCAATTTTAATACCTCAGAGGACATCATAGCTTATGTTCATAGAATTAAAATACTATCACATACATAATATATATTATACCCTCATATAATAACTGCAGAGGTGCTTATTGCATGAATTGGTGATACACTGTACAACATGAATCACGAAATCTGATTTTAACAAAAAATAGTAGTTGGAGGGGGGGGGATGAAGGGGACAATACACATGATGTTGCTAGCTACTACTTATTCATTCCTGAAATCTATATCATCATGTGCAGAATGACCTATGGAAATCAGACATGGTATTTGTAACATGTGATCTCAGACTGAAAGGGGCATCTCTCCCAGTAATTACAAAGTCATCATAACAGGAAAATGGACCTTGACTACACAAAAATAACACTACTATATACACTGAAACAACTATGAACCAGATCTAAATACAGAGGTAATATATAGAGTAATATAATGAGTAATGTCTCATGTATGGGGTATTAAATACATATACAAAACATTCCCTATTATATTGGAATGAAACAAAATGGGAATGTACAGCTATTTAGCTACAATGCTGCATGGTAAAAGCTAAGGGCTAATTAGGATTGAATAGCAACATTAAAAAGGTAAACAAAACGGCCTACTTCTGAGATATCCTGAAGTCCTACATATGAGTTAAACTAAATGGCAAGAGCACGGTACAACCTCCTAGTATATCAGGGTATAATACTCTAGGATCTTATGAATACCAGAAGTAGGCAGAAGTAAACGTTAGCAGTGGCACAGCGGCAATTTAGTAGCGAAAATCAAGCGAATCTGAAGAGAAATGGCTTGCCGATAACGCCCCAGAAACAATTATTAAATCTCTCTCAAATCATCATTAACAAATATCGTCTTAGTGGCAAACCAGTAACCATTCTCCAATATAAATGCTTGCACGGTTAAATGGGCGAATGAGAAATAAAATCAACAATTTTGCTAATGCCTAAGGATGACTGTGATGATATTTCATTTTCTGCCATTAAATTAAGCACCAATAGCAATACTAAATCTCAGTCCAGCAAGGAATATTACTGTTAATAACTCGTGAGTAGTTGCATCAAACTATAAGAGCAATATCACAGTGAATTTGTGAAGGAAAAGTCAATGGAACTGGAACATAGCATGTGTAACACAGCGCTGAGGCAAACTGAGAGAATCTCCATTAAAAGAGTCCGCTACACCATATTTAGACCTAGCAAACACAAACATTTAAGGATAAAAGCACTGGTAAAACCAACTCGAAGCTTTTGAAAGAAATCAGGCGACTTACCATGTAGAAAAACGCATCGAAGTTCAGTTGCAATGCCAACAGCACAATCCCATCTGTGGAAACTCCTCAACCACGAACATGCAGTCATGTGTATTGTTCGGAAACAAAAGAACTGCTATCGTAAGATAACGTCAGGAACATATCATATTTCATGCGACCATCTACAATAAAATCGAAACTCACTTACACTTAAAAGGTAGAGGGATTATACCAAACATCCTTAGCAAGTACGATATAAACACTTCAGAGTATATATTTGAGCACAATTAACACAAATGCTCGCAACAATCCAGTACCCCAGTGATAGAAACAGCACTTAGCAAATCCCGCAAATGTATTCATTCTAGAAGCAACACGGAACTGGGTTACAACTATTAAAAATTCACGGACATTGTAGTAGATTCCACAGCGATTTATAGCATGTACAATTTCAGAATCTACTACCCCACCGTGATAGCTATGTCTGAAATGAAACTGATCTTGGAAAACCCCTCAAAGTAAAACGACATGAAAATCACTGAGAAAACCCCTCGCTCATGACGGCACGCATGGGAAAACTATTGCACCAGACCTTGGTAGAAAAACAACGGCTATTTAGCGACGAAAATCAACAGGGCCTGAACGAATCTGGCACCACCAACATACCATGCATGCAATCTCGTGCGAATTTGCTCAAAATAGGTACATCTCAGATAAACTTCGCAAAGGCATACAATCAAGAAAGGACATAAAGGGGCAAATATAAACCGATACTTTCACACATAAACCAAAGACTTATCTAGCCGAATGACGACAAATTTCTCCTCGAATTCACTACATAAATCTCCACCTCGCAAACACTGCCTAAAGTGGCAAACTGTCATGGCGAAATACCCCTGAGGGAAGGTATTGCTAACCGGGTGACAATTTGGAAATAAAGACCGGATGAAATTAAAAAATGCGTAGATCCGAGGAAGAAAACACATTAGAACATACATCAAATTAGAAGGTATAACAAAAACGACAACTCACCTTCAGCAAAAACAGAAAGTCTCCTCGAGGCAAATACTCAACTGTCATGCCGATAGTCGCGCGAGGGAGAACAGTGCAATCTGGCTGAAATCAAGGCCACAGGTTGCTGAAACCCACAGACAACGCATACAGCTGTGAAAGGAATCACTGCAAACTACGAATCAACCCTTTTGGCACGAAACCAGCTACTCATCTGAGGGAAAAGTAAACACCTCTGTAATACCAAGAGCATCGACATCAGTTTGTGAGCGCACGCGTGGTACTGGGAACTGGTCAACTTTACGGACGAAGATAATGGAGAACAATAGAGGCAAACAAAGGCTCGCGTAGGTTCTCACAGAAAGTCGAATATCTCGGCGAAAAAAACAGATAAAATTAGTATCTCAACATATGTACAAAGTAGAACACCTGCATCGACCCTCAACACAAGTCTCAGCTCTAGCCCCCGCACCCCGTAGGAATAGATAAAATAGATAATTTCACGCGCTACCTGCAGGTCTCTTTGATCTTCGAGAATCACGTGGTACAATTCGAGCCCTGTTATTGGTCTGGCATAAATTAGCATATAGGCATCTTAGTATATAGAGATTTTTTTGATAGCCCGCTAGACGCGGCTCCCCTACCCCAGTTCAAAAGTTGCTGATTAGCCTTGGAAAGACTAACGCAGTGCCCCCATGAAAGCTGCATGGTCCGCATTTTCAATGAACATGGATGAAAAAGCTCGCATAGGATCATGAGAGGATGACGTCATGGGCCTCTGCATTGGAGCACGTGACATCCAGCTTTGCAATGGAGAAATCAACAAACATTTGCGAGAAAAAATTGTGCAAAAATGCTCGGATACCTGCGCTAGGCTATGGGGCTCTTGAGGATGAAAAAGAAAGAGAAAAAAGCTTCTCCATTGCAAAGCCGGATGTCACGTGCTCCAATGCAGAGGCCCATGACGTCATCCTCTCATGATCCTATGCGAGCTTTTTCATCTATGCTCATTGACAATGCGGACCATGCAGCTTTCATGGGGGCACTGCGTTAGTCTTTCCAAGGCTAATCTGCAACGTTTGAACTGGGGTAGGGGAGCCCGCGTCTAGTGGGCTATCAAAGAAAACCGCTAGTCTCCAGTATATACATATAGTAGGTAGGTAGTGCAAATGGTTGTTACAATAAACTACTAAATGAAACGCATAATGTATAGTCTTCAGCATCATTCAGTACCATTTAGGCACTAAAGTAGGCTTTATGCAATAACACTACCTCAGAATTTTATAGTCTAAGCGTTCATAATTAAAATACTATTCCTTTGTAATCCTACAGCATACTCAAAGGTAACAATACTATTGGCCAAAATCATGTAAGTGAATGCTAAACTCTTGTCAAAAACACAAAGTTCTAACTCTTAAGAATGAGTGATAAAATTTTAGAGATTGCATCATGAAATAAAATTTAAAAGAATAGTTATGTGTTAGATAGGGGGGGAGGCTTCATATGTCTATTCAATAAAATACACATAAGTTTGCTAGCTGTAACTAATACAAAACTTTAAAACATATCACCACATGTAGAGTGATATATGGAAAGTGATAGTGCTAGCGATAACTACTGATATCTGACAGTGGTTGAGGCTAGGGGGAAAATCATATAGGCTGGCCATGAAATAATACACTGCTACAACTCTGGTCTAAGGACATCAAGTAGGCACACCTAGTAATCACTGGCAAACTGCTATCATATCTAGGTTGAGGAAGTCAAGTAGGATTTTGACATGGCAATGCCTAATGATACTGTACAATTCAAGTGCATCAAAGCTGAAGAGTATTCCCAAAGATGTTCTAACATATTCAATAAAGACTTCAAATTCAAAAACTGTGTATGAAGGTGGCATAAGCTTGTATATATAATAATCTCTTAGAGTACGCCCTTCATAACACTTGATTATGAACAATACTGTTAAGTCAGGTGGGGGCTGGAAAATGGGCCTCCAGGAATGAAGTCTACACAATAGACATGCTTGTTATCCAACACTACTTGACCAACAAAAATAATCTTATCATGTGCAGAATGATGATGGAAATCATTAATGGTATCTATAACAAATAATCTCAGCAAGGTACAAAGCTGGTTTGCCAGGAAAGAACATTTAGCATAAAAGTGCCCACATGCAGATTCAACCAAAACACTAAAATATATAGTGACTACAAATAATAGACTGTTGTAAAAACAGAGTGTTAGACTGCTGTTAGTACATAGGCAATTAGTAAAGTACTACGCTGAATAAAGCCTCGTGAATAAGTTACCTAAGTGTGTTGAATACAAAGCTAAGTCAGAATACAATATCACAGTACATAAATCAAGAAGAAACTACCGTAAAACGCATGGTACTATACACCATATTATCAGCGAATTAGTAGATAAAATATCCATATAAGTTTGGCACTTTTAACTATAAATACCCCATTGATTTAGAATACAAAGTGTACTACTGGGAATAACCAAGTCATCAGCTATGGAGACTGAGAGTAATACGAACCGCCTCTGAAAGGTTTAGAGAGAATACACGTAGTACTTTCCTCACCATATTGCAAGAAAAGTGAAAGGGAAAGAGGGCTATTACACTCCACTAATCTAACGACTAATTTGAATAATATCTTAGCTCCAGCATACAATAAATGTATCCTAAAAAGCAAGAGCTAAGCAGACATGACTGAGAACATCTCAAACGTAAACAAAGCGGCCTAACTATTCAGTCTTACTTCAGTGAAAATCTCGCGCAAAGACAAAAGTACAAACAGCACGCTAAAAGTCCTAGTATATCAGTAAATAATACAGTAAACAACTCCTAAATATGATACTGAAACTCCTGCAGTAACAAAAGGGGTATTTACAGGCGAAAATCAAGCGACAATGAAAGGAACTGCCATGATCGTATGGCCCAGGAGGCAATCGTATGGAATCTCCCTCAAAACATCGCATTAAATCTCCTCTAGCTGGGAAAGTAGCGACCATTCTAGAGAAAAAAATTCTGGCAAACCTAAAATGAAACCGTGTCAATGAAATAAGCCACTTACCTTAGAGAGAAGGGACGAAATTCCACAAAGAATTGCAAGACATCCATCCACTTTGCAAACTCGCCCTCAACTGCAAACTTGCGGTCTTGTGTAAATACTATTGTTCACAAACAAAGGATGAGAGGTTTCTGCGATCCTGATCTCAAGTTGGGAATCCCCTCGCATTTCTATCTACAATGAACAACAAAATAAAGAGTGAAGCACACCAAACTATCATAGGAATAATGTTAAGAACAGTTAGGAAGTAAATTACAAACACATTCGACATCTCTATACAAATATATTTAGATGGTTTTTTGACTACTGGTAATGGGAATGAAACACACAGAGCAGTTGCTTCCTTGACTGAACTGAGGGGGATACAAACCTTATAATAATTACATTGCCCATAAGAACTTAAAATATTAACAGTAAGCCAAATAGTAAACCCAACAGAACTCAGCAATGCCCATATTCAGCATCCCATGTAGCACAACGTCATCAGCAAGCAGAACGAATTCTTATTCCATCTAAGCAAGCATTATAGCCAAGAAATAAATAGAAATCTACCAGAGGGATACAATAGTAAATATGTCATAAGTATTTCATCAAAATCCTGTAAGCAAACCACAACAATCTAGGGAATAAAATCAATCTGATCGGAGAGGAAGTGTCATGGAGAAACAACCCCGAGGGAAGCTCGAGGAAACTCTTCGCTCAAAATACTGACATAATTTGAGCAATGTGAAACGCGTATAGTAGACAGAAAAATACAGCCAATCTAAAATAAGAACTTATTGCATGAAAAACAACTCACCTTGTAGCAGATGGAGGAAAAGGTCGCTTGAAGTCACCCGGCAAATGCGAAGAACGGCAATCCTGTAGTACAGGAACTGTCATGGCGGAAAATCCCCAAGGGAAGGTGTTGGAATCTCGGTAACAAAGATCGCAAATTAATTGTCGAAAATAATATAGACAATGCACACAGTGGTCAGAGGAAAGACAGGCAATTTGACATAAAAGACTCACCTCGTAGCAGACGTACTAAAGTTTGCTAGACTTCACCCAACACCAGTGAATAACATAAAACGCGTTGGAGACGAACTGTCATGGTGGAAAATCACTGAGGGAAGGTATCAGCATCTCGCTGGCAATACTGACATTAAGTGTCAACACGATTGTAGAAAATGCACAGCGTGGACAGAGGAAAGACAGGCCATTTGAAATCAAACTTTATAGACTAAGGAAACCACTCACCTGATAGCAGACCAACGAAATGTTCTTGCACTTCTCACTGCAACATTAGTCCCATTCAAGCCAGTCCCGATTTGAGAGTTACACTCTCGCTAGATGCTATATAGCAGGGATGAAAAACAAATACAAATTACCTTAACCTACCAAGGAATACAACATGAACCATCTGGCAAACCTCTTAGTACAACTTACCAGTCAATGGATTGCAATTTGGCAACCAGAATCGAGCGGCTGGAGAAGAACTGTCATGGCGAGAATGCACCCGAGGGAAGCTGCTTCACTCAGGCCTAAAACAGGGCAAATACAGGGCTCACAAAGGCAGAAAACTGATAAATTTGACAAAGTAAATACACACACTGTTAAGTCACCCATCTAGGAAGAACACAACGTGCCTACCTGCTAGAAAAGCGACCACTTCTCCTCGGAACAGCAAAAGCACAACCTCCTTCCTCCATGTCGAGTGGCCAAGATGAAAGCACAAATCCTGCGCAGAGGTAAAATTGTCGATGGCGGACAGTATATGAGAGAAATGACCATACGTTTAACTTTTGAATATCTCGGGAAAGAAGAGAGATATCGAAAAACCCCTCCTTTGTGAGTAAGTAGACACGTAGGAGAACCCCCAAGAGCAGTTTGGTGGCGATCCCCCAACCGGCCTGGGAGGAGAATTGTCATTTAGATAGGGGCAAAAAACGGGTCACGTGGTACCAAATGGAGGGAACTGATTGGCCGGCGACTCATTTGCATATAGGGATCTTAGTATATACAGATGGTCTGCATTGTCGATGAGCATGGATGAAAAAGCTCGCATAGGATCAAGAGAAGTTGACGTCATTGGAGCACGTGACATCCGGCCTTTGCAATGGACAAATCGATTAAAATTTGACAGACAACAGTTGTGCAAAAATGCTCGGATACCTGCGCTAGGCTATGGGGCTTTTGGACATTCTTCTTCATCTTCTAAAGCCCCATAGCCTAGCGCAGGTATCCGAGCATTTTTGCACAACTGTTGTCTGTCAAATTTTAATCGATTTGTCCATTGCAAAGGCCGGATGTCACGTGCTCCAATGACGTCAACTTCTCTTGATCCTATGCGAGCTTTTTCATCCATGCTCATCGACAATGCAGACCATGCAACCTTTCGTGGGGGCACTGCGTTAGTCATTCCAAGGCTAATTTGCAAAGTGATTTTGACAGGGCCAGCGGGTAACTGGGGTAGGGGAGCCCGCGTTTAGCGGGCTATCAAAAAAAACCGCTAGTCTCCAGTACATACAAAAAGTATTTAAGTAGTGCAAATGGCCGTTACATTAAACTACTAAAGGGAGCACATTATGTATAGTCTTTAGCATCAGTCAGTATGATCTAGGCATTACAGTTGGCTATATGCAATAAAACTACCTCAGAAGTTTATAGTCTACGTGTTCAAAATTAAAAAACTATTACTTTGTAATCCTACAGCAAACTCAAAGGTCACAATACTATGGGCCAAAATCATGTAAGTGACTGCTAATCTCTTGTCAAAACCATAAAGTTGTAACTCTTAAGACTAAGTGATAAAATTTAGAGACTGCATCATCACATAAAATTTAAAACAATAGTTATGTATTAGATGGGAGGGGGGCTTTATATGTCTATTCAATACAATACAATTAAGGTTGCTAGCTGTAATTAATACAAAAGTGTAACAACATATCACCACATGCAGAATGATAAATCAAAAGTGATAATGCTAGTGGTAACTACTGATATGCAAAAGTGATACAGGCTTGTGACAAAATCATACAGGCAGGCAATCAGGTAATATACTGCTACAAATCTGGTCTAGGGACATCAATTGGGCACACCTTGTAATAGTAAACACTTTTGAAACTCCAATAAAATTTAGATTCAAGTAGGTTGTTTGACATGGCGGTGCCTAATGATACTGTTTAATTCAACTGCATCAGAGATGAAGATTATTCCTAACAGATGCTCTAGAATATTCCACAAAGACTTCAAAGTCAAAAACTGTGTATGAATATGGCATAAGCTTGTATACATAATAATCGTTTAGAGCACACCCCTCATAATAGTCGATAATGATTAATACTGGTAAGTGAGGTGGGGGCTGGATGGTGGGGCTCCAGGAATCAAGTCTACACAATACACATACTTGTTATCCAAAACTACTTCACCAACAAACATAATGTTATCATGTGCAGAATGATTATGGAAATCATTAATGGTGTCTATAACAAATCATCTCAGCAAGGCACAGAGCTGGTTTGCCAGGAAAAGATCATTTAGTATCAAAGTGCCCACATGCAAATTCAACCAAACACTAAAGCATATAGTGAATACAAATAATAGACTGTTGTAACTAAAGGGTGTTAGACTGCTGTTAGTACATAGGACATTAGTAAAGTACTATACTGAATGAAGCCTTGTGAATAAGTTACTTATGTGGGTTGAATACAAAGCTAACTTAGAATACAATATCAGTGTAAATACATCAAGACGCAACTACCGTAAAACGCACGGTACTATACACCATATTATCAGCGAATTAGTAGATAAAATATCCGTATAAGGCTTGGCACTTTTAACTATAAATACCCCAGTGTTTTACAATATAAAGTGTACCACGGCAGCTATGGCGACTGAGAGTACTATGAAGCGCCCCTCAAAGGTTTAGAGAGAAGACACGCAGCACTTTACTCAAAATACTGAAAGGAAACCAAACGGGAAAGAGAGCTATTACACTCCACTAATGTAAGGAATAAGTTGAATGATATCGTCGCTCCAGCTTACAATAAGTGTATCCTACAAAGCAAGAGCTAAGCAGAAGTGACTGACAACATCTCAAACGTAAACAAAGCGGCCTAACTACTCAGTTATAATTCACTGAAAATCTCGTGCAAAGACAAAGTACTACCAGCACGCTAACAGTCCTAGTATATCAGTAAATAATACAGCAAGCATCTCCTAAATAGTAAATCGAAACTTCCATAGTAACAAAACGGTAAATTAAAGGCGAAAATCAAGCGAACATGATAGAAACTGCCATGATCATATGACCCCCGAGCAAAGGCACTCATATGGAATCTACCTCAAAACATCGCACTAACTCTCGTCTAGCTGGGAAAGTAGCGATCATTCTAAACAAAACAATCCAGGCAAAACTATATCGAAACCTTGTCAATGAAATAAGCCACTTACCTTATAGAAAAGAGACGAAATTCCACGAAGAATTGCAAGATATCCATCCAGTTTGTAAACACGCCCTCAACTGCAAACTTGCGGCCTTGTGTAAACACTATTGTTCGCAAACAAAGGATGAGAGGTTTCTGCGATCCTCATCTCAAGTTGGGAATCCCCTCGCATTTCTATCTTCAACCTACAACAAAATAAAGAGTGTAAGAATACCAACATAGCATAGGAATACTATTAAGAACAGTTAGCAAATAAATTACAGAAACTTTGGACATCTCTGTACACACCGTATTTAGATGTTTCTTGACTACTGGCAATGAGAATCAAACACACAGGGCAGTTGCCTCCATGGCTGAACTGAGGGGAATGGAAACTTCTGATAACAGTTATATTACCCATAAAAACTTACACCCTTATCCCAATCAAATAAAAAAACAAAACCCTGGGCCCAACTGAATTCAGCAATGACCATATTCAGCAGCCCCTGTACCACAATTCATCAGGAAACACAACAATGTCCTATCCCATCTACACACGCATTAAATTCAAGCAATAAATATAGTAATACAGCAAGGAATACAGCAGTAAACATATAATAAGTATTTCGTCACAATCTTGTAAAAGACCCACAACGATCTAGAGAATAAATTCTATCTGATCGGAGAGGAAGTGTCATGGCGAATTACTCCCGAGGGAAGGTTGAGGAATCTCGCTGTCCAAAATAATGATATAACCTATGTAATATTAAACCGGTTTAGTAGACAGACAAAATAAAGGCAATCTAAAAACAAACCTTATTACATGAAAAAACGACTCACCCGGTACCAGACGGACGACAGTTCGCTTGACTCCACACGGAAACAGCGAAGAACATCAATCGTTTTGCAGAAGAACTGTCATGGCGGAAAATGCCCGAGGGAAGCGATTGTAATCTCGCTGACATTAGTGAAGATAAGTGTCCAAAATACTATAGAAATTACACACAGTTAACAGAGCAAAGACAGGCAATTTGAAATGAAACTTAATAGCTTTAGATAACCACTCACCTGGTAGAAAATACTTGCAATAGTTCCTTCCAAGTCAAAGGGCAAACTGTGACCTTGAGGGCACTGTCCAAATTAAAAGCTACCCGATCGCAATTATCTCCAGTATATACACGCGAAATACATACTACAATAGCAGAGAATATAACTGTAAACTTCTCCTCGATACTTAAGAACAATTTAGCACCAAAAGCACGGTGATTTAGGGAATAGATTAGAACGGCATGGGAAGCAACTGTCATGGCGATAATCCAGCGAGAGAGGTTCGCTGGACTTCGCTGAAAACATTGAGATACATAGCTCATAATCGTAGGCAAGGCACACATGCGACAAAGGACAAATTGGCACACTCAAGTCGAAATGTTTTGTACGAAAGTAGCGACTCACCTAGCATCAAAAGAACGAAATTTTCCACGAGTTGGCTCTTGAACTGTAATGGCGATTAACACGCAGGGGATGGTCGTGGAATATCACGGAAACCTAGGACATAAAGTGACCAAAACAGACGAAAACGCACACATTAGAGGGAGTAAATACACGCAAACATATATGAGACGTTTTAAGCACGAAAAGAGCAACTCACCTGGTAGGAAAAGCGACCAATTTCTCCTCGACATCTGCCATCAAGCGAAACCCGAGAGAGGACTGCCAGTGCTACCAAGAGAGTAGGCTATCCATGCGGACGACAACAATGGAGGACAAAAGGCGAAAGACAAAGGGCAGAAAATCGCCAGATAGAAAGTGGAATAACTCGGCAAAAACTCCAGATAATATAACAAGACTCAAAAAGGAGCGTATTCAGAACGGGTGAGACCTGCTACATAAGTCTGGTGGTCATCAGGAGAAGATCCTAATTTAAGTATAATTAACGCGGCAATTGGCGGTACTTTTGATGGGAACAATGCTGGAGCTCATTTGCATTTTAGGGATCTTAGTATATAGACAGTTGTTTGATAGCCCGCTAGACGCGGGCTCCCCTACCCCCAACCAAAGCTGGAGATTAGCCTTGGAAAGACTAACGCAGCCGCCCATCGAAGCAGCATGGTCTGCATTTTCGATGAGGATCACGGGAAGGTGACGTCATCGGCCTCTGCGGTGGAGCACGTGACCATCAGCATTGTATTGGTCAACTTGAAAAAATTGCGAGAAAAAATTCTGCAAAAAATGCTCGGATACCTGCGCTAGGCTACGGGGCTGTATAAGAGAAGGCGGAAAGCCCCGTAGCCTAGCGCAGGTATCCGAGCATTTTTTGCACAATTTTTTCTGGCAATTTTTTCGATTTGACCAATGCAATGCTGATGGTCACGTGCTCCATCGCAGAGGCCCATGACGTCACCATCCCATGATCCTCATCGAAAATGCGGACCATGCTGCGTCAATGGGCGACTGCGTTAGTCTTTCCAAGGCTAATCTCCAGCTTTGGTTGGCGGTAGGAGAGCCCGCGTCTAGCGGGCTATCAAACAACTGCTAGTCTTCATCATATCAATAGGGAATACATGGTGTCTAAAATTCCATAGACGTGCATAACATATAACATAGTGTGCATAACACCTCATGTGTCCATACAATACAAATAATATACTACATATACAGCTGTGTATAACTTGAAAATGAATAACTTTGATTGCTATTGGGAATAAACTTACCTAATGAAATGTGTGCTGCTAGTTTGTACTAATTCCTTAACATACCACAATCACATGCATTCTAAAGCATGGAAATCAATTCTAACATAAGGAGTCTAGCATTATGTAGCAGGGTAAATTTATATTGTATTGAGGTTAAATAGTGTACAGACCATTGGTGTCTCCATAGAATACAGATAATATACTGCATATACAGTTGTGTATAAAATGACAATTAATAACTTTCACTGCTATTGGGAATAACCTTACCTAATGAAATGTGTGCTGTTCCTTGTACTAATTCCTTGACATACCACAATCACATGCATTCTCAAGCATGGAAATCAATTCTAAGATAAGGAGTCTAGTTTTAAGCAGCAGGGTAAATTTATATTGTACCAAGGCTACATAATGTGCAGAACATTGGTGTCTACATAGAATACAAATAATATACTACATATATAGCTGTGTGCTAATGAGAATGAAAAACCCACACTGCTATTTGCATTAAGGTTACCAAATGATTATATGTGGTGCCAATGTGTACTACTTAATCCCTCACAATAGTACAACCACATGTCACCTGTATTCATATGCATAGAAATCAATTCTAACCTAAGGAGTCTAGTACAATGTAGGAAGGTAAATTTGCATTGTATTACAGCTTAAATATTGCATATGACTTTAAATACATGAGTGCAACTGCCATGTGGTCATAAGCATTAATTTTCCTAAATCTCCTACATTGTGGTAATGGAAAGATATAATATATTGTCTCTTGCAACTTTTGTTTCATACAACAGAATACTCTGCTACATATGTTGCTGTATATCAATGCACATGAATAACCTTCCCTACTATTTGAAGTAAGACTATGACATAAAAAAAACTATGAGCCAATAGCCTGTACTATGAAGGCCCTTAAAACATCATCAATTATAGGTACACATATTGGCATGGATATGACCTGGTACCTGAGGAGTCTAGTACAATGTAGCAGTTTACCAGTTGGTTGTAACCACTAATCATCTCCCATCAAATATCACTAAATTAATCAAACTCTATACAATATTATATTATGTATTTTCTCTCTAAATGCAATGATATATTTTACTGGATATACAACTGTGTATGACCTAAAACAAATAACTCACACAGTTCTCTGGATAACAGTTAACAAATGAATACATGTGGTGATTGAATTTACTGACTCCTAAACATCATCATCATCATCAGCATCATCATCATCGTCATCATCATCAACATCATCATCATCATCATCATCATCATCATCATCATCATCATCATCATCATTTTAATGTAACTGCTATATTCAATTGTCAACTTGTGGATACAAATAAAGTCTAATCATTAACACTGTGTCATAGATAAAGGTTTGCATCCCAAATTTAAATGCAAGATTTTCTCTGTCATCTGGTATATTATTCTTTTCTAATCTAACATAACACTCTGGAAGGGGCATAAAAACTTAGCAACTATACAATTTTAATACCTCAAAGGACTTCATAGCTTGTGCTCACAGAATTAAAATAATATCAAATACATAATATATATTATACCCTCATATAATAACTGCAGAAGTGCTTATTGCATGACTGAGTGATACACTGTACAACATGAATAAAAAAATCAGATTTCAACAAAAAATGGTATTTGCAGGAAGGGGGGGGGAGTTGACAATACACATGATGTTGCTAAGTACTACTTATTCATGCCTGAAATCTACATCATCATGTGCAGAATGATCTATGGAAATCAGAAATGGTATCTGTAACATATGATCTCAGACAGAAAGGGACATATCTCCCAGCAAATACACAGTCTTCATAAGAGGAGAATGTATCTTCACTACACAAAAATAACACTACTATACACAGTGAAAACTACCATGACCTTGATGTAAAAACCAAGGTAATATATAAAGTAATACAGTGATTAAGTTCCCATATATGGAGTACTTAAATACATACACAAACATGTATCCATTAAAACTGGAAGGACACCAAATGGGAAAGCAGAGCTATTAAGCTACACTGAAGCAACAGACTACATTAAGCAAAACTTTAGCTTTGGTTTAGAATGACTGTGTGGCAAGGCTAAATGCTAATTAGAATTGAATAGCAATATCAAAAATGAAAACATAACGGCCCAATTATGAGAGATCTTGAGATCCAATATATGAGTTTAAACTAAAGTGGGATGAGCATGGTACACATCCCTAGTATAACAGGGTGTAATACAACAGAAGCTTATGAATACCATAACTAAACATTAGCAGTGGCATATCGGCAATTTTAGAGCGAAAAGCAAGCGAGCCTAAATACAGTTGGTTAGATGATAATGCCCCCCCCCCCCTACAACAGGGCAACCTCATGAGCTCTCAATGACAATCCCGTAAAAAATATCGTGTTAAAGGCAATAAAAGTAAATATTCTCAGGACTAAATACTTGCAAAGCTATATGATGTAATCCCACATAACATAAACCATTTAGCCATTGCCTTTGACTGAATCGGATGCTGTATCATTCCTTTATATTATATTGTGCAGCAGAAACATACTAATAAATCATAGTGCCGTAAGGCATAATACCGTCAGTGCCTCGTGAATTGTGCTATCAAACTGTAGTAGCAGTATCACGCTGATTTAAGACGAAAACTGAACGGAACTTGAAGGAATATAGTCTAGATAACAAAGCGTGCTAGGCAAACTGACAGAAACTCGCTCCAAATCTGGCAAATAGCAACATTGACAACTATCAAAAACAAACACTCAAGGTTAGCTTCTCTTACAAAAGTATATTGAAGCATTTGAAAGGATAGAAGCCCCTTACCTCTTAGACAATGCATGAAACTCGAAACTACATTGCAACTTAACAATCGCATCAGTGGAAACTCCCTCAACCACGAACATGCGGTCTTGCATGCAACCCATTGTTCCGACACAAAAGGACTGCTCTCGTAAGATCAACGCTGGAATCATCTCGAATTTCAGCCATCTACAACAGAATCGAAAGTCAATTACATTAAAATGGCAGAGGAGTACTACCAAACAAACCTAGCAAGTAATAAATATCCACTTCAGAGTAAATCTTTTAGTACAAATCACCAAAGGATAAAAAGTAATCATAGTCGCCGTTCACAAAACACCCGCTGGAACTGGAGTTGATTCGATTGAAACTGAGCTTGGCAAACCCCGCAAATGTATTCAATCTAGACACAAAAAGATAACGGGTTAAGCTAAGCCAATTTAAAACACATCTGTTAGCACAACTCGCCGAAGGTTATAGAGTGATCATAGTCGCCATTCACAAAACACCCTCGGGCATTGCATGTGAGTCGATTGAAACTGAGCCTGGCAAACCCCGTTAACTGTAATCAGTCTAGAAACAAAAAGAAAATGAATTACAACAAATGACAACGTACATTTTAATAGATTTTATAGTAATTTATAACACTTACCATGTCATGTGGCGCGCATTGTCATAACATGATCCTGGAATGTAATTGACAACCAGCGTAAACTCTAGTCGAAACTCTACAATAAAAATGTGCAGAGAATAAATACGACCTCACAACAAATATCACTGGGCTTATTACAACATTTATAACAACTTACAAAAGCAGGTTCCGAGTGACGCCAGGTTGAGAATCCATTGCCCCATGGTGATAGCTACGATTTAATCTGAAGTGACTCGCAGAAAGTTCTAACGATTCTCCTACACCTAGAATACAAAGTAAACATCACATCCAAGTAAAGTCGAGAAAACCCCTCGCTCATAGCGGCACACATGGGCTAACTGCTTGAGCATGATTTAGTAGCAAAACAACGACTATTTAGCACAGAATATGAAAGGGGCCTCGAGCAATCTGACACTGCCAAAAGCTATGCATGCAACCTCGTGGGAATTTCTCAACAATATCTCACGTAAAAATCGAAAAAGTACACAATCAATAAAGGACAGAGAGGGGCTACCATTAATCGATTCATGTAAGAGCAAGAAGAGGACTCACCTGCCGCATGATCATGTCTTTCTCCTAGAGTCTTCAGGCGAATCTAGAATCTGCGAACACTCCCTAAACTGCTAATCTCTAACTTGAGCACGCGGATGCATCATGTTGCTAGCAGGGGAGGTCGTGCAATACCCAAAGTGCAATATAAAGTATTACATGTAAATGTAAGTCATATAGAGACAGTTCAACGTGAGACCCCCGATAAAAATACGGAAGCTCGCAGCTACCGGCTGGAAGGAGCGTCTGTGGTGCAAACGTGCAGCCAGAAAACAAAGGAACCCGTGGAGAAGGCAATAAGGAGATGGTCACGTGACAGATACCACATGCGCTGTTGCTTCCAGTGCTGATCGTGAATTTCCGAATGCTACATACAGGCTTCAGTATGGAGAGACAACGAAAACTGGAATATCTCGAGAACCACAGAAGCTAGAGAAACGATTTCTAGAAAGGGGGGTCCGACATCTAAAGTAGAACTCCCAGTGGAATTTTTAGCGATAGCCCCCTGCCCGTTTGGGAGGAGAAGCGTTGTCCGCGAATCCCCGTCACATGGTACAATCCAAGCCCTGTAATTGGTCTGACATAAATTAGCATATAGGGATCTTAGTATATAGAGATTTTTTTTGATAGCCCGCTAGACGCGGGCTCCCCTACCCCAGTTACCCGCTGGCCCTGTCAAAATCAATTTGCAAATTAGCCTTGGAAAGACTAACGCAGTGCCCCATCCAGGTTGCATGGTCCGCATTGTCGATGAGCATGGATGAAACAGCTCGCATAGGATCAAGAGAAGATGACGTCATTGGAGCGTGTGACATCCGGCCTTTGCAATGGACAAATCGATTAAAATTTAAGAGAAAAAGTTGTGCAAAAATGCTCGGATACCTGCGCTAGGCTATGGGGCTTTTGGACATTCTTCTTCATCTTCTAAAGCCCCAATCCTAATGTAATGAGTCTTATACAATGTTGCTGTATAATGTAAATACTTTAGAGAACATATAGTATGTCACATCAAATGAGAGGTATGACTGTAAACTCTATCTGGTTTTAGCTATTAATCTTGTCCAAGTGCTGTACTACACAATAAGACCAAATAAATTAGATAGAATTTAATTACAATACCTCAAAGGACCTATACTTCAAGGTCATAAGAATAAAAGAATATTGCTTGGTAATATAACATCACTTTATAATATTCTACATAGTAAGATGGAGAGCCAATGAATGAGATATATTATACAGCCTGAAATCACAAAGTCAGATTTCAAGTATAACAGGTACTTATGGTGGTGGTAGTGGGGAGGGGTGTACAACTTAGTAACATATCTTATAGGACCTAGCATCCTATAGATGGTTGTAGTCAAATACCTTATCCAAACTGCCATAAATTTATCCAGAGGTATTATATTCAGTTGTAAAATATTCTGCTATCTGAAAAGACTCCAAAATAAAATGCATAGATCATGCCTATGCTTATGTAGATAAGTAACTCATAACCTCTTAGCAATCCTACAATACTGCATATCAACTTGTGGTGGAACACAGTCACATATACTATTACCTATCCTGTTGCCAAGGACCACTAACTAATATATCCAAGACAAAAAATAACTGATACAATAAAATCAATAGCAAAAATTAAGTGTTGGGCTCTGCAAAGTACTTAATCTGGAACTCTAGAATATTGTTGCATGTCCAACTCAGGTACAAATTGTTGAATCTATTGTATCATGTGCCTGAACCCCCACCCCCTGATACTTAATGACTGGTCCATAAGTGTAAAAAACTGAAATAATAGTGCCTTATAATCCTAGAGCAAACTCAACAGTAACAATATTATGGACCGAAATCATGCGAGTCCTAACCTCTTGTCAACCACATAAAGCTGTAAATCATATCAATGACTCAGAAAATGTAGAGCTTGCATCATAAAAACAAATTTATTATCATAGCTGTACTTCAGATGGGGGCCTGATGTGGCAATTGAGTACAATACAAATAAGGTTGCTGGCTATAACTACTACAACACTTTAACAACATATCATCATAAACAGAGTGAAATATCAAAAGTTGTAATGGTAATGGTGACAACTGATATCTCAAAGTGAAATAGGCTAGTGACAAAAATCCTACAGGCAGACAATCAAGTACTATATTGGTACATGTATCATCTAAGGATATCAATTCAATTGTATGAATACCCTTGTCATCTAGGCACACCCAGTAATATCTTTCAAACTCCTACAATAGCTACCTTGAGGCATTGAAGTAGGCAATATACAATGACAATGTATAGGGGTGCTTCATAATTTAAGTTCATAACAGCTAAAGAATATTCCTATAAGTGTGCTAGTGAGAAATGATTTGAAATTCAGAAATTGTGCATGAGTGTGGCAAAACCCCTTATACATAATACTCTTTTACAGTAAGTCCCTCAAAACATTTGATTACAAACACTACTGTTAATTGGGATGCGGGCTGGAAGATGGGGCTGCAGGAATTACTATTAAACAGCGCAAATCAATGTGATCTAATACTACTTGATCCAGTCAAACCATATTATCATGTGCAGAATGATGAATAGAAATCATGAATGGTCTTTATAACAAATAATCTTAGGATGAGAGGGAGCTGATTTGCCAGGAAACGGAGAGTTAGGACTAAAGCAACCATAAGCTGATTCCTCCAAAATAACACAAAAATCTATAGTGAATACAACAATTAGACTCTTATACATAATAAAGATTGTTAGACTGTTGTATATACATAGGTGATCAGTAGAGTACTATACAAAATAAAGCCCTATGAATAACTTACTTAAGTGTGTTGACCACAATCCTACTTTAGAATACAATGTCAGCCTAACAACATCAAGAAAGAACAACCTGACAACGCATGGTACTATACACCAAAGTATCAACGAATTAGTACATATAATATCTGTATACGTCTTTGCACCTTTCATTATAAAGATACCACTGATTCAGAGTACTAAGTGTTCTACTGAGAATAAGGAAGGAATCAGCTTTAGTGACTGAGAGTAATATGAAACGCCCCTCAAGGTTTCAGAGAGAATACACGTAGTACCTTCCTGAAAATACTGTAACAAAACCAACTGGGACAGAGAGCTATTACACTCCAATAAGTCAAGGAATAAGTTGAACAACATCTTAGCTCCAGCCTACAATAAGTGTATGGTACAAACCAAGAGCTAACCAGAAGTGACTGACAACAAATCAAACGTAAAGGAAGCGGCCTAACTGTTCAGACATACTTCCATCAAAATTACATGCAAATGCACAGTATGAACAGCACAATAAACTGTAATAATATATCAGTAAATAATACAGTAAATACTCACTGAATAGTATACCGAACGTCTGTAGTAACCAAACGGTAATTTACAGGCGGAAATCGAGCGACCATGAAAGGAATTGGCATGATCATACGGCCCCAGTGCAATCTTATGGAATCTCGATCAAAACATGGCATTAAATCTCGTCCAACTTGGAAAGTAGCGACCAATCTATACAAAAAAATCCTGGTAAACTACATCGAAACATTCTCAATGAAATAAACCACTGACCTTAGAGAGAAGGGACGAAATTCCATGAAGACCTGAACGAAACCCATCCACTTTGTAAACACGCCCTCCACTGCAAACTTGCGGTCTTGTGTAAACACTATTGTTTGCAAACAAAGGATGAGAGGTTTCTGCGATCTTGATCTGAATTTGGGAATCCCCAAAGAGTGTAAGGACACCAACCCATCATAGGAATAATATGAAGGACAGTTAGCAAATAAACTATACACACTGTAGACATCTCTGTACAACCATGTTAAGATAGTTTGTGGCTACTGGCAATGAGAATGAAACACACAGAGTAGTGTATTCCTTGACTAAACTGAGGGGGAACGAAACCTTCTTGTTAGAGTTATATTACCGAAAAGAACTTAAACTCTTAATTATAAGTCACACAATAAGTCACATATACAACTACAAACTTAGACCCAACACACTTCATCAATGCTCAAATTCAGCATTTCATGTAGCACACTTCATCAGGAAAGGTAACGACTTCCTATCTCCTTTAGGCTCGCATTAGCTTCAAGGTATAAACATCAATCTAGCAACGAATAGGTCAGTAACTATTTCATCCCAATATTGTAATAGATCCAAGACAATCTAGAGAATAAACTAAATCTGATCGGAGAGGAAGTGTCATGGCGATATACCCCTGAGGGAAGCCCGCTCAAAATACAGACCTAATGTGTGTAATATGAAACATGTATAGTAGACAGAACAATTACAGGCAATCTGAAAACAAACCCTACTACATGACACAACAACTTACCTGGTAGTAGAAGGACGAAAGTTCACCTGACTTGACCGGGCAACAGAGAATAACATCAACCATTGTGGAGAGGAACTGTCATGGCGTAAAACACCCGAGGGAAGCTATTGCAATCTCATCTCGCTGGCATTATTGTACATTAGTGTCGAAAATACATAGAAATTGCGCACTGAGGACAGGGGATAGACAGGCAATTTAAAATCACACGTTTTAGCATCAGAAAACGACTCACCTGGCAGCAGAAGCACGACATCTTCTTGAACTTCGAACTGGAACATTAGTCGCATTCAAACCATCTTCGAACTGAGAGTTGCACGTTCGGTATATCCTAGTTAAAAGGGATGAAAACAACAGCTAAACACTATCCTAATACACCAACGAATACAACATGAAACATGAGTTAAATCTGTTAACACAACTTACCAGTTAAAGCATTGAAATCCGGCGAACAGACTCGAACGAATGGAGAAGAACTGTCATGGCGGCTTTTGAGGATGAAAAAGAAAGAGAAAAAAGCCCCATAGCCTAGCGCAGGTATCCGAGCATTTTTGCACAATTTTTTCTCGCAAATTTTTGTTGATTTCTCCACTGCAAAGCCAGATGTCACATGCTCCAATGCAGAGGCCCATGACGTCATCCTCTCATGATCCTATGGGAGCTTTTTCATCCATGCTCATCCACAATGCGGACCATGCAGCTTTTGTGGGGGAACTGCGTTAGTCTTTCCAAGGCTAATCTGCAACTTTTGATCTGGGGTAGGGGAGCCCGCGTCTAGCGGGCTATCAGTACTAAGCTAGTCTCTATTACATGAACTAAGCATATAACAGTGGTGTGTGCAATGAGACATAAATGGAAGTACATCATACAATATCCCCTGCATGATTCACTTCTAATGTAATGAGTCTTATTCAATAATGTTGCTGTATAATGTAAATACTTCACAGACGATTTAATATGTCACAATAAATGAGGTAGGACTGCAACCTCTATATCTGGTTTTTGCCATTAATCTTTTCCAATCTGGTATAATACATAATGAGACCCAAAAAATTAGATAGAATGCAATTGCAATACCTGACAGGCCATATACATCACACAATATTTCATGCATCACTCAATCCTAATGTAATGAGTCTTATACAATGTTGCTGTATAATGTAAATACTTTAGAGAACATATAGTATGTCACGTTAAATGAGAGGTATGACTGTAAACTCTATCTGGTTTTAGCTAGTAATCTTGTCCAAGTGCTGTACTACATAATTAAACCCAATAAATTAGAGAGAATTTAATTACAATACCTCACAGGACCTATACTTCAAGTTCATAACAATAAAAGAATATTGCTTGGTAATACAACATCACTCTATAATATTCTACATAGTAACACGGAAAGCCAATGAATGAGATACATTATACAGCCTGAAATCACAAGGTCAGATTTCAAGTATAAAAGGTACTTATGGTGGTGGTGGTGGTGGTGGTGGGGGGGGGGTGTACAACTTAGTAACATATCTTAAACCTAGCATTCTATAGATGGTTGTAGTCAAATACCTTATCCAAACTGCCATATAATTTATCCAGAGGTATTATATTTAGTTGTAAAAAAGTCTACTATATCAGAAGACTCCAAAATAAAGTGCATAGATCATGCCTATGCTTATGTAGATAAGTGACTCATAACATCTTAGTACTCCTACAATACTGCATATCAAGTAATTGTGCAACAAAGTCACATATACTATTACCTATGCTGTCGCTAAGGACCACCAACTAATATATTCAAGAAAAACATGACTGATGAAATAAAATCAATAACAAACTTAAGTGTTGGGATCCTGAAAGTACTTAATCTGGAACTCTAGAATATTTTTGCATGTCCAACTCAGGTACAAATTGTTGAATCTATTTTATCACGTGCCTCAACCCCCAACCCTGATACTTAATGACTGTTCCATAACTGTAAAAAACTGAAATAATAGTGCCTTATAATCCTAGAGCAAACTCAACAGTAACAATATTATGGACCAAAATCATGTGAGTCCTAACCTCTTGTCAACCACATAAAGCTGTAAATCCTATCAATGAATGATATAATGTAGACCTTGCATCATAACAACAAATTTATTATCATAGCTGTACTTCAGAGGGGGGCCTGATGTGGCAAATGAGTACAATACAAATAAGGTTGCTGGCTATAACTAATACAAAACTTTAACAACATAACATTATAAACAGAATGAAATATCACAAGTTGTAATGGTAATGGTGACAACTGATATCTCAAAGTGAAATAGGCTAGTGACAAAAATCCTACAGGCAGACAATCAAGTACTATATTGGTACATGTATCATCTAAGGATATCAATTCAATTGTATGAATACCCTTGTCATCTAGGCACAACCAGTAATATCTTTCAAACTCCTACAATAACTACCTTGAGGCATTGAAGTAGGCAATATACAATGACAATGTATAGGGGTGCTTCATAATTTAAGTTCATAACAGCTAAAGAATATTCCTATAAGTGTGCTAGTCAGAAATGAGTTGAAACTCAGAAATTGTGCATGAGTGTGGCAAAACCCCTTATACATAATACACTTTTACAGTAAGTCCCTCAAAACATTTGATTACAAACACTACTGTTAATTGGGGTGCGAGCTGGAAGCTGGGGCTCAAGGAATTAATATTAAACAGTACAACTCATTGTGATCTAATACTACTTGATCCAGTCAAACCATATTATCATGTGCAGAATGATGAATAGAAATCATGAATGGTCTTTATAACAAATAATCTTAGGATGAGAGGGAGCTGATTTGCCAGGAAACGGAGAGTTAGGACTAAAGCAACCATAAGCTGATTCCTCCAAAATAACACAAAAATCTATAGTGAATACAACAATTAGACTCTTATACATAATAAAGATTGTTAGACTGTTGTATATACATAGGTGATCAGTAGAGTACTATCCTGAATACAGCCTTATGAATACGTTACTTAAGTGTGTTGACTACAATCCTAATGTAGAACACAATATCAGCGTAAATATATCAAGAACGAACAACCTGAAAACGCATGGTACTATACACCAAAGGATCGACGAACTAGTAGATAAAATATCTGCATAAGGCTGTGCACCTTTGACTATACATATACCACTGATTCAGAGTACTAAGTGTTCTACTGAGAATACGGAAGGAATCAGCTTTAGTGACTGGGAGCAATATGAACAGCCCCTCAACGTTTCAGAGAGAATACACGTAGTACCTTCCTGAAAATACTGCAACAAAGTAAATTATTAAATTCCAATAATCGAAGGACTAATTTGAGCAATATCTTAGCTTCAGCCTACAATAAGTGTATGGGAAAAACCATGAGCTAACCAGAAATGAGGGACAATATATCAATCATAAAAGACAGCGGCCTAACTGTTCATACGTACTTCCTTCACAATCACACGCAAATGCAAAGTATCAACAGCACGCTAAACTGTCCTAGTATATCAGTAAATAATACAGTAAATATCCTCTGAATAGTATATCGAAACTTCTGTAATAACGAAACGGTAATTTACAGGCGGAAATCAAGAGAACATGAAAGGAATTGCCAAGATCATACGGCCCCCGAGCCAATCCTATACAAACTCGATCAAAAGATAGCATTAAATCTCGTCCAACTTGGACAGTAGCGACCAATCTACACAAAACAATCCTGGTAAAACTAAATTGAAACCTTGTCAATGAAATATACCACTTACCTTATAGAGAAGGGACGAAATTCCACGAAGACTTGAACGACATGCATCCGATATGTAAACACGCCTTCAACTGCAAACTTGCGGTCTTGTGTAAACAGTATTGTTCGCAAACAAAGCATGAGAGGTTTCTGCGATCATAATCGGAAGTTGGGAATCCCCTCGCATTTCTATCTACAACCTACAACAAAATAAAGAGTGTAAGGACACCAAAACATCATAGGAATAATATCAAGGACAGTTAGCAAATACAATATACACATTGTAGACATCTCTGTACAACCATGTTAAGATATTTTGTGGCTACTGGCAATGAGAATGAAACACACAGAGTAGTGGCTTCCTTGACTAAACTGATGGGGGACGAAACCTTCTTCTTACAGTTATATTACCGAAAAGAACTTTAACTCTTAACAATAAGTCACATATACAACTACAAAGTTAGACCCAGAACACTTCATCAATGCCAAATTGAGGACTTCATGTAGCACAAGTCATAAGGAAAGATAACGATGTCCCATCTCCTTTACGCGCATTAACTTCAAGGTATAAACAGGAATCTAGCAAGGAATAGGTCAGTAAACATGTCATCCCAATATTGTAATAGAACCAAGACAATCTAGAGAATAAACTAAATCTGATCGGCGAGGAAGTGTCATGGCGATATACCCCCGAGGGAAGCTCGCTCAAAATACTGACATAACGTGTGTAATATGAAACATGTATAGTAGACAGAAAAATTACAGGCAATCTGAAAACACACCCTACCACATGACACAACAACTTACCTGGTAGTAGAAGGACGAAAGTTCACTTGACTTCACCCGGCAACAGAGAATAACATCAACCATTGTGGAGAGGAACTGTCATGGCGTAAAACACCCGAGGGAAGCTATTGCAATCTCATCTCGCTGGCATTATTTATTGTACATTAGTGTCAAAAATACATAGAAATTGCGCACAGAGGACAGGGGACAGACAGGCAATTTAAAATCACACGTTTTAGCATCAGAAAACGACCCACCTGGTAGCAGAAGCACGACATCTTCTTGAACTTCGAACTGGAACATTAGTCGCATTCAAACCATCTTCGAACTGAGAGTTGCACGTTCGGTATATCCTATTTAAAAGGGATGAAAGCAACAGCTAAACACTATCCTAATACACCAATGAATACAACATGAAACATGAGTTAAATCTGTTAACACAACTTACCAGTTAAAGCATTGAAATCCGACGAACAGAATCGAACGAATTTAGAGGAACTGTCATGGCGGCGAGATTGCCCCCGAGGGAAGCTGTTCCAATCTGGCCTAACAAAAGAGGCAAATATAGGGCTCACATCACCCGTACATCGAATCGACACAGCAGCAGCAGTGCTATAATGTCATTGACTAAAGACTGGCAATGATATATCGAATCTTCAGACAGCAATGAAGCGAAGAAGTAGTTGCCCAACTGTCATGGCACATAACAGCAGCGAGGGACGGTGTACGACACTGCCTCCATACATCGGAAAAAATTGTTTAAAAAACCAGACAACCCACGGAATCGAGGAATAACATATAAGCGACCTATAATACAGTATTTAGAGAGGACAAAATAGCTACTAACCTGGTAGAAATCCAAGAAACTTCTCCTCGAAAATGAGCAAACCTGATACGGATCACACACGCCCTGTACTGAGAGCAGTGCAATCCACGAGGAGAAACACAATGGAGGACAAAAGACGATCAACAAAGGCTCGCGTAGTCGCTCGGAAAAAGTTGAATAACTCGACACAGAAAAATCACAAAAATATCAATTTGCGCTCGTGTCGAAGAACTCACAAACTGCAACACGTATAGCTACCTTTCAGACACAGCCCGCAACCATTCCAGGAGAAGAATTCTGGACAGTAAGGGGTCGGCTCTGTTTGATGACAACAATAGGCGAGCTCATTTGCATTTAGGCATCTTAGTATATAGTGAAGACGCGGGCTCCCCTACCCCAGTTGTCTGCTGGCCATGTCAAAATCAATTTGCAAATTAGCCTTGGAAAGACTAACGCAGTGCCCCACGAAAGCTGCATGATCCGCATTGTCAATGAGCATGGATGAAACAGCTCGCATAGGATCAAGAGAAGATGACGTCATTGGAGCGTGTGACATCCGGCCTTTGCAATGGACAAATAGATTAAAATTTGAGAGAAAAAGTTGTGCAAAAATGCTCGGATACCTGCGCTAGGCTATGGGGCTTTTGGACATTCTTTTTCATCTTCTAAAGCCCCATAGCCTAGCGCAGGTATCCGAGCATTTTTGCACAACTTTTTCTCTCAAATTTTAATCGATTTGTCCATTGCAAAGGCCGGATGTCACATGCTCCAATGATGTCATCTTCTCTTGATCCTATGCGAGCTTTGTCATCCATGCTCATTGACAATGTGGACCATGCAGCTTTCGTGGGGCACTGCGTTAGTCTTTCCAAGGCTAATTTGCAAATTGAGTTTGACATGGCCAGCAGACAACTGGGGTAGGGGAGCCCGCGTCTAGCGGGCTATCAAAAAAAACCGCTAGTCTCCAGTATATAAATATAGTAGTTAAGTAGTGCAAATGGTTGTTACAATAAACTACTAAATCAAATGCATACTGTATAGTCTTCAGCATCATTCAGTACCATCTAGGCATTGAAGTAGGCTTTATGCAAGAACACTACCTCAGAAGTTTATAGTCTAAGCATTCATAATTAAAATAATACTCCTTTGTAATCCTACAGCATACTCAAAGGTCACAATACTATGGGCCACAAACATGTAAGTGAATGCTAAACTCTTGTCAAAAACACAAAGTTCTAACTCTTAAGAATAAGAGATAAAATTGTAGAGATTGCAGGATCAAATAAAATTTTATACAAAGGTTTTGTGTTAGATAGGAGCAGGGCTTTATATGCCTATTCGTTACAATACAAATAAGGTTGCTAGCTGTAACTAATACAAAACTTTAACAACATATCGCCACATGCAGAATGATATGTGAAAAGTGATAATGCTAATGGTAACAACTGATATCTGACAGTGATACAGGGGACATCAATTGGGCACACCCAGTAAACACTGTCAAACTCCTATAATATATAGAATCAAGCAGGTGTTTTGACATGGCAATGCCTAATGATACTGTTTGATTCAAGTACATCAATGCTGAAGACTATTCCTAAGAGATTGTCTAGAATAGACAACAAAGACTTCAAACTCAAAAACTGTGTATGAATGTGGCATAAGCTTGTATACATAATAATCTCTTAGAGCAAGCTCCTCATAATATTTGATTATGACGAGTACTGTTTAGTGAGCTTGGGACTGGAACGTGGGGCTCCAGGGATGAAGCCTACACAATACACATGCTTGTTATCCAACACTACTTGACAAACAAAAATAATGTTATCATGTGCAGAATGATTTATGGAAATCATTAATGGTGTCTATAATAAATCATCTCAGCAAGGCACAGAGCAGGTTTGCCAGGAAAAGAACATTTATGGAAATCATTAATGGTGTCTATAATAAATCATCTCAGCAAGGCACAGAGCAGGTTTGCCAGGAAAAGAACATTTAGCATAAAGTGCCAACATGCAGATTCAACCAAAATAACACTAAAATATATAGTGAACACAAATAATAGACTGTTGAAAATAAAGAGTGGTAGACTGCTCGTACTATATAGGCAATTAGTAAAGTACTACATTGAATGAAGCCTCGTGAATAAGTTACTTAAGTGTGTTGAATACAAAGCTAATTTAGAATACAATATCAGTGTAAATAAATCAAGAAGCAACTACCGTAAAATGCACGGTACCATACACAATGTTATTCGCGAGGTAGTAGCTAAAATATCCGTATAAGGTTTAGCACTTTTAACTACAAATACCCCAGCGATTTAGAATACAAAGTGTACTACTGGGACTAAGCAAGTCATCAGCCATGGAAACTGAGAGTAATATGAAAAGCCCATCAAAGTTTTAGAGAGCATACACGCAGCACTTTACCCAAAACACTGAAAGAAAACCAAAGGGGAAATTGAGCTAGTACACTCCACTAATCCAATGAGTAATTTGAACAATATCTTAGATCTAGGCTACAATAAGTGCATGGGAAAACCCAACATCTAAGTAGAAGTGATTGACAACATCTGAAACGTAAACAAATCGGCCTAACCCTTCGGAACTTTCTCCCTTAAACTCTCGCGCAACTACGAGGTACAACAGAACTCTAAATAGTCCTAGTATATCATTAAATAATACAGTAAGCGTCTCCTGAATACTCTACCGAAACTTCTGAAGTAAGAGAACGATAATTTATACGCGAAAATCAAGCGAACATGAAAGCAAGTGGCATGATCATATGACCCCGAGGCAATATTAGTGGAATCTCCATCAAAACATTGCATTAAATCTCGTCCAGTTGGCAAAGTAGGAATCATTCTATACACAACATCGTAGCAACACTTAATCGATACCTGGTACATGAGATAAATCACTTACCTTGTATAAAATTGATGAAACTCTGCTACTACTTGCAAAACATCCATCCTCTCCGTAAACACGCCCTCAACTGCAAACTTGCGGTCTTGTGTAAATACTATTGTTCGCAAACAAAGGATAAGAGGTTTCTGCGATCATGAGATGAACTTGGGAATCCCCTCGCATTTCTCTCTACAACCTACAAAAAAATAGACAGTGTAATCAGTTAAGGATACCAGAACGCCATAGGTATAATATGGAGAACAGCAAAAAAAGTAGAATATACAAACTTTGGACGTTTCTCTACAAACGCATTTAAATATTTAGTGACTAATGGCAACGACAATGAAACACATGGAGCAGTTGCTTCCTCCATTGAACTGAGGGGGAATGCAAACCCCTTACAACAGTTCTATTACCAATATGAATTTAACCTCTTAACAGTAAGTCACAGAGAAGTCAAATACACACGAAGGCCCAACAGAATAGAGCAGTACCCAAATTACATATTCAATCTACCACAAATTCATCAGCAATCATAATGATTTCCTATCTCATCTACGCACGCATTTAAACTAAGGAATAAATAGCAATCTACCAAAGAATACAACAGTATCCATATCGCAAGTATGTCATGACAATGTTATACAAAACGACAAAAATCCAGAGAATAACATCAATCTGATCCAAGAGGAAGTGTCATGGCGAAATGCCCCCCGAGGGAAGGTCTCTGAATCTCGCTCAAATCACTGAAGTAAAGTGTACAGAAAGCAATACAAAAAGTATAAATTTGATAGAGAAAGTATGTTAAAGGATATATGACACAATGTCTAATCACAAAAGTGACTCACCTGGTAGCAGTACTTGCGAGCTTTCCATCAGGTCAAAGGGCAGAATAGATCCCCCTCAAGAAACTCCATGAACTGAAAGCTACACGATCGTTATCCTTCGTAATATAAGCACACGTCAAAATCAAATAATAAATACACTCTAACATAGGAGGGATAATAACAGTACATAACTTCGGTATGGTCTATCATTATTTAGCAGGGAAATGACTTTGGTTTAGCTAGCAGAATCAAACTGCTTGGAGAGGAACTGTCATGGCGATAATAGCTCAGAGTCAAGGTGTTGGAACGTGACTGAAAACATCGACACAAACAACCGAGAATGGTAGACAACTCACACAATGGATAAAGCATATACATTTAGAGTTAAACAAACCATTTTGGTAAGAAAAAAGAGACTTACCACGTAGAACACACTGACAACTTTGTCCTCTGATTCAAAGGGAAATTTATGGCCTCGAGGACACTCCCCGAAGCCAAAGCTAAACGATCCCAATCCAATCTCTTGTAAACACGCGTCAAAGGCAAGCGAAATAGGCAGCAATATAGCACGTAATACAACTGACACCTTCTAGTCAATAGGTGATCAGAATTAAACACAGACAGCAACGTGAAATAGCGAGTAGAGTCGAACAGCCTGGAATGGAAATGTCATGGCGATAATCCCGCTAGAGAGGGTGGCCATGCGACTTCGCTTAAAACATCGAATTACGCACGTGAAAATAGTAGGAAATGCAACGATTCGACGAAGAACATGTTGGCAAACTCTACTGTACGACAATAGCGACTCACCTGGTAGTAAAAGGACGAAACCGTGGACGGCAATCAGAACGAAGATCCATCCAAGCAAGCTCTATACCCGTTCTGAGAGTAGTCAGTTTACGTGGTTGCGGACGAAAACAATGGAGAACAAAAGGGTATAAACAAAGGCCCACAAAGTCGAAAAAGAGAAATCCGAATATCTTCTAAGAAAAAATAGATAAAAATAAAAGCGAAACTGATTGCACCCATTGGGAGGGTACACGACAATCGGAGCACAGTCTACACCCGACCCGACCAGCCACCAGTTCAGGAAAATCGCCACGAACCAGAGCGGCGGCCCCTTTGATTTTGCTCATTTGCATATTAGGGATCTTAGTATATAGAGACTACCTCAGTTACCCGCTTGCCCATTCAAAATGAATTTGCAAATTAGCCTTGGAAAGACTAACGCAGTGCCCCATCCAGGTTGCATGGTTCGCATTGTCGATGAGCATGGCTGAAAACGCTCGCATTGGATCAAGAAAAGATGACGTTATTGGAGCACATGACATCCGGCCTTTGCAATGGACAAATCGACTAAAATTTAAGAGAAAAATTTTGTGCAACAATGCTCGGATACCTGCGCTAGGCTATGGGGCTTTAGAAGATGAAGAAAAATGTCCAAAAGCCCCATAGCCTAGCGCAGGTATCCGAGCATTTTTGCACAAAATTTTTCTCTTAAATTTTAGTCGATTTGTCCATTGCAAAGGCCGGATGTCATGTGCTCCAATAACGTCATCTTTTCTTGATCCAATGTGAGCGTTTTCAGCCATGCTCATCGACAATGCGAACCATGCAACCTGGATGGGGCACTGCGTTAGTCTTTCCAAGGCTAATTTGCAAATTCATTTTGAATGGGCAAGCGGGTAACTGAGGTAGGGGAGCCCGCGTCTAGCGGGCTATCAAAAAAAACCGCTAGTCTCCAGTATATAAATAAAGTAGTTAAGTAGAGCAAATGTTTGTTACAATAAACTACTGAAGGAAACATATAATGTATAGTCTTCAGCATCATTCAGTAACATATAGGCATTAAAGTAGGCTTTATGCAACAACACTACCTCAGAATTTTATAGTCTAAGTGTTCAAAATTAAGATAGTATTGCGTTGTAATCCTAGAGCATACTGAAAGGTCACAATATTTTGGCCAAAACCATGCAAGTGAATGGTACACTCTTGTCAAAAACACAAAGTTGTAACTCTTAAAAATCAGTGATAAGATTTAGAGCTTGCATTATCAAATGAAATTTAAAAGAATAGTTTTGTGTTAGATATGGGGGGGGGGGTTATATGTCTATTCAATAAAATAAAAATAAGGTTGCTAGCTGTAACTAATACAAAAGGTTAGCAACATATCACCACATGTAGAATGATATATCAAAAAGTGATAATGCTAGTGGCAACAATTGATATCTGACAGTGATACAGGCTAGTGACAAAAAGCATACAGGCAGGCAATCAAGTAATATACTGCTACAACTCTGTTCTAAGGACATCAAGTAGGCACACCCAGTAATCAGTGGCAAACTGCTATAATATCTAGGTTGAGGCATTCAAGTAGGTATTTTGACATGGCAATGACTAATGATACATTAGTGCTACATTAGACTACAAAAGGAAGCACAGTATGTATAGTCTTCAGCATCATTCAGTACCATCTAGGCATTAAAGTAGGCTTTATGCAATAACACTACCTCAGAACTTTATAGTCTAAGTGTTCAAAATCAAAATACTATTGCTTTGTAATCCTACAGCATACTCAAAGGTCACAATACTATAGGCCAAAATCATGTAAGTGAATGGTAAACTCTTGTCAAAAACACAACGGTGTAACTCTTAAAAATGAGTGATTAGATTTAGAGCTTGCATCATCAAATGAGATTTAAAAGAATAGTTATGTGTTAGATAGGGGGGTTTTATATGTCTATTCAATACAATACAAATAAGTTGCTAGCTGTAACTAATACAACTCTTTAACAATATATCACCACATGCAGAATGATATATCAAAAGTGATAATGCTAGTGGTAATAACTGATATCTGACAGTGATACAGGCTAGTGAAAAAGTCATACAGGCAGGCAATCAGGTAATATACTGCTACAACTCTGGTCTAAGGACATCAATTGGGCACACCCAGTAAACACTTACAAACTGCTTTAATATTTAGATTCAAGTAGGTTTTTTGACATGGCAATGCCTAACGATACTGTTTAATTCAAGTGCATCAAAGCTGAGGAATGTTCCTAACAGATGGTCTAGAATATTCAACACCGACATAAACTCAAAAACTGTGTATGAATGTCACATAAGTTTGCATACATAATAATCTCTTAGAGCAAGCCCCTCATAATATTTCATTATGAAGACTACTGTTAATTGAGGTGGGGGCTGGAAGGTGGGGCTGCAGGAATCAAGTCTACGCAATAAAAATGCTTGTTATCTTACAACAATTGACACAATAAAAATATGTTATCATGTGCAGAATGATTTATGGAAATCATTAATGGTATCTATACCAAATCATCTCAGCAAGGCTCAGATCTGGTTTGCCAGGAAAAGAACATTTAGCAGAAAAGTACCCACATACAGATCCAACCAAAATAAAACTAAAATATATAGTGAACACAAATATTAGAGTGTTGTAAATAAACAGTGTTAGACTGCTGTTAGTACATAGGCAATTAGTAAGGTACTATATTGAATAAAGCCTCGTGAATAAGCTACTTAAGTGCGTTGAATACAAAGCTAAGTTAGAATACACTATCACTCCAAATAAATCAGGAAGGACCTACTGGACAACGCACGGTACTATACACCATATTATCAGTGAATTAGTAAATAAAATATCAGTATTAGGCTTGGTACCTTTACCTATAAATACCCCAGTGATTTAGACTACAAAGTGTACTACTGGGAATAAGCAAGTCATCAGCTTTGGAAACTGAGAGTAATGTGAAACGCCCCTCACAGTTTTAGAGGGAATACACGTACTACTTTCCTCAAAATACTGCAAAAAAGTGAACGGGAAAGTGAGCTATTCACTCCATAAATCTAAGGAATAATTTGAATAATATCTTAGCTCCAGCTTGCAATAAGTGTATCCTAAAAAGCAAGAGCTAAGCAGAGGTGACTGACAACATCTCAAACGTAAACAAAGCGGCCTAACTATTCAGGTATACTTCAGCGAAAATCTCACGCAAAGACAAAGTACAAACAGTTCGCTAAAAGTCCTAGTATATCAGTAAACACTACAGTCAGCAACTCCTAAATACTATGCCGAAAGTTCTGCAATAACAAAAAGCTACTTTACAGGCGACAATCAAGCGAACATGACAGGAACTGCCATGATCGTATGGCCCCCGACGCAATCGCATGGAATCTCCCTCAAAACATCGCATTAAATCTTGTCTAGCTGGGACAGTAGCGACCATTCTACACAAAACAATCCTGGCAAAACTAAAATCAAACTGTGTCAATGAAATAAGCCACTTACCTTAGAGAAAAGGAACGAAATTCCATGAAGACATGCAAGATATCCATCCGCTTTGTAAACACGCCCTCAACTGCAAACTTGCGGCCTTATGTAAATACTATTGTTCACAAACAAAGGATGATAGGTTTCTGCGATCCTGATCTCAAGTTGGGAATCCCCTCGCATTTCTATCTACAACCTACAACAAAATAAAGAGGGTAAGAATACCAACATAGCATAGGAATACTATTAAGAACAGTTAGCAAATAAATTACACAAACTTTGGACATCTCTGTACAAACCGTATTTAGATGTTTCTTGACTACTGGCAATGGGAATCAACCACACAGAGAAGTTGCTTCCATGGCTGACCTGAGGCGAATGGAAACTTCTGATAACAGTTATATTACCCATAACAATTTACACCCTTATCACAATCAAATAACAAAACAAAAACCTAGGCCCAACTGAATTCAGCAATGACCATATTCAGTAGCCCCTGTACCACAATTCATCAGGAAACACAACAATGTCCTATCCCATCTACGCACGCATTAAATTCAAGCAATAAATATAGCAAGTCAGCAAGGAATACAGCAGAAAACATATCATAAGTATTTCATCAGAATGTTGCAAAAGACCCACAACGATCTAGAGAATAAATTCAGTCTGATCGGAGAGTATGTGTCATGGCGAATTACTCCCGAGGGAAGGTTGAGAAATCTCGCTGTCCCAAATAATGATATAACCTATGTAATATTAAACCCGATTAGTAGGCAGACAACATAAAGGCAATCTAAAAACAAACCTTATTAAATGAAAAAACGACTCACCTGGTACCAGACGGACGAAAGTTCGCTTGAAGTCACCTGGGAACAGCGAAGAACATCAATCGTTTTGGAGAAGAACTGTCATGGCGGACAATGCCCGTGGGAAGTGATTGTAATCTCGCTGACAATAGTGACCATAGGGTGTCGAAAATACTATAGAAATTACACGCAGTTAACAGAGCAAAGACAGGCAATTTGAAATCAAACTTAATAGCTTTAGAAAACCACTCACCTGGTAGAAAATACTTACAATATTTCCTTCCAAGTCAAAGGGCAAACTGTGACCCTGAGGGCACTGTCCAAATTAAAATCTACCCGATCGCAATTACCTCCAGTATATACACGCGAAATACACACTACAATAGCAGAGAATATAACTGTAAACTTCTCCTCGATACTTAAGAACAATTTAGCACGAACAGCACGGTGATTTAGGGAATAGATTAGAACGGCATGGGAAGCAACTGTCATGGCGATAATCCAGCGAGAGAGGTTCGCGGGACTTCGCTGAAAACATTGAGATACATAGCTCATAATCGTAGGCAAGGCACACATGCGACAAAGGACAAATTGGTACACTCAAGTCGAAATGTTTTGTACGAAAGTAGCGACTCACCTAGCATCAAAAGAACGAAATTTTCCATGAGTTGGCTCTTGAACTGTAATGGCGATTAACACGCAGGGAATGGTCGTGGAATATCACGGAAACCTAGGACATAAAGTGACCAAAACAGAAGAAAACGCACACATTAGAGGGAGTAAATACACGCAAACATATATGAGACGTTTTAAGCACGAAAAGAGCAACTCACCTGGTAGGAAAAGCGACCACTCTCTCCTCGACATCCGCCATCAAGTGAAACCCGAGTGAGGACTGCCAGTGCTACCAAGAGAGTAGGCTATCCATGCGGACGACAACAATGGAGGACAAAAGGCGAAAGACAAAGGGCAGAAAATCGCAAGATAGAAAGTGGAATAACTCGGTAAAAACTCTAGATAATATAACAAAACTCAAAAAGGAGCGTATTCAGACCGGGTGCGACCTGCTACATACGTCTGGTGGTCATCAGGAGAAGATCCTAATTTAAGTATAATTAACGCGGCAATTGGCGGTACTTTTGATGGGAACAATGGTGGAGCTCATTTGCATTTTAGGCATCTTAGAATATAGAGAAGTACTGATAGCCCGCTAGACGCGGGCTCCCCTACCCCAGTTACCCGCATTGGGTGTTTAAATGAAGTTGCAGATTAGCCTTGGAAAGACTAACGCCGTGCCCCACCACAGCTACATGACCCACAGTTGTGATGCTCATCAATCAGAACAGCCCAGAGAATGATGGGAACGTGACATCATCGGCCTCTGTGAAGGAGCATGTGACCTACAGCCTTTCATTGGTCAACTCAACCCAAATTGCAACAACAAATTGTGCTGAAAATGCTGGACTACCTGCGCTAGGCTACAGGCCTTTAGAAGATGAAAAACAAGTTCAAAAATTGTGCAAACAAATAGTGCTAAAAATGCTCGGATACCTGCGCTAGGCTACAGGGCTTCTCTTAATACTTCATCTTCTTTTAAAGCCCCGTAGCCTAGCGCAGGTATCCGAGCATTTTTAGCACTATTTGTTTGCACAATTTTTGAACTTGTTTTTCATCTTCTAAAGGCCTGTAGCCTAGCGCAGGTAGTCCAGCATTTTCAGCACAATTTGTTGTTGCAATTTGGGTTGAGTTGACCAATGAAAGGCTGTAGGTCATATGCTCCTTCACAGAGGCCGATGATGTCACGTTCCCATCATTCTCTGGGCTGTTCTGATTGATGAGCATCACAACTGTGGGTCATGTAGCTGTGGTGGGGCACGGCGTTAGTCTTTCCAAGGCTAATCTGCAACTTCATTTAAACACCCAATGCGGGTAACTGGGGTAGGGGAGCCCGCGTCTAGCGGGCTATCAGTACTAAGCTAGTCTGTGTCATAATATTGTAGAAACCTGTGTCTAGTATGATGAAAATATGAGGTTGATTAAGGTCTAAAATCAATTGTGGTTCTAAATATAGTAGATATATTCTGTGTTGTTGCTAGATGCATTGGTTGTAAGCCCAAACACCATGTCAAGGTTGCATCCTTTGTTTGGGTAATCCTTATTTCAGTGAGTTTTGCGGGATAAAACGATACCACTTTTATTTGAAGTGGGGAGGGTGTAGTATTATGGTAGCATATATGAAAAAATGATTCTGCTATAAGTTAAGGTAGTTGCTGGGGGAACTGGTTGAAAATAGCAGGGAGTGACATTTACGCTGCCAAAAATGGATGGGGTGCAAAACTCACTGGGGGAAGCATAACAAGTTCCCTTGGCAACAACACACAAGTGAACCTGAAAACGCATAACCCGAGTAACTATATTTAAGTAACATATGACACAAACAGTTGAGAATATGAAGAATATGATTAAATGTGTTAATACTCATTATTATGCAAATATGGTAATATGTAGGCTCTAAGGTTTATTTGCTAAGTAAAGTTGAAATGGGAATCGCGTAACATACGAAATTTTGTTGCATGGCATAGAAGAAGGTCATTGGGTATAAGAGGAAGAGTTGTTGCATTGGGTAAAGGAAGGGGGTGATAACGTACATGACAAACTAATAGTGATATTATGAAGAAATGGGGAAGGGTACGGTAATTGCATGATAATTATACTACTCTAGGATAATGTGGGGTCATATGGTTGATACTAAGGGGTTGAATGCAAATGGTATATGGTGGTGTGTAACAGCTATACAAAGGCACCATTGATATGCCGAGCGCATGTGTCAGAACATTACTGCTAATATGACAATAAATTATGAGTATGACGTAAACGTGCATATAACGAAAGAGGTGAACTAAAAGTAGATACATTGCGGGTGATTTTTGATAAGTACTAAGGAAGGTCTTATCAACACTGTCTGATCCTGTGAGGTCTTTGTGGATAATCTGAATGCTCTTGAGAGTAACCGATGTCTGATAAGACAGAAAAAGTACTGGCATGGATACATTGGTGGTATTTGATAGTCCAATACCATTTGGCAAGTGCATAATATGGACCATAGTTTAAATAGGGCAGTATTCAAAGTGAGCCCAAATACACTGTGGTTAAGCAGATTGTGATTATCATTGTCCAGCAGCACAGGGCTAAACAGTGCATAGGAATGACACAACAATTCGGAGCTGTCAGTGTTTACATGCACATTCTTCACTTATTCAGTGGCATTTACTGATGCTCTTCCTGCTGCCTATCTGGTGAAATAGATCTGTGTCAGACTGAGGTCTGTAACATACTGGTGTGCTTTGGTACAGTACAGTGTGTACTTACTACTCTTGCCACATCATCTCTCCCTCGTATCAGGAGATAACTGCCCACTGCAACTTAAGACTGGTCCCGTCTGCATGAGAATACATGCACAAGTATATAACAAAGTTCATGTCGTTTGCATGAATGTAATGTTTGATAGCTGCAGAGTTTCAGAGTTGCATAGTGAAGTTGATTTGTAGTTATCAATTCAATCAAATCAAACAGTGGACAATCAAACTCAAAGACCACCTTTCAAGCACAGAAGTTGTTCATCATCCAGCCTGGGAATGGTTACTCTGTGCATGGATTATCTTGCTGCATCTTGAAAGTTGAATATGTGATAGTTCTTTTGCGCATTAAAAATGTATGTGGGAAATATGTATAGTGGCACTAACATCATGCTATTCTAAAATATGATACTTTTTTTACTGACGGATGTATTACACATACTGTTTGCTTATTACTATTAATATGCATATCATACAATACAGGTGTGTAGTATTGTGTTTACTGTGCTGGAATATAGTATACCATTAATAGAATATTTGTAGCAAAGGTAACTTACATAGATTTTGTAAATGCATTCATAATAAGTTCATGTAGGGAAAGAAGTTATGCTTAGGTTCCTGTAGTAATATTCGATTGGAGTACATAGCACATGTCATAATTGTACTGTTACCAATGCATCCATGGTCACAAATTGTATGAGCTGTGGTAAAGGATTATCTATATTGCTCAATGCTTTTATCTAACTAAAGTGAACTACACAATAAGTGTGCGAGTCTACTATAACAAATTCTGTTAAACAACAACTCTGCTACATAACAGGTCAAAAGAAGGATATGACAAAATGTATTGCAAATAATCTTCATTTTACACATACAATCTGTCTATTGAAGTGTTGAGGTAGCTCATTGACTCTCAGGGTGTACGCAGTGATACCCAAAAGGGTGCAGGGGTTGTAAGAGCATAACAAAGTCCAGAGGGATAGGAACGTTAAGAGGGTACCCAAATGGCAAACAGTGTATAGTGTAAATACATATGAACAAAATGTTAGTGAGTTTACAATCAGTAAAGTGGACATTTTGCTGCTTGCTAAAAACTAAAGGCTATCAGTAGCAGTCTTATGTTGAGTCCTGAGAAGTGGAGAAAGGGTGTTGTTGGAAATAGCCAAAGTGGAAGGGAAGCAGAAAATTATGGGCTGCAGCAACATGAATACCGCAGGTACCTCAATGCAAGAAATACATAGTGTTCATAGATATGGAACAAAATCATGCATGTGCAAGTGAAAAGGGAAAGAAAAACGAATATAATTATATAGTTTTCAAGGAATATATGTATACTGCATCAGTAAATGGTTCCTAGTGTTTAATAAAGAATAAACGTTGCACAGCTTGGGGACTCTAGCTCAATTAATGGCATGTGTCTAGCTCTTCACAAACAGGTTTCATATATAACACATGGAATGATCAAACGATTGCAAATAACAGAAAGGAAGAAAATGATACTATACTTACCTAGTACTTACAATTGACAGCTTGCTGTTTGTAGAATATATGTTCTCAAGCAAGTGAATTGTACAGATGACTGCATGCACCGTAGTGCATAAGCACCACTGATGTCATCACATAAGGAATCACAGGCTCATGTGCGCAAACATACGAACATATGAATGCTAAGAAATAGAGCCCCAGATTCCCACAGTTGAAACCCACTATGAAAGTGGACATACCTCCTCAAGTATGTGCGGTGTTGATTGTGTTGCGTGATGACGACTCTATGTGAATACATCAATGTGTCGCCAGCCATTAAGAAGAATGGCCAACATAAAAGGCTTTGTTCATCTATGCCTGACTAAGTGGTGCGTGGTCATGAGTGAGGAAGCACCGCCAATCACTATAAAATGGATCCATGAGGTGCTCACATGAACCACAACATACGACGTATGGAGTGGTATAGGCAGGAAGATGTAAAGCAGGAGCTCAAACATACAATTGTGCATGTTTGTAAGGATCCATCCGCTCAGAAGATGTTGAGGTACATGCTCTCTTTGTGTAGATAGATAGTACAGAGGGTTGCCACTAATATATTATTAGAAAATTTCTTGATTTCCCCTCATATTTTCAGTAAAAGGCTACTCATTTCTCCACAGTACCCCAGGTTTTATATAGCCAACAGGTATAATGTATCACTTCTTCAGATTGATTTGGCAGTTAGGAGAGCCTTGGCCCTATTCTTGCCATTCAACTCTGCTGGTGCTAAAACAGACAGAACTACACCTTTTGAGTGGAAAGTGGGAAAATAAGTGACTGACAGGAACAAAAAGGTCTGTGCTTGTTAACAACTCCATGTATATTCCCTCTTTCTTTTCCCGATGATTATCCCTGAATGAACCTGAAATTATGGGATATTCCCTGATTCGTCTGATTTGGAGACGACCCTCGTGCAAGATACCTAAATAGGTAAAATTGGGTAGGAAGGCAAAAGAGCTAAAACCTGAATTTGGTGATGATACAAAATTTGACAGACAGTATAACAATGACATATGTAAGGATGATGCTGAAGACTGATCTCTGATATATTAGTTGTGTACTGCTTGGACGTCTTAGATATTGAAGAGCTGATAAGTTCCTACACATAACAATTTGAATATTTCATAAGGCATCCAATCTGGTACTCTTATCTACAGTGCAGTAATCTATCTATGTTGCATCTGTCTGTGTAGCACAGTAATAATGAAATAAACCAAATATAACACATCTTACTATCAATGTATCAGAGCTCATGTAGCAGGAACAATAAGATAACGTGATGCAAGGGTGAAATTTATGCAAGATTAACTGTCCTATAAAGAGGCATGTACAACAACATCTTGGTGACCACATTGAAGAGCTAGTGATTGGTTGATGATGAACAATGATGACACAGTGATATACCGCAAAACAGTTTAACCCGTTTCCAACAACCCCTCATTAACGGGTTAAGAAAGATAGTGATAGTTGAAAGATGCTTATAGAGTCATTAGCCAGGCGTTGTGGTGGTACATGCAGTCACTGTATGTGACACACCGCAATATGATTTGTCCTCTCAATGTGAATGTTTATGTGAGGACTTCACGGTAAACAACATTTTTTGTTAGTCTACCAGTTGATGTGAATACTTTGAGGCCAGCAAACGATCGTGCTCTGGAGACTGCCACATACAATTGACCATGACTAAACACAGGTTTTGGAAGGTAAACCCCAACATACCTTAATGATTGTCCCTGTGCTTTGTTGATTGTAAGGCAGTATGCCAGTCTGACAGGAAATTGGCACCTGGCAATGTTGATTGGAAGAGCAGAATCTTGTGATGACAATGCTATCTTTGGTAGCATGACATACTGGCCCCTGTACTCACTTGTGATGATTTCTGCACATATGACATGGCGTTGCAGGTCTCTGACAATGAGACGTGTGCCATTACAGAGTCCCTTTTTAGGATTGATGTTTCGCAATAGAATTATCGTTGCACCAACCTGTGAAGTAGATAAGAAGAAGCATGAGAGAGGAATAAGAGGTTTGTGTTATGTAGAAGTGTAGGAATACTGTGCTCTGCATATGAATGGTTCTGGAGGTAAATTGGATATAGATATGTATATTTGGAACATAACCATGGCTGATCCTTGTATGAAATGTAAGTGAAAGAGGAAATACAACTTATAAGTAATATCAAAATGAAGAGGATAGGGAAAAGGAGTAAATATGAAGATATTTCTGTAGAAGAAATAAACATGGAGAAGTGATGGCCTATATGATACACATGAAGTACATGAAAGGTGGTCATACCTTGAGTTCCAATTTATGTTTTGGCAATCCACTTGGGGTTTGTGCATTGAGAAATTCCATTGCATATGCTGCTGCTTCCTCTGGATGATCAGTGACAACCCTATCTGTGCTCAGATATGTGTGCACTGGTCCGTTGAGTTGGTGTAGAATGAGATCATTGATTTCGTGTGAGTTCTCATTCAGTGGTGGTAAGCAGCAACGTTCTGACATGTATACTGGATCTTGCATTAGATCTGCATGACCAGGCTGAGTTGGTGGGTAAACAAAGTTGATCATTTCATCTCGTGAGTCAGTCATGATCTCACGTGGGAGGGTGACTTGATCATTTGCATCATGTGGCTCTTCACCAGTGCCAATTCTGAGCAGCCACTCGGAGAAGTGTGTGTATGTCTGATCTTGAGCGGCTCTCATGTTTGTCACAAGTTTGAACTGATGGAAGTGATGCCACAAGTCTGAATTGATGATGCATTGGCGAACAATCTGTTCTCTACCTGCTCTAGGAACAACTGGGAGAACCTGTCGAAAATCACCACCAAGAAACATGAATTTACCCCCAAATGGTCTGTTAACCTGTGTTATGTCTCTGAGAAGGACATCAACAGATTTTAGTGCATCTGCTGGGATCATTGATGCTTCATCCCAGATAAATATTGTTGTTTCTCTCAGAATTTCAGCTCTAGCACTTTGCCTCTTTATGTTACATGTAGAATCAGGCAATAAAGGAATAGGTATTTGAAATGTGGAGTGTGCAGTTGCTCCATTGATGAGCAATGTGCTGGCAATTCCTGAATATGCCATACATTTCACCTTTATTCCCAAAGCCTGAAGGTTGTGAACTATAGTATTATAAAGAAAAGTCTTACCTGTGCCAGCTGGTCCATCCACAAAGTAGCAATTTTGATCAGAATTTGTTGTTATGGCATCGACAATGGTGTCATGAATGTGGTGCTGATCAATGTTGAGTTGTTGGAGCATTTGCACACCCAGCTGCCTTTCACGAACAATGTCAATGTGTTCATTCTGATTCTGTGGATGGATGAAATTCTGTGGAAGCTGTGGAAGATCAGAAAATTCAACATTTGAAATCGACTTACCATGAACCCTGAGGCATGTGTCAATGTCCCATAGACAGAGATGAATGTGTCTATCTTGCAATGTGACTTCTGGGTCATGGACTTGATCATGTCTAATGTAATCTTCACACATGGCTTCCTTGAATTCATCAAAGAGGGCTCTGATGTTGGATGGAGTTTGAAACACCATCAATGTGGCAAATAATTGACGCAGTTGTGAAGGCATGTTCATGACTGCAGCCTCCTGTAAACAGTGCCTGTGTTCGGTGTCATCCTCAAGCAACCCCATTGCTCTTGCTGCATCTTTGAATGTGGCATGGACGTGGCCATGAACTGTTCTGATGTCTTCAAATGATGTTACTCCTCTCCGGTGCAGAAGAAGTAGGCGAAGAGCAAATCGTTGTGGATCAGAGGGTTGAACTTGATAGATTCGACCAATGATTGGGGCAGTTCTGCGCCGTCTACGACTCCATTTCTTTGCACTTTGATTGAAAGTGTAATGCTCAGGAATCTCATGGTACAAATATTGATGTGCATGTTGATCCTCTTGATTGAGTTTGAAAAATGCCGTCAACATTGTTTGTTCATTGCGTTGAGCTGCCTGGTGTTCATTGCCATTCTGATAATATACATTCTGTTGAAGTGGTAGGTGAATTGCAAGCCTGATAATGATGTGGCTTTTGTCATGCATCTTGTACTGCATGATTCTGAAAACTGCCTGGTGTGGTCCAACATATCGTGCATTGAGATGCTGCAAAATCTCATCATGATTGAGATAGTTCTGTCTGATTTCGACATGAGCAGCATCATTGCCTTTGTGGATATACTTGAAAATGTATTTCACACTCCTGACAGTTGTACATACCTCTACATTCATATGGCAATTGAACTTCATGAGTAGCTGGGGATTGTGTGGTACAACCCATGAGTCATTGACTGTGTGGCGACGCAGTTCTGCTCGGTGTTGTCCACGTCGTCTGTAGAGTGGATATCCATTGACTCTGAATTCAGTCTGCTGTTGGAGAGGTTTTGGGAAATGTCTTCTGCATTCACCATTCTCCATACATACACAATGAGGGTCCAAGTCACCGCATGGGCCATGGATCATGTGCCTCTTAACAGTGTCATGGAACTCTGGCTGTACGTGTGGATCTGGAATCTCTGCAGATACCAGTCGATCAACATCTTGGGTTGTTCGAGGTTTGTCAGCATCTGAAAGAAATAAGATCAAGTGTGCATGTGGCAAACCTCTTTTCTGAAATTCAATGGTATAAACAAATGCAGTTACATGTCCAAGTACATGTCTCTCAAGAAGATCATCAAGAAGTTCTTTTAGTTTCAAATTGAAGACACGACTGACAATATCTGGCCTGTCACTTGCAGTTTGATGTGGAAGCAAGTTGTCTTGAATTTCAGGCCACTTTGGGTTTGCTGTCATTGTGAGGAAAATGTCTGGTTTTCCATGCTTTGTGACAATCGTCATTGCATCTTGGTACTTTTGGTACATGTTTCTTTGACTGCCTTCAAAACTTGATGGTAGAATCACAATGCGGCCTACATTCACATCTTCTGCTTGGGCACGTCGCTCAATGTGATCCATCAAGCCTTGGTATGATTCAACACGCAGTTGTTGCTGGTGTGTTCTGATATAGGCTAACTCGTTTCCCTCTATCTTTGTGAATGCATCAACCAGGTACTGTTGAAGCAATAGACGGGAAAGATGAATGGTGGAGAAGTTGTCACGCACGGCAATTCTGAAAGCATAGAACTCATTTAATGTGAGTCGTGCTCTGCATCTTGCCCCTTGCTGCCTTTGGTTGGGTACAACATTTCGTTGAATGTTGACACTCCAACCCATCTCTCCATGGAAGAACAGCAATGGGTAGGTCATCGGGTCAGCATTTGGTGACGTTGCCTTGATCTTGACTGTGTTTGGTGCATTGGGTTGAGCAGGATACACTTCAAGATCTCTGTCTGCTGGATTGGGTGCAGCACCATCATTACCCACATATACTGCTGCAATCTCTGTTGTGGCAGGATTAGCATATCGCCTATCTTGAAATGGTTGTACTGCAATGATCATTTTGACAGGCTGAACAGGCTGATTGTTAGCAGCAGCAAGTTGCCTTTCCCTTTGAAGGATGTGGCCCATGTTGTGATATTGCCGTGCATATGGGTTGACAGCAAGCAGTTCATCTTGTAGAAGCTGCATGATGTCAGGGTGAAGATTGTGATTACGTGGATCATTGATCCTCTGCTGCATTGCCTCATTGGTGTCTAGGATGTATAACTGTGCATACTGAGGTGGCTGGCCCTGTGGAGCTTCTTGTACAGTTGTGAGATGGTAGGGCTGACCATGAATTGTAACAACTCGTGGTCCCCTACCAGCATGTTCAGTCAGTGTTGCATTCCAAGAAGCCATTGACATTGCAGCATTGTAGTGGCGAATGTTTTCCAAGAAGTGACGGGAATCAGCTGTGTTACCACTGAAAAGCTCCAAAATGTTGTTTGATGGGAGCTGAATTGGTGGTAAGGAGACTTTCCCCTGGAAACAACATTTGGTGAAGACGCGTTGTGTAGTGCACTCTTCCTGGAAATACCTTGCTGCACAGTGTGGACACCTGTTGTTCATGTCACCAATACGATGTGGTGCTGGTAACTGAATGGGTACAATGGGAATGACAGTATGGTGCTGAAGAACGTGTGGCTGTTGTGCACCTTGTCCCATGGGAGCAATTGCAACTGGATGTTGCAGCTGCAATTGAGCCAATTGATTCACTGCAGCAATGACATTTGGAACATGATTGGCTTGTGCTGGCTGGTTCTGTACCTGTCGTTGGGCACGCATCTGGTTACGGTGCTGGCTCCTTCTTGTCATATTTACCACAGAGGAGTGTCGCAAGCGAGGCATTGTTGAAAAAACTGTGAAGTGAAATGAAATATTGGAGTGACGGGGGTATAAAAGGTGAGGAGAACTTAGCTTGAATGTCAGTAAAGTCCAAGAATTATAATAAATGGAGAAAGTGATCAACAGCTCCCTAATATGAAGAGATGATAGTGAGTAAAACTGCGAAGACACAATAGTGCATTATTAAGAATATGATATGGAAAAGATAAGATCACTGCTGGAGGTGAATAAGAATATATTGAAAAAAATTAGAAAAAAGCACAGTGACGTGAGGGTGAATGAATCACACAAATAAAAGGGAACTCTATTGCCATATCATAACTGGTAGATATGAAAAGACTAATATGTAGTCCATATGTAAAGAAATTACCTGTTAATAAGAGGAAAGACAACTGTGCAAAAAGTATAGACTGCCTTGCAATTACTTTTGCCTGTCAATAGAAGAAGGTAAGAAAGAAATAAGGGTAATAGTAATAATAAATTAAAACCAATAAGTAAAATAATAAATTTAACAATTTTTGCAGACAATTGTTGACTATGAGTCTAAATAGGTAGAGCCTATAGAAAATGGGCCATATCAAAATTGAAAGAGACAGATTTGTGCTGTTATACGAATAATATATGTTGGAGCTAACTTGCTCCCTTGTTAAATAAAAGTGAAATAAGCAAAATATCTACTCCATGAAGAAGGTTATGCCCAGTAATACTCAGAAAGTGCTGTGGTATGTCTGCTTCACCTACTGAAGAACTCCTTTGTGGTGGAAGCTGGTATGCAATCATAGTGGTACTACCTGATAGTTTCTATATATGCCAGAAGATGTCTATATATCAAATAATGTTCACAATAAACATGTACAACAATTACTATGTGCTGCTGGCTGCTGGGTATTGTACTACTATTTTTAATAAATATGCATAACAAGGTGATTCTCATATTTCTAATTTGTCAGGGTTTATCCATGGCGTTGATCATCATCATCATCATCATCATCATCATCATCATCATCACCATCATCATAATGGTTCTGATTAAAGTAGGCAGTACAGGGACTTCAGTTCGCACGCAGGCACGCGCCTATGGATACATTTGAGAGCGATCAATCGCGCGCCCAGTAATAAACATTTCCCTTGTGGTGACATCCGGAATTCGACAATTGTTATGATCCACCCTTTTCGAAACGGACACTTTTGATGTTGATTTTTAATGGAGTGACACATGTTTGTCATTTCTTATTTGTTGGTAAGGTGGGGGTGCTTCTTCGTCTCCATTTGGTAACGCCCTCTTCACTCGTTTGTTTGCCTTTCACTTGTCTGAACAGCATTAAAACGTCTGGTCTACATCTTCCAGTCACTGAAACCCTTCGTATGCTGACATTCAAATATAAAAGGATGATAAAAGGAGAAATAAATGAACTGAAAAATATAAAGAAATCGATATCCTGGATGAAACTCATTATCTTGTATATTTGTTGCACAAACCCTGTGGCTGTACGTACTTTCTGTCAGACAACATTTCATGTCTTATATAAGAAAATATATATTCTGTTCTTATACATGTTAACCCATTCAGCTAAGGCTACTTTTCAAGGGGCCATGACAAAATGTGACAATTGAAAATGAAAACTGAAGTATTCAATAAGGGAATGTTAAAAAATTATGTAACCCACATTATGGCAAGTGTAATGAAGCTGCCTACCATGCGTAAGCAGACGTAACCAGGGAATATACACCTACATTAAAGTTACTTAGCTTGTGAACAAATTGATGCAATCAATAATAAAGGCCCATCTATGAAAACCTGCATCATTATAAAACCCATAAAACACTATTTACAAATATATATGAGCATTAAAAGAAAAGTTCTGAAAACAATGATGCTCATAATGATCATGATGGTCATGATGGTCATCATGATGATGATGATGATGATGATGATGATGATGATGATGATGATGATGATGATGATGATGATGATGATGATGATGATGATGATGATGGTGGTGATGATGATGATGATGGTGGTGATGATGATGATAATGATGGTGATGATGATCATCGTCATCATTATAATCATTATCATCAACATCATCAACATCATCAACATCATCATGTTTCTGATTAAAGTAGGCAGTACTACAAATCAACAGCTAAGTTGCAGCTAAGATAGGTGTAGCAGACAGACTTGCCAAAATGTAAAAATTCAAGGTAATCATGTTAAGTGTGATTACAAGATAAAAGGAGAAATAAATGAACTGAAAAATATAAAGAAATCGATATCCTGGATGAAACTCATTATCTTGTATATTTGTTGCACAAACCCTGTGGCTGTACGTACTTTCTGTCAGACAACATTTCATGTCTTATATAAGAAAATATATATTCTGTTCTTATACATGTTAACCCATTCAGCTAAGGCTACTTTTCAAGGGGCCATGACAAAATGTGACAATTGAAAATGAAAACTGAAGTATTCAATAAGGGAATGTTAAAAAATTATGTAACCCACATTATGGCAAGTGTAAGGAAGCTGCCTACCATGCGTAAGCAGACGTAACCAGGGAATATACACCTACATTGAAGTTACTTAGCTTGTGAACAAATTGATGCAATCAATAATAAAGGCCCATCTATGAAAACCTGCATCATTATAAAACCCATAAAACACTATTTACAAATATATATGAGCATTAAAAGAAAAGTTCTGAAAACCAGTTGTTTACAAAGTTATGATGAAAATGGAAATTAAAGGGAAAAAAGTAGAAAAGGTAGATAATGACAGCTATACAGTGATATAATGATTACAGTGGTGTTAGATTGTGAGGACTATCTAATGGTACATATAAAAGACCTGCCTACCATACATATTTATCATAACCAGTTGTAACCAAAAAGCTTACACCTACCTACCTTATCATGGATAAGTAATTATTGAACATTAACTAACACCTAACATGTATGAAACTGAGGTCTTCCCAGTAGGGCATATGAAGAGGTACTTCAGTCAATCTATGTTGGAAAATAGAAAGAGGGCATGCTATTGCTGTACTATGAGGTGTAAAAGTTGCCATGTGGTATAAAGGAGGTCAATTAAAGTGAACCAAAACTTATGGTATTCTTTACACCACTCAGGAGGCAAGTAGCATAGCGTTAACGGAAGCTGTAAGAGTTGTACACACTAAGTAAATACACCAAATGTGAAAGGTAAGAATGCTGTAGAAAAAATGTGTAGTAGAATACAAAAGAATGTGATAGAAAAATGGAGTACTGGCAATGGTTGTAACAGATCACCAACATATTGCTAGAACAATGACAAACTCACGGTGAACCCAGACGAATGCCCCCTACTAACTACAAAATAAACAGTTGGGTACAAAACAATGTGCTACTAAACACCTGGTTCATATTTATATGGTAAATAGATATATAGAAGCTATAGTCAAGTAAGGAGAAGCAGGAGATTTGCAAGGAAAATTACATACACTATGAAAAGCCCCACATTATGTATATACACTATCAACCGAGCGTGCAATGCATTGTGATCGAACGCCTGACAGTTCCCTCAATATTCTGATAGTACACTATAAAGGTGATGGCTTAAACATTGGCAGATGTGGACATACCACACAGATTTTGCTCTGTGTCAGCGGATAGTAGGGGAAAAATTAACGAACACATTATAGTAATCACGAAAACAAATATTACCTTCACAATTCAAATACATTAAACCAAAGATACGCCAATAACATTGAAAGGGCTGTCATTTGGGGGGGGGGGAGGGTTGGCTTTATAACCGATACGTAAAGAAGGAAGATGTTATCTTAGTACGCAAGAGCAATTTTGTAAGCTCACGCTCGACTGTTCAGGCCTAAGTACACGAAATGCACCCTGAGAGTCAACTGTAGAGCTGGAGAGTATCGGAGCAATATGGGGCATCGAAAGTGCGTGTAACTACCTCAATGCCGTATATTTTCTCGTGGAATAGGGTCACGGAGAGTAGAGTTTGGGTCAGTGTTAGATTCTGTTTCTTTCAACTACTATGGTATCACACCCAAAGAAATATACGGAAGGATCATCTTTCACTGCGTGCTAATCACACTTCCAGTTTTAGACATTATTGAGTGGAAAGGGGTTTATATGCAAACCGTGTGATGTGTTTTGTTATAATTTCTCTGGCATACGCAATGCTACAAATTTTATTGTATATTCTTGGGGTAGGTAATGAGTACTTTCACATGGTATATAGTCTATCTCTAATGTCGAAGGTCATATCCGCCTTAATTATATATTCAATCTAACTAATTACTTACATATGAAATCAGGCAATAATGAAGGGCTACCTGGAAGTTCATAAATATGTGAAAGGAAAGGAAAGTAAAATAACGCGAAACTAAAGATATACTACAGACATACCACGGTGTAGCCGGTCGTTGATTTATGTCGAGTCGAGTGAAACAATCTAGAACAAAGGAGAACAAACTAATGAACAATTGAAAAACTGAACGTGAACAATAAGAACATGAAATCTCTATGTAAAAAATCTATTCTTCAGAAGTTTAGACATCCGCGTAGGTATGAAGAATGGGGTTTGGAATACCTGACAGTTAGTGCAATACAAATAAAACGATGGGTGAGGAAAGGGGACATAGCCAAAAGGTAACCTGTGTACTTAGGCTCTACTGCAACATCTGGTATTACCCTAATTGTCACTAAGAGGTAAAGGTAGTTGATATAATGATATGATGTAAAAGCTCAAATATTAATATACTAATATCAGCTCAAATATTAATAAATAAAACTCAAATATTAGTATATTATTAATATAGCTACGTGCTTGGCGAGTGCCTATGGTACTATACTGATGGTGACACAGTGATAGAAGCAAAGTAAAGTAATGTCCCCTAGCCAGACTGTGAATCTAAATGGAAAACTGTTGTGCGAATGCCACTCACCTCAAACGCATAGAAGAAGACAGCTCTTCTATCCAACCTTTCGGAAACTTTGCTTGCTGAAAACTGGCCTGTGGCAAAATCAACTATGCAAGTTAGAAGGTCATCAAGGAAGAGGAGCGGTCATGTCAATCAACACTGTGTCACGTATCGTTGTTTATGTATGCTTGTGGGGGTGTATTACGCATACTGGCTTGGCATTTACGCATTGTACGACTTCCAGTTGAGACGTAGATAATTTGAAAATATCATGTGAGTACACATCAAAGTTACTTTGCAATATAGGGCTTCCGGAGGAGAAAGTCACAGCTAAGAGTGTCGTAGTAGCAAGTGAATGAATGTCTCGAGTGATGAGTCATGTTGACATATGTTTTTCTCATATACCCCCAAGGAAATGCGTCTGATTGTGTAGAATGAAGGAAAACCTGCATACTGACGTAAGGAAATTGTTGATGTTACGTCAATGTCAGAAGTAAACAAAAAATGGAAACAAACTACAGCGTGAGGTCCCAAATAAGAAATATAGGGCAAATCCCGTGAAATTCCATGTATAAGTCAGAAAGAGACTGGGGAGAGGAGAGTTCATGAACTCCAATGATCCAAAGTCGCTTGGTAATACTCCCATCACTTCCTCATATTATACATATTAAGATGTAAAGGCAATGAATGAGATGTATTATACAGCCTTAAATGACAAAGTCAGGTTTCAAGCATTAACAGTAATTATGGAAGGGGAGGGGTCATAGCTCAAGTACAACTAACCAACATACCTTAAACCTAGCATCATATACATGGTTGTAGTCAAATACCTTATCCAAACTGCCACATAATTTATCCATATGTATTATATTTAGTTGTAAAAAATTCTACTATCTGAGAAGATTCCATAGTTCTAGTTTATGAAAGCAAATATGTACAGGCTGCTATTCCTACATCATACAACAAAACCCATACAGCGTGCCAAAACTAATTTGAATGGTGGGCTTGATGTGTCAATTAAGTACAATACAAATAAGGTAGCTATAGCTAACACACAACTTCAACAATACATCACATACAGAATGATATATCGAAAGTAGTAATGGTAACGGTAACAACTGATATCTGACAGTGAAATAAGCTAATGACAAAAATCATATTGACAGGCAATCAAGTACTATACTGGTAAATGTTTCATCTAAGGACATAAATTCAAATGTATCAATGCCATCATCATCCAGGCACACCCAGAAATATCTTTGAAACTCCCATAATAGCTAGCTTCAGGACCTCAAGTAGGCAATATACAATGACAATGCCTAGAGATGTTTCATAATTCAAGTTAATAAAAGCTAAAGAATATTCCCAACAGTGTGCTAGTCAAAAATGATTTGAAACTCAGATATTGTGCATCAATGTGGCATAACCCGTTATACATAATACTCTTCTACAGTAACTCCCCAATAACACTTGATTACAAATAATACTGTTAATTGGGGTGCAGGCTGGAAGATGGGGCTCTAGGAATCAAGTTTACACAATACAAATCATTGTTATATAATACATTTTGATCCAGTAAAACCATATTATCATGCGCAGAATGATGTATAGAAATCATTAATGGTCTTTTTAACAAATGATTCTAGGATGGAGAGGAGCTGGTTTGCCAGGACACGAAGAGTTAGGACTAAAGGGACCATAAGCTGATTCCTCCAACATAACACTAAAATCTATAGTGAACACAACGATTAGACTGTTGTAAATAAAGATTGTTAGGCTGTTGTAAATACATAGGCAATCAGTAGAGTACTATTGTGAATACAGACTTGTGAATGAGTTACTTAAGTGTGTTAACTACAAACCTCATTTAGAACACAATATTAGCGAAAATATATCAAGACGGAACAACCGGAAAACACACGGTACTTTACACCAAATATCAACGAATTAGTATATAAAACATATCTGTATAAGACTTTGCACTTTTAACTATCAATATACCACTGATTCAGAGTACTAAGTGTTCTACTGAGAATAAGGAGGGAATCAGCTTTAGTGAATGATAGTAATATGAAACGCCCCTCAAGGATTCAGAGAGAATACACATAGTACTTCCCTCAAAATACTGCAAGAAAACCAAACGTGAAACAGAGCTATTACACTCCAATAATCGAAGGAATACTTTGAGCAATATCTTAGCTTCATCCTACAATAAGTGTATGGGGAAAACCAAGAGCTAACCAGAAGTGACGGACAATATATCAATCATAAAAGAAAGCGGCATAACTGTTCATACGTATTACCTTCAAAGTCACGCGCAAATGCAAAGTATCAATAGCACACGCTAAACTGTCCTAGTATATCAGTAAATAATACAGTAAATATCCCCTAAATAGTATACCGAAGCTTCAGTAGCAACCAAACAGTAATTTACAGGCAGAAATCCAGGGAACATGACAGGAATTCGCATGATCATACGGCCCCCGAGGCAATCGTATGGAATCTCGATGAAAACATGGCATAAATCTCGTCCAATTGGGAAAATAGCGACCTTTCTACACAAAACAATCCTGGTAAAACTAAATCGAACCCTTGTTAATGACATAAACCACTTACCTTACAGAGAAGGGACGAAATTCCATGAAGAATTGTAAGACATCCATCCACTGTGTAAACACGCCCTCAACTGCAAACTTGCGGTCTTGTGTAAACACTATTGTTCGGACACAAAGGATGAGAGGTTTCTGCGATCTTGATCTCAAGTTGGGAATCCCCTCGCATTTCTATCCAAAACATACAACAAAATAAAGAGTGTAAGGACATCAACACATCATAGGGACAATATCAAGGACAGTTAGCAAATAAAATATACACACTATAGACCTCTCTGTACAACCGTGTTAAATGGGAATGAAACACAGAGCAGTGGCTTCCTGGACTGACCTGAGGGGGAACGCAACCTTCTAATTACAGTTATATTACTCAAAAGACCTTCACCTCTTAACAATAAATCACATATACAACTAAAAACTTAGACCCAAAAGACTTCATCAATGCCCAAATTCAGCATGTGATATAGCACAATTCATACGCAAACATAAAGATTTCGTATCTCCCTTATGCACGCATTAACGTCAAGGTATAAACAGCAATCCAGCAATGAATACGATAGTAAACATTTCATGCCAATATTGTAAACGATCCAAGACAATCTAGAGAACAAAATCAATCTGATCGGAGAGGAAGTGTCATGGCGAAATGCCCCCGAGCGAAGCTAGAGGAATCTCGCTCAAAATACTGACATAATGTGTCTAATGAAACATGTAAAGTAGACAGATAAATTACAGGCAATCTGACAACAAACCTAGTTACATGAAAAAACAACTTACCCGGTAGTAGAAGGACGAAAGGTCGCTTAAATTCACCCACCAAGAGAGAGTAACATAAAACGTGGTGGAGAGGAGCTGTCATGACGGAAAACCCCCTAGGAAAGCTATTGCGATCTCGCTGGCAATATTGAACATAAGTGCCGAAAATACTATAGAAAGTGCGCACAGAGGACAGGAGAAAGACAGGCAATCTGAAATCTAACGTTATAGCATTAGAAAATGACTCACCTGGTAGCAGACCCACAAAATATTCCTCAACTACCAACTGGACAATTAGTAGCATTCAAACCATGTCCGAACTGAGAGTTTAACGTTCGGTTTATCCTATTTACCAGGGATGATAACACAGCTAAACACCATCCTAATACACAAAGGAATACAATATAACACATCAGCTACATCTGTTAGCACAACTTACCAGTTACAGCATTGAAATCTGGCGAACAGAATCAAACGGATGGAGAAGAACTGTTATGGCGAGAAAGCCACCGAGGGAAGCTCTTCCAATCTGCCCTAAATAAACAGGTAAATAACAGGGCTCACATCACCCGTAAATCGCATCTAAAAGGCAGCAGTGCTATAATTCCATTGAATAAAGACTGGCAATCACAAATCGAATCTCCAGATAGCAATGCAGCGATGAATTAGTTGCCCAACTGTCATGGCGAATAACACACGCGAGGGAGGGCATGGGAAACTGCTTCGATACATGAAAACAAATCGTTTAAAATACCAGAAAACGCAGGCAATCGAGGAAGAATATATAAGCGAACTAAAGAATAGAATTTAGGTAGGACAAATAGCTACTAACCTGGTAGAAACCCAACAGAATTCTCCTGAAAACAGCAGCAAACTTGATCCCGATCGACAACGCCTTGGAGTGAGAGCAGTGCTTTCCATGCGGACGATAACAATGGAAGACAAAAGGCAACACACAAAGGCCTCAAATTCGCGAAATAGAAATTAGAATATCTCGGCGAAATCTAGAGATAAAAATTTGAAAAAAAAATTAATTCGCTTACTCAACAACTGGAGCCTCTGACCAACGTTTGAGCCCAATAATCGCACAGCTCTAGAAGAAGTATTCGTCACAACACCAGGTACCGGTCCGTTTGATGTAAACAATGGCGAGCTCATTTGCATTTTAGGGATCTTAGTATATAGAGATTAGTACTGATAGCCCGCTAGACGCGGGCTCCCCTACCCCAGTTCAAATGTTGCAGATTAGCCTTGGAAAGACTAACGCAGTGCCACATCCAGGCTGCATGGTGCGCATTGTTGATGACCATGGATCAAAAAAGCTCGCATAGGATCAGGAGATGATGACGTCATTGGCCTTTGTGTTTGAGCATGTGACATCCGGCCTTTGCAATGGACAAATCGACACAAATTTGAGAGAAACAATTGTGCACAAAATGCTTGGATACCTGCGCTAGGCTATGGGGCTTAAGAATATGAAGAAGACAGTCGAAACGCCCCATAGCCTAGCGCAGGTATCCAAGCATTTTGTGCACAATTTTTTCTCTCAAATTTGTGTCGATTTGTCCATTGCAAAGGCCGGATGTCACATGCTCAAACACAAAGGCCAATGACGTCATCATCTCCTGATCCTATGCGAGCTTTTTTGATCCATGGTCATCAACAATGCGCACCATGCAGCCTGGATGTGGCACTGCGTTAGTCTTTCCAAGGCTAATCTGCAACATTTGAACTGGGGTAGGGGAGCCCGCGTCTAGCGGGCTATCAGTACTAAGCTAGTCTGCATTACATGAACTAAGTATATAATTGTTTTAAGTGGTCTGTACAATGAGGTATAAATAGAAATACATCACACAACATCTCCTGCATTACTCAATCCTAACGTAAGGAGTCTTATAGAATGCTGCTGTATAATATAAACATTTTATAGGACATATATTATGTCACATCAAATGAGAGGTATGACTGCAACCTCTATCTGGTTTTAGCCATTAATCTCATCCAATCTGTTATGTTACATAATAAGATCCAATAAATTAGATCTAATTCAATTATACTACCTCAAAGGACCTATACTGTAAGGTCATACAAATAAGAATATTGCTTGGTAATACAACATCACTTCATCATATTCTACATAGTAAGATGTAAAGCCAATGAATGAGATATACTATAAAGCCTGAAATTACAACATCGGATGTCAAGCGTAAAAAGTGCCTATTGTGGTGGCAGGGGGTGCATACGTCAAGTACAACTTACGCACATACTTTTAATGTAGCATTATATACATGGTTATAGTCTTCTACCTTATCCAGACAGCTATATAATTTATCGAGAGGTATTATATTTAGTTGTAAACAGTCTACAATCTGAGAAGACTCCATAGTTCCAGTTTATAAAAGAATATATGTACTGCTTGCTATTCCTATATCATACAATAAAATGCATACATCATGGTTAAAGTTATGTAAATAAGTGAATCATGATTTCTTAGTAATCCCACAAAGTTGCATATCAACTTCTGGTAGAATGAAGGCACATATTTTAACACATATACTGTTTCTAAGGATCACCAACTAATCTACCAAAAAAAGTAATGATGTTCACATAATAAAGTCAATAACAAAAATTAACTTATAGGCTCCACAAAGTATTTAATCTGTATAGCTGGGGCAGCAAAATACTCAGCTTCCCCAGACAGGGGGTCTAGAATTTTTTCATGTCCACTGGGGTACAAAATCTTTGGACCTATTGTATCATTTGCCTCCACCCCCTCCACGTGATACTTAATGACTGCTCCCTAAGTGAAGAAAACTGACATAATATTGCCTTGTAATCCTACAGCAAACTCAAAAGTAACACTACTATGGACCAAAATCATGCAAGTGAGTCCCAACCTCTTGTCAAACACATAAAGCTGCAACACCTCTCAGTGAATTATATAATGTATAGCTTACATCATCACATCAAATAATTATTAACAGGTGTATTTGAGAGGGGGGCTTGATATGTCAATTAAGTACAATAAAAATAAGGTAGTCAGCTATACCTACTACAAAACTTTAACAACATATCACATACAGAATGATAAATAAAAATTAGTAATGGTAGCGGAAACAACTAATATCTTAAAGTGACACAGGCTATTGACAAAAATCCTACAGGCAGACAATAAAGTACTATATTGGTACATGTTTCATCTAAGGATATCAACTGAAATGTGTCAATACCATTGTCACCTAGGCGCACCCAGCAATCTCATTCAAACTCCAATAATAGTTAGCATGAGGCATTCAAGTAGATTTTATGCAATGACTATACCTAGAGATATTCCATAATTCAGGTTTATAAAAGCTAAAGACTATTCATTACGTGTGCTAGAGATACATGATTCCAAACTGAAAAATTATGTTTGAGTGTAACATAACCCTTTATACATAATATTCTTTTACAGTAAGCCGCTCATAACACTTGATAACAAACAATACAGGTAATTGGGGTGCAGACTGGACTATGGGGCTCCAGGACTCAAGCCTACTCAATACAAATCATTGTTATCTACTACTTGATCCAGTAAAACCATACTATCATGTGCAGAATGATGTATAGAAATCATTAATGGTCTTTATAACAAATGATCTTAGGATGGAGGGGAGCTGGTTTGTCAGGAAACAAAGAGTTACGATTAAAGTAACCATACTCTCAGTCCATCACAAAAACACTAAAATCTATACTGAACACAACGATTAGACTGTTGTAAAATAAAGATCAATAGGCTGTTGCAAATATTTAGGCCATGAGTAAAGTACTATACTGAAAAAAGCCTTGTGAATAAGTTACTTAAGTGTGTTAACTGCAAACCTAATTTAGAACACAATATCAGCGTAAATACACCAAAAAGGAAGAAACTGAAAACGCATGATACTATACACCGAAGTATCAACAAATTAGTACATAAAATATCTGCAGAAGACCTGGCACTTTTAACCATAAATATACCAGTGATTCAGAATACTACGTGTTCTCCTGAGAATAAGACAGGTATTAGCTGTCATGACTGAGAGTAATTTGAAACGCCCCTCAAGGTGTTAGATAGAATAAGCGTAGTACTTTTCCCAAGATACTGCTACAAAAACCAAACGGGACAGAGAGCTACTACACTCCAATAATCCAAGAAATACTTTGAACAACATCTTAGCTCCAGCCTACAATAAGTGTATGATAAACACCAAGAGCCAACCAGAAGTGACTGATAACATATCAAATCTACAGAGAGGGGCCTAACTGTTCATAGGTACTTCTTTCAAAATCACACGCAAATGCAAAGTATCAACAGCAAGCTAAACTGTCCTAGTATATCAGTAAATAATACAGTGAATATCCCCTGAACAGCATACCGAAACTTCTGTAGTAACCAAACAGTAATTAACAGGCGGAAATCAAGCGAACATGAAAGGACTTCGCATGATCATAGGGCCCCTGAGGCAATGGTATGGAACCTCAATCAAACAATGGCATTAAATCTCTTCCAAAAGGGAAAGTAGCGACCATTCTACACAAAACAATCCTGGCAAAACTAAATCGATACCTCGTCAATGAAATAAATCACTTACCTTATAGAGAAGGCACAAAATTCCATGAAGAAGTGCAAGACATCCATCCTTCCGCGTTGTAAACACGCCCTCAACTGCACACTTGCGGTCTTGTGTAAACACTATTGTTCGCAAACAAAGGATGAGAGGTTTCTGCGATCGTGATGTGAACTTGGGAATCCCCTCGCATCTCTATCTACAACCTACAACAAAATAAAGAGTGTAGGGACACCAAAACATCATATGAATAATAGCAAGAACAGTTAGGAAATAAAATATACACACTTTAGTCATCTCTGTACAACCGTGTTAAGATATTTTGTGGCTGCTGGCAATGATAATCAAACACACTGAACAGTGGCTTCCTTCACTGAACTGAGGGGGAACCTAACATTCTACTTACAATTATATAACTCAACAGACCTTCACCTTTTACCAATAAATCACATATACAACTACAAACTTAGACCTAAAAACCTTCATCAATGCCCAAAGTCAGCATTTCATATAGCACAATTCATACGCAACCAAAAAGATTTCGTATCTCATTACGCACGCATTAACTTCAAGGTATAAACAGCAATCTAGCAATGAATAGGACAGTAAACACTTCATCCTAATATTGTACAAGAACCAAGACAATCTCGCGACTAAAATCAATCTGATGGGAGAGGAAGTGTCATGGCGACATGCCCCTGAGGGAAGCTAGAGGAATCTCGCTCAAAATACTGACATTGTGTGTCTAATGAAACATGTAAAGTAGACAGATAAATTACAGGCAATCTGACAACAAACCTTATTACATGACAAAACGACTTACCTTGTAGTAGAAGGAGGAAAGTTCGCTTAAATTCACCCATCAAGAGAGAGCAACATAAAACGTGGTGGAGAGGAACTGTCATGGCGGAAAACCCCCGAGGGAAGCTATTGCACTCTCGCTGACAATATTGAACATAAGTGTCGAAAATACTATAGAAAATGCGCACAGAGGACAGGGGAAAGACAGGCATTGTGAAATCAAACGTTATAGCATTAGAAAACGACTCACCTGGTAGCAGAACCACAAAATGTTCCTCAACTACCAACTGGAACATTAGTCGCATTCAAATCATGTCTGAACTGAGTTTCATGTTCGGTTTATCCTATTTAAAAGGGAAGGTAACACAGCTAAACACCATTCTAATACACAAAGGTATACAACATAAAACATCAGCTAAATCTGTTAGCACAACTTACCAGTTAAAGCATTGAAATCTGGCGAACAGAATCAAACGGATGGAGAAGAACTGTCATGGCGAGAATGCCCCGGAGGGAAGCTCTTCCAATCTTCCCTGAATCAAAACAGGTAAATAACAGGGCTCACATCACCCGTGAATCACATCTAAAAGGCAGCAGTGCTATAATTTCATTGAATAAAGACTGGCAATGATAAATCGAATCTTCAGATAGCAATAAAGCGATGAATTAGTTGCCCAACTGTCATGGCGAATAACACACTCGAGGGAGGGCATAGGAAACTGCTTCGATACATGAAAACAAATAGTTTAAAACACCAGAAAATGCAGGCAATAGAGGAAGAAGATATAAGCGAACTAAAGAACAGAAGTTAGGTAGGACAAATAGGTACTAACCTGGTAGAATCCCAACAGAATTCTCCTCAAAAAAGCAGCGAACTTGATCCCGATCGAACACGCCTTGAAGTGAGAGCAGTGCTTTCCATGCGGACGATAACAATGGAAGACAACAGGCAACACACAAAAGCCTCAAATTCGCCACATAGAAATTGGACTATCTCGGCGAACTCTCGAGATAAAAATTTGAAAAAAAAATTAATTCGCCTACCCAACCACTGGGTCCTCTGACAAACGTTTCAGCCAAATAATCGCACAGCTCTAGAAGAAGTATTCATCACAAGAGCGGGTACCGGCCCCTTTGATGTACACAATAGGCGAGCTCATTTGCATTTTGGCATTTTAGTATATAGAAGTAATGATAGCCCGCTAGACGCGGGCTCCCCTACCCCAGTTCGACAGTTGCAGATTAGCCTTGGAAAGACTAACGCAGTGCCCCCATCCAAGCTGCATGGTCCGCATTGTTGATGAGCATGGATGAAAAAGCTCGCACAGGATCATGGGAGGATGACGTCATGGGCCTCTGCATTGGAGCACGTGACATCCGGCTTTGCAATGGAGAAATCAACAAAAATTTGCGAGAACAAATTGTGCAAAAATGCTCGGATACCTGCGCTAGGCTATGGGGCTTTAGAAGATGAAGAATAAAATCAAAAAGCCCCATAGCCTAGCGCAGGTATCCGAGCATTTTTGCACAATTTGTTCTCGCAAATTTTTGTTGATTTCTCCATTGCAAAGCCGGATGTCACGTGCTCCAATGCAGAGGCCCATGACGTCATCCTCCCATGATCCTGTGCGAGCTTTTTCATCCATGCTCATCAACAATGCGGACCATGCAGCTTGGATGGGGGCACTGCGTTAGTCTTTCCAAGGCTAATCTGCAACTGTCGAACTGGGGTAGGGGAGCCCGCGTCTAGCGGGCTATCATTACTAAGCTAGTCTCTTTTACATGAACTAAGTATATAATGTTTTTAAGTGGTGCGTGCAATGAGGCATAAATGGAAATACATCATACAATATCTCCTGCATGATTCAATCCTAATGTAATGAGTCTTATATAATAATGTTGCTGTATAATGTAAACACTTTATAGACCACATAGTATGTCACGTCAAATGCGAGGTATGAGTGTAAACTCTATCTGGTTTTAGCTATTAATCTTATCCAATTGCTTTACTACATAATAAGACCCAATACATTAGACAGAATTTAATTACAATACCTGAAAGGACCTATACATCACACAATATGTCATGCATCACTCAATCCTAATGTAATGAGTCTTATACAATGTTGCTGTATAATGTAAATACTTTAGAGAACATATAGTATGTCACATCAAATGAGAGGTATGACTGTAAACTCTATCTGGTTTTAGCTATTAATCTTGTCCAATTGCTTTACTATATAATAAGACCCAATAAATTAAACAGAATTTAATTACAATACCTGAAAGGACCTATACTTTAAGTTCATAATGATAAATGAATATGGCTTGGTAATACAACATCACTTTAAACTATTCTGCATAGTAAGATGGAAAGCCAATGAATGAGATATATTATACAGCCTGAAATCACAAAGTCAGATGTCAAGCATTAAAGGTAGTTATGGTGGTGGTGGTGGTGGTGGTGTACAACTTAGTAACATACCTTAAACCTAGCATCATATAGATGGTTGTAGTCAAATACCTTATCCAAATGTCCATACAATTTATCCAGAGGTATTATATTCAGCTGTAAAAACATCTACTATCTGAGAAGACTCCATAATAAAGTGCATAGATCATGCCTAAGCTTATGTTCCAGAGGTATTATATTCAGCTGTAAATACGTCTACTATCTGAGAAGACTCCAAAATAAAGTGCATAGATCATGCCTAAGCTTATGTAGATAACTGACTCATAACCTCTTAGTAATCCTACAATACTGCATATCAACTTGTGGCGGAACACTGTCACATACTATTACCTATGCTGTTGCTAAGGATCACCAACTAATATACCCAGGACAAAATTACTGATGTAATAAAATCAATAACAAAAATTAAATGTTGGGGCTCCACAAAGTATTTAACCTGGGGCTCTAGAATATTTTTGCATGTCCAACTGGGGTACAAAATTGTTGAATCTATTTTATCATGTGCCTCAACCCCCACCCCCTGATACTTAATGACTGCCCCATATGTGTACAAAACCGAAATAACAGTGACTTGTAATCCTAGAGCAAACTCAACAGTAACAATATTATGGACCAAAATCATGTGAGTCATAACCTCTTGTCACCCGCATAAAGCTGTAAATCCTATCAATGACTGATATAATGTAGAGCTTGCATCATAGAAACAAAGTTATTATCATAGCTGTACTTGAGAGGGGGGCTCGAGCTGGCAATTGAGTACAATACAAATAAGGTTGCTGGCTCTAACTAATACAAACCTTTAACAACCTATCATCATAAACAGAATGAAATATCAAAAGTACTAATGGTCACTGTGACAACTGATATCTCAAAGTGAAATAGGCTAGTGACAAAAATCCTACAGGCAGACAATCAAGTACTATGTTGGTACATGGTTCATCTAAGGACATCAAGTCAAATGTATGAGTACCACTGTCATCTAGGCACACCCAGTAATATCTTTCAAACTCCTATAATAGCTACCTTGAGGCATTCAAGTAGGCAATATACAATGACAATGTATAGAGATGCTTCATACTTTAACTTCATAACAGCTAAAGAATATTCCTAAAAGTGTGCTAGTCAAAATTGAGTTGAAACTCAGAAATTGTGCATTAGTGAGGAATAACCTTTTATACATAATGCTCTTTTACAGTAAGTCCCTCATAACATTTGATTACAAACAATACTGTTAATTAGGGTGCGGGCTGGAAGATGGGGCTCCAGGAATTAAGTCTAAACAATACAAATCATTGGTATCTAATGCTACTTGATCCAGCAAAACCATATTATCATGTGCAGAATGATGAATAGAAATCATTAATGGTCTTTATAACAAATAATCTTAGGATGAGGGGGAGCTGCTTTGCCAGGAAACGGAGAGTTAGGACTAAAGCAACCATAAGCCGAGTCCTCCAAAATAACACAAAAATCTATAGTGAATACAATGATTAGACTCTTGTAAATAAAGATTGTTAGACTGTTGTAAATACATAGGCAATCATTATAGTACTATACTGAATAAAGCCTTGTGAATAAGTTACTTAAGTGCTTTGATTACAAACTTAATTTATAACATAATATCAGCGTAAATAAATCAAGAAGGAACAACCTGAAAACGCACGGTACTATACACGAAAGTATCAACGAATTAGTAAATAACATATTTGTAAAAGACCCGGCATTTCTAACTATTAATATACCAATGATTCAGAATACTAAGTGTTCTACTGAGAATACAGAAGGCATCAGCTGAGGTGACTGAGAGTAATATTAAAGGCCCTTCAAGGTTTTAGAGAGAATACGCGTAGTACTGCTCAAAATACTGCAACAAAAACCAAACGGGAAAGAGAGCTACTACACTCCAATAATCCAAGGAATGATTTGAACAACATCTTAGCTCCAACCTACAATAAGTGTATGGGAAAAACCAAGAGCTAACCAGAAGTGACTGACAACAAATCAAACCTAAAGAAAGCGGCCTAACTGTTCAGACATACTTCCTTCAAAATCATGCGCAAATGCAAAGTATCAACAGCACACGCTAAACTGTCCTATTATATCAGTAAATAATACAGTAAATATCCCCTGAATAGTATACCGAAAGTTCTGTAGTAACCAAACGATAATTTACAGGCGGAAATCAAGCGAACATGAAAGGAATTGGTATGATCATAGGGCCCCCGAGGCAATCGTATGGACTCTCGATCAAAACACGGCATTAAATCTCGTCTAACTGGGAAAGTGGCGAACATTCTACACAAAACAATCCTAGTAAAACTAAATCGAAACTGTGTCAATGAAATATATCACTTACCTTACAGAGAAAGCACAAAATTCCATGACGAATTGCAAGACATCCATACACTTTGTAAACACGCCCTCAACTGCAAACTTGCGGTCTTGTGTAAATACTATTGTTCGAAAACAAAGGATGAAAAGGTTTCTCTGCGATCGTGATCTTGAGTTGGGAATCCCCTCGCATTTCTATCTAAAACCTACAACAAAATAAAGAGTGTAAGGATACCAAAACATTATATAATATGAAGGACAGTTAGGAAATAAAACATACACACTATAGATATCTCCCTACAACCGTGTTAAGATATTTTGTGGCTACTGGCAATGAGAATGAAACACACAGAGCAGTGGCTTTGGCTTCCTTGACTGAACTGAGAGGGAACACAATCTTCTAATTACAGGTATATTACTCAAAAGAACTTCACCTCTTACTAATAGGTGTCATGAAATAAAACATGGCAATACTAAATCCAATCCTGAGACAGCAATGAAGCGACGAATTGGTTGCTCAACTGTCATGGCGAATAATAACCACGAGGGAGGCTGTAGGAAACGTCCTCCATACATGGAAACACATTGCGTAAAACATCAGAAACCGCACGCAATCGATGAAGAAAATATAATTGAACTATAATACAGCATTTAGGGAGGAAAGAGTAGCTACAAACCTGGTAGAAAAACAGCGAAAGTCTTCTCGAAAAACAGTCAACATGATCCCGATCGAATTCGCCTTGTAATGAGAGCAGTACAACCCGTGCGGACGACAACAATGGAGGACAATAGACGACAGACAAAGCACGCAAAGTCGACGAAGAGAAACTGGAATATCTCGGCGAAACATGAAGGGAAAAATTTGCAAAAAAAATTCACAAACCTACTCCCCAGTAGAAACACCTGACAGAAGTCTGAGGGGCATCCGTGCATAGCCCTGGAAGAAGTACAGGTTACAGGCTCGGGCGTCGGCCTCTTTGATCTGGGCTCATTTGCATATAGGGATTTTAGTATATAGAGAGATTAGACGCGGGCTCCCCTACCCCAGTTACCTGCTGGCCCTGTCAAAATCACTTTGCAAAGTAGCCTTGGAAAGACTAACGCAGTGCCCCATCCAGGTTGCATGGTCCGCATTGTCGATGAGCATGGATGAAACAGCTCGCATAGGATCAAGAGAAGATGACGTCATTGGAGCGTGTGACATCCGGCCTTTGCAATGGACAAATCGATTAAAATTTGAGAGAAAAAGTTGTGCAAAAATGCTCGGATACCTGCGCTAGGCTATGGGGCTTTTGGACATTCTTCTTCATCTTCTAAAGCCCCATAGCCTAGCGCAGGTATCCGAGCATTTTTGCACAACTTTTTCTCTCAAATTTTAATCGATTTGTCCATTGCAAAGGCCGGATGTCACACGCTCCAATGACGTCATCTTCTCTTGATCCTATGCGAGCTGTTTGATCCATGCTCATCGACAATGCGGACCATGCAACCTGGAAGGGGCACTGCGTTAGTCTTACCAAGGCTAATTTGCAAAGTGATTTTGACAGGGCCAGCGGGTAACTGGGGTAGGGGAGCCCGCGTCTAGCGGGCTATCAAAAAAAACCGCTAGTCTCCAGTATATAAATATAGTAGTTAAGTAGTGCAAATGGTTGTTACAATAAACTACTAAATGGAACGCATACTGTATAGTCTTCAGCATCATTTGGTACCATCTAGGCATTAAAGTAGGCTTTATGCAATAACACTACCTCAGAATTTTATAGTCTAAGTGTTCATAATTAAAATACTATTCCTGTGTAATCCTACACCATACTCAAATGTCACAATACTATGGGCCACAATCATGTAAGTGAATGCTAAACTCTTGTCAAAAACATAAAGGTCTAACTCTTAAGAATGAGTGATAAAATTTTAGAGATTGCATCATCAAAAAAATTTAAACAATAGTTTTGTGTTAGATAGGAAGGGGGCTTTATATATCTATTCAATACAATAGAAATATGTTGCTAGCTGTAACTAACAGACAACTTTAACAACATATCACCACATGTAGAATGATATATGAAAAGTGATAATGCTAGTGGTAACAACTGATATCTGACAGTGATACAGGCTAGTGAAAAAATCATACAGACAGGCAATCAGGTAATATACAGCTACAACTCTGGTCTAAGGACATCAATTGGGCACACCAAGTAAACACTTACAAACTGCTTTAATATTTAGATTCAAGTAGGTTTTGTGAAATGGGAATACCTAATGATACTGTTTAATTCAAGTGCATCACAGCTGAAGAATATTCCTAACAGATGGTCTAGAATATTCCACAAAGACTTCAAATTCAAAAACTGTGTATGACTGTCACATAAGCTTGTATTCATAATAATCTCTTAGAGCAAGCCCCTCATAATATTTGATTATGAAGACTACTGTTCAGTGAGCTTGGGACTGAAAGGGGGGGCTCCAGGGATGAAGTCTACACAATACACATGCTTGTTATCCAACACTACTTGACAAACAAAACTAATTTTATCATGTGCAGAATGATTTATGGAAATCATTAATGGTGTCTATAATAAATCATCTCAGCAAGGCACAGAGCAGGTTTGCCAGGAAAAGAACATTTAGCATAAAAGTGCCCACATGCAGATTCAACCAACATAACACTAAAATATATAGTGAACACAAATAATAGACTGTTGTAAATAAAGAGTGGTAGACTGCTGGTAGTACATAAGCAATTAGTAAAGTACTATACTGAATGAAGCCTCGTGAATAAGTTACTTAAGTGTGTTGAATATAAAGCTAATTTAGAATACAATATCAGTGTAAATACATGAAGAAGCAACTACCGTAAAACGCACGGTACTATACACCATATTATCAGCGAATTGGTAGATAAAATATCCGTATAAGGCTTGGCACTGTTAACTATAAATACCCCAGTGATTTAGAATACAAAGTGTACCGCGGCAGCTATGGCGACTGAGAGTAATATGAACAACCCCTCGAAGTTTTAGAGAGAATACACTTACTACTACTTTCCTCAAAATACTGCAAGAAAAGTGAACGGGAAAGAGATCTATTACAGTCCAATAATCTAACGAATAATTTGAACAGTGTCTTAGCTCCAGCTTACAATGAGTGTATCCTAAAAAGCAAGAGCTAAGCAGACGTCGCCTACAACAGCTCAAACGCAAAACAAAAGGGGCCTAACTATTCAGTTATAAGTCAGTGAAAATCTCGCGGAAATACAAAGTAGAAACAGCACGATAAAAGTCCTAGTATATCAGTAAATAATACAGTAAGCATCTCCTAAATATTATACCGAAACTTCTGTAGTAACAAAACGGTACATTACAGGCGAAAATCAAGCGAACATGAAAGGAACTGCCACGATCATATGACCCCGGAGCCGAGGCAATCGTATGGAATCTCCCTCAAAACATCGCACTAAATCTCGTCTGGCTGGCAAAGTAGCGACCATTCTACACAACAAAATCCTGGCAAAACTACATCAAAACCGTGTCAATGAAATAAGCCACTTACCTTAAGAGAGAAAGGACGAAATTCCACGAAGAATTGCAAGACATCCTTGCACTTTGCAAACACGCCCTCAACTGCAAGTTTGCGGCCTTGTGTAAATACTATTGCTCGCAAACAAGGGATGAGAGGTGTCTGTGATCATGATTTCAAGTTGGGAATCCCCTCGCATTACTATCTGCAACCTACAACAAAATACAGAGTGTAAGCACACCAAAATATCATAGGAATACTATTAAGAACAGTTAGCAAATAAATTACAAACACGTTGGACATCTCTATACAAATATATTTAGATGTTTTGTGAATACTGGCAATGGGAATGAAACACACAGAGCAGTTGCTTCCTTGACTGAACTGAGGGGGAATGCAAACCCCTTGTAATAATTACATTGCTCATAAGAACTTAAAATATTAGCAGTACGCCAAATATTAAACCCAACAGAACTCTGCAATGGTCAGATTTAGCATCTCATGTAGCACAAATTCATCAGCAAGCATAACGACTTCTTATTCCATTTAAGCATTATAGCCAAGGAATATATAGAAATCCACAATAGTAAATATGTCATAAGTAGTTCATCAAAATCCTGTTAAAAAATCACAACAATCTAGAGACTAAAATCAATCTGATCGGAGAGGAAGTGTCATGGTGAAATACACCCGAGGGAAGCTCTAGGAATCTCTTCGCTCAAAATACTGACATAACTTGAGCAATATCAAACGGGTATAGTAGACAGAAAAATACAGGCAATCTACAATAAAAACTTATTGAATACAAATCAACTCACCTTGCAGCAGATGGACGAAAGTTCGCTTGAATTCACCGGCAACAGTGAAGAACGTCAATCCTGTAGTAGAGGAACTGTCATGGTGGAAATCCCTGAGGGAAGGTGCTGGAATCTCGCTAACAAAGATCGCAAATTAATTGTAGAAAATAACATAGAAAATGCATACAGTGTTCAGAGAAAGGATAGGCAATTTGAAATAAAAAGACTCACCTCGTAGCAGACGGACTAAAGTGTGCTCCGCTTCACCAAACAACAGCGAATAACATCAAACGTGTTGGAGAAGAACTGTCATGGCGGAAAATCACTGAGGGAAGGTGTCTGAATCTCGCTAGCAGTACTGAAATTAAGTGTCGAAACGATTGTAGAACATGCACCGCATGGACAGAGGAAAGAAAGGCGATTTGAAATCAAATTTTATAGAATAAGGAAACCACTCACCTGGTAGGAGACCGACGACATGTTCTTTCACTTCTCACTGCAACATTAGTCCCATTCAAACCATTCCCGAGTTGAGAGTTACACGCATGCTATATGCTATATAACAAGGGTGAAAAACAAATACACATTACCTTAACCTACCAAGGAATACAACATGACACACGAGTCAAATCTCTCATTGCAACTTACCAGTCAAAGGAGTGTAATTTTGTAACCAGAATCGAGCGGCTCGAGAAGAACTGTCATGGCGATAATGCCCCCGAGGGAAGCTGTTTCACTCAGGCCTAAAAGAGGGCAAATACAGGGCTCACAACGGCAGACAACTGATAAATATGACAAATTAAATACACACACTGTTAGATCACCCATCTAGGAAGAACACGACGGGCCTACCTGCTAGAAAAGCAACCAATTCTACTCGCAACAGCAAAGCACCGCCATCGTCCTCCATGTCTACTGGCCAAACTGAAAGAGCGAATCCTGCGCAGAGGTACACAATGTCGACGGCAGAGGGTAGATGAGAGAAATGACCGTAAGTTTAACTTGTGAATATCTCGGGAAAGAAGAGAGATATCGAAAAACCCCTCCTTTGTGAGTAAGTAGACACCTAGGAGAACCCCCAAGAGCAGTTTGGTGGCGATCCTCCAACCGGCCTGGGAGGAGAATTGTCATTTAGATAGGGGCAAAAAACGGGTCACGTGGTACAAAATGGAGGGAACCGATTGGCCGGCGACTCATTTGCATATTAGGCATCTTAGTATATAGAGAAGATTAGTACTGATAGCCCGCTAGACGCGGGCTCTTCTACCCCAGTTCAAAAGTTGCAGATTAGCCTTGGAAAGACTAACACAGTGCCCCCATCCAAGCTGCATGGTCTGCATTGTTGATGAGCATGGATGAAACAGCTCACATAGGATCATGAGAGGATGACATCATGGGCCTCTGCATTGGAGCATGTGACATCCGGCTTTGCAATGGAGAAATCAACAAACATTTGCGAGAAAAAATTGTGCAAAAATGCTCGGATACCTGCGCTAGGCTATGGGGCTTTTTGATTTTAATCTTCACCTTCTAAAGCCCCATATCCTAGCGCAGGTATCCGAGCATTTTTGCACAATTTTTTCTCACAAATGTTTGTTGATTTCTCCATTGCAAAGCCGGATGTCACGTGCTCCAATGCAGAGGCCCATGATGTCATCCTCTCATGATCCTATGTGAGCTTTTTCATCCATGCTCATCAACAATGCAGACCATGCAGCTTGGATGGGGGCACTGCGTTAGTCTTTCCAAGGCTAATCTGCAACTGTTGAACTGGGGTAGGGGAGCCCGCGTCTAGCGGGCTATCAGTACTAAGCTAGTCTCTATTACATGAACTAAGCATATAAGTGTTTAAAGTGGTGTGTGCAATGAGGCATGAATGGAAATACATCATATAATATCCCCTGCATGATTCAATTCTAACGTAATGAGTCTTATACAATAATGTTGCTGTATAATGTAAACACTTCACAGACGACTTAGTATGTCACAACAAATGAGGTACGACTGCAACCTCTATCTGGTTTTAGCCATTAATCTTGTCCAATCTGGTATACTACATAATAAGACCCAACAAAAATTAGATGGAATGCAATTGCAGTACCTGACAGGCAATATACATCACACAATATTTCATGCATCACTCAATCCCAATGTAATGAGTCTTATACAATGTTGCTGTATAATGTAAATACTTTAGAGAACATATAGTATGTCACATCAAATGAGAGGTATGACTGTAAACTCTATCTGGTTTTAGCTATTAATCGTGTCCAATTGCTGTACTACATACTAAGACCAAATAAATTAGATAGAATTTAATTACAATACCTGAAAAGACCTATACTTCATGTTCACAACAATAAAAGAATATTGCTTGGTAATACAACATCACTTTATAATATTCTACATAGTAAGATGGAAAGCCAATGAATGAGATACATTATATAGCCTGACATCACAAAGTCAGATTTCAAGTATAACAGGTACTTATGGTGGTGGTAGTGGGGGGGGGGGGTGTACAACTTAGTAACGTATCTTATAGGACCTAGCATCCTATAGATGGCTGTAGTCAAATACCTTATCCAAACTGCCATATAATTTATCCAGAGGTATTATGTTCAATTGTAAAATATTCTACTATCTGAAAAGACTCCAAAATAAAGTGCATAGATCATGCCTATGCTTATGTAGATACGTGACTCATAACCTCTTAGCAATCCTACAATACTGCATATCAACTTGTGGTGGAACACAATCACATATACTACTACCTATCCTATTGCCAAGGACCACCAACTAATATATCCAAGGAAAAAATAACTGATGTGATAAAATCAATAACAAAAATTAAGTGTTTGGCTCCGCAAAGTACTTAATCTGGGGCTTTAGACTAATTTTGAATATCAAAACTGGGGTATAACAGCCTGGAATCACATAGTCAGATTTCAAGACTTAAAGATACTTATGGTTGTGGTGGGGAGGGGGGGGGTGTAAAACTTAGTACCATACCTTAACTCTAGCATCACATAGATGGTTGCAGTCAAATACCTTATCCAAACTTCCATATAATTTATCCAGAGGTATTATATTTAGATGTAAAACAGTCTACTGTATCAGAAGACTTCAAAATAAAGTGCATAGATAAGTGCCTATGCTTATGTAGATAAGTGACTCATAACCTCTTAGTAATCCCACAATACTGCATATCAAGTAATTGTGCAACAAAGTCACATATACTATTACCTATGCTCTTGCTAAGGACCACCAATTAATATATTCAAGAAAAACATGACTGATGAAATAAAATCAATAACAAACTTAAGTGTTGAGCTCCACAAAGTACTTAATCTGGAACTCTAGATTATTTTTGCATGTCCAACTCAGGTGCAAATTGTTGAATCTATTTTATCATGTGCCTCATCCCCCACCCCCTGATACTTAATGACTGTTCCATAAGTGTAGACAACTGAAATAATAGTGCCTTATAATCCTAGAGCAAACTCAAGAGTAATGAAATTATGGACCAAAATCATGTGAGTCCTAACCTTTTGTCAACAACATAAAGCTGTAAATCCTATCAATGAATGATATATTGTAGAGCTAGCATCATAAAAACAAATTTATTATCAAAGCTGTACTTCAGAGGGGGACCTGATGTGGCAATTGAGTACAATACAAATAAGGCTGCTGGCTATAACTAATACAAAACTTTAACAACATATCATCATAAACAGATTGAAATATCAAAAGTAGTAATGGTAGTGGTGACAACTGATATCTCAAAGTGAAATAAGCTAGTGACAAAAATCCCATAGGCAGACAATCAAGCACTATATTGGTACATGTTTCATCTAAGGACATCAATTCAAATGTGTGACTACCATTATCATCTAGGCACAACCAGTAATATCTGTCAAACTCCTTTAATAGCTACCTTGAGGCATTCAAGTAGGCAATATACAATCACAATGTATAGAGATGCTTCATAATTTAAGTTCATAAAAGCTAAAGAATAGTCCTAAAAGTGTGCTAGTCAAAAATGATTTGAAACTCAGACATTGTGCATTAGTGTCGCATAACCTTTTATACATAATACTCTTTTACAGTAAGCCCCTCATAACATTTGATTACAAACAATACTGTTAATTAGGGTGCCAGCTGGAAGATGGGGCTCCAGGAATTACTATTAAACAGCGCAAATCATTGTGATCTAATACTACTTGATCAAGTCAAACCATATTATCATGTGCAGAATGATGAATAGAAATCATGAATGGTCTTTATAACAAATAATCTTAGGATGAGAGGGAGCTGATTTGCCAGGAAACGGAGAGTTAGGACTAAAGCAACCATAAGCTGATTCCTCCAAAATAACACAAAAATCTATAGTGAATACAACGATTAGACTCTTATACATAATAAAGATTGTTAGACTGTTGTATATACATAGGTGATCAGTAGAGTACTATACAAAATAAAGCCCTATGAATAACTTACTTAAGTGTGTTGACCACAATCCTACTTTAGAATACAATGTCAGGCTAAAAACATCAAGAAAGAACAACCTGACAACGCATGGTACTATGCACCAAAGTATCAACAAATTAGTACATAACATATCTCTATACGACTTTGCACCTTTCACTATAAATATACCACTGATTCAGAGTACTAAGTGTTCTACTGAGAATAAGGAAGGAATCAGCTTTAGTGACTGAGAGTAATATGAAACGCCCCCCAAGGTTTCAGAGAGAATACACGTAGTACCTTAATGACAATACTGTAACAAAACCAACTGGGACAGAGAGCTATTACACTCCAATAAGTCAAGGAATAAGTTGAACAACATCTTAGCTCCAGCCTACAATAAGTGTATGGTACAAACCAAGAGCTAACCAGAAGTGACTGACAACAAATTAAACGTAAAGGAAGCGGCCTAACTGTTCAGACATACTTCCTTCAAAATCACATGCAAATGCACAGTATGAACAGCACAATAAACTGTAATAATATATCAGTAAATAATACAGTAAATACCCACTGAATAGTATACCGAACGTCTGTAGTAACCAAACGGTAATTTACAGGCGGAAATCGAGCGACCATGAAAGGAATTGGCATAATCATACGGCCCCAGTGCAATCTTATGGAATCTCGATCAACACATGGCATTAAATCTCGTCCAACTTGGAAAGTAGCGACCAATCTATACAAAAAAATCCTGGTAAACTACATCGAAACATTCTCAATGAAATAAACCACTGACCTTAGAGAGAAGGGACGAAATTCCATGAAGACCTGAATGAAATCCATCCACTTTGTAAACACACCCTCCACTGCAAATTTGCGGTCTTGTGTAAACACTATTGTTCGCAAACAAAGGATGAGAGGTTTCTGCGATCTTGATCTCAAGTTGGGAATCCCCTTGCATTTCTATCTACAACCTACAACACAATAAAGAGCGTAAGGACATTAAAACATCATAGGAATAATATGACGGACAGTTAGCAAGTAAAATATACACACTGTAGACATCTCTGTACAACCATGTTAAGATATTTTGTGGCTACTGGCAATGAGAATGAAACACACAGAGTAGTGTCTTCCTTGACTAAACTGAGGGGGAATGAAACCTTCTTGTTACAGTTATATTACCGAAAAGAACTTAAACTCTTAATTATAAGTCACACAATAAGTCACATATACAACTACAAACTTAGACCCAACACACTTCATCAATGCTCAAATTCATCATTTCATGTAGCACACTTCATCAGGAAAGGTAACAACTTCCTATCTCCTTTAGGCTCGCATTAGCTTCAAGGTATAAACATCAATCTAGCAACGAATAGGTCAGTAACTATTTCATCCCAATATTGTAATAGATCCAAGACAATCTAGAGAATAAACTAAATCTGATCGGAGAGGAAGTGTCATGGCGATATACCCCTGAGGGAACCCCGCTCAAAATACAGACCTAACGTGTGTAATATGAAACATGTATAGTAGACAGAACAATTACAGGCAATCTGACAACAAATCCTACTACATGAAACAACAACTTACCTGGTAGTAGCAGGACGAAAGTTCACTTGACTTGACCCGGCAACAGAGAATAACATCAACCATTGTGGAGAGGAACTGTCATGGCGTAAAACAACGGAGGGAAGCTATTGCAATCTCATCTCGCTGGCATTATTGTACATTAGTGTCGAAAATACATAGAAATTGCGCACAGAGGACAGGGGACAGACAGGCAATTTAAAATCACACGTTTTAGCATCAGAAAACGACTCACCTGGTAGCAGAAGAACGACATCTTCTTGAACTTCCACCTGGAACATTAGTCGCATTCAAACCATCTTCGAACTGAGAGTTGCATGTTCGGTATATCCTATTTAAAAGGGATGAAAACACCAGCTAAACACTATCCTAATACACCAACGAATACAACATGAAACATCAGTTAAATCTGTTAACACAACTTACCAGTTAAAGCATTGAAATCCGGCGAACAGACTCGAACGAATGGAGAAGAACTGTCATGGCGGCGAGATTGCCCCCGAGGGAAGTTGTTCCAATCTGGCCTAACAAAAGAGGCAAATATAAGGCTCATATCACCCGTACATCGAATCAACAAAGCAGCAGCAGTGCTATAATTTCATTGACTAAAGACTGGCAATGATAAATCGAATCTTCAGACAGCAATGAAGCGAAGAATTAGTTGCCCAACTGTCATGGCGCATAACAGCAGCGAGGGCGGGTGTACGAAACTGCCTCCATACATCGGAAAACATTGTTTAAACAACCAGACAACCCACAGAATCGAGGAATAACATATAAGCGAACTATAATACAGTATTTAGAGAGGACAAAATAGCTACTAACCTGGTAGAAATCCAACAAACTTCTCCTCGAAAATGAGCAAATCTGATCCGGATCACACACGTCCTGTACTGAGAGCAGTGCAATCCACGAGGAGAAAAACAATGGAGGACAAAAGGCGATCAACAAAGGCTCGCGCAGTCGCTCAGAAAAAGTTGAATAACTCGACACAGAAAAATCACAAACATATCAATTTGCGCTCGTGTCGAAGAAATCACAAACTGGAACACGTATAGCTACCTTTCAGACACAGCCCGCAACCATTCCAGGAGAAGAATTCTGGACAGTAAGGGGTCGGCTCGGTTTGATGACAACAATAGGCGAGCTCATTTGCATTTTAGGGATCTTAGTATATAGAGAAGTACTGATAGCCCGCTAGACGCGGGCTCCCCTACCCCAGTTACCCGCATTGAGTGTTTAACTGAAGTTGCAGATTAGCCTTGGAAAGACTAACGCCGTGCCCCACCACAGCTACATGATCCACATTTGTGATGCTCATCAATCAGAACAGCGCACAGAATGATGGGAAGGTGACGTCATCAGCCTCTGTGAAGGAGCATGAGACCTTCAGCCTTTCATTGGTCAACTCAATCCAAATTGTGCTGAAAATGCTGCAATACCTGCGCTAGGCTACAGGCCTGTAGAAGATGAACAAAAAGTTGAAAAAGTGCCCAAACAAATAGTGCTAAAAATGCTCGGATACCTGCGCTAGGCTACGGGGCTTTAAAAGAAGATGAAGTATTAAGAGAAGCCCCGTAGCCTAGCGCAGGTATCCGAGCATTTTTAGCACTATTTGTTTGGGCAATTTTTCAACTTTTTGTTCATCTTCTAAAGGCCTGTAGCCTAGCGCAGGTATTGCAGCATTTTCAGCACAATTTGGATTGAGTTGACCAATGAAAGGCTGAAGGTCTCATGCTCCTTCACAGAGGCTGATGACATCACCTTCCCATCATTCTGTGCGCTGTTCTGATTGATGAGCATCACAAATGTGGATCATGTAGCTGTGGTGGGGCACGGCGTTAGTCTTTCCAAGGCTAATCTGCAACTTCAGTTAAACACTCAATGCGGGTAACTGGGGTAGGGGAGCCCGCGTCTAGCGGGCAATCAGTACTAAGCTAGTCTGTGTCATAATATTGTAGAAACTTGTGTCTTGTATGATGAAAATATGAGGCTCATTAAGGTCTAAAAAATCAATTGTGGCTCTAAATATAGTAGATATAGTCTGTGTTGTTGCTAGATGCATTGGTTGTAAGCCCAAACACCACGTCAAGGTTGCATCCTTTGTTTGGGTAATCCTTATTTCAGTGAGTTTTGCGGGATAAAACGATACAACTGTTATTTGAATAGGGAGGGTGTGTAGTACTATGGTAGCATATATGGAAAAATGACTCTGCTATGAGTTAAGGTATTTGCTGGGTGAACTGGTTGAAAATAGCAGACCGTGTATTTTAAGTAGCCAAAACTGGTTGGGGTGCAAAACTCACTGGGGGAAGCATAACAAGTTCCCTTGGCAACAACACACAAGTGAACCTGAAAACGCATAACCCGAGTAACTATATTTAAGTAACATATAACACAAAAAGTTGAGAATATGAAGAATATGATTAAATGTGTTAATACTCATTATTATGCAAATATGGTAATATGTAGGCTCCAAGGTTTATTTGCTAAGTAAAGTTGAAATGGGAATCGGGCAACATACGAAATTTTGTTGCATGGCATAGAAAAAGGTCATTGGGTATAAGAGGAAGAGTTGTTGCATTGGGTAAAGGAAGGGGTGATAACGTACATGACAAACTAAAAGTGTTATTATGAAGAAATATGGAAGGGTACGGTAATTGCATGATAATTATACTACTGTAGGATAATGTGGGGTCATATGGTTGATACTAAGGGGTGGAATGCAAATGGTGTATGGTGGTGGGTAACAGTTATATAAAGGCACCATTGATATGCCGAGCGCATTTGTGAGAACATTACTGCTAATATTACGATAAATTATGAGTATGAAGTAAACATGCATATAACGAAAGAGGTTAACTAAAAGTAGGTACATTGCGGGTGATTTTTGATAAGTACTAATGAAGGTCTTATCAACACTGTCTGATCTTGTGGGGTCTTTGTGGATAATCTGAATGCTCTTTAGAGTAACCGATGTCTGATAAGACAGAAAGAGTACTGGCATGGATACATTGGTGGTATTTGATAGTCCAATATCATTTGGCAAGTGCATAATATGGACCATAGTTTAAATAGGACAGTATTAAAAATGAGCCCAAACACACTGTGGTTAAGCAGATTTTGATTATCATTGTCCAGCAGCACAGGGCTAAACAGTGCATAGAAATGACACAACAATTCGGAGCTTTCAGTGTTTACATGCACATTCTTCACTTATTCAGTGGCATTTTCTGATGCTCTTCCTGCTGCCTATCTGGTGAAATGGATCTGAGTCAGACTGAGGTCTGTAACATACTGGTGTGCTTTGGTACAGTACAGTGTGTACTTACTACTCTTGCCACATCATCTCTCCCTCGTATCAGTAAGGAAATTTTGGATGAAGTTGTGGAGGAGATAACTGCCAACTGAAAATTAAGGCTGGTCCTGTCTGCATGAGAATACGTGCACAAGTATATAACAAAGTTCATGTCATTTGCTTGAATGTAATGTTTGATAGCTGCAGAGTTTCAGAGTTGCATAGTGAATTTGATTTGTAGTTATCAATTTAATCAAATCAAACAGTGGACAATCAAACTCAAAGACCACCTTTCAAGCACAGAAGTTGTTCATCATCCAGCCTAGGCATGGTTACTCTGTGCATGGATTATCTTGCTGCATCTTGAAAGTTGAGTATGTGATAGTTCTTTTGCGTATTAAAAATGTATGTGGGAAATACGTATAGTGGCACTAACATCATGCTATTCTAAAAGATGATACTTTTTTACTGACGGATGTATTACACATACTGTTTGCTTATTAATATTAATATGCATATCATACAATACAGGTGTCTAGTATTGTGTTTACTGTGCTGGAATATAGTATACCAATAAAAGAATATTTGTACCAAAGGTAACTTACATAGATTTTGTAAATGCATTCACAATAAGTTCATGTAGGGAAAGAAGTTATGCTTAGGTTCCTGTAGTAATATTCGATTGGAGTACATAGCACATGTCATAATTGCACTGTTACCAATGCATCCATGGTCACAAATTGTATGAGCTGTGTTAAAGGATTATCTATATTGCACAATGCTTTTATCTAACTAAAGTGAACTACACAATAAGTGTGCGAGTCTACTATAACAAATTCTGTTACACAACAACTCTGCTACATAAAAGTAGGATATGACAAAATGTACTGCAAATAATCTTCATTTTACACATACAATCTCTCTATTGAAGTGTTGAGGTAGCTCATCGACTCTCAGGATGTATGCAGTGATACCCAAAAGGGTGCAGGGGTTGTAAGAGCATAACAGAATCCAGAGGGATAGGAACATTAAGAGGGTACCCAAATGGCAAACAGTGTATATTGTGTAAATACATATGAACAAAATGTTAGTGAGTTTACAATCAGTAAAGTGGACAGTTTGCTGCTTGCTAAAAACTATAGGCTATCAGCGGCAGTCTTATGAAGCAAAAACTTGTAGGCTGCAGCAACATGCATACTGCAGGTACCTCAATGCAAGAAATACATAGTGTTCATAGGTATGGAATGAAATCATGCATGTGCAAGTGAAAAGAGAAAGAACAAAGAACGTAATTATATAGTTTTCCAGGAATATAAGTATATTGCATCAGTATTGGGTTCCTAGTGTTTGTTAACGAATAGATATTGCACAGCTTGGGGACTCCAGCTCAATTAATGGCATGTGTGTTGTTCTTCAGCAACAGGTTTCACATATAACACATGAAATGATCAAAAGGATTGCAAAGAACAGATAGGAAGAATGTGATACTATACCTACCTAGTACTTACCATTGACAGCTTGTTGTTTGTAGCATATATGTTGCCATGGAAGTGAATTGTACAGATGACTGCATGCACCGTAGTGCATAAGCACCACTGATGTCATCACATAAGAAATCACAGGCTCATGTGCGCAAACATACGAACATATGAATGCTAAGAAATAGAGCCCGAGATTCCCACAGTTGAATCCCACTATGAAAGTGGACATACCCCCTCAAGTATGTGCGGTGTTGATTGTGTTGTGTGATGACGACTCTATGTGAGTACATCAATGTGTCGCTAGCCATTAAGAAGCAATGGCCAACATAAAAGGCTTTGTTCATCTGTGCCTGACTAAGTGGTGCGTGGTCATGAGTGAGGAAGCACCGCCAATCACTATAAAATGGATCCATGAGGCGCTCACATGAACCACAACATACGACGCATGGAGTGGAATAGGCAGGAAGATGTAAAGCAGGAGCTCAAACATACAATTGTGCATGTTCGTAAGGATCCATCCGCTCAGGAGATGTTGAGGTACATGCTCTCTATGTTTACTTGAATTTTGCAGAGGGTTGACACTGCTATATTAGTAGAAAATTCCATGATATTCCCTCATTTTGTCAGTAAAAGGCTACTTATTTCCCCACAGTACCCCAGGTTTTATATAGCCATCAGTTATAATCTACCACTTCTTCAGATAGATGTGGCGGTTAGGACAGCATTGGCTCTAGTCTTGCCATTCAACTCTGTTCGTGTCAAAACACACAGAACTACACCTTATGAGTGGAAAGTGGGAAAATAAGTGACTGACAGCAACAAAAGAGTGGTTGCTTTTTAACAACTCCATGTATATTCCCTGATTTGTTGAAGAATCTTTGTTGTCCCAATGATTATCCCTGAATGAAATTGAAATTACCGGATAATCCCCGATTCCCCTGATTTGGAGACAACCCTCATGCATGATACATAAATAGCTAAATTTGGGTAGGAAGGTAAGAGCTAAAACCTGAATTTGGTGATCATACAAAATTTGACAGAAAGTATAACAATGACAGATGTAAGGGTGATTCTGAAGACTGATCTTTGATATATTAGTTGTGTACTGCTACTTTGTATCTCTGTCTATCTACAATAGTGTAGTGCCATGTTCAATGAAATATTCTAATGTGTCAACAAATGTGATTTGGTGTGAAAATTCATAACATCCTTAGGACGTCTTAGATATTGCAGAGCTGATCAGTTCATACACATAACAATTTGAATATTTGCATAAGGCACCCAATAATTGTAATTAATCTGGTACTCTTGTCTACAGTGCAGTTATCTATTTATGTTGCATCTGTCTGTGCAGCACTGTAATAATTAAACTAAATATAACACATCTTACTATCAATGTATCAGAGCTCATGTAGCAGGAACAATAAGATAATGCGATGCAAGGTTGAGATTTATGCAAGATTACCTGTCCTATAAAGAGGCATGTACAACAACATCTGGGTGACCACATTGAAGAGCTAATGATTGGTTGATGATGAACAGTGATGACACATTGATATACCGCACAACAGTTTAACCCGTTTCCAGCAACCCCTCATTAACGGGTTAAGAAAGATAGTGATAGTTGAAAGATGCTTATAGAGTCATTAGCCAGGCGTTGTGGTGGTACATGCAGTCACTGCATGTGAAACACCGCAATATGATTTTTCCTCAATGTGAATGTTTATGTGAGGACTTCATGGTAAACAACATTTTTTGTTAGTCTACCAGTTGATGTGAATACTGTGAGGCCAGCAAACGATCGTGCTCTGGAGACTGCCACATACAACTGACCATGACTAAACACAGGTTTTGGAAGGTAAATTCCAACATACCTTAGTGATTGTCCCTGTGCTTTGTTGATTGTAAGGCAGTATGCCAGTCTGACAGGAAATTGGCACCTGGCAATGTTGATTGGAAGAGCAGAATCTTGTGATGATAATGCTATCTTTGGTAGCATGACATACTGGCCCCTGTACTCACTTGTGATGATTTCTGCACATATGACATGCCTTTGCAGGTCTCTGACAATGAGACGTGTGCCATTACAGAGTCCCTTTTTAGGATTGATGTTTCGCAATAGAATTATTGTTGCACCAACCTGTGAAGTGGATATGGAGACAGATGAGAGACAAATAAGAAATGCGGGATATGTAGAAGTGTAGGAAATACTTTGTTCTGCATATGAATGGTCCGGGAGGTGAATTGGGTACAGATTTGGACATGTGGAACATAGCAGTGGCTGATCATTGTATGACATGTAACTGAAAGAGTAAATAGAACTTGCAAGTGATATCATAATGGAGATGGGAAGAAAAAGGAGTAAATATGAAGATATTTCAGTAAAAGGAATAATCATGGAAAAGTGATGGCCTATATGATACACATGAAGTAGAAAAAAGGTGTTCATACCTTGAGTTCCACTTTATGTTTTGGCAATCCACTCGGGGTTTGTGCATTGAGAAATTCTATTGCATATGCTGCTGCTTCCTCTGGATTATCAGTGACAACCCTATCTGTACTCAGATATGTGTGCACTGGTCCATGGAGTTGATGTAGAATGAGATCATTGATTTCGTGTGAGTTCTCATTCAGTGGTGTTAAGCAGCAACGCTCTGACATGTATACTGGATCTTGCATTACATCTGCATTACCAGGCTGAGTTGGCGGGTAAACAAAGTTGATCATTTCTTCTCGTGAATCAGTCATGATCTCACGTGGGAGGGTGACTTGATCATTTGCATCATGTGGCTCTTCACCTGTGCCAATTCTGAGGAGCCACTCAGAGAATTGTGTGTATGTCTGATCTTGAGCGGCTCTCATGTTTGTGACAAGTTTGAACTGGTGGAAGTGATGCCACAAATGTGAATTGATGATGCATTGGCGAACAGTCTGTTCTCTACCTGCTCTAGGAACAACTGGGAGAACCTGTCGAAAATCACCACCAAGAAAGATGAATTTACCCCCAAATGGTCTGTTAACCTGTGTTATGTCTCTGAGAAGGACATCAACAGATTTTAGTGCATCTGCTGGGATCATTGATGCTTCATCCCTGGTAAATATTGTTGTTTCTCTCAGAATTTCAGCTCTGGCACTTTGCCTCTTTATGTTACATGTAGAATCAGGCAATAAAGGAATAGGTATTTGAAATGTGGAGTGTGCAGTTGCTCCATTGATGAGCAATGTGCTGGCAATTCCTGAATATGCCATACATTTCACCTTTATTCCCAAAGCCTGAAGGTTGTGAACTATAGTATTATAAAGAAAGGTCTTACCTGTGCCTGCTGGTCCATCCACAAAGTAGCAATTCTGATCAGAATTGGTTGTTATGGCATCAACAATGGTGTCGTGAATATGGTGCTGATCAATGTTGAGTTGTTGGAGCATTTGCTCACCCAGCTGCCGTTCACGAACAATGTCAATGTGTTCATTCTGATTCTGTGGATGGATGAAATTGTGTGGAAGCTGTGGAAGATCAGAAAATTCAACATTTGAAATTGACTTACCATGAACCCTGAGGCATGTGTCAATGTCCCATAGACAGAGATGAATGTGTCTGTCTTGCAATGTCACTTCTGGGTCATGGAGTTGATCATGTCTGATGTAATCTTCACACATGGCTTCCTTGAATTCATCAAAGAGGGCTCTGATGTCAGATGGAGTTTGAAACACCATCAATGTGGCAAATAATTGGCGCAGTTGTGAAGGCATGTTCATGACTGCGGCCTGTAAACAGCGCCTGTGTTCGGTGTCATCCTCAAGCAACCCCATTGCTCTTGCGGCATCTTTGAATGTTGCATGGATGTGACCATGAACTGTTCTGATGTCTTCAAATGATGTCACTCCTCTTCGGTGCAGAAGAAGTAGGTGAAGAGCAAATCGTTGTGGATCAGAGGGTTGAACTTGATAGATTCGACCAATGATTGGGGCAGTTCTGCGCCGTCTACGACTCCATTTCTTTGCACTTTGATTGAAAGTGTAATGCTCAGGAATCTCATGGTACAAATATTGATGTGCATTTTGATCATCTTGGTTGAGCTTGAAAAATGCTGTCAACATTGTTTGTTCATTGCGTTGAAGTGCCTGTTCTTCATTGCCATTCTGATAATGTACATTCTGTTGAAGAGGTAAGTGAATTGCAAGCCGGATGATAATGTGGCTTTTATCATGCATCTTGTACTGCATGATTCTGAAAACTGCCTGGTGTGGTCCAACATAGCGTGCATTGAGATGCTGCAATATCTCATCATGATTGAGATGATTCTGTCTGATTTCAATGTGCGCAGCATCATTGCCCTTGTGGATATACTTGAAAATATATTTCACACTCTGGACAGTTGTACATACCTCTACATTCATATGGCAATTGAACTTCATGAGTAGCTGGGGATTGTGTGGTACAACCCATGAGTCATTCACTGTGTGGCGACGCAGTTCTGCTCTGTGTTGTCCACGTCGTCTGTACAGTGGATATCCATTGACACTGTACTCAGTTTGCTGCTGGAGAGGTTTTGGGAAATGCTTTTTGCATTCACCATTCTCCATACATACACAATCAGGGTCCAAGTCACCACATGGGCCATGCATCATGTGTCTCTTGACAGTGTCATGGAATTCTGGCTGTACCTGTGGATCTGGGATCTCTGCAGATACCAGTCGATCAACATCTTGGGTTGTTCGAGGTTTGTCAGCATCTGCTAGAAATAAGATCAAGTGTGCATGTAGCAAATCTCTTTTCTGAAATTCAATGGTGTAAACAAATGCAGTTACATGTCCAAGTACATGTCTCTCAAGAAGATCATCAAGGAGCTCTTTGAGTTTCAAATTGAAGACACGACTGATGATATCTGGCCTGTCACTTGCATTTTGATGTGGAAGCAAGTTGTCTTGAATTTCTGGCCACTTTGGGTTTGCTGTCATTGTAAGGAAAATGTCTGGTTTTCCATGCTTTGTTACAATGGTCATTGCATCTTGGTACTTCTGGTACATGTTTCTTTGACTGCCTTCAAAGCTTGATGGTAGAATGACAATGCGGCCTACATTTACATCTTCTGCCTGGGCACGTCTCTCAATATGATCCATCAAGCCTTGGTATGATTCAACACGCAGTTGCTGCTGGTGTGTTCTGATGTAAGCTAATTCATTTCCCTCTATTTTTGTAAAAGCATCAACCAGGTACTGTTGAAGCAGTAGACGGGAAAGATGAATGGTGGAGAAGTTGTCACGCACAGCAATTCTGAAAGCATAGAACTCATTTAATGATAGTCGTGCTCTACGCCTTGCCCCTTGCTGTCTTTCATTGGCTACAACATGTCTTTGAATGTTGACACTCCAACCCATCTCTCCATGAAAGAACAGCAATGGGTAAGTCATGGGGTCTGCATTTGGTGATGTTGCTTTGATCTTTACTGTGTTGGGTGCATTGGGTTGTGCAGGATACACTTCAAGATCTCTGTCAGCTGGGTTGGGTGCAGCACCATCATGTCCAACATACACTGCTGCAATCTCTGTTGTTGTAGGATTAGCATATCGCCTGTCTTGAAATGGTCGTGTTGCAATGATCATTTTGACAGGCTGAACAGGTTGATTCTTTGCAGCAGCAAGTTGTCTTTCCCTTTGAAGGATGTGACCCATGTTGTGATATTGCCGTGCATATGGATTGACAGCAAGCAGCTCATCTTGTAAAAGCTGCATGATGTCAGGGCGAAGATTTCGATTACGTGGATCATTGATCCTTTGCTGCATTGCCTCATTGGTGTCTAGGATGTATAACTGTGCATACTGTGGTGGTTGACCTTGTGGAGCTTCTTGTGCAGCTGTGAGATGATAGGCCTGACCATGAATTGTGACAACTCTAGGCCCCCTACCAGCATGTTCATTCAGTGCCGCATTCCAAGAAGCCATTGACATTGCAGCATTGTAGTGGCGAATGTTTTCCAAGAAGTGGCGGGAATGTGCTGTGTTACCACTGAAAAGCTCGACAATGTTGTGAGGTGGGAGCTGAATCGGTGGCAATGCTACTTTTCCCTGGAAACAGCATCTGGTGAAGATGCCTTGTGTAGTGCACTCTTCCTGGAAATATCTAGCTGCACAATGTGGACACTGGTTGTTCATGTCACCAAGGCGATGAGGTGCTGGTAACTGAATGGGTACAATGTGTCCAACATCATTGTGCTGGGGATAGGCTGGCTGTTGTGGCCCTTGTGCCATGGGAGCATTTGCGACTGGGTGTTGTAGCTGTAAGTTAGCCAGATCATTCACTGCAGCAATGATGGGTGGATTTAGATTGTCACCTGCAGTTTGATTACTTACCTGCCGTCGGGCACGCATCTGGTTGCGCTGTTGTTCCCTTCTTGACCTACTCACCACTGAGGAGCGTCGCAAGCGGGGCATGATTCAAATAACTGTGATGTGAAATAGAATATAGGAGTGAGGGGGAGCATAGGACATGAGAAGAAGGTAGCTGTAATGTGGTTTGAGATCAAAGATTTATAAATAGTGGAAAAAGTGAAATCCCAGCAATGAGATATGGAAGTGCATACAACTGGTAATAAGAAATAGTCCATAGCCGGTAGTTGTGAAATTTGTGAGAACAATGCAATTTATAAAGATAACAGCTCAACCTGAATTCACAATGAAGAGATGAAGCGTGAGAAAAATGTGAAAGATATAAATGTTAACTCATGGCGAAGAAATTACAATGACCGTTCAATAGGAGAAAGTAAAATATACATAATTACAATGCTACTAACTTACTAAGACAAAACAAAATGTTCTACTGGAATAAGTCCTGCACAGAACTGTTGAAATCTATGACATAACAGTTAAAGCTCATACACTGTCACTGGTGAAAATTGAGAATACAAAGTACATGATACACAGTGTTGTTGGTACCAGAATGTGTTGCGGTTAAAATGTCAAATATGTCAGTCAGGGTTATCATTCATATGCTCAACTGAAGTATTTATAAAGTATTCTAAACACTCGGTAGCAGAGAGTGTTGAAGCATTGACCCTTAGAATATTCACTACCAGAATTGACATGTGGTGCTCTATAAATTAATGTGAAATATGCAAAATATCTAACTGTTTATAAAGCTATAATCTTGGACTTTTTTGCAAAGTATCAAGAACATAGCCAGGGGGTGGCTGAGGGGTATGGCCCTTGTGAAGTTGCAACATATAGCTTAGAGTCCCATATACAAAAAGAGTGGAAGATCCTTGCATATGTGTAGGCTATTTGGTAGAGACCTAAAGCAAATTAATGTGGTTTGAATAATAGAAGGTAAGTGTGGCATTGAGTTGGCACACACTTGCTACATGCTGCTTGTACAAGGAACCACTGTATAAGGAATGTACATGAAGACTTCCTAAATATGTAAGGAACTTATACTACTAAGAGAAAATGCCTCGAATATATTACTGCTATAACAACAAAGAATCAAAAGTTGGAAGCCAGAGTCAGTTTGTTGAAGCCAAAACTCACAAAGATTGTTTGCTATGCTGTTGCCTAACGGTTTATTGACTTTCCTTGTATGGTTGTGCATAAATGTGGAGCGAAAATTAAGGAACTGTTAGCGCCAAAACAATGTGAACAGTGGAGGTCCAAACATAAGCAACTTTGAATAATGGTTTGAGCCTATAACAGGAGTCCTTATAAACACACAGCATCTATGCTCGCATCAACTACCCCCCCCCCCAACCACAAGAATACACTCTTGTTTTGTATAAGAACACCATAAGACCACTAAATTGTGTCCAGACCTGACTATTTGTACATATGTCTGATTTTGAGCCTAGAATTATTCTCAAATTACCCCTAAATACCAAAGGTGTAAATTTGTCTAAAAGTTTAACGAATATATTGCAATCTTTGTTGATATTCTACTACATCAAAAAAGTAAGCAAGAGTTTATGTTTTGTATCAATAATGCAAAAGTACATCTGAAAGCAGTATTTAACTGTGATACAAAAAAACTTCTTACGTTGTGATGAAGCTTGAGTCTCACACTATTCTATCATTATTCCTAAATTTCAGTGACTTTTCTTATAAACTTTATTCTTATAAAAAATGAGTGTATCTTGTTTGATATGGGCATGCATGTGATCCCAATAATAATATAAAAACATATCCGTACAACACAGAGTTCAAATACAATCTGCTAGTATACTGTCTTGCAAAGATAGCATGGGAAACTATTTTAGTATAATATACAGGATCGGAAATGAAGTTGAATGAAAAGTCTAATGTATTGCTCTAACTATGATAGTGTTGAACAAAAAGCTTCTTACTGCTGGAATGTATTATAACACATTAAGGAACAAAACTATTCATCAATGAGCTGCAGCGAATTAGTCTACCTGTGCTCTACGATTTGCTATTTAAGGAAACTACATGGCCACATACATTACAGGCCCCACATGAATAACCACCCAGGGAAAGAGACCGCTGTAATGAGAGGGTTGGGCAGAGCAGAAGAACAAAGTTCAGAACAGTCATAAAATGTTATCTATAATACACTATTTACAAATCCTTAATCATATTGATTAGACATCTTCTCTCACTCACTCATAGCTCAAAGGCTATCTCTGTCTATATAACTCTTACCATAAATCCTCGAAGTAGCCTCCCCCCTGGAATAAGCCCCCCCTGGAATAAGCCCCCGCCCCAGATGATGATGAAGACTTTGATCACATGCTTAAATTTAGACTGTTCTTGTAATATTAAGGAGAAAAGGAGCTATGACACTGAGCTTTTTATTTGACATTTGTCTAGTAATTCTATAACGCCCCCCTTGAATAAGCCCCCACCTAAAAAGCATCAAAAATAAAAAAGCCCCAGGGGCTAATTCAAGGATTTACGGTATATGAATACCTTTAGCACAACGTAAACGGAAATGGCAAAGCATGTTGCGTAAAGTTTACAAAAAGAACAGGGTCGGGTGCCAAGAAAAGAACTCACACCCGTTAACACTTCCCAACAGAGAGCACTCTGTATTGTGTATAAGTGAATGAAAATACTGTGCAATATAGGTTACCGGTAAAAACTGCAATGATTGTTGGTAAAACTTGGTAAAAGCAATGATTGTCTACTATTACTTTTGACAGCCTACAGCAGTGGTAGGGCATATGAAGTAGGAACGGTCATAGTGTTAAAACATCCGATAACAAACACTCGCAACCTATTCAGGAGTTGAGTACTAATTTGCCACACGTCTATTTTCATATAAAAGACGTGTCATAGGGTACGAAAAAGTTTCATAGATACAGGAAATACTATGAGCAGGTGTAAGATATCGACAAAGTAAACAGCAGGTACAATTGGAACAACGATAAATGTTAGCTGAAGCTAGAAGAAAATATGTTGAAAACCCCAGTAATAAATAAGTACTTCAGTGCTATGGAAGTGGGTGATAATAATGTGGGTATATAGCTACATAAAATGGTCAATGGCCAGTAGGGATTGTGGGGCTTGTGAGGAAAACAACAGTGAGTATGAGAAGACCCCAGTCATTCGGTGGATCACACTATAAGCCATTGAGGTGCACAGTTTCGTAGAAAATAACACTGTGGGAGTAAAAATGAATAAGCCTCTACAATGATAAAATCAGGGTCTACCGGGAAGGAAAAGACTATGCAGAGTAGTTCATGTCTTTGAACATGTTAGAAAGAAAAGGGCTTCAGAAAAAAATACTGGGAACACAGTGCTGTAATGACATTACATAAGAAAAAGTATAAACAAAGATAAACACGCCATTAGTGTCTATGGTTGTAACCTATCAAATGGTCATTCAAAAAACACCGAAAAGTAATGTCCTTCTTAGGAATAATAACATACGTAAACAACCCCTCAGGTACATAGACGAAAACGTATCGGATGATCTATCTATGGTTGTATACCGTAAATCCTCGAATTGGTCCTCTCCCTGAAAAATCCCCCCCTGGAGTACACCCCCATATTAGAACTTCAAATTGTTAGTAAGCCTCCCTCGACAATGCTCCAAGCCAGATGATGATGAAGACGTTGATAAAAACTATCGCATTAATCTGGACTGTTATGATAATAGTGAGGAGAATAGGAACTGTTACAGTAAACTTATTATGAGAGAAACATCAAATAATTCTACAACTACCCTCTTGAATAAGCCCCCATGTCTAGTAAGCCCAAAAGTATAAAAGAAATAAGCCGCTAGGGGGCTCAGTGGAGGAATAGCGCTATATATAGTAGACTATATAAACGTGGCACAAAAATAGCAGAATAGTCACATATTGAATATAAAACAATTGGTTCATAGGTTGATACTGTAACCGTGAAAGTAATCTATAGAAAACAGAGGTAGATCACTGTGAGTGCAACACGGAATGCAAGTGCAGAAAAACATAACCAATCTGATGACAGTAATAGCCCACGTATAAGAATCTGAATTGTTCAATCTAGCCTAAATGGGTTCTTATGTAAATGGTACTTAAAGTAATTCTAAGCTACAATGGTTCTTAAGATAGGTTCTTATATGTTCACAATAATTTCATTGGTATATGACGTATATGTCATGATAATCATCTCATAATACAGTATATATCAATTATTTTTTGTATCGTAAGACAATGCCTATGCACAATTCAGTGTATGTGCAATATATATACATGTTTTATAAAAATTGAAGAGAACTTTCTTACCAAGATGTTCTAAATAAAACTTGAAACGGACACATTAGCCAGCTCTTCAGGGGAAAAATTTCATCACCAACCAAAAAGTAAGGAAGTGGATCATAGTTGCACCCATCTAATGTAGCAGGCTGGGGGAGTTGGAGAGCGCCATTTTCAATTTGTTCATTTATTTTACTCCTTGAAAGTACCCCGCTATCATTGTTACTACCGTATTGACCAATATCAATAAAAGTGAAACAGTAGTTTGAATCACACACTGCTAATAATATGAGACTGAAGAATCCCTTGTAATTATGAAATAAGGTTCCAGTTTCAGCTGGGCATCTAATGCGAATATGTTTGCCATCGATTGCACCAATGACATGAGGTAAATTCCAAGTTTCCTCAAAGCCCTTGGATATTGCTAGCCATTCTTCAGGGGAAGTCGGGGGCTTTAGATATGTAGGGGCAAGGGCTGAGTATATTGCACCACAAGTTTCGCGAATTATTTCACTAACTGTCGACTTTCCGATACGGTAAGAAAATGACAGAGACTGTTGTGATTCCCCTGATGCTAAGTACCGCAGTGTCAGAGAAAGTCGCTCAGCTGCTGATATTGCCTCTCGAAAACGTGTATTTTCTTTTTGAATAATTGGCTCCACTAAACTTAAAATGTGATCGAATCGATTGGGTGACATTCTTGTGAACCTAGGAGGCAATGAAACACGAATGTGTATATTGTAACAGAAGTAATGCACTGGTCTACAGAAGAGTTTTTTGCTCTGCTAGATTGTAACTCAAGTGATTCTCATCAATTAAAGCACGGCTGATTCTGAAAAACATAACGGTTTTCCCTCACCACACAAACATTTTCTGCCTTTTTATGCTCCATTTCACACAAGCGTCACAAAAAATAAAACTTATATACAGTTCCTTAAGTTATGTGAAACGTCCATTTCAAGTAAAAATTGATTATAGTTCATATGAAAACTTTCCTATGCCTGAATTAAGTTAATAAAAAAATTTCCTGAAATAGTTATGCTACATTTTGAAGTCAGTGCCCCAAAGTTAGATATATTAAAAGGATTTTTAACCAGAGGGACTGTTATTACTTAATATTCCATATATTGTAAAAATTGATTAGGCCTGCATACCTGAAAAAGCTTTCTCTGTCACTCAGCCTTAATTCGTTTACTAGTGTGTGAAAATGGCCATACACATATCTGTTCCTAAAAATACCACGAACCCAGCATCGTCTCTTTCTTGCTTTCTTCCTTCTGGGTGTATTTTGAAGCAAAACGTACGCACACATTATTTCGTCCATTTCTGAGTCACTGCTGTTCGCCATCTTGAAATCTATGCGATAACTATTCCCTTCAGTGTGAACTGAAATACCTAATTTCCGGTTGATAATCGCTTTGAATAATCGCTTTGGATTTTGAAAGCGATTATTATAATCGCCTCTAGTGTGAACCAGGCTTTAGGCTCGCATTAGCTTCAGGGTATAAACATCAATCTAGCAACGAATAGGTCAGTAACTATTTCATCCCAATATTGTAATAGATCCAAGACAATCTAGAGAATAAACTAAATCTGATCGGAGAGGAAGTGTCATGGCGATATACACCTGAGGGAAGCTCGCTCAAAATACTGACCTAATGTGTGTAATATGAAACATATATAGTAGACAGAAAAATTACAGGCAATCTGAAAACAAACCCCACTACATGAAAAAACAACTTACCTGGTAGTAGAGGGACGAAAGTTCACTTGACTTCACCCGGCAACAGAGAATAACATCAACCATTGTGGAGAGGAACTGTCATGGCGTAAAACACCCGAGGGAAGCTATTGCAATCTCATCTCGCTGGCAATATCGTACAATAGTGTCAAAATACATAGAAATTGCGCACAGAGGACAGGGAACAGACAGGCAATTTAAAATCACACGTTTTAGCATCAGAAAACGACTCACCTGGTAGCAGAAGCACGACATCTTCTTGAACTTCCAACTGGAACATTAGTCGCATGCAAAACATCTCCGAACTGAGAGTTGCACGTTCGGTATATCCTATTTAAAAGGGATGGAAACAACAGCTAAACACTATCCTAATAAACCAACGAAACCAACATGAAACATCAGTTAAATCTGTTAACACAACTTACCAGTTAAAGCACTGAAATCTGGCGAACAGAATCGAACGGAAGGATAAGTACTGTCATGGCGAGAATGCCCCGGAGGGAAGCAGTTCCAATCTGACCTAAAAAAGGACGCAAATACAGGGCTCACATCACCCGTAAATCGAATCGACAAAGCAGCAGCAGTGCTATACTTTCATTGACTAAAGACTGGCAATGATAAATCGAATCTTCAGACAGCAATGAAGCGACGAATTAGTTGCCCAACTGCCATGCTGCATAACAGCAGCGAGGGAGGGTGTAAGAAACTGCCTCTATACATTGGAAAAAATTGTTTAAAAAACCAGAAAACGCACGGAATCGAGGAATAAAATATAAGCGAACTATAATACAGTATTTAGAGAGGACAAAATACCTACTAACCTGGTAGAAATCCAACAAACTTCTCCTCAATATTGAGCAATCCTGATCCCGATCACACACATCCTGTACTGAGAGCAGTGCAATCCACGCAGACGAAAACAATGGAGGACAAAAGGCGATCAACAAAGGCTTGCGTAGTCGCTCAGAAACAGTTGAATAACTCGACACAGAAAAATCACAAAAATATCAATTTGCGCTCGTGTCGAAGAACTCACAACTTGGAACACGTATAGCTACCTTTCAGACACAGCCCGCAAACATTCCAGGAGAAGAATTCTGGACAGTACAGGGTCGGCTCTGTTTGATGACAACAATAGGCGAGCTCATTTGCATTTTAGGGATCTTAGTATATAGAGATTTTGATAGCCCGCTAGACGCGGGCTATCAAAAAAAACCGCTAGTCTCCAGTATATATAAATATAGTAGTTAAGTAGCACAAATGGTTGTTACAATAAACTACTAAAGGAAGCACATTATGTATATTCTATAGCATCATTCATTATCATCTAGGAATTAAAGTAGGCTATATGCAATAACACTACCTCAGAATTGTATAGTCTAAGTGTTCAAAAGTAAAATACTATTCCTTTGTAATCCTACAGCATACTCAAAGGTCACAATACTATGGGCCAAAATCATGTAAGTGAATGCTAAACTCTTGTCAAAAACATTTAGTAGTAACTTGTAAGAGTAAGTGATAAAATTTAGAGATTGCATCATCACATAAAATTTAAAACAATAGTTATGTATTAGATTCGATGATGATGCGAATCCCCAAAACGCAAACTTCTAGACATGGAATTGAGAGCTTGTCCTTTCTAGGATCCAAGCTCTGGAATAACCTACCTGAGGAACTTAAAAACATTAAAACCCTCCCATCATTCAAAAGGCAAATCAAAGGATGGAAAGATAACTGCAACTGCAGGTTGTGCAGAGAATTCGTAAGCCAGGTCGGGTTCATAACGTAGCTTAATTTATTGTACTTTTTTTATATCTTATATTCTTACTCATATGTATTCTAGCTTTTCTTTTTGTATAAATAAATTGTTATAATTGTATTAAGTATAGTTTTTATAAGTAGTAGGCTTTAATTAGCTTACACATTAGCTATCCACATACTTATGTACCCCTGCCTACTGTAAATAATTGAATTATTATTATTATTATTATTATTGGAGGGGGGCTTTATATTTCTATTGAATACAATACAAATAAGGGTGCTAGCTGTAACTAATACAAAACTTTAATCACATATCACCACATGTAGAATGATATATGAAAAGTGATAATGCTAGTAGTAACAACTGATATCTGAAAGTGATACAGGCTAGTGAAAAAATCATCCAGGGAGGCAATCAAGTACTATACTGCTACAACTCTGGTCTAAGGACATCAAGTAAGCACACCCAGCAATCACTGTCAAACTGCTATAATATTTAGGTTGAGGCATTCAAGTAGGTGTTTTGACATGGCAATGCCTAATGATACTGTATAAGTCAAGTGCATCAAAGCTGAAGAATATTCCCAAAAGATGTTCTTCCATATTCAACAAAGACTTCAAATTCAAAAACTGTGCATGAATGTAGCATAAGCTTGTATAAATAATAATCCCTTAGAGCAAGCCCCTTATAATAGTTGATTATGATTAATACTGGTAAGTGAGGTGGGGGCTAGATGGTGGGGCTCCAGGAATCAAGTCTACACAATACACATAGGTGTTATCCAAAAATACTTGACCAACAAAAATACTGTTATCATGTGCAGAATGATTATGGAAATCATTAATGGTGTCTATAACAAATCATCTCAGCAAGATACAGAGCTGGTTTGCCAGGAAAAGAACATTTAGTATCAAAGTGCCCACATGCAGATTCAACCAAAACACTAAAATATATAGTGAGCACAAATAATAGACTGTTGTAAATAAAGAGTGTTAGACTGCGTGAATAAGTTATTTAAGTGTGTTGAATAAAAAGTTAATTTAGAATAGAATATCAGTGTAAATAAATCAGGAAGGAACTACCCTAACACGCACGGTACTATACACCATATTATCAGCGAATTAGTATATAAAATATCCGTATAAGGCTTGGCACTTTTAACTATAAATACCCCAGTGAATTAGACTACAACGTGTACCTATGGGAATAACCAAGTCATCAGATATGGAGACTGAGGGTAATATGAACCGCCTCTCGAAGTTTTGGAGAGACTACACTTACTACTGTCCTCAAAATACTGCAAGAAAAATGAACGGGAAAGAGAGCTATTACAGTCCAATAATCTAACGAATAATTTGACCAATATCTTAGCTCCAGCTTACAATGAGTGTATCCTAAAAAGCAAGAGCTAAGCAGAAGTGACTGACAACATCTCAAATTTAAACAAAGCGGCCTAAATATTCAGTTATAATTCAGTGAAAATCTCGCGCAAAGACAAAGTATTAACAGCACGCAAAAAGTCCTAGTATATCAGTAAGTAATATAGTTATCATGTCCTTAATATTATACCGAAACGTCCGTAGCAACAAAACGGTAATTTACAGGCGAAAATCAAGCTAACATGATAGGAACTGCCGTGATCATAGGGCCCCCGAGGCAATCCTATGGAATCTCCCTCAACACATAGCACTGAATCTCGTCTAGCTGGGAAAGTAGTGATCATTCTAAACAATACAATCCTGGTAAAACTAAATCGAAACCTTGTCAGTGACATAAGCCACTTACCTTATAGAAAAGAGACGAAATTCCGCAAAGAATTGCAAGATATCGATCCACTTTGTAAACACGCCCTCAACTGCAAACTTGCGGCCTTGTGTAAACACTATTGTTCGCAAACAAAGGATGAGAGGTGTCTGAGATCGTGATCTCAAGTTGGGAATCCCCTCGCATTTCTATCTACAACCTACAACAAAATAAAGAGTGTAAGAATACCAAACTATCATAGGAATACTATTAAGAACATTTAGCAAATGAATTACACACACTTTGGACATCTCTGTTCAAACGTATTTAGATGTTTCTTGACTACTGGCAATGAGAATGGAACACACAGAGCAGTTGCTTCCATGGCTCAACTGAAGGGAATGGAAACTTCTAAGAACAGGTAAATTACCCATAAGAAGTTACACTCTTATCACAGTCACATAAAAACATAAAAACCTAGGCCCAACTGAATTCAGAAATGACCAGCAGCCCATGTACCACAATTCATAAGGAAACATAATGATGTCCTATCCTATCTATGCACCCATTAAATTCAAGGAATACACATAGCAATCCAGCAAGGAATACAACAGTAAACATATAATAAGTATTTCACCACAATGTTGTAAAAGACCCACAGCGATATAGAGAATAAATTCAATCTGATCCGAGAGGAAGTGTAATGGCGAAATAACCCCGAGGGAAGCTCTAGGAATCTCTGACATGAACTGTTGCAATATTAAACGCGTATATTAGACAGAAAAAATTCAGACAATCTAAAAGCAAACCTTATTATTTTAAAGAAAAGACTCACCTGGTACCAGAGGGACGAAAGTTCGCTTGACTTCACACAGCAAGAGTGAAGAGCATCAATCGTGTTGGAGGGGAACTGTCATGGCGGAAAATCCCGGAGGGAAGCTATTGTAATCTCGCTGACATAAGTGAACATAAGCCTCCAACATACTATAGAAGTTACACACAGTGAAAAGAGCAACGACAGGCAATTTGAAACCAAACTTAATAGCTTTAGAAAACCACTCACCTGGTAGAAAATACTTACAATATTTCCTTACAAAGTCAAAGGGCAAACTGTGACATTGAGGGCACTGTCCAAATTAAAAGCTACCCGATCGCAATTATCTCCAGTATATCGTCGTGAATTACAAACTAAAATAGCAGAGAATATAACTGTAAACTTCTCCTCGATACTTAATAACAATTTAGCAAGAACAGCAATGTGATTTAGGGAATAGATTAGAAGGGGGTGGGAAGCAACTGTAATGGCGACAGTACAGCAAGCGAGGTTCGTGGGGTTTCACTGAAAACATTGAAATACATAGCTGATAATAGTAGGCAATGCACACATCCAACGAAGGACTAATTGACACACTCTAATTGAAATTTTTTGTACAAAAATTGCGACTCACCTGGCAGGAAAAGAACGAAATTCTCCTCGACTTCGCTCTTCAACTGTCATGGCGATAACATCCCCGAGGGTAGGCATTGGATTCTCGCTCAAAACATGGAAATACATTGCCTACAACAAAAGAAACCACCGATAGTCCATGCAGGCATTACAGGCAAACATGAAAAAACGAAAACAGTCACTCACCTGCCATAAAAACGACGAAATTTCCCATGGATTAAACAATCATCCTCAACCAGTCCGACATGAAACTACACTGAGAGAGGGCTTGCCTTACGGACGAATACAATGGAGAACAACAGGCGACAACAAAGGCGCACGCAGTCGATCAGAAACTGCCGAATATCTTTGCGAAAAAAATCGATAAAATTAATATGAAATCATGAATATCAATTAGACATAGGACGGGACCCTCGGCGAAAGTTTGAGACCAATCGAGTAGAAGACCTGGGAGGAGTTTTTACCACGAGCTGACTGGCGGCCCATTTGATCTTTGCTCATTTGCATTTTAGGGATCTTAGTATATAGAGACGGTTTTTTTTGATAGCCCGCTCTAGCGGGCTATCAAAAAAAACCGCTAGTCTCCAGTATATAAATATAGCAGTTAAGTAGCGCAAATGGTTGTTACAATAAACTACTAAATGGAACGCATACTGTATAGTCTTCAGCATCATTCGGTACCATCTAGGCATTAAAGTAGGCTTTATGCAATAACACTACCTCAGAATTTTATAGTCTAAGTGTTCATAATTAAAATACTATTCCTGTGTAATCCTACACCATACTCAAATGTCACAATACTATGGGCCACAATCATGTAAGTGAATGCTAAACTCTTGTCAAACACATAAAGTTCTAACTCTTAAGAATGAGTGATAAAATTTTAGAGATTGCATCATCAAAAAAATTTAAACAATAGTTTTGTGTTAGATAGGAAGGGGGCTTTATATATCTATTCAATACAATAGAAATAAGTTGCTAGCTGTAACTAACAGACAACTTTAACAACATATCACCTCATGTAGAATGATATATGAAAAGTGATAATGCTAGTGGTAACAACTGATATCTGACAGTGATACAGGCTAGTGAAAAAATCATACAGACAGGCAATCAGGTAATATACAGCTACAACTCTGGTCTAAGGACATCAATTGGGCACACCAAGTAAACACTTACAAACTGCTTTAATATTTAGATTCAAGTAGGTTTTGTGAAATGGGAATACCTAATGATACTGTTTAATTCAAGTGCATCACAGCTGAAGAATATTCCTAACAGATGGTCTAGAATATTCCACAAAGACTTCAAATTCAAACACTGTGTATGACTGTCACATAAGCTTGTATTCATAATAATCTCTTAGAGCAAGCCCCTCATAATATTTGATTATGAAGACTACTGTTCAGTGAGCTTGGGACTGGAAGGGGGAGCTCCAGGGATGAAGTCTACACAATACACATGCTTGTTATCCAACACTACTTGACAAACAAAAATAATTTTATCATGTGCAGAATGATTTATGGAAATCATTAATGGTGTCTATAATAAATCATCTCAGCAAGGCACAGAGCAGGTTTACCAGGAAAAGAACATTTAGCATAAAAGTGCCCACATGCAGATTCAACCAACATAACACTAAAATATATAGTGAACACAAATAATAGACTGTTGTAAATAAAGAGTGGTAGACTGCTGGTAGTACATAGGCAATTAGTAAAGTACTATACTGAATGAAGCCTCGTGAATAAGTTACTTAAGTGTGTTGAATATAAAGCTAATTTAGAATACAATATCAGTGTAAATACATGAAGAAGCAACTACCGTAAAACGCACGGTACTATACACCATATTATCAGCGAATTGGTAGATAAAATATCCGTATAAGGCTTGGCACTTTTAACTATAAATACCCCAGTGATTTAGAATACAAAGTGTACCGCGGCAGCTATGGCGACTGAGAGTAATATGAACAACTCCTCGAAGTTTTAGAGAGAATACACTTACTACTACTTTCCTCAAAATACTGCAAGAAAAGTGAACGGGAAGGAGATCTATTACAGTCCAATAATCTAACGAATAATTTGAACAGTGTCTTAGCTCCAGCTTACAATGAGTGTATCCTAAAACGCAAGAGCTAAGCAGACGTCGCCTACAACAGCTCAAACGCAAAACAAAAGGGGCCTAACTATTCAGTTATAAGTCAGTGAAAATCTCGCGGAAATACAGAGTAGAAACAGCACGATAAAAGTCCTAGTATATCAGTAAATAATACAGTAAGCATCTCCTAAATATTATACCGAAACTTCTGTACTAACAAAACGGTACATTACAGGCGAAAATCAAGCGAACATGAAAGGAACTGCCACGATCATATGACCCCGGAGCCGAGGCAATCGTATGGAATCTCCCTCAAAACATCGCACTAAATCTCGTCTGGCTGGCAAAGTAGCGACCATTCTACACAACAAAATCCTGGCAAAACCACATCAAAACCGTGTCAATGAAATAAGCCACTTACCTTAGAGAGAAAGGACGAAATTCCACGAAGAATTGCAAGACATCCTTCCACTTTGCAAACACGCCCTCAACTGCAAGTTTGCGGCCTTGTGTAAATACTATTGTTCGCAAACAAAGGATGAGAGGTGTCTGCGATCATGATTTCAAGTTGGGAATCCCCTCGCATTACTATCTGCAACCTACAATAAAATACAGAGTGTAAGCACACCAAAATATCATAGGAATACTATTAAGAACAGTTAGCAAATAAATTACAAACACGTTGGACATCTCTATACAAATATATTTAGATGTTTTTTGAATACTGGCAATGGGAATGAAACACACAGAGCAGTTGCTTCCTTGACTGAACTGAGGGGGAATGCAAACCCCTTGTAATAATTACATTGCTCATAAGAACTTAAAATATTAGCAGTACGCCAAATATTAAACCCAACAGAACTCTGCAATGGCCAGATTTAGCATCTCATGTAGCACAAATTCATCAGCAAGCATAACGACTTCTTATTCCATTTAAGCATTATAGCCAAGGAATAAATAGAAATCCACAATAGTAAATATGTCATAAGTAGTTCATCAAAATCCTGTTACAAAATCACAAGAATCTAGAGACTAAAATCAATCTGATCGGAGAGGAAGTGTCATGGTGAAATACACCCGAGGGAAGCTCTAGGAATCTCTTCGCTCAAAATACTGACATAACTTGAGCAATGTCAAACGGGTATAGTAGACAGAAAAATACAGGCAATCTACAATAAAAACTTATTGCATACAAATCAACTCACCTTGCAGCAGATGGACGAAAGTTCGCTTGAATTCACCGGCAACAGTGAAGAACGTCAATCCTGTAGTAGAGGAACTGTCATGGCGGAAATCCCTGAGGGAAGGTGCTGGAATCTCGCTAACAAAGATCGCAAATTAATTGTAGAAAATAACATAGAAAATGCATACAGTGTTCAGAGAAAGGATAGGCAATTTGAAATAAAAAGACTCACCTCGTAGCAGATGGACTAAAGTGTGCTCGGCTTCACCAAACAACAGCGAATAACATCAAACGTGTTGGAGAAGAACTGTCATGGCGGAAAATCACTGAGGGAAAGTGTCTGAATCTCGCTAGCAGTACTGAAATTAAGTGTCAAAACGATTGTAGAAAATGCACCGCATGGACAGAGGAAAGACATCCGATTTGAAATCAATTTTTATAGAATAAGGAAACCACTCACCTGGTAGGAGACCGACGACATGTTCTTTCACTTCTCACTGCAACATTAGTCCCATTCAAACCATTCCCGATTTGAGAGTTACACGCATGCTATATGCTATATAACAGGGGTGAAAAACAAATACACATTACCTTAACCTACCAAGGAATACAACATGACACACGAGTCAAATCTCTCATTGCAACTTACCAGTCAAAGGAGTGTAATTTTGTAACCAGAATCGAGCGGCTCGAGAAGAACTGTCATGGCGATAATGCCACCGAGGGAAGCTGTTTCACTCAGGCCTACAAGAGGGCAAATACAGGGCTCACAACGGCAGACAACTGATAAATATGACAAATTAAATACACACACTGTTAGATCACCCATCTAGGAAGAACACGACGGGCCTACCTGCTAGAAAAGCGACCATTTCTCCTCGCAACAGAAAAGGCAGCACCTTCGTCCTCCATGTCGACTGGCCAAGATGAAAGCACGAATCCTGCGCAGAGGTACAAAATGTCGATGGTGGACAGTATATGAGAGAACTGACCGTAACTTTAACTTTTGAATATCTCGGGAAAGAAGAGAGATATCGAAAAACCCCTCCTTTGTGAGTAAGTAGACACCTAGGAGAACCCCCAAGAGCAGTTTGGTGGCGATCCCCCACCCGGCCTGGGAGGAGACTTGTCATTTAGATAGGGGCAAAAAACGGGTCACGTGGTACAAAATGGAGGGAACCGATTGGCCTGCGACTCATTTGCATATTAGGCATCTTAGTATATAGAGATAGACGCGGGCTCCCCTACCCCAGTTCAAAAGTTGCAGATTAGCCTTGGAAAGACTTGGAAAGAACGCAGTGCCCCCATCCAAGCTGCATGGTCCGCATTGTTGATGAGCATGGATGAAAAAGCTCGCACAGGATCATGGGAGGATGACGTCATGGGCCTCTGCATTGGAGCACGTGACATCTGGCTTTGCAATGGAGAAATCAACAAAAATTTGCGAGAAAAAATTGTGCACAAATGCTCGGATACCTGCGCTAGGCTATGGGGCTTTAGAAGATGAAGAATAAAATCAAAAAGCCCCATAGCCTAGCGCAGGTATCCGAGCATTTGTGCACAATTTTTTCTCGCAAATTTTTGTTGATTTCTCCATTGCAAAGCCAGATGTCACGTGCTCCAATGCAGAGGCCCATGACGTCATCCTCCCATGATCCTGTGCGAGCTTTTTCATCCATGCTCATCAACAATGCGGACCATGCAGCTTGGATGGGGGCACTGCGTTAGTCTTTCCAAGGCTAATCTGCAACTTTTGAACTGGGGTAGGGGAGCCCGCGTCTAGCGGGCTATCAGTACTAAGCTAGTCTCTATTACATGAACTAAGCATATAATTGTTTAAAGTGGTGTGTTGAATGACGCATAAATGGAAATACATCATACAATATCTCCTGCATGATTCAATCCTAATGTAATGAATCTTATACAATAATCTCCCTGTATAATGTAAACACTTCAAAGACCATGTAGTATGTGACATCAAATGAGAGGTGTGACTGTAACCTCTGTCTGGTTTTAGGTATTATTCTTGCCCAGTCTGGTATACTACATACTAAGACCCAAAAATTTAGAAAAAATGCAATTACAATACCTGAAAGGCCCTATACATCACACAATATGTCATGCATCACTCAATCCTAATGTAATGAGTCTTATACAATATTGCTGTATACTGCAAATACGTTAGAGAACATATAGTATGTCACATCAAATAAGAGGTATGACTGCAAACTCTATCTGGCTTTAGCCATTATTCTTATCCAATCTGGTAAATAATTGTTAATCATGGGACATCTGATGTGAGATGACCTTTTCTTATTTTGATGTAAATATGCTAAATAGTAAGCACCATATACAGTTGGGACCAGATGACTCAAGAGTCCTTTCCGGCTGTATGTGGTGCAAACAAAGTATGATATTGTATTTTTATTTTATTTTAATATGTAAAACAAAAAATCTGGTATCCTACATTATACAACACAATAAATTAGATAAAATTTAATTACTATACCTGACAGGCCCTATACTTCAAGTTTAAAACAATAAAAGAATATTGCTTGCTAATACAACATCACTGTATAATATTCTGCATAGTAAGATGGATAGCTAATGAATGAGATATACCATACAGCCTGAAATCACAAAGTCAGATGTCAAGCATTAAAGGTAGTTATGGTGGTGGTGGTGGTGTACAACTTAGTAAAATACCTTAAACCTAGCATCATATAGATGGATGTAGTCAAATACCTTATCCAAACTTCCATACAATTTATCCAGAGGTACTATATTCAGTTGTAAAAAATTCTACAATCTGAGACAACTCCAGAATAATGTGCATAGATCATGCCTAAGCTTATGTAGATAAGTGGCTCATAACCCTTTAGTAATCCTACAATACTCCATATCAACTTGCGGTGGAACGCAGTCACATATACTATTACCTATGCTGTTTCTAAGGACCACCAACTAATATATCCAGGAAAAAATCACTGATGTAATAAAATCAATAACAAAAATTAAATGTTGGGGCTCCACAAAGTAGTCAATCTGGGGCTCTAGAATATTCTTGCATGTCCAACTGGGGTACAACAGCCTGCAGTCACAAAGTCAGATGTCAAGCATTAAAGGTACTAATGGTAGTGGGGGGGGGGTGTACAACTTAGCAACATACCCTAACCCTAGCATCATATAGATAGTTGAAGTCACATAACTTATACAGAGTTCCATATAATTTATCCAGAGGTATTATATTTATTTGTAAAACATCCTACTATATAAGAAGACTCCAAAATAAAGTGCATAGATCATGCCTATGCCTATGTAGATAAGTACCCAATAACCTCTTAGTAATCCTACAATACTGCATATCAACTTGTGGTGGAACAAAGTCACATATACTATTACCTATGCTGTTGCTAAGGACCTCCAACTAATATATCCAGGACAAATGTGAATACTGTAATAAAATCAATAACAAAACTTAAGTGTTGGGCTCCACAAAGTACTTAATCTGGGGCTCTAGAATATTTTTGCATGTCCATCTGGGGTACAAAATTGTTGCATCTATTTTATGATGTGCCTCAACCCCCACCCCCCCTGATACTGAATGACTGCTCCATAAATGTACAAAACTGAAATAATAGTGCCTTATAATCCTAGAGCAAACTCAACAGTAACAATATTATGAACCAAAATCACATCAGTCCTAACCTCTTGTCAACCATATAAAGCTGTAAATTCCATCAATGACTGATATAATATAGAGCTTGCATCATAACAACAACTTTATTATCATAGCTGTACTTCAGAGGGGGGCCTGATGTGGCAATTGAGTACAATACAAATAAGGTTGCTGGCTCTAACTAATACAAAACTTTAACAACATATCATCATAAAAAGAATGAAATATCAAAAGTTGTAATGGTACTGGTGACAACTGATATCTCAAAGTGAAATAGGCTAGTGACAAAAATCCTACAGGCAGACAATCAAGTACTATATTGGTACATGTTTCATCTAAGGACATCAATTCAAATGTATGATTACCATTGTCATCTAGACAAACCCAGTAATATCTGTCAACCTCCTACAATAGCTAACTTGAGGCATTCAAGTAGGCAATATACAATGACAATGTATAGAGATGCGTCATAATTTAATTTCATAACAGGTAAAGAATATTCCTAAAAGTGTGCTAGTCAGAAATGAGTTGAAACTCAGAAATTGTGCATGAGTGTGGCAAAACCCCTTATACATAATACTCTTTTACAGTAAGTGCCTCAAAACATATGATTACAAACAATACTGTTAAATTAGGGTGCGGGCTGGAAGATGGGGCTCCAGGAATTAATATTAAACAGCACAAATCATTGTGATCTAATACTACTTGATCCAGTCAAACCATATTATCATGTGCAGAATGATGAATAGAAATCATGAATGGTCTTTATAACAAATAATCTTAGGATGAGAGGGAGCTGATTTGCCAGGAACCGGAGAGTTAGGACTAAAGCAAGCATAAGCTGATTCCTCCAAAATAACACAAAAATCTATAGTGAATACAACGATTAGACTCTTGTAAATAATAAAGATTGTTAGACTGTTGTATATACATAGGTGATCAGTAGAGTACTATACTGAATAAAGCCCTATGAATAACTTACTTAAGTGTGTTGACCACAATCATACTTTAGAACACAATGTCAGCCTAACAACATCAAGAAAGAACAACCTGACAACGCATGCTACTACACACCAAAGTATCAACGAATTAGTACATATAATATCTGTATACGTCTGTGCACCTTTCACTATAAAGATACCACTGATGCAGAGTACTAAGTGTTCTACTGAGAATAAGGAAGGAATCAGCTTTTGATGACTGAGAGTAATATGAAACGCCCCTCAAGGTTTCAGAGAGAATACACGTAGTACCTTCCAGACAATACTGTAACAAAACCAACTGGGACAGAGAGCTATTACACTCCAATAAGTCAAGGAATAAGTTGAAAAACATCTTAGCTCCAGCCCACAATAAGTGTATGGTACAAACCAAGAGCTAACCAGAAGTGACTGACAACAAATCAAACGTAAAGGAAGCGGCCTAACTGTTCAGACATACTTCCTTCAAAATCACATGCAAATGCACAGTATGAACAGCACAACAAACTGTAATAATATATCAGTAAATAATACAGTAAATACCCACTTAATAGTATACCGAACTTCTGTAGTAACCAAACGGTAATGTACAGGAGGAAATCAAGCGACCATGAAAGGAATTGTCATGATCATACAGCCCCAGGGCAATCTTATGGAATCTCGATCAAAACATGGCATTAAATCTCGTCCAACTTGGAAAGTAGCGACCAATCGATGCAAAAAAATCCTGGTAAAAACAAATCGACACATTCTCAATGAAATAACCCACTTACCTTATAGAAAAGAGACGAAATTCCATGAAGACTTGAACGAAATCCATCCAATCTGTAAACACGCCCTCAACTGCAAACTTGCGGCCTTGTGTAAACACTATTGTTCGCAAACAAAGGATGAGAGGTTTCTGCGATCATGATCTTGAGTTGGGAATCCCCTCGCATTTCTATCTACAATCTACAACAAAATAAAGAGTGTAAGGACACCAAAACATCATAGGAATAAGAGTAAGAAAAGTTAGGAAATAAAATATACACACTACACCTCTCTGTACAACCGTGTTAAGATATTTTGTGGCTAGTGGCAATGAGAATGAAACACACAGAGCAGTGGCGTCCTTGACTGAACTGAGGGGGAACGCAACCTTCTTATTACAGTTATATTACCGAACATAACTTACACTCTTAACTATAAGTCACACAATAAGTCAAATATACAACTACAAACTTGGACATAAAACACTTCATCAATGCCTAAATTCGGCATTTCATGTAGCACAATTCATCCGCAAACATATAGATTTCCTATCTCCTTTACGCACACATTAACTTCAAGGTATAAACAGCAATCTAGCAAGGAATAGGACAGCAAACATTTTATCCCAAATATTGTAACAGAACCAAGACAATTTAGAGACTACAATCAATCTGATCGGAGAGGAAGTGTCATGGCGACATAACCCTCAAGGCAGCTCGCTCGAAATACTGAGTGATAAGGTGTGTAATATGAAACATGTATAGTAGACAGAAAAATTAGAGCCAATGTGAAAACAAACCTTATTACATGAACAAACGACTTACCTGGTAGTAGAAGGAAGACAGGTCGCTTGAATTGACACGGCAACAGAGAATAACATCAAGCATGGTGGAGAGGAACTGTCATGGCGGAAAACCCCCGAGGGAAGCTATTGCAATCTCGCTGGCAATATTGAACATCAGTGTAGAAAATACTATAGAAAGTGCCCACAGAGGACAGGGGAAACACAGGTAATTTGACATCAAACGTAATAGCATTAGACAACCACTCACCTGGTAACAGAACCACAAAATGTTCCTCAACTTCCAACTGGACCATCAGTCGCATTCAAACCATGTCCGAACTGAGAGTTTCACGTTCGGTGTATCCTATGTAAAACGGAAGAAAACACAGCTAAACACTATCCTAATACACCAAAGAATACAACATGAAACATCAGTTAAATGTTTTAGCACAACTTACCAGTTAAAGCATTGAAATCTGGCGAACAGAATCGAACGGATGGAGAAGGACTGTCATGGCGGCGAGATTGCCCCCGAGGGAAGCTCTTCCAACTTGGCCTAGAAAATGAGGCAAATACATGGCACACATCACCCGTAAATCGCATCTAAAAGGCAGCAGTGCTATAATTTCACTGAATAAAGGCTGGCAATGATAAATCGAATCTTCAGATAGCAATAAAGCGACAAATTAGTTGCTCGACTGCTATGGCGACTAACCATCGCGAGGGAGGGTGTACGAAACCGCCTCCATACATCGAAAAAGATTGCGTAAAACACCAAAACACGCACGGAACCGAAGAATAATATATAAGCGAACCACAATACAGAATTTACAGAGGTAACATAGCTACTAACCTGGTAAAAATCCACCAAACCTCTCCTCAAAATTCAGTAAACCCGATCCCGATTGCACAAGCTTTGTACTGAGAGCAGTGCCATCCATGTGGACGATAACAATGGAGCACAATAGAGGACAGACAAAGGTCCGCGAAGAAGCTCAGAGAAGGTGGAATATCTCGGCAACAAAACACTATAAAAACACGATCAGACCGTAGCTGCAATCTAGACTTACGTAGAGACACTCGACCAGACTCTGAGACCGATCCCCCAACTGTCCCAAGAGGAGTATCCTGTACAGCGTCAGGGGCCGGTCTGTTTGATGTAAACAATTGGCGAGCTCATTTGCATTTTGGCATTTTAGTATATAGAGATTAGTAATGATAGCCCGCGTCTAGCGGGCTATCATTACTAAGCTAGTCTCTATTACATTAACTAAGCATATACTTGTTTAAAGTGGCATGTTGAATGACGCATAAATGGAAATACATCATACAATATCTCCTGCATGATTCAATCCTAATGTAATGAATCTTATACAATAATCTCCCTGTATAATGTAAACACTTCAAAGACCATGTAGTATGTGACATCAAATGAGAGGTATGACTGTAACCTCTGTCTGGTTTTAGGTATTATTCTTGCCCAGTCTGGTATACTACATAATAAGACCCAAAAAATTAGAACAAATGCAATTACAATACCTGAAAGGCCCTATACATCACACACTATGTCATGCATCACTCAATCCTAATGTAATGAGTCTTATACAATATTGCTGTATACTGCAAATACTTTAGAGACCATATAGTATGTCACATCAAATAAGAGGTATGACTGCAAACTCTATCTGGCTTTAGCCATTATTCTTATCCAATCTGGTAAATAATTGTTAATCATGGGACATCTGATGTGAGATGACCTTTTCTTAGTTTGATGTAAATATGCTAAATAGTAAGCACCATATGCAGTTGGGACCAGATGACTCAGAGTCCTTTCCGGCTGTATGTGGTGCAAACAAAGTATGATATTGTATTTTTATTTTATTGTAATATTTAAAAAAAAAATCTGGTATCGTACATTATACAACACAATAAATTAGATAAAATTTAATTACTATACCTGACAGGCCCTATACTTCAAGTTTAAAACAATAAAAGAATATTGCTTGCTAATACAACATCACTGTATAATATTCTGCATAGTAAGATGGATAGCTAATGAATGAGATATACCATACAGCCTGAAATCACAAAGTCAGATGTCAGGCATTAAAGGTAGTTATGGTGGTGGTGGTGGTGTACAACTTAGTAACATACCTTAAACCTAGCATCATATAGATGGATGTAGTCAAATACCTTATCCAAACTTCCATACAATTTATCCAGAGGTACTATATTAAGTTGTAAAAAATTCTACAATCTGAGACAACTCCAGAATAATGTGCATAGATCATGCCTAAGCTTATGTAGAGAAGTGGCTCATAACCCTTTAGTAATCCTACAATACTCCATACCAACTTGCGGTGGAACGCAGTCACATATACTATTACCTATGCTGTTACTAAGGACCACCAACTAATATATCCAGAAAAAATCACTGATGTAATAAAATCAATAACAAAAATTAAATGTTGGGGCTCCACAAAGTATTCAATCTGGGGCTCTAGAATATTCTTGCATGTCCAACTGGGGTACAACAGCCCGCAGTCACAAAGTCAGATATCAACCATTAAAGGTACTAATGGTAGTGGCGGGGGGGTGTACAACTTAGCAACATACCCTAACCCTAGCATCATATAGATAGTTGAAGTCACATAACTTATACAGACTTCCACATAATTTATCCAGAGGTATTATATTTATTTGTAAAACATCCTACTATATAAGAAGACTCCAAAATAAAGTGCATAGATCATGCCTATGCCTATGTAGATAAGTACCCAATAACCTCTTAGTAATCCTCCAATACTGCATATCAACTTGTGGTGGAACAAAGTCACATATACTATTACCTATGCTGTAGCTAAGGGCCTCCAACTAATATATCCAGGACAAATATGAATACTGTAATAAAATCAATAACAAAACTTAAGTGGTGGGCTCCACAAAGTACTTAATCTGGGGCTCTAGAATATTTTTGCATGTCCATCTGGGGTACAAAATTGTTGCATCTATTTTATGATGTGCCCCAACCCCCACCCCCCTGATACTGAATGACTGCTCCATAAATGTACAAAACTGAAATAATAGTGCCTTATAATCCTAGAGCAAACTCAACAGTAACAATATTATGAACCAAAATCACACCAGTCCTAAGCTCTTGTCAACCATATAAAGCTGTAAATTCCATCAATGACTGATATAATATAGAGCTTGCATCATAACAAAAACTTTATTATCATAGCTGTACTTCAGAGGGGGGCCTGATGTGGCAATTGAGTACAATACAAATAAGGTTGCTGGCTCTAACTAATACAAAACTCTAACAACATATCATCATAAAAAGAATGAAATATCAAAAGTTGTAATGGTACTGGTGACAACTGATATCTCAAAGTGAAATAGGCTAGTGACAAAAATCCTACAGGCAGACAATCAAGTACTATATTGGTACATGTTTCACCTAAGGACATCAATTCAAATGTATGATTACCATTGTCATCTAGACAAACCCAGTAATATCTGTCAACCTCCTACAATAGCTACCTTGAGGCATTGAAGTAGGCAATATACAATGACAATGTATAGAGATGCTTCATAATTCAAGTTCATAACAGCTAAAGACTATTCCTATAAGTGTGCTAGTCAGAAATGAGTTGAAACTCAGAAATTGTGCATGAGTGTGGCAAAACCCCTTATACATAATACTCTTTTACAGTAAGTCCCTCATAACATTTGATTACAAACAATACTGTTAATTAGGGTGTAGGCTGGAAGATGGGGCTCCAGGAATTACTATTAAACAGCGCAAATCATTGTGATCTAATACTACTTGATCCAGTCAAACCATATTATCATGTGCAGAATGATGAATAGAAATCATGAATGGTCTTTATAACAAATAATCTTAGGATGAGAGGGAGCTGATCTGCCAGGAAAGGGAGAGTTACGACTAAAGCAACCATAAGCTGATTCCTCCAAAATAGCACAAAAATCTATAGTGAATACAACGATTAGACTCTTGTACATAATAAAGATTGTTAGACTGTTGTATATACATAGGTGATCAGTAGAATACTATACAAAATAAAGCCCTATGAATAACTTACTTAAGTGTGTTGACCACAATCATACTTTAGAACACAATGTCAGCCTAACAACATCAAGAAAGAACAACCTGATAACGCATGGTACTATACACCAAAGTATCAACGAATTAGTACATAAAATATCTGTATACGTCTCTGCACATTTCACTATAAAGATACCACTGATTGAGAGTAGTAAGTGATCTACTGAGAATAAGGAAGGAATCAGCTTTAGTGAATGAGAGTAATATCAAACGCCCCACAAGGTTTCAGAGAGAATACACGTAGTACCTTCCTGAAAATACCCTAACAAAACCAACTGGGACAGAGAGCTATTACACTCCAATAAGTCAAGGAATAAGTTGAACAACATCTTAGCTCCAACCTACAATAAGTGTATGGTACAAACCAAGAGCTAACAAGAAGTGACTGACAACAAATCAAAACGTAAAGGAAGCGGCCTAACTGTTCAGACATACTTCCTTCAAAATCACATGCAAATGCACAGTATGAACAGCACAATAAACTGTAATAATATATCAGTAAATAATACAGTAAATACCCACTTAATAGTATACCGAACTTCTGTAGTAACCAAACGGTAATGTACAGGAGGAAATCAAGCGACCATGAAAGGAATTGTCATGATCATACGGCCCCAGGGCAATCTTATGGAATCTCGATCAAAACATGGCATTACATCTCATCCAACTTGGAAAGTAGCGACCAATCTATACAAAAAAATCCTGGTAAAACTATATCGAAACATTCTCAATGAAATAAACCACTGACCTTATAGAGAAGGGACGAAATTCCATGAAGACTTGAACGAAATCCATCCACTTTGTAAACACGCCCTCAACTGCAAACTTGCGGTCTTGTGTAAACACTATTGTTCGCAAACAAAGGATGAGAGGTTTCTGCGATCTTGATCTCAAGTTGGGAATCCCCTCGCATGTCTATCTACAACCTACAACAAAATAAAGAGCGTAAGGACACCAAAACATCATAGGAATAATATGACGGACAGTTAGCAAATAAAATATACACACTGTAGACATCTCTGTACAACCATGTTAGGATATTTTGTGGCTACTGGCAATGACAATGAAACACACAGAGTAGTGGCTTCCTTGACTAAACTGAGGGGGAACGAAACCTTCTTGTTACAGTTATATTACCGAAAAGAACTTCAACTCTTAATTATAAGTCACACAATAAGTTACATATACAACTACAAACTTAGACCCAACACACTTCATCAATGCTCAAATTGAGCATTTCATGTAGCACACTTCATCAGGAAAGGTAACCACTTCCTATCTCCTTTAGGCTCGCATTAGCTTCAAGGTATAAACATCAATCTAGCAACGAATAGATCAGTAACTATTTCATCCCAATATTGTAATAGATCCAAGACAATCTAGAGAAAAAACTAAATCTGATCGGAGAGGAAGTGTCATGGCAATATACCCCCGAGGGAAGCTCGCTCGAAATACTGACATAACGTGTGTAATATGAAACATGTAAGGTAGACAGAAAAATTACAGGCAATCTGAAAACAAACCCTACTACATGAAAAAACAACTTACTTGGTAGTAGAAGGACGAAAGTTCACTTGAATTGACCCGGCAATAGAGACTAACATCAACCATGGTGGAGAGGAACTGTCATGGCGGAAAACCCCCGAAGGCAGCTATTACAATCTCATCTCGCTGGCAATATTGTACATTAGTGACGAAAATACATAGAAACTACGCACAGACGACAGGTGAAAGACATGCAATTTAAAATCACACATTTTAGCATCAGAAAACGACTCACCTGGTAGCAGAACCACGAAATCTTCTTAAACTTCCTACTGTAACATTAGTCGCATTCAAACCATCTCCGAACTGAGAGTTGCACGTTCGGTATATCCTATTTAAAAGGGATGAAAATAACAGCTAAACACTATCCTAATACACGAACGAAAACACCATGAAACATCAGTTAAATCTGTTAACACAACTTACCAGTTAAAGCATTGAAATCTGGCGAAAAGAATCGAACGGATGGAGAAGAACTGTCATGGCGAGAATGCCCCCGAGGGAAGCTGTTCCAATCTGGCCTACAATAAGAGGCAAATACAGGGCTCACATCACCCGTAAATCGAATTGACAAAGCAGCAGCAGTGCTATAATGTCATTGACTAAAGACTGGCAATGATAAATCGACTCTTAAGACAGCAATGAAGCGAAGAAGTAGTTGCCCAACTGTCATGGCGCATAACAGCAGCGAGGGAGGGTGTAAGAAACTGCCTCCATACATCGGAAAAAATTGTTTAAAACACCAGACAACCCACGGAATCGAGGAATAACATATAAGCGAACTATAATACAGTATTTAGAGAGGACAAAATAGCTACTAACCTGGTAGAAATCCAACAAACTTCTCCTCGAAAATGAGCAAACCTGATCCCGATCACACACGTCCTGTACTGAGAGCAGTGCAATCCATGAGGAGGAAAACAATGGAGGACAAAAGGCGATCAACAAAGGCTCGCGTAGTCGCTCAAAAAAAGTTGAATAACTCGACACAGAAATATCACAAAAATATAAATTTGTGCTCGTGTCGAAGAACTCACAAACTGAAACACGTATAGCTTCCTTTCAGACACAGCCCGCAAACATTCCAGGAGAAGAATTCTGGACAGTAAGGGGTCGGCTCTTTTTGATGACAACAATAGGCGAGCTCATTTGCATTTAGGCATCTTAGTATATAGTGAAGAACGCGGGCTATCAGTACTAAGCTAGTCTATATTATATGAATTATGCCAAGAATTGTTTAAAATGCTCTCTACATTGAGGCGCTAATGAAACTACATTACACATTGTCTCCTGCTTCACTCAATTCTAACTTAAGGAGTTTTGTAAAATCTAGTGATATAATTTTAGGATGTCATAACAGATACAATATAGCACATGAATTGGCAGGTATGAGTGGTTCTGTTATCGTGTAGGTGACCACTAATCTTGTCTACAGAGGTAAAGGATCAAGTCTGACCCATAAATGTAGGTGTTATACAACTGGAATCTGTGATAGGACTGTGTAGTTCAAGGTGATAAAACAAAAGAATATTGCTTAGTATTCCTATATCACACCTTTATATATATAACAGATTGCAAAGCCCATGATTGAGCAGCATGAATCATCATATTAGATTTCAACCAAAGTTCTTGGGGGGAGTTCATAGGTTATGGCTATACAAAACAAATAAAACAGCTATCCAGTACTAACTTATCTGTTACAACCATGTGAAATTCAGATTTCAAACAATAATGGTAGTTGGATAGAAGAATGTGGCTCCATAAATCAAAATGTTGCTATCTAGTACTAATTCATCCCTAAAAAAACTATACTATCATATGCAGAGTGATCCATGGAAGTCAGTAATTCTTTGAATTGAGTCATAATATATATCCTGCATTACCAACTAAGATTTCAAATGAAGGTACTACTTGAGTGGGGGCAAGATAAATTCATCCCTTAAAAGTATATCATCATGTGCAGAATGGTCTATGGAATTCAGTAATGGAATTTATATCAAATGATCTGAGAAAGAAGGGCAACTGTGTCCCAACAAAAGAATATTTAGTTTAATAGAACCCCTTTAATATGACTTCACCAAAATAACTCTACCATCTATAGTGGAAATAACCATGAGGCCTACCGTAAATAGAGCGAAAACAAAATGAAAAGAGAGTTACTGAGCTGAGAATAAAGTTGGTAACATCCTAGTGTTTGCCTGTAAAATATGTATGATAAAATCAAGGAGTAAATTCGAGTTGAAGGGCAATATCTCAAACGTAAACAAAGTGGCCTAACTCTTGAGACATCCTAACATCCATTTCATGTGCATATACTAAGAATCAAGAGCAAGCTAAAAGCTCCTAGTACATAAGCAAATATTGCATAGAATGCCTCCTGAATATCATAATGATACCTCTGCAGTAACAAAACGGTAATTTAGAACAGAAAATCAAGCAAAAACTTAAGGGAACTACCATGATCTTAATGCCCCTGAAGCAAAGTTATGGAATCACCCTCAAAAGACCGCAATTAAATTCCAAAAGAAAGGACAACAGGTATCTGCGATCGTGAGATGAAATTGGGAATCCCCTTGCATTTCACCATACAAACTACGACGAAAGTAAAGGCTGAAAGTAAAAACTGCAAAATTATGGTAACCAAATTCAGCAGTAGCCCTATACATACGTCAGTGAAAGCATTCCACATACCAATACCTTATCGCCAAACATAACCATATCCTATGCCATTCGTACATGCGGTAAAAGCAATGAATAAATTCCAAGCTACCAGGGAATACAACAGTAAACATACAGTAATCATTTCATGACAATTTAGTAAGAAAAGTAGGATAACTTAGCGAATGAAATCAAGCGAAAAAAGCACTAAACTGAAAGCTGAACGACGAAATTCTCCTCCAAGTCACACGGCAATATTACGGTAGTGTAAATCAAAACATTCCCAACTGAAACAGCACGCACGCCATTCCATGTCATCAAAATATGCATGAAGAGCAAACAAACTGCCATAGTCTAGCACAGAATAGAAAGTCAAACATATGTTGAATATGTTTTCAATATTTAGCAGTAAAAGCACGGTGATTTAGCACATAGAATCAAACAACTTGGAGAAGAACTGTCATGGCGGCAATACCCTCGAGGGAAGGTGGTTGAATCTGGTTGAAAGATATAGAAATAAATGGCTGGCAAAAGCAGAATACAGATGAAATGGACAAAGGACATACATGGAATCTTAAATAAATCTATCTACGGAAAACAGAGTCGGTTTACCTGGAAAGACAGTGACAAAAGTCTCCTCGCGATCACACACAGCAACATCGTCCTACATGAACATTCGCGAACGTGAAAGCAACAGTCCTGCGCAGAGGTGTCAAGTGAGCATGGTGGAGGGTATAGGAAAGCAATGGCCATAAGTTGAAAGTGGAATATCTCGGCGAAAAGAACAGATATGGAAAAATCCCTCCTTTATGAGTAAGTAGACCCAAAGGTGAACCCCTAAACCGAGTTTGGTCATAATCCCCCAACAGGTCTAGGAGGAGAAGTGTCATTAAAATCGGGCTAAAAATTGGTCACGTGGTACAAATTCGAGCAATCTGATTGGTTTGGCATAAATTATCATATAGGGATCTTAGTATATAGAGACTAGACGCGGGCTCCCCTACCCCAGTTACCCGCATTGGGTGTTTAAATGAAGTTGCAGATTAGCCTTGGAAAGACTAACGCTGTGCCCCACCACAGGTACTTGATCCACATTTGTGATGCTCATCAATCAGAACAGCGCACATAATGATGGGAAGGTGATGTCATCAGCCTCTGTGAAGGAGCATGAGACCTTCAGCCTTTCATTGGTCAACTCAACCCAAATTGTGCTGAAAATGCTGCAATACCTGCGCTAGGCTACAGGCCTTTAGAAGATGAAAAAAAAGTTGAAAAATTGCGCAAACAAATAGTGCTAAAAATGCTCGGATACCTGCGCTAGGCTACAGGGCTTTAAAAGAAGATGAAGTATTAAGAGAAGCCCCGTAGCCTAGCGCAGGTATCCGAGCATTTTTAGCACTATTTGTTTGCGCAATTTTTCAACTTTTTTTTCATCTTCTAAAGGTCTGTAGCCTAGCGCAGGTATTGCAGCATTTTCAGCACAATTTGGGTTGAGTTGACCAATGAAAGGCTGAAGGTCTCATGCTCCTTCACAGAGGCTGATGACATCACCTTCCCTCAATTATGTGCGCTGTTCTGATTGATGAGCATCACAAATGTGGATCAAGTACCTGTGGTGGGGCACAGCGTTAGTCTTTCCAAGGCTAATCTGCAACTTCATTTAAACACCCAATGCGGGTAACTGGGGTAGGGGAGCCCGCGTCTAGCGGGCTATCAATACTAAGCTAGTCTGTGTCATAATATTGTAGAAACTTGTGTCTTGTATGATGAAAATATGAGGCTTAGTAAGGTCTAAAAATTCAATTGTGGCTCTAAATATAGTAGATATAGTCTGTGTTGTTGCTAGATGCATTGGTTGTAAGCCCAAACACCACGTCAAGGTTGCATCCTTTGTTTGGGTAATCCTTATTTCAGTGAGTTTTGCGGGATAAAACGATACAACTGTTATTTGAATAGGGAGGGTGTGTAGTACTATGGTAGCATATATGGAAAAATGACTCTGCTATGAGTTAAGGTATTTGCTGGGGGAACTGGTTGAAAATAGCAGACCGTGTATTTTAAGTAGCCAAAAATGGTTGGGGTGCAAAACTCACTGGGGGAAGCATAACAAGTTCCCTTGGCAACAACACACAAGTGAACCTGAAAACGCATAACCCGAGTAACTATATTTAAGTAACATATAACACAAAAAGTTGAGAATATGAAGAATATGATTAAATGTGTTAATACTCATTATTATGCAAATATGGTAATATGTAGGCTCCAAGGTTTATTTGCTAAGTAAAGTTGAAATGGGAATCGGGTAACATACGAAATTTTGTTGCATGGCATAGAAAAAGGTCATTGGGTATAAGAGGAAGAGTTGTTGCATTGGGTAAAGGAAGGGGTGATAACGTACATGACAAACTAAAAGTGATATTATGAAGAAATGGGGAAGGGTACGGTAATTGCATGATAATTATACTACTGTAGGATAATGTGGGGTCATATGGTTGATACTAAGGGGTGGAATGCAAATGGTGTATGGTGGTGTGTAACAGTTATATAAAGGCACCATTGATATGCCGAGCGCATTTGTGAGAACATTACTGCTAATATTACGATAAATTATGAGTATGAAGTAAACATGCATATAACGAAAGAGGTTAACTAAAAGTAGGTACATTGCGGGTGATTTTTGATAAGTACTAATGAAGGTCTTATCAACACTGTCTGATCTTGTGGGGTCTTTGTGGATAATCTGAATGCTCTTTAGAGTAACCGATGTCTGATAAGACAGAAAGAGTACTGGCATGGATACATTGGTGGTATTTGATAGTCCAATATCATTTGGCAAGTGCATAATATGGACCATAGTTTAAATAGGACAGTATTAAAAGTGAGCCCAAACACACTGTGGTTAAGCAGATTTTGATTATCATTGTCCAGCAGCACAGGGCTAAACAGTGCATAGAAATGATACAACAATTCGGAGCTTTCAGTGTTTACATGCACATTCTTCACTTATTCAGTGGCATTTTCTGATGCTCTTCCTGCTGCCTATCTGGTGAAATGGATCTGAGTCAGACTGAGGTCTGTAACATACTGGTGTGCTTTGGTACAGTACAGTGTGTACTTACTACTCTTGCCACATCATCTCTCCCTCGTATCAGTAAGGAGATGTTGGATGAAGTTGTGGAGGAGATAACTGCCCACTGAAAATTATGGCTGGTCCTGTCTGCATGAGAATACGTGCACAAGTATATAACAAAGTTCATGTCATTTGCATGAATGTAATGTTTGATAGCTGCAGAGTTTCAGAGTTGCATAGTGACTTTGATTTGTAGTTATCAATTTAATCAAATCAAACAGTGGACAATCAAACTCAAAGACCACCTTTCAAGCACAGAAGTTGTTCATCATCCAGCCTAGGCATGGTTACTCTGTGCATGGATTATCTTGCTGCATCTTGAAAGTTGAGTATGTGATAGTTCTTTTGCGTATTAAAAATGTATGTGGGAAATACGTATAGTGGCACTAACATCATGCTATTCTAAAATATGATACTTTTTTACTGACGGATGTATTACACATACTGTTTGCTTATTAATATTAATATGCATATCATACAATACAGGTGTGTAGTATTGTGTTTACTGTGCTGGAATATAGTATACCAATAAAAGAATATTTGTACCAAAGGTAACTTACATAGATTTTGTAAATGCATTCACAATAAGTTCATGTAGGGAAAGAAGTTATGCTTAGGTTCCTGTAGTAATATTCAATTGGAGTACATAGCACATGTCATAATTGCACTGTTACCAATGCATCCATGGTCACAAATTGTATGAGCTGTGTTAAAGGATTATCTATATTGCACAATGCTTTTATCTAACTAAAGTGAACTACACAATAAGTGTGCGAGTCTACTATAACAAATTCTGTTACACAACAACTCTGCTACATAAAAGTAGGATATGACAAAATGTATTGCAAATAATCTTCATTTTACACATACAATCTCTCTATTGAAGTGTTGAGGTAGCTCATCGACTCTCAGGATGTATGCAGTGATACCCAAAAGGGTGCAGGGGTTGTAAGAGCATAACAGAATCCAGAGGGATAGGAACATTAAGAGGGTACCCAAATGGCAAACAGTGTATATTGTGTAAATACATATGAACAAAATGTTAGTGAGTTTACAATCAGTAAAGTGGACAGTTTGCTGCTTGCTAAAAACTATAGGCTATCAGTGGCAGTCTTATGTTGAGTCCTGAGAAGTGGAGTAAGGGTGTTGTTGGGAACAGCCAAAGTGGCAGGGAAGCAAAAACTTGTAGGCTGCAGCAACATGCATACCGCAGGTACCTCAATGCAAGAAATACATAGTGTTCATAGGTATGGAATGAAATCATGCATGTGCAAGTGAAAAGAGAAAGAACAAAGAACGTAATTATATAGTTTTCCAGGAATATAAGTATATTGCATCAGTATTGGGTTCCTAGTGTTTGTTAACGAATAGATGTTGCACAGCTTGGGGACTCCAGCTCAATTAATGGCATGTGTGTTGTTCTTCAGCAACAGGTTTCACATATAACACATGAAATGATCAAAAGGATTGCAAAGAACAGATAGGAAGAATGTGATACTATACTTACCTAGTACTTACCATTGACAGCTTGTTGTTTGTAGCATATATGTTGCCATGGAAGTGAATTGTACAGATGACTGCATGCACCGTAGTGCATAAGCACCACTGATGTCATCACATAAGAAATCACAGGCTCATGTGCGCAAACATACGAACATATGAATGCTAAGAAATAGAGCCCGAGATTCCCACAGGTGAATCCCACTATGAAAGTGGACATACCCCCTCAAGTATGTGCGGTGTTGATTGTGTTGTGTGATGACGACTCTATGTGAGTACATCAATGTGTCGCTAGCCATTAAGAAGCAATGGCCAACATAAAAGGCTTTGTTCATCTGTGCCTGACTAAGTGGTGCGTGGTCATGAGTGAGGAAGCACCGCCAATCACTATAAAATGGATCCATGAGGCGCTCACATGAACCACAACATACGACGCATGGAGTGGTATAGGCAGGAAGATGTAAAGCAGGAGCTCAAACATACAATTGTGCATGTTCGTAAGGATCCATCCGCTCAGGAGATGTTGAGGTACATGCTCTCTATGTTTACTTTAATAGTGCAGAGGGTTGACACTGCTATATTAGTAGAAAATTCCATGATATTCCCTCATTTTGTCAGTAAAAGGCTACTTATTTCCCCACAGTACCCCAGGTTTTATATAGCCATCAGTTATAATCTACCACTTCTTCAGATAGATGTGGCGGTTAGGACAGCATTGGCTCTAGTCTTGCCATTCAACTCTGTTCGTGTCAAAACACACAGAACTACACCTTATGAGTGGAAAGTGGGAAAATAAGTGACTGACAGCAACAAAAGAGTGTTTGCTTTTTAACAACTCCATGTATATTCCCTGATTTGTTGAAGAATCTTTGTTGTCCCAATGATTATCCCTGAATGAAATTGAAATTACCGGATAATCCCCGATTCCCCTGATTTGGAGACAACCCTCATGCATGATACATAAATAGCTAAAAATTGGGTAGGAAGGTAAAAGAGCTAAAACCTGAATTTGGTGATCATACAAAATTTGACAGAAAGTATAATAATGACAGATGTAAGGGTGATTCTGAAGACTGATCTTTGATATATTAGTTGTGTACTGCTACTCTGTATCTCTGTCTATCTACAATAGTGTAGTGCCATGTTCAATGAAATATTCTAATGTGTCAACAAATGTGATTTGGTGTGAAAATTCATAACATCCTTAGGACGTCGTAGATATTGCAGAGCTGATAAGTTCATACACATAACAATTTGAATATTTGCATAAGGCACCCAATAATTGTAATTAATCTGGTACTCTTGTCTACAGTGCAGTTATCTATTTATGTTGCATCTGTCTGTGCAGCACTGTAATAATTAAACTAAATATAACACATCTTACTGTCAATGTATCAGAGCTCATGTAGCAGGAACAATAAGATAATGCGATGCAAGGTTGAGATTTATGCAAGATTAACTGTCCTATAAAGAGGCATGTACAACAACATCTGGGTGACCACATTGAAGAGCTAATGACTGGTTGATGATGAACAGTGATGACACATTGATATACCGCAAAACAGTTTAACCCGTTTCCAGCAACCCCTCATTAACGGGTTAAGAAAGATAGTGATAGATGAAAGATGCTTATAGAGTCATTAGCCAGGCGTTGTGGTGGTACATGCAGTCACTTTATGTGAAACACCGCAATATGATTTTTCCTCAATGTGAATGTTTATGTGAGGACTTCATGGTAAACAACATTTTTTGTTAGTCTACCAGTTGATGTGAATACTTTGAGGCCAGCAAACGATCGTGCTATGGAGACTGCCACATACAACTGACCGTGACTAAACACAGGTTTTGGAAGGTAAATTCCAACATACCTTAGTGATTGTCCCTGTGCTTTGTTGATTGTAAGGCAGTATGCCAGTCTGACAGGAAATTGGCACCTGGCAATGTTGATTGGAAGAGCAGAATCTTGTGATGATAATGCTATCTTTGGTAGCATGACATACTGGCCCCTGTACTCACTTGTGATGATTTCTGCACATATGACATGCCTTTGCAGGTCTCTGACAATGAGACGTGTGCCATTACAGAGTCCCTTTTTAGGATTGATGTTTCGCAATAGAATTATTGCTGCACCAACCTGTGAAGTGGATATGGAGACAGATGAGAGACAAATAAGAAATGCGGGATATGTAGAAGTGTAGGAAATACTTTGTTCTGCATATGAATGGTCCGGGAGGTGAATTGGGTACAGATTTGGACATGTGGAACATAGCAGTGGCTGATCATTGTATGACATGTAACTGAAAGAGTAAATAGAACTTGCAAGTGATATCATAATGGAGATGGGAAGAAAAAGGAGTAAATATGAAGATATTTCAGTAAAAGGAATAATCATGGAAAAGTGATGGCCTATATGATACACATGAAGTAGAAAAAAGGTGTTCATACCTTGAGTTCCAATTTATGTTTTGGCAATCCACTCGGGGTTTGTGCATTGAGAAATTCTATTGCATATGCTGCTGCTTCCTCTGGATTATCAGTGACAACCCTATCTGTACTCAGATATGTGTGCACTGGTCCATGGAGTTGATGTAGAATGAGATCATTGATTTCGTGTGAGTTCTCATTCAGTGGTGTTAAGCAGCAACGCTCTGACATGTATACTGGATCTTGCATTAGATCTGCATGACCAGGCTGAGTTGGCGGGTAAACAAAGTTGATCATTTCATCTCGTGAATCAGTCATGATCTCACGTGGGAGGGTGACTTGATCATTCGTATCATGTGGCTCTTCACCTGTGCCAATTCTGAGGAGCCACTCAGAGAATTGTGTGTATGTTTGATCTTGAGCAGCTCTCATGTTTGTCACAAGTCGGAACTGGTGGAAGTGTTGCCACAAATGTGAATTGATGATGCATTGGCGAACAGTTTGTTCTCTACCTGCTCTAGGGACAACTGGGAGAACCTGTCGAAAATCACCACCAAGAAACATGAATTTACCCCCAAATGGCCTGTTAACCTGTGTTATGTCTCTAAGAAGGACATCAACAGATTTTAGTGCATCTGCTGGGATCATTGATGCTTCATCCCAGATAAATATGGTTGTTTCTCTCAGAATTTCAGCTCTGGCACTTTGCCTCTTTATGTTACATGTAGAATCAGGCAACAAAGGAATAGGTATTTGAAATGTGGAGTGTGCAGTTGCTCCATTTATGAGCAATGTGCTGGCAATTCCTGAATATGCCATACATTTCACCTTTATTCCCAAAGCCTGAAGGTTGTGAACTATAGTATTATAAAGAAAGGTCTTACCTGTGCCAGCTGGTCCATCCACAAAGTAGCAATTCTGATTAGAATTGGTTGTTATGGCATCGACAATGGTGTCGTGAATATGGTGCTGATCAATGTTGAGTTGTTGGAGCATTTGCTCACCCAGCTGCCTTTCACGAACAATGTCAATGTGCTCATTCTGATTCTGTGGATGGATGAAATTGTGTGGAAGCTGTGGAAGATCAGAAAATTCAACATTTGAAATTGACTTACCATGAACCCTGAGGCATGTGTCAATGTCCCATAGACAGAGATGAATGTGTCTGTCTTGCAATGTCACTTCTGGGTCATGGAGTTGATCATGTCTGATGTAATCTTCACACATGGCTTCCTTGAATTCATCAAAGAGGGCTCTGATGTCAGATGGAGTTTGAAACACCATCAATGTGGCAAATAATTGGCGCAGTTGTGAAGGCATGTTCATGACTGCAGCCTCCTGTAAACAGCGCCTGTGTTCAGTGTCATCCTCAAGCAACCCCATTGCTCTTGCTGCATCTTTGAATGTGGCATGGATGTGGCCATGAACTGTTCTGATGTCTTCAAATGATGTCACTCCTCTTCGATGCAGAAGAAGTAGGTGAAGAGCAAATCGTTGTGGATCAGAGGGTTGCACTTGATAGATTCGACCAATGATTGGGGCACTTGCCCGTTGTCTACGATTCCACTTTTTTGCACTTTTATTGAATGTGTAATGTTCTGGAATCTCATGGTACAAATATTGATGTGCATTTTGGTCATCTTGGTTGAGTGTGAAAAATGCTGTCAACATTGTTTGTTCATTGCGGTCAAGTGCCTCTTGTTCATTGCCATTCTGATAATGTACATTCTGTTGAAGAGGTAAGTGAATTGCAAGCCGGATGATAACATGGCTTTTGTCATGCATCTTGTATTGCATGATTCTGAAAACTGCTGGTGTGGTCCAACATAGCGTGCATTCAGATGCTGCAATATCTCATCATGATTGAGATGGTTTTGTCTGATTTCAACATGAGCAGCATCATTGCCCTTGTGGATATACTTGAAAATGTATTTCACACTCCTTACAGTTGTGCATACCTCTACATTCATATGACAATTGAACTTCACGAGTAGCTGGGGATTGTGTGGTACAACCCATGAGTCATTCACAGTGTGGCGACGCAGCTCTGCTCGGTGTTGTCCACGTCGTCTGTAGAGTGGATATCCATTGACACTGAATTCAGTTTGCTGTTGGAGCGGTTTTGGGAAATGCTTTTTGCATTCACCATTCTCCATACATACACAATCAGGGTCCAAGTCACCACATGGGCCATGCATCATGTGCCTCTTGACAGTGTCATGGAATTCTGGCTGTACCTGTGGATCTGGAATCTCTGCAGATACCAGTCGGTCAACATCTTGGGTTGTTCGAGGTTTGTCGGCATCTGCAAGAAATAAGATCAAGTGTGCATGTGGCAAACCTCTTTTCTGAAATTCAATGGTATAAACAAATGCAGTTACATGTCCAAGTACATGTCTCTCAAGAAGATCATCAAGGAGCTCTTTGAGTTTCAAATTGAAGACACGACTGACAATATCTGGCCTGTCACTTGCATTTTGATGTGGAAGCAAGTTGTCTTGAATTTCAGGCCACTTTGGGTTTGCTGTCATTGTAAGGAAAATGTCTGGTTTTCCATGCTTTGTTACAATTGTCATCGCATCTTGGTACTTTTGGTACATGTTTCTCTGACTGCCTTCAAAGCTTGATGGTAGAATGACAATGCGGCCTACATTTACATCTTCTGCCTGGGCACGTCTCTCTATATGATCCATCAGGCCTTGGTATGATTCAACACGCAGCTGCTGCTGGTGTGTTCTGATGTAAGCTAATTCATTTCCCTCTATTTTTGTGAAAGCATCAACCAGGTACTGTTGAAGCAGTAGACGGGAACGATGAATGGTGGAGAAATTGTCACGCACAGCAATTCTGAAAGCATAGAACTCGTTTAATGATAGCCGTGCTCTACATCTTGCACCTCGCTGCCTTTCATTGGGTACAACATTTCTTTGAATGTCAACACTCCAGCCCATTTCTCCATGAAAGAACAGCAATGGGTAAGTCATTGGGTCTGCATTTGGTGATGTTGCCTTGATCTGGACTGTGTTTGGTGCATTAGGTTGAGCCGGATACACTTCAAGATCTCTGTCTGCTGGATTGGGTGCGGCACCATCATTTCCAACATAGACTGCTGCAATCTCTGTTGTTGTTGGATTGGCATATCGCCTGTCTTGGAATGGTCGTGTTGCAATGATCATTTTGACAGGGCGAACTGCCTGATTGTTTGCAGCAGCAAGTTGCCTTTCCCGTTGAAGGATTTCACCCATGTTATGATATTGCCGCGCATATGGATTGACAGCTATTAGTTCATCCTGTAGAAGTTGCATGATGTCAGGTCGAAGGTTGTGATTACGTGGATCACTGGTCCTCTGGTGCATTGCTTCATTTGTGTCAAGGATGTATAGCTGTGCATACTGAGGTGGCATACCTTGTGGAGCTTCTTGTGCAGCTGTGAGATGGTAGGCCTGACCATGAATTGTGACAACTCGTGGTCCCCTACCAGCATGTTCATTGAGAGTAGCATTCCAAGAAGCCATTGCCATCACTGCATTGTAGTGGCGAATGTTTTCCAAGAAGTGGCGTGAATGGGCTGTGTCACCACTGAAAAGCTCCACAATGTTGTTTGATGGGAGTTGAATTGGTGGTAACACTACTTTTCCCTGGAAACAGCATCTGGTGAAGATGTGCTGTGTAGTGCACTCTTCCTGGAAATATCTAGCTGCACAGTGTGGACACTGGTTGTCCATGTCACCAAGGTGATGAGGTGCTGGTAACTGAATGGGTACTTGGTGAAGGACTGCATTGTCCCTGGGTAGAGCTGGCAGTGGCGCACCCTGCCCAATGGGTGTGTGTGCAACTGGATGCTGGAGCTGCAATTGGGCCAAGTCATTCACTGCAGCAATGATATGTGGATCATGATTGGCTTGTGCAGGCTGATTGTCTACTTGCCGTCGATGTCGCATATCATCGCGCCGCTGGTACCGCCTCCTTCTATCAACAACGCGTGGTCGACGAAGACGGGGCATGGTTCAAATAACTGAAATGAAACAAAACTTTGGATCGATGGGAGTATAGGAAGTAAGATGCTACCTATAATACGGCTCAGATGAAAGATCTGCAATACTTGGAATGTGTGGTAAATAGCCCACAAGGACAAAGATATGAGAATGAGGAAACTGGTAATAATATTAAAAAGATGACATCTCAATGTAAATTGTGAATGATGGAATGAAATCTGGGGAAGAAAGACAGAAGTCTTAAGTCAGGGTCAATAAATCACAAAACACTGGAAATATCTATTGTAGAATTAGAGGTACCTGCACGGGGGCAAACTGGTAAGCATTGCATATGTATACCGACAGTTTGGTACTTAGTATGAGATGTCAAGTGGATAGAGTAAAACATAAATAAGGACAATGCTAACAACTTACTAACATAAAGTAAGTTATGGTACATGAAAATTCTAGGACAGAACTGTTGAAATCTAGCACATAGTAGTTAAAGGCAATAAAGTTTCACTGCATAAAATATAGACTACAGAAAGTAAATTATACAGACTTATGTTTAGCGTAGAAATACGTGATGTTATAGTGAGGCATAATATTCCTATGGTTGGGTGAAGAGTGGTTTTAATGTATTCTAAGAAGTGTGTAGGCATCACCCTAGAAGAATTCCATGATAGGATATTCCGTACCAAAGTTGATAAGTGAAACTTGCAGTTGTGCTGCTCCCTAAGTAAACCTGAAATACATTAGATATGTAGCCCGTGATGAAGCTATAGCGTTGCATTTTTATAGACTATAGAGTTAAAAATACTGCAGGCAGGTTACACAACTCTATGGCTCTGATGGACCTCATCATATGTGTAGCAAGGTGGTGGTTAACAGGCACGGCCCCAGTAAAGTTGTAACAAAGAGGGTAATGGGGTAATGTTTTGTTTACAACAGAGTACTGGAAGGTCCTATGTGTCCTTTTACACTATGTCATAGAAACTAATGGAAAGTATTATTAAAAGGAGTTTGAATAGTACTGGGGGCTAGGAGGCCACTTGGTAGGTGAATGCTTGGTACACTGATTTCAACAACCCCCCACCAACCAATCTGCGGTGGATAGGGGCCAGGGTGTGGTCCTAGTGACAATTGAAAAATATCTGAATACAAAAAAGAGTAGGAAAAGAACCTAGTATACCGCATGGCAAAGATAGCATTGTAAATGACGACTGAAGTATAACACAAAGAAAAACTAAGCCGAATGAAATGTCAATGCATCACTCTATCTGCAATGTTGTTTAATATGTAGGTGGGCCCTAGTGGAACAAATCATGACACATTAAGGAAGGGATCTATTCATCCACTCCAGTATCTGTCTATCACATTTAGAATACAGAGGAAGAGAGACAATAAAAGTGATTTCTCAAAAGAAAATGAACATACCATAATGACTCGAATAAGCCCCCTATATCGATTAAGCCCTCTGGTATAAGTCCCAAACCTGAAGATTATTTCTAAGACATAAGCCCTCACCCTCAAATAAGCTTGTATGGGGCTATCTTGGTTTACTATAATACAGGTTAAATGCAACAGAAATAAAAAAATAGGCTATTGATCTGTTTGTGTGTGTGTTAATAGTTGATGCGAAGAACTGTGGTACCAAGTTTCTCTTCGTTGAACCCACCTTGATTTACATTTAATGAAAGTATTTTGCACTGAACAGTTGCACAATATACTTTCCTTGGTAGATCTGAGGGCTCTATATGTAATAAGGTCCCATCCTCAAAATCGCTTCTGACAAATAAGATCCCGGGGGCTTACTCGAGTCATTTCGGTAATGCAAAATATTGTTAACCTTGTTGAGCAGCCAAGTACTACTATGTTATAGACCTCGGTGTTACAAACAATGTATAATAAGGTACAAAATGGTTGAGAGATAATTGACATAATTCTAATGGGTGTAATACATGACCAAAATAGTTGTAAGTTAGTACGATGGAAGCGGTAACGACAAATGGGAGCTTAATCCAGGCTAGAAATACGCAAACTTTCCACTAATAAATAAGTACTTCACTGCTAGGCAATTGCCAGATAATGATATGGCAAATAGGTATATTCAAAGGCCAATCTGTAGTGGGTGGGAGGGGGTTTGTGAGAAAAGTGCAATCTTTGGACTACATACCATTGATGTAAAAAAAACAGTATGGTATGAGAAAACAACATTACCAGGAATAAATAAGAAGTAAAATTTATAGAGGTAATAGCAGGCTCAAAGCGGGAGGAAAAGTGGAAGACAGTAGGTAGTCTTGTACAAGATCATAAAAAGAAACAGCTTCAAAAAAAATAACAGGGAATATAGTACTGTTCCGCAGTTGCACAAGGAAAAAGTTAAACATGTTAAACATGCTGGCATTACTGTCTACTGCTGTAATCTACCACTCCAATATGAGTAATGATTATAAAAGGAAAATATAGCAAAATTGAGGCTACACGTAATTTTTTGTATTCTTACTACGTATTTTTTGACTCACAAAGTCAGAATTCAAGTATAAAAGGTACTTATGGTGGTGGTGGTGTGGGGGGTGTACAACTTAGTAACATATCTTAAACTTAGCATCCTATAGATGGTTGTAGTCAAATACCTTATCCAAACTGCCATATAATTTATCCAGAGGTATTATATTCAGTTGTAAAATATTCTACTATCTGAAAAGAATCCAAAATAAAGTGCATAGATCATGCCTATGCTTATGTAGATAAGTAACTCATAACCTCTAAGCAATCCTACAATACTGCATATCAACTTTTGGTGGAACACAGTCACATATACTATTACCTATGCTGTTGCCAAGGACCAATAACTAATATATCCAAGACAAACAATAACTGATGTAATACAATCAATAACACAAATTAAGTGTTGGGCTCCGCAAAGTACTTAATCTGGGGCTCTAGAATATTTTTGACTATCCAACTGGGGTACAACAGCCTGGACTCACAAAGTCAGATTTGAAGTACTAAAGGTACTTATGGTTGTGGTGGGAAGGGGGGGGGGTGTAAAACTTAGTAACATAACTTAAATCTAGCATCACATAGATGGTTGCAGTCAAATACCTTATCCAAACTTCCATATAATTTAATTAGAGGTATTATATTTAGTTGTAAAAATGTCCACTAGATATCAGAAGACTCCAAAATAAAGTGCATAGATCATGCCTATGCTTATGTAGATAAGTGACTCATAACATCTTAGTAATCCTACAATACTGCATATCAACTTGTGGTGGACCACTGTCACATACTATTACCTATGCTGTTGCTAAGGACCACCAACTACTATATTCAAGAAAAACATGACTGATGAACTAAAATCAATAACAAACTTAAGTGTTGGGATCCACAAAGAACTTAATCTGGAACTCTAGAATATTTTTGCATGTCCAACTCAGGTACAAATTGTTGAATCTATTTTATCACGTACCTCAAACCCCACCCCCTGATACTTAATGACTGTTCCATAAGTGTACAAAACTGAAATAATAGTGCCTTATAATCCTAGAGCAAACTCAACAGTAACAATATTATGAACCAAAATCATGTGAGTCCTAACCTCTTGTCAACCACATAAAGCTGTAAATCCTATCAATGAATGATATAATGTAGAGCTTGCATCATAAAAACAACTTTATTATCATAGCTGTATTTGAGATGAGGGCTTGATGTGGCAATTGAGTACAATACAAATAAGGTTCCTGGCTCTAACTAATACAAAACTTTAACAACATATCATCATAAACAGACGGAAATATCAAAAGTAGTAATGGTAGTGGTAACAACTGATATCTCAAAGTGAAAAAGGCTAGTGACAAAAATCCTACAGGCAGACAATCAAGTACTATATTGGTACATGTTTCATCTAAGGACATCAATTCAAATGTATGATTACCATTGTCATCTAGGCAAACCCAGTAATATCTGTCAACCTCCTACAAAAGCTATCTTGAGGTATTCAAGTAGGCAATATACAATGACAATGTATAGAGATGCTTCATAATTTAAGTTCATAACAGCTAAAGAATATTCCTATAAGTGTGCTAGTCAGAAATGAGTTGAAACTCAGAAATTGTGCATGAGTGTGGCAAAACCCCTTATACATAATACTCTTGTACAGTAAGTCCCCTCATAACAATTGATTACAAACAATACTGTTAATTAGGGTGCGGGCTGGAAGATGGGGCTCCAGGAATTACTATTAAAAAGCGCAAATCATTGTGATCTAATACTACATGATCCAGTCAAACCATATTATCATGTGCAGAATGATGAATAGAAATCATGAATGGTCTTTATAACAAATAATCTTAGGATGAGAGGGAGCTGATTTGCCAGGAAACGGAGAGTTAGGACTAAAGCAACCATAAGCTGATTCCTCCAAAATAGCACAAAAATCTATAGTGAATACAACGATTAGACTTTTGTACATAATAAAGATTGTTAGACTGTTGTATATACATAGGTGATTAGTAGAGTACTATACTGAACAAAGCCCTATGAAGAACTTACTTAAGTGTGTTAACCACAATCATACTTTAGAACACAAAGTCAGCCTAACAACATCAAGAAAGAACAACCTGACAACGCATGGTACTATAAACCAAAGTATCAACGAATTAGTACATAACATATCTGTATATGTCTTTGCACCTTTCACTATAAAGATACCACTGATTCAGAGTAGTACTTATTCTACTGAGAATAAGGAAGGAATCTGCTTTAGTGACTGAGAGTAATATGAAACGCCCCTCAAGGTTTCAGAGAGAATACACGTAGTACCTTCCTGAAAATACTGTAACAAAACCAACTGGGGCAGAGAGCTATTACACTGCAATAAGTCAAGGAATAAGTTGAATGACATCTTAGCTCCAGCCTACAATAAGTGTATGGTACAAACCAAGAGCTAACCAGAAGTGACTGACAACAAATCAAACGTAAAGGAAGCTGCCTAACTGTTCAGACATACTTCCTTCAAATCACATGCAAATGCACAGTATGAACAGCACAATAAACTGTAATAATATATCAGTAAATAATACAGTAAATACCCACTTAATAGTATACCAAACTTCTGTAGTAACCAAACGGTAATTTACAGGCGGAAATCAAGCGACCATGACAGGACTTGGCATGATCATACGGCCCCAGGGCAATCTTATGGAATCTCGATCAAAACATGGCATTAAATCTCGTCCAACTTGGAAAGGAACGACCAATCTATACAAAAAAATCCTGGTAAAACTAAATCGAAACATTCTCAATGAAATAAACCACTGACCTTATAGAGAAGGGACGAAATTCCATGAAGACTTGAACGAAATCCATCCACTTTGTAAACACGCCCTCAACTGCAAACTTGCGGTCTTGTGTACACACTATTGTTCGCAAACAAAGGATGAGAGTTGTCTGCGATCTTGATCTGGAGTTGGGAATCCCCTCGCATTTCTATCTGCAACCTACAACGAAATAAAGAGCGTAAGGACACCAAAACATCATAGGAATAATATGACGGACAGTTAGCAAATAAAATATACACACTGTACACATCTCTGTACAACCATGTTAAAATAATTTGTGGCTACTGGCAATGAGAATGAAACACACAGAGTAATGGCTTCCTTCACAAAACTGAGGGGGAACAAAACCTTCTTGTTACAGTTATATTACCGAAAGGAACTTAAACTCTTAATTATAAGTCACACAATAAGTCACATATACAACTACAAACTTAGACCCAAAACACGTAATCAATGCTCAAATTCAGCCTTTCATGTAGCACAATTCATCAGGAAGGTAACAACTTCCTATCTCCTTTAGGCTCGCATTAGCGTGAAGGTATAAACATCAATCTAGCAACGAATAGGTCAGTAACTATTTCATCCCAATATTGTAATAGATCTAAGACCATCTAGAGAATAAACTAAATCTGATCGGAGAGGAAGTGTCATGGCGATATACCCCTGAGGGAAGCTCGCTCAAAATACTGACCTAACGTGTGTAATATGAAACATGTATAGTAGACAGAAAAATTACAGGCAATCTGAAAACAAACCCCACTACATGAAAAATCAACTTACCTGGTAGTAGAAGGACGAAAGTTCACTTGACTTGACCCGGCAACAGAGAATAACATCAACCATTGTGGAGAGGAACTGTCATGGCGTAAAACAGCGGAGGGAAGCTATTGCAATCTCATCTCGCTGGCAATGTCGTACATTAGTGTCGAAAATACATAGAAATTGCGCACAGAGGACAGGGGGCAGACAGCCAACTTAAAATCACACGTTTTGGCATCAGAACACGACTTACCTGGTAGCAGAAGCACGACATCTTCTTGACGACATTAGTCGCATTCAAACCATATCCGAACTGAGAGTGCACGTTCGGTATATCCTATTTAAAAGGGATGAAAACAACAGCTAAACACTATCCTAATACACGAACGAAAACACCATGAAACATGAGTTAAATCTGTTAACACAACTTACCAGTTAAAGCATTGAAATCTGGCAAACAGAATCGAACGGATGGAGAAGAACTGTCATGGCGAGAGTGCCCCCGAGGGAAGCTGTTCCAATCTGGCCTAAATTAAGAGGCAAATACAGGGCTCACATCAACTATAAATCGAATCGACAAAGCAGCAGCAGTGCTATAATTTCATTGACTAAAGACTGGCAATGATAAATTGAATCTCAATACAGCAATGAAGCGAAGAATTAGTTGCCCAACTGTCATGGCGCATAACAGCATCGAGGGAGGATGTAAGAAACTGCCTCCATACAACGGAAAAAATTGTTTAAAACACCAGACAATGCACGGAATCGATGAACAACATATAAGCGAACTATACTACAGTATTTAGAGAGGACAAAATACCTGCTAACCTGGTAGAAATCCAACAAACTTCTCCTCGACATTGAGCAATCCTGATCCCGATCACACACACCCTGTACTGAGAGCAGTGCAATCCAGGAGGAGGAAAACAATGGAGGACAAAAGGCGATCAACAAAGGCTCGCGTAGTCACTCAGAAACAGTTGAATAACTCGACACAGAAAAATCACAAAAATATCAATTTGCACTCGTGTCGAAGAACTCACAACTTGGAGCACGTATAGCTACCTTTCAGACACAGCCCGCATACATTCCAGGAGAAGAATTCTGGACAGTACAGGGTCGGCTCTGTTTGATGACAACAATAGGCGAGCTCATTTGCATTTTAGGGATCTTAGTATATAGAGACTAACGCAGTGCCCCATCCAGGTTGCATGGTCCGCATTGTCGATGAGCATGGATGAAACAGCTCGCATAGGATCAAGAGAAGATGACGTCATTGGAGCGTGTGACATCCGGCCTTTGCAATGGACAAATCGATTAAAATTTGAGAGAAAATGTTGTGCAAAAATGCTCGGATACCTGCGCTAGGCTATGGGGCTTTTGGACATTCTTTTTCATCTTCTCAAGCCCCAAAGCCTAGCGCAGGTATCCGAGCATTTTTGCACAACTTTTTCTCTCAAATTTTAATCGATTTGTCCATTGCAAAGGCCGGATGTCACACGCTCCAATGACGTCATCTTCTCTTGATCCTATGCGAGCTGTTTCATCCATGCTCATCGACAATGCGGACCATGCAACCTGGATGGGGCACTGCGTTAGTCTTTCCAAGGCTAATTTGCAAAGTGATTTTGACAGGGCCAGCGGGTAACTGGGGTAGGGGAGCCCGCGTCTAGCGGGCTATCAAAAAAAACCGCTAGTCTCCAGTATATAAATATAGCAGTTAAGTAGCGCAAATGGTTGTTACAATAAACTACTAAATGGAACGCATACTGTATAGTCTTCAGCATCATTCAGTACCATCTAGGCATTAAAGTAGGCTTTATGCAATAACACTACCTCAGAATTTTATAGTCTAAGTGTTCATAAGTAAAATACTATTCCTGTGTAATCCTACACCATACTCAAAGGTCACAATACTATGGGCCACAATCATGTAAGTGAATGCTAAACTCTTGTCAAACACATAAAGTTCTAACTCTTAAGAATGAGTGATAAAATGTTAGAGATTGCATCATCAAAAAACATTTAAACAATAGTTTTGTGGTAGATAGGAGGGGGGCTTTATATATCTATTCAATACAATAGAAATAAGTTGCTAGCTGTAACTAACAGACAACTTTAACAACATATCACCACATGTAGAATGATATATGAAAAGTGATAATGCTAGTGGTAACAACTGATATCTGACAGTGATACAGGCTAGTGAAAAAATCATACAGACAGGCAATCAGGTAATATACAGCTACAACTCTGGTCTAAGGACATCAATTGGGCACACCAATTAAACACATACAAACTGCTTTAATACTTAGATTCAAGTAGGTTTTGTGAAATGGGAATACCTAATGATACTGTTTAATTCAAGTGCATCACAGCTGAAGAATATTCCTAACAGATGGTCTAGAATATTCAACAAAGACTTCAAATTCAAAAACTGTGTATGACTGTCACATAAGCTTGTATTCATAATAATCTCTTAGAGCAAGCCCCTCATAATATTTGATTATGAAGACTACTGTTCAGTGAGCTTGGGACTGGAAAGTGGGGCTCCAGGGATGAAGTCTACACAATACACATGCTTGTTATCCAACACTACTTGACAAACAAAAATAATGTTATCATGTGCAGAATGATTTATGGAAATCATTAATGGTGTCTATAATAAATCATCTCAGCAAGGCACAGAGCAGGTTTACCAGGAAAAGAACATTTAGCATAAAAGTGCCCACATGCAGATTCAACCAACATAACACTAAAATATATAGTGAACACAAATAATAGACTGTTGTAAATAAAGAGTGGTAGACTGCTGGTAGTACATAGGCAATTAGTAAAGTACTATACTGAATGAAGCCTCGTGAATAAGTTACTTAAGTGTGTTGAATATAAAGCTAATTTAGAATACAATATCAGTGTAAATACATGAAGGAGCAACTACCCTAAAACGCACGGTACTATACACCATATTATCAGCGAATTGGTAGATAAAATATCCGTATAAGGCTTGGCACTTTTAACTATAAATACCCCAGTGATTTAGAATACAAAGTGTACCGTGGCAGCTATGGCGACTGAGAGTAATATGAACAACCCCTCGAAGTTTTAGAGAGAATACACTTACTACTACTTTCCTCAAAATACTGCAAGAAAAGTGAACGGGAAAGAGAGCTATTACAGTCCAATAACATAACGAATAATTTGAACAGTGTCTTAGCTCTAGCTTACAATGAGTGTATCCTAAAAAGCAAGAGCTAAGCAGACATCGCCTACAACAGCTCAAACGCAAAACAAAAGCGGCCTAACTATTCAGTTATAAGTCAGTGAAAATCTCGCGGAAATACAAAGTAGAAACAGCACGATAAAAGTCCTAGTATATCAGTAAATAATACAGTAAGCATCTCCTAAATATTATACCGAAACTTCTGTAGTAACAAAACGGTAAATTACAGGTGAAAATCAAGCGAACATGAAAGAAACTGCCACGATCATATGACCCCCGAGCCGAGGCAATCGTATGGAATCTCCCTCAAAACATCGCACTAAATCTCGTCTGGCTGGTAAAGTAGCGACCATTCTACACAACAAAATCCTGGCAAAACTACATCAAAACCGTGTCAATGAAATAAGCCACTTACCCTAGAGAGAAAGGACGAAATTCCATGAAGAATTGCAAGACATCCTTCCACTTCGCAAACACGCCCTCAACTGCAAGTTTGCGGCCTTGTGTAAATACTATTGTTCGCAAACAAAGGATGAGAGGTGTCTGCGATCATGATTTCAAGTTGGGAATCCCCTCGCATTACTATCTGCAACCTACAACAAAATACATAGTGTAAGCACACCAAAATATCATAGGAATAATATTAAGAACAGTTAGCAAATAAATTACAAACACGTTGGACATCTCTATACAAATATATTTAGGTGTTTTTTGAATACTGGCAATGGGAATGAAACACACAGAGCAGTTGCTTCCTTGACTGAACTGAGGGGAAATGCAAACCCCTTGTAATAATTACATTGCCCATAAGAACTTAAAATATTAACAGTAAGCCGAATATTACACCCAACAGAACTCTGCAATGGCCAGATTTAGCATCTCATGTAGCACAAATTCATCAGCAAGCATAACGACTTCGTATTCCATTTAAGCATTATAGCCAAGAAATAAATAGAAATCTGCCGAGGAATACAATAGTAAATATGTCATAAGTATTTCGTCAAACTCCTGTTAAAAAATCACAACAATCTAGAGAATACAATGAATCTGATCGGAGAGGAAGTGTCATGGCGAAATACCCCCGAGGGAAGCTCGAGGAATCTCTTCGCTCAAAATACTGACATAACTTGACCAATGTCAAACGGGTATAGTAGACAGAAAAATACAGGCAATCTACAATAAAACCTTATTACATAAAAATCCACTCACCTTGCAGCAGATGGACGAAAGTTCGCTTGAATTCACCGGCAAGAGTGAAGAACGTCAATCCTGTAGTAGAGGAACTGTCATGGCGGAAATCCCAGAGGGAAGGTGTTGGAATCTCGCTAACAAAGATCGCAAATTAATTGTCGAAAATAACATAGAAAATGCATACAGTGTTCAGAGGAAGGATAGGCAATTTGAAATAAAAAGACTCACCTCGTAGCAGACGGACTAAAGTGTGCTCGGCTTCACCAAACAACAGCGAATAACATCAAACGTGTTGGAGAAGAACTGTCATGGCGGAAAATCACTGAGGGAAAGTGTCTGAATCTCGCTAGCAGTACTGAAATTAAGTGTCAAAACGATTGTAGAAAATGCACCGCATGGACAGAGGAAAGACAGCCGATTTGAAATCAATTTTTATAGAATAAGGAAACCACTCACCTGGTAGGAGACCGACGACATGTTCTTTCACTTCTCACTGCAACATTAGTCCCATTCAAACCATTCCCGAGTTGAGAGTTACACGCATGCTATATGCTATATAACAGGGGTGAAAAACAAATACACATTACCTTAACCTACCAAGGAATACAACATGACACACGAGTCAAATCTCTCATTGCAACTTACCAGTCAAAGGAGTTTAATTTGGTAACAAGAATCGAGCGGCTCGAGAAGAACTGTCATGGCGATAATGCCCCCGAGGGAAGCTGTTTCACTCAGGCCTACAAGAGGGCAAATACAGGGCTCACAACGGGAAACAACTGATAAATATGACAAATTAAATACACACACTGTTAGATCACCCATCTAGGAAGAACACGACGGGCCTACCTGCTAGAAAAGCGACCATTTCTCCTCGCAACAGAACAGGCAGCACCTTCGTCCTCCATGTCGACTGGCCAAGATGAAAGCACGAATCCTGCGCAGAGGTACAAAATATCGATGGTGGACAGTATATGAGAGAACTGACCGTAACTTTAACTTTTGAATATCTCGGGAAAGAAGAGAGATATCGACAAACCCCTCCTTTGTGAGTAAGTAGACACCCAGGAGAACCCCCAAAAGCAGTTTGGTGGCAATCCCCCAACCGGCCTGGGAGGAGAATTGTCATTTAGATAGGGGCAAAAAGCGGGTCACGTGGTACAATATGGAGGGAACCGATTGGCCGGCGACTCATTTGCATATAGGCATCTTAGTATATAGAGACGGTTTGTTTTGATAGCCCGCTAGACGCGGGCTCCCCTACCCCAGTTACCCACTGGCCCTGTCAAAATCAATTTGCAAATTAGCCTTGGAAAGACTAACGCAGTGCCCCCTCCAGGTTGCATGGTCCGCATTGTCGATGAGCATGGATGAAAAAGCTTGCATAGGATCAAGAGAAGATGACGTCATTCGAGCGCCTGACATCCGGCCTTTGGAATGGACAAATTGATTAAAATTTGAGAGAAAAAAGTTGTGCAAAAATGCTCGGATACCTGCGCTAGGCTATGGGGCTTTTGGACATTCTTTTTCATCTTCTAAAGCCCCATAGCCTAGCGCAGGTATCCGAGCATTTTTGCACAACTTTTTTCTCTCAAAATTTAATCAATTTGTCCATTCCAAAGGCCGGATGTCAGGCGCTCGAATGATGTCATCTTCTCTTGATCCTATGCAAGCTTTTTCATCCATGCTCATCGACAATGCGGACCATGCAACCTGGAGGGGGCACTGCGTTAGTCTTTCCAAGGCTAATTTGCAAATTGATTTTGACAGGGCCAGTGGGTAACTGGGGTAGGGGAGCCCGCGTCTAGCGGGCTATCAAAACAAACCGCTAGTCTCCAGTATATAAATATAGTAGCTAAGTAGCGCAAATGGTTGTTACAATACACTACTAAATGACACGCATAATGTATAGTCTTCAGCATCATTCAGTACCATCTAGGCATTAAAGTAGGCTTTATGCAATAACACTACCTCAGAATTTTATAGTCTAAGTGTTCATAATTAAAATACTATTTCTTTGTAATCCTACACCATACTCAAAGGTCACAATACTATGGGCCAGAAACATGTAAGTGAATGCTAAAATCTTGTCAAAAACATAAAGTTCTAACTCTTAAGAATGAATGATAAAATTTTAGAGATTGCATCATCAAATAAAATTTAAAACAATAGCTATGTGTTAAATAGGAGGGAGGCTTTATATGTCTAGTCAGTACAATACAAATTAGGTTGCTAGCTGTAACTAATACAAAACTTTAACAACATATCACCACATGCAGAATGATAGATGAAAAGTAATAATGCTAGTGGTAACTACTGATATCTGACAGTGATACAGGCTAGTGAAAAAAGTCATACAGGAAGGCAATCAAGTAATATACTGCTACAACTCTGGTCTAAGGACATCAATTGGGCACATCCAGTAAACACTTTCAAACTCCTATACTATATAGACTCAAGCAGGTGTTTTGACATGGCAATGCCTAATGATACTGTTTGATTCAAGTGCATCACTGCTGAAGAATATTCCTCACAGATGCTCTAGAATATTCAACAGAGACTTCAAATTCAAAACTGTGTATGAATGTGACATAAGCTTGTATACATAATAATCTCTTAGACCAAGCCCCTCATAATATTTGATTATGAAGACTACTGTTCAGTGAGCTTGGGACTGGAAGGTGGGGCTTCAGGAATCAAGTCCACACGATAGACATACTTGTTATCCAAAATTACTTCACCAACAAACATAATGTTATCATGTGCAGAATGATTATGGACATCATTAATGGTGTCTATAACAAATCTTCTCAGCAAGGCACAGAGCTGGTTTCCCAGGAAAAGAACCATTTAGTATCAAAGTGCCGACATGCAAATTCGACCAAAACACTAAAGCATATAGTGAACACAAATAATAGACTGTCGTAAATAAAGAGTGTTAGACTGCTGTTAGTACATAGGCAATTAGTAAAGTACTATACTGACTAAAGCCTCATGAATAAGCTACTTAAGTGTGTTGAATACAAAGCTAATTTAGAATATATGATATCAGTGTAAATAAATCAAGAAGCAACTACAGTAAAACGCACGGTACTATACACCATATTATCAGCGAATTAGTAGATAAAATACCCGTATAAGGCTTGGCACTTTTAACCATAAATACCCCAGTGATTTAGAATAAGAAATTCATCAGCTATAGAGACTGAGAGTAATATGAACCGCCTCTCAACGTTTTAGAGAGAATACACGTACTACTTTTCTCAAAAAGTGAACGGGAAAGAGAGCTATTACACTCCACTAATCTACGGCATTAGTTGAATAATATCTTAGCTCCAGCTTACAATAAGTGTATCCTAAAAAGCAAGAGCTAAGCAGAAGTGACTGACAACATCTCAAACATAAACACAGCGGCCTAACTATTCAGGTATAATTCAGTGCAAATCTCGCGCAAAGACAAAGTACACACAGCACACTAAAAGTCCTAGTATATCAGTAAATAGTACAGTAAGCATCCCCTAAATATTATAAGGAAACTTCCGTAGTAACACAACGGTAAGTTAAGGCAAAATCAAGCGAACATGACAGGAACTGCCATGATCATATGACTCCCGAACCGAGGCAATCCTATGGAATCTCCCTCAAAACATCTAACTAAATCTCGTCTAGCTGGGAAAGTAGTGATCATTCTAAACAAAACAATCCTGGTAAACCTAAAACGAAAACTTGTCAATGAAATAAGCCACTTACCTTATAGAAAAGAGACGACATCCCATGAAGAATTGCAAGATATCCATCCACTGTGTAAACACGCCCTCAACTGCAAACTTGCGGCCTTGTGTAAACACTATTGTTCGCAAACAAAGGATGAGAGGTTTCTGCGATCCTGATCTCAAGTTGGGAATCCCCTCGCATATCTATCTTCAACCTACAATAAAATAAAGAGTGTAAGAATACCAACATAGCATAGGAATACTATTAAGAACAGTTAGCAAATAAATTACACAAACTTTGGACATCTCTGTACAAACCGTATTTAGATGTTTCTTGACTACTGGTAATGAGAATCAAACACACAGAGCAGTTGCTTCCATGGCTGAACTGAGGGGAATGGAAACTTCTGATAACAGTTATATTACCCATAAAAACTTACACCCTTATCACAATCAAATAAATAAATAAAAACCTAGGCCCAACTGACTTCAGCAATGACCATATTCAGTAGCCCCTGTACCACCATTCATCAGGAAACACAACAATGTCCTATCCCATCTACGCACGCATTGAATTCAAGCAATAAATATAGCAAGTCAGCAAGGAATACAGCAGTAAACATATCATAAGTAGTTCATCAGAATGTTGTAAAAGACCCACAACTATCTAGAGAATAAATTCAATCTGATCGGAGAGTAAGTGTCATGGCGACTTACTACCGAGGGGAGGTTGAGGAATCTCGCTGTCCAAACAAATGATATAACCTATGTAATATTAAACCCGTTTAGTAGACAGACAACATAAACGCAATCTAACAACAAATCTTATTACATGAAAAAACGACTCACCTGGTACCAGACGGACGAAAGTTCGCTTGAATTCACCCGGACACAGCAAAGAACATCAATCGTTTAGGAGAAGAACTGTCATGGCGGAAAATGCCCGAGGGAAGCGATTGTAATCTCGCTGACAATAGTGAACATAAAGTGTCGAAAATACTGTAGAAATTACACGCAGTTAACAGAGCAAAGACAGGCAATTTGAAATCAAACTTAATAGCTTTAGAACACCACTCACCTGGTAGAAAATACTTGCAATAGTTCCTTCCAAGTCAAAGGGCAAACTGTGACCTTGAGGGCACTGTCCAAATTAAAAGCTACCCGATCGCAATTATCTCCAGTATATACACGCGAAATACACACTAAAATAGCAGAGAATATAACTGTAAACTTCCCCTCGATACTTGAGAACAATTTAGCACGAACAGCACGGTGATTTAGGGAATAGATTAGAACGGCATGGGAAGCAACTGTCATGGCGATAATCCAGCGAGAGAGGGTCGCGGGACTTCGCTGAAAACATTGAGATTCATAGCTCATAATCGTAGGCAAGGCACACATGCGACAAAGGACAAATTGGTACACTCAAGTCGAAATGTTTTGTACGAAAGTAGCGACTCACCTACCATCAAAAGAACGAAATTTTCCACGAGTTGGCTCTTGAACTGTAATGGCGATTAACACCAAGGGGATGGTCGTGGAATATCACGGAAACCTAGGACATAAAGTGACCAAAATAGAAGAAACCGCACACATTAGAGGGAGTAAATACACCCAAACATATATGAAACGTTTTAAGCACGAAAAGAGCAACTCACCTGGTAGGAAAAGCGACCACTTTCTCCTTGACATCTGCCATCAAGCGAAACCCGAGTGAGGACTGCCAGTGCTACCAAAAGAGAGTAGGCTATCCATGCGAAGGACAACAATGGAGGACAAAAGGCGAAAGACAAAGGGAAGAAAATCGCCAGATAGAAAGTGGAATAACTCGGCAAAATCTCTAGATAATATAACAAAACTCAAGAAGGAGCGTATTCAGAACGGGTGCGACCTGCTACATAAGTCTGGTGCTCATCAGGAGAAGATCCTAATTTAAGTATAATTAACGCGGCAATTGGCGGTACTTTTGATGGGAACAATGGTTGAGCTCATTTGCATTTTAGGGATCTTAGTATATAGAGATGTCAGCCTTAGCCGAATTAAGATAACATAGTACGCTTGGCTCTGAAGAAGGCATTATAGCCGAAACATAGAGAAGGCCCTAGATGCATTGAGGGACTCACGGTGGAATGACCTTAAGATTCCACCGCTATTCTTTTGTGCCTGGATGGCGCAATTGATTAGCACAGGTGTCTTCTGATCTAAACATCGTGAGTTCGAATCCACACTGGGGCCAAAAGAAATTTTCCAATTGTGGTAGCCCACTCATGACGTAGTGTATATATATATATATATATATATATATATATATATATATATATATATATATATATATATATATATATATATATATATATATATATTACCAAAGTCTCTCAGCAGTAATATATTAGAAATACACCTTAGGAAAACGACAATTGCTTTCAATTTGTAAAACATGTTTCGATTGCTTCGACAACCATCTTCAGTTACAGATTAAGCATATTACATGGCGCAAAGGATATAAAGGCAAGTGATTACTCCCTAGGGGTCTTACAACAAAAACTATTCCATTGAGATAGAGTGCGTCGGTGCTTAAAATGAGGGTTATAATATATCCTATGATAATACCAATGGGTGCCAAGTGCTTAGAATGCGGGCTGTAGTATGATAACAAAGGGAAATACCGGGGGATATTGGACACTTAGAGTAGGAGCAAATGAATAGGCAGCAGATATATCGAAAAAAAAAGAGACAAACAAACAAACAAACTAGATGCTTACTGGTAAGGTGCTATGTGTTAGTTGGGAATTAAGATCAGGTTTGAGCCAGCTAATGTGTAGAGCTTCCTTAATTTTGAGTTGATAACTGCTTGTGGCAGTATCTAGGATGGTAAAAGAGTCTTCGCTTATAAGTTTTTTACGACAACTGTAAGATGAGAGGAGGTGTTTGTAGATATGCGAGCTTTTATCCCGTGATATATGCTCACGAACACGAGTAGAGAAATGTCGGCATATCTTGCCAACGTATACGGAATTACATCCCGTGCAACAGAATTTGTAAACTACACGTGAGCGCAGTGATTTAGGGATGGGATCTTTGCTAGAAAACATGTTGCTGAGTTTATAGGATGAGAAGACCAATCGTATATCTAAATTAGAACAATAAGCTTTGAGTACAGATCTGACTTTTCTTTGGGCAAATGAGGAGATGTTTAAGTAGGGCAAGTTGAAATTTAAGGTAGCAGTAGCTACAGATTCAGTAGACAATCCGGTATTAGATTTGACAAAAGGGGTTGAGGCTAGAGAAGTGTTGTTCAGATATTGTTTAATGACTCGATCAATAATTTTGGATGGGAACATATTTCTCGTAAGAGTAATAATGAGATTTTCGATGTCCTTATGAAATCCTTGCCATGTAATATTAATTTTATATGTTCTATCTACTAGAGTTTTAACCAACCCAACCTTATAGGAGTGCGAGGAGAAACTTAAAAAGTTAGTGAGAAGTCCAATATAAGTGGTTTTGTGATAGACAGATGTTGTAGGAGAAGATGCAGTATTGTCAACCAGAACATCCAAGAAAGCTAGTTTGCTGCTAGCTTCCTTTTCCATGGAAAATGTTATATTAGGGTGTTGTTTATTGAGGAAATTACAGAATGACAGAGCATCATGTTCAGAATTGAAGAGGCAAAAAGTATCCTCAACATATCTGCGATAGAAGAGAACCTTAGATATGTTGACTATCGCAGATATGTTGAGGATACTTTTTGCCTCTTCAATTCTGAACATAATGCTCTGTCATTCTTTAATTTCCTCAATAAACAACACCCTAATATAACATTTTCCATGGAAAAGGAAGCTAGCAACAAACTAGCTTTCTTGGATGTTCTGGTTGACAATACTGCATCTTCTCCTACAACATCTGTCTATCACAAAACCACTTATATTGGACTTCTCACTAACTTTTTCAGTTTCTCCTCGCACTCCTATAAGGTTGGGTTGGTTAAAACTCTAGTAGATAGAACATATAAAATTAATAATACATGGCAAGGATTTCATAAGGACATCGAAAATCTCATTATTACTCTTACGAGAAATATGTTCCCATCCAAAATTATTGATCGAGTCATTAAACAATATCTGAACAACACTTCTCTAGCCTCAACCCCTTTTGTCAAATCTAATACCGGATCGTCTACTGAATCTGTAGCTACTGCTACCTTAAATTTCAAATTGCCCTACTTAAACATCTCCTCATTTGCCCAAAGAACAGTCAGACATATACTCAAGGCTTATTGTTCTAATTTAGATATACGATTGGTCTTCTCATCCTATAAACTCAGGAACATGTTTTTTAGCAAAGATCCCATCCCTAAATCACTGCGCTCATGTGTAGTTTACAAATTCTGTTGTACGGGATGTAATTCCGTATACGTTGGCAAGACATACCGACATTTCTCTACTCGTGTTCGTGAGCATATATCACGGGATAAAAGCTCGCATATTTACAAACACCTCCTCTCATCTTACAGTTGTCATAAAAAACTTATAAGCGAAGACTCTTTTACTATCCTAGATACTGCCACAAGCAGTTATCAACTCAAAATTAAGGAAGCTCTACACATTAGCTGGCTCAAACCTGATCTTAATTCCCAACTAACACATAGCACCTTAACATTAAGCATCTAGTTTGTTTGTTTGTTTGTCTCTTTTTTTTTCGATATATCTGCTGCCTATTCATTTGCTCCTACTCTACTTGTCCCATATCCCCCGGTATTTCCCTTTGTTATCATACTACAGCCCGCATTCTAAGCACTTGGCACCCATTGGTATTATCATGATATATTATAACACTCATTTTAAGCACTGACGCACTCTATCTCAATGGAATAGTTTTTGTTGTAAGACCCCTAGGGAGTAATCACTTGCCTTTATATCGTTTGCACCATGTAATATGCTTATTCTGTAACTGAAGATGGTTGTCGAAGCAATCGAAACATGTTTTACAAATTGAAAGCAATTGTCGTTTTCCTAAGGTGTATTTCTAATATATATATATATATATATATATATATATATATATATATATATATATATATATATATATATATATATATATATATATATATATATATATATATATATATATATATATATATATATATGTATGTATATTAACCTTTGTTATTTATGTGCATCATAGCTGTTAATTGTTATGTTTAATATCATGGTTGATTTGTGTTTACCTGTAGAACTTCTGATATTTTACAAAGAGGATCTTGTAAACACCGCATCACTCATCAAATTGTCCTAATCCTATTTGGCTAACTGGCGAACACTTGTGAATTCTTGTAAAACCAGGATCGTGCATATGAGGCTTGATATGATCCACACCTGTTGTCCCTTTTTGCATTCATAAACTAAAGCTTTCATTAGAAATAACTCTCTTACTTATCATTTTACCTTCAAAATGCTTCTTTAAAGTGACAAAAATTCCTTGAGGTGTATCGTCACATAAAGTAACCAAGTAGCTTTTTGAATCGCTTATGTCTGCTGCTATCATTGCGATAGTACTATTGCAATTCCATTTGTATTTGAGCTTCACATCTTCTCTGCATCATCTGGTGTTGGTTTCCCTGAACTGTCAGCTAACTCCCACAAATCCTTTGCATAGAGTATGTTCTTCTGCTTAAATGACCAGTTTCGTCAGTTGGAATCTCCAAGAGGCTCCAAAGAGTACTTGTCCTCTGACATTTTGTTTCCTGCCGCAAGCTACTTTTACCTCTTTACCTTAGATTACATGATCTCCTGGCTTCCTATATTACCTAAGAAGGGCAGGTCATATAACAGTTGTTGATAGATAGCTTAGCTTCTGTACCAATATCCATTTATTCTTAGGGACATTCCATATCAAATCATCCAAAGAAATGACAATATGCAACCATGATGTCATGAAATTTGCTCTTACTTTGTAAACATATAACTCCTAATGAGGTAGAACATAATCCAAAGTTTGAGTGCAATAGTCCATACCATATCACAGTTACGCCCATTCACATTTTATGCTGATTCATCAAATTAAGGTGTGGCAACCATTGCTCTGAATGCAAAAGTACTCTCATTACTCCACTATTGTAATAGATGATAGGCTGACAAGTGGCAGAAAACCATTTTAATACCTGAAAATTTCAAAAATGTTACTTTTAATTGTGCTTGATACATGCCAATTACAGATATTAGCATTTTAATTCTGGTAAATTGGAATTTTGATATATCTGCATATTCAATAGAATTTAAGGGTGTGGCCACATATTTACATTCAATTTGTATGACCCTACTGGAATAGTAAGAGTTCCCACTTATTTCAACCAGTTGTCATCAATTGTATATGAAGACACATGGAATTACATACAAATGAAAATTGCCTTTTTTTTGGTGGAAATCGGAAACAAGTTGCCTGCCCTACATTCATGTCTATCTAAGCATTTCTCTGATGCACATGTTCATTAGCACAAATGCTGTTTTATTATACCCTTGTTATTCTGTTAGCTGCAAAATAAGTGATATATCATCTAATATTGTCTCTCTTGTATACCAGTTGGTAAAACATTTCACATATAGCAAAGATTCAGAATTACTGATTGCTTTGTTGTATGCACAAAAATGCAATTATATCACAAACACTTGCTTTCAGGACTTGAGTCATTTTCCTTTCCACATATTGTTGCAAAGAGAGCTAACGTTTGTCCTTTAGTTCATGAAATAAGCTGGTAATTTTGTCAAGATCTTTGCTACTTATATAATAAACTCTGCCAGAGGAAGTATTGGGGGGGGGGTCTATTTTGCACATTATTTCTGTAAATGGCACGAAACAAATATCATCTCTTGTAGGCCAGGACAAATATACAGATGGTCCATGGGGGTGGAGGACTTTTACTTTTGCATCCTGACTTTCATTGTCTATATCTTCAACTAAACCTATCCACCAATTCGTATCATAGCAGCAGGCAATGAAATCCATAGCTCTGATCATGGATGAAGTCGGAATGCATTGTGCATGATTTTTGACACAGAATACTGTTGTGAACTGTGCATCTTCACTTGTCCACTTGCACTGAACACCAAAAACATATGCCAAAGGTTCAATGTTATGAAAACTTCAAGGGCCAGGTGCAGTTCGACCCTCCACAAATCGTTGTTCCTGTAGTTGCCTCACATCTATCATGCCCTCCTTTGTTATCATGGCACATTTAATAGTAGGCATACTTGCCTGGCAGAATTCAAAAAGTGCAGGTACACTTAGTATTTGATTGCTTACAGGGCGCTGCAAGCTAGCCCTGGCTGCTAATCTTTTCACTGTGCCACCAAGCCCATCACAGCCTGACTTTCCATGTGATGTTGCAAAGAAGGTCCAAACAGCAGACAACCCAAAATCTTCCTTGTGCTTGCAGAGATTGACAAAATTTTCGAAATTGTTATACTGTCCAGCACATCCATCTGAAAAGTAGTGAACTGAGTTGATATGTGGCAGCTTTAAGTTCAAATGCTGAACACTTATATGCTGAACCGCATGGACAAAACAAGTGTCATGATTGATGTCGTCAGACAGGATGCAAAGAGATAACTGTCTTTGCTTGTTTGCACTATCTCTGTGATAGATAATTACTGGATGCAAGGTGCATTGTTGATTGTTCCAATGGAATCTCTGAATCTCGTCTTGAACTACAAATTTGTAATTTTCAGCAAAATCAAGCACAATTATGCAGCTTGTAGGTGAAAGATTTTCTCTGCAATTTTTGAAATACCTACTCTGACATTTTGATATGAATGAGTGGGCTGTCAAATCACTACTTGCACCAACATGTGTGTCTATATATTCTTCTGTGCTGGATTTAATTTTTATAAGGGATGGCCGATCTGTACTTTGCCATTGACTGTATTCCATTTCATCAATCTCTGATCTAACTAAATCTGCTGTAACAAAATCTCTGAGTGGCTTTGTTCCAGGGCATTCTGAACAGCGATGTAACATGCATTCATTCCTTTGAACATCACCAACAATCATCGTCATCAAATCCTTATAGGTACATGGTGCACTTAAAGGCCAGTTTCCACTTAGTCGCTTTGGTCGGGCGAATGAGTGAATGCACTCCCAGTGCCAGGTATGGGTGATTGCAGCGAATAAGATCAGCGACTCGTCGAATGATAAATTTTGGCGGTAATAATAACACAATAAACAAAACATGGCGCTCACAAGAAGGCAATTGCTACTTATTTTATTATTACGAAGGCGTTTTCGTAGAACAAATATTAAGCGAAAGAGATTTTGGATACGAAAGATATATTCTGAACAAAAAGCGAAAGGCGAATACCATCTGCTAGTGAGAGATATGAGGTTATTTGATGAGGAGTACTTCTTCCAACATTTTAGAATGACTCCAACAAGCTTTGAAGAAATCCTTTCATTTGTTGCTCCAATTATAACCAAATCAAGAAGTAAAAGAGAGCCAATATCTGCGAGTGACAGGTTATGTGTCACATTACGATATTTAGTAACTGGTGATGCACAAACAACGATTTCTGCCAGTTATAGAATTAGTAAAACATCCATTTCAAGGATTGTACGTGAAACATCTGAAGCTCTATGGGAAGCACTATCATCACAAGGCTATCTACAAGTTCCTGGATCAGAAGCAGAATGGATCGCAATTGCCGACCAATTTGAAAGCAGATGGACTTTTGGAAACTGTATTGGGGCCATAGATGGGAAGCATGTTGTTATACAAGCCCCTGCAAGAGCTGGATCCTACTTTTATAATTATACAAAAACCCATAGTATTGTGCTAATGGCCGCTGTTAACTCTAATTATGAATTTATATCAGTCGATATTGGGGACTCGGGTAGACAAAGTGATGGGGGAGTTTTTGCAGCAAGCGTCCTGGGTCATGCTTTGGAGGAAAAGGTACTGAATATACCACAGCCTAGACCACTCAGGGAGACTTCCAAGACTTTCCCATTTGTTTTCGTAGGGGATGAAGCTTTTCCATTGAAGGAATACCTTATAAAACCGTATGCAAGATCCTCAATAGGCCCAAAAGAGCAAGTAGCCAATTACAGAATTTCAAGAGCATGGCAACAAGTGGAAAATGTATTTGGAATATGTGCTTCACGTTTTAGAATTTTTCGTAGGCCAATAGTTGGAAATGTTGAAACAGTAGTGTCAATCACAAAAGCAGTTGTTTCACTTCATAATTATCTAATGTTTGGACGCAGTTTCAATAATGGAAACAGATATCGTCCAAATGGATTTGCCGAGGGGGATTGGTCAGAAGAAGCAATTGAAACCATGGGTTTCCAAGCCTTATCTTGTACTGGTTCTCACAATTATACAAGAGATGCAAAAAAGTACGCGATGACTTTCGAGACTATTTTAATGGTGTAGGGTCAGTCCCTTGGCAGTGGGACTTAATCTCAAGAACATCTGATCCTTTTGATGCATAAAATCCATATATAATCAATGATTTATATGTCAATGATTTAATAATTTTACAATTTATACCAAATTAGAAAAAAACAGTTGTGTCCTCATTAGGATTCCTGGTCTGCAAATTCGTATTTCATGAGAAGCTGCATGATTTCAACTTGTGCTAGACGATTCTTTTTGGGTGGCACATTCTTCAAAATAGGGACGATACTCTCAACAAAGCTCTGGTCAGGATCGATGACTTTCTCTTTTTCAGTCTCAGTCTTTAAAGCTTCAATGATGTACTGATCCCCTGGGTCTATCATGGCTTTCTTCATTGGAACTCTTGAGGCACTACGGTCAGAACTTCTTTTCTGAGAAGTGGTAGGGAGAGACAAAAGCTGTTCTGGTGTTTTATCTGTTGTAATGGTAGCATGGATTGCATTTGAGCTGAGTAGGCTTGATTCACAATGACTTGCTGGATCGTCAATATTGCTGACAGTGGGTCGATTTGCGATGGTATCTCTTATAAACATTAACTGTGCAAAGAGCTTGCATTTTGGCAAATTTTGTGCTTCAGCTCCTGACCTCTGCATTCTCTCTCATCTTTTTTGACATTTACTACAGTTGTCTTTGAGGTTTTTCCAGACTTTTTTCAAGAAGCCCACTAAAGTAATAATGCATCCATTACAGTTCGAAAATGTTTGCCTGTCATGCCCCAGTAGTCTACGTTCTGTTTTAAGCAATAAACTGTGAATGCTACTAAAAATTTTGTTGGACAACCACCGAATGTTCTGATAGTTCTGCCCCCCCCCCCCCTGTAAACTACGTTTGTTTCCTTTCATCCTGGCAGGCAGTTAAGTTTTTAACAACTCCTGATTTCCATTACTTCATAGAAAATTCACAACTACAACGATTTGAAAGATATTTACATTTCCTATACATTGCAATTTCTCTACTTAAGAACTAAGCTAGACAACTACAATACAATGATATTTACCTTCTTTCCCAAACAAAGAAGCTAACTCTGACCATGCATTGTTTTTCTTTGTAGCGTCTTTATATCCTCTACAGCGAGTATTCCAAATGCACTCGTATTTTCTTATCTCTTCTACTAGCAACTCCTCATTTAATACACCATCTGGAACATCACTACAATCTGCACTGAAGGATTCTGAAAAGCTCTGTGAATCCTTCTCAAAAATAACATTGCTTGGGTCCCCTGTTTCACTTTCATCGACAATTTGATTAGATTGTCCTTGCAGTTGCTGAATTATTGCTATTAGCTCTTGTTTATTGATAGTATTTATCCCTGCCATCTGGATTCCAAAAGACCTCACCTTCTTCTGAGTTTAATCATGAAGAATACAACACTTTTTAGTTAACCATCGGGATTATCACAGAAAAATAGTTGTACCATACTGGATAGCTCAGGAAGGGTTAGGCAAGATGTTAACACTTATCGAGTAATCATGAAATTCTGCACTTCAAAATCATTTCCTGACGATTCATGTTTCAAATCAAGCCATACATAAGAAATACACAATAGGATGTAGCAATACTACGAGAAAACGTAGTTTACGGGTTGAAGGTAAAAATGAGCGAAGTAAGTACCCTAAAGTGTCTATTGTTTGTGCAATTCCTATAAGCTCAGGGTTTTCCCAACATACTCAAATATCAAAACTAACTGCACAATATCAGGAAACTCCCCACTTCACTGCCTTGCTATTGTTTGAAGTGCCAAGGCACTGCGCAAATTCGCTCAGTAGTTCAACTGAGTTGAACTACTGAGCGAACGGGAGATCATTCGCAGCGAAATAAATTCTTGTTCACTGCGCATGCTCAGAGGGCCATTCGCTCATTCGCGCGACCAAAGCGACTAAGTGGAAACTGGCCTTAAAGCAGTAACTAAAAGAATTGCATTTTGATGATGCATGCATACACATACGGTATGAGACCCAGAAGCCCCAACATTTATGCACCACTTTGGACGAAGACTGCAAAATTTTGAAAAGCCTATTTCCATTTGTGGATTCTTCTGTTTAAATTCAGCATACAGCTCTTTCAAGTTACATAATAGAAGCCTCTTCTGCTTGTGTATATTTTGGCCAATACTGACAAAGTCCTTTTTTCCGGGCATTGCCCTTGAGTATTCATCATCTTCATAACAACTGCACCACCTCTTCTACACACTCTGCAAGTCTTTTTCCAGTTTTCAGGTTTGGATCGGAGAGTACACCTTTAGCTTCCTATAATGATCGAGCTGTCTGGATAAGATATTCTGAAACATTAAAAAATCTTGCAGCATACTCCCTTGACCATGATTCAGGTACAAGAGTAAGAATCTTTACTTTTTCTCTGTAGGATGACTCTTTCAATCTTTCTTTCAAAAGATAAAACAACTTATCAAAATCCTGTGCCTTGGCATCATTTATGGTTGTATTTGGCTCTTTTCTATAGCATTGGTCTAACTCTTGTCTATCAATGCCAACAGCCATTGCTGCTTGCGTTTCCTGCCTTCTAAAGGACCTCTGAAGCTTCTCCTTTACAACTGCTACTCTCCTCCTTTTCTCGATACCATGAAACTTTATGGGAGAAACACCAGAAATATCAAGACTGGTATTTGCAGCGTGCATGGCAATTTCAGGATCATCATTGTCAGACAATGGTTCTTCATAAGTGCAGTCCATTTCACATTCATGTGACTTTCTAGCTTGTTCTTCATCATGACAGTCAACACTTTGCTGGTAGCAATTACGGCATAATTTCCATCCTGGTAATACATCATATCCATTGCATTTCAATTCCTTTGCCAGATCCAGAGATATTTTATGAATACCCTTATTTTTCTTTTTGTGTCGCTTGAAAAGATCACAGCAGTTCACAGACTTTCGCTCGAATACAAGCCCGTACATCATTTCATGGTGTCTACATATAGTTGTGCTATCACAAATATAACTAATTCTGTTACGCCATAAGAGAGATTCTTGAGTTTCCTGTGATAGATCAGAAAATGATGATATGCCAATGTTTCGTGTAAAAGAAGTCTTGTGGCATGGTTCATCTAGCAAAATTCCAAAAGTGCAGGCTCCATATCTACCTTGCATTCGACACTAAACTAAACAAGATATCTTTTCTCATTTTATTACCATGAAGACCACCCATATTGCGATGTCAGCCAATGAACATATTTTGAAATGACAGTGAGACCAAAGAGCTGTCAAATCAGTAGTAGGATCGAAGTACCACCAAACCAACTAATTATCACCCGTGACAGATTACTTATCCTCATTATGGAAGCATTCTGTCTGACAGGTAAGAATCCTACAGGCACCGCAAACCTGATTTCCACCAAAAATATGGCGATTTTCATTTGTATGTAAGTCCATGTGTCTTCATATACAATTGATGAGAACTGGTTGAAATAAGTGGGAACTCTTACTATTCCAGTAGGTTCATACAAATTGAATGTAACTATTTGGCAACACCCTTAACTTCTATTGAATATGCAGATATATCAAAATTCCAATTTACCAGAACTAAAACGCTAATATCTGTAATTGGCATGTATCAAGCACAATTAAAAGTAACATTTTTGAAATTTTCAGGTATTAAAATGGTTTTCTGCCATTGTCAGCCTATCATCTATTACAATAGTGGAGTAATGAGAGTACTATTGCATTCAGAGCACTGGTTGCCACACCCATTTTCTCTTTAATTTGCTGAATCAGCATAAAATTTGAATGGGCGTAACTGTGATATGGTATGGACTATTGCACTCAAACTTTGGATTATGTTCTACCTCATTAGGAGTTATATATTTACAAAATAAGAGCAAATTCTATGACATCATGGTTACAGGTGTTGGATGATTTGATATGGAATGACCCCTTATATAACTTCGCATCTGCCTTTGGTTCTATCCTACAGCTGGCCTAAGAATGTTGCATCAGACATAGCAATAAGCAAGGCTGGAAACTGGTAACACAAAGGGGACTAATAAACAAAACAATAGATAGTCGAACTCAACAAATCATGTCCAACACACACCATCATGAATTTGCAAGACATTTGGTACCCCAAGAAGACTAGTGTAAAACTACAGTGTTTTACAAGTATTCCACTCGATATTATAAATGACAAGTAATGAGAAATGACACAAAGTAAACTCATATAACAAACAGTACTACCAGGTCATCAATGTCTTAAATTCAACAGCAACAGCAATGGCAACAGCAACAGCAATGGCAACGGCTTCAAACAACTTGTATTAATGACTTCAACTTACGACTCTTACAGACGACTTTCATAGCAACTTCAAATAATGACTCTTTGTAATATACTGAATGTAAACATTGTAATTTAGGCCATTTCTTAGCCAATTGCATTTTTCCTTCTCATCCAAAACGGAGAGCCATTTGATATCACGTTTAATAGTCAAAGGTACCAGGTAGGCCTTCCTTGGAAGGTCGATGTTTCCAATTTGAATGATGATTATGATTTAGCAATTCATCTATTGAGATCCTTATATTATAAGTTAAAGGGGAATCCCGAATTAATGTCTGAGTATGATAACATATTTATAGATCACTTAGCAAATGGCATTATCGAGCAAGTGCCCACTATAGAGGAGAACCACGGCACTGCACATTTTCTAAGTCACCATAGCATTGCACGTCAGGATCAAGACACAACAAAACTTTGTGTTGTTTTTGATGGAAGTGCAAAGTCTAGCAAGGAAGATTTATCCCTAAATGACTGCTTAGAACTAGGCGATAAGTATTTGCCTCTGCTCTTCGATAGGCTATTACGTTTTTGTTTACATGATATTGGTATAACGGCTGACATCAAGAAGGCGTTCCTTCAGATAGGAATAAAAGAAAGTGACAGGGATGCTTTGAGGTTTATATGGTTTGATGACATTACCAAGCCAGACCCTAAAGTAATTCAAGTAAGGTACTGTAGACTTGTGTTTGGCTTACGGGCCTCGCTGTCAATGCTAGGTGCCAACATGAAGAAACGCTTGCTTAAATTTGCTGACGAATATCCAGACGTTGTCAAGGTGTTGGGCCATCCGTACGCAGATGACTTATCCTGTAGCACAAATTCAATTGAAAATGCTCTAAAGATATTCCATAAGTCTTACGAGATTCTGTCAAAGGGTGGTTTTACTCTTAGAAAATGCAGGACTAATGATAAGGTTGTGTTGCAGGAAATTGAAAGGATGAAAGCAGGTAATTTATCCCATGATGAAGCTGAAAAAGAGGTCATGCAAGATGATCTATCATTTTCTCAGCATAATATAGGCCCTCTACAAAAGGAAATTAATAGCAAGGATCTTGGCGTGAATTGGAATGAGGAATTGTTGTTTGATTTAAGTCAAACTTTGGAGGTGACTCAACAGCTTAAGCCCACAAAACGCTCCCTTTTAAAACTATTGGCTAAGATTTTTGACCCCCTTGGATGTCTGAGTGTGTATACCATAAATTTAAAGGTTCTATGTCAAGACCTTTGCATCAACAAATGGGGTTGGGATGAATAGCTCACAGGAGAGGAAAGGGCAAACTATGATCATTTCATTTCAGAAATACGTTTTGTGAATGGACTCCACATGTCACAATGCCTTTTTGACAAAGGTAAGAAAGTACACAAAGTTGAATTGCATGAGTTTGCGGATGCCAGTGAAAAGGCATATGCTGCCATTGTATATCTGCGAGTTGTGTATGAAACGGGGGAGACAAATATCGCATTTGTAGTTGCAAAAGCCAAGGTATGTCCAAGTACGAAGCAAAGCATCCCACGTTTAGAGCTTCTAGGGGCCCACTTACTCGCAAAATTGGCTAGAACAGTAAAGAGTGTTCTTTCAGAAGAGCTTCAGGGTACGCCCATAACTACATTTTACTGGGTAGAATCCGTTGCCGTTCTTTGTTGGATCAAGAACAATAAGGTCTGGAAACAGTTTGTTCACCACCTTCTGTCAGACATTTTATGTGACTCAATGAGAGGAATGGTTTTATTGTCCAGGTCCACAAAACCCAGCAGATTTACCATCAAGGGGTATGTATGGCCCTCACTTAGAATGTAATCTATTTTGGTGTGATGTTCCAAGGTTCCTTAAGCACCCATCTATAGAATGGCCAACACAAGAAGTGACTTTCAAATAGCTTAGAAGACGGTACAAAGTAAGTCCCTAGTGTTACGCATGTTCCAGCAAGCAAGGAAATTTTGAATGTCAGTAAAGTCATGGAAACTGAACGGTTTAGTTCTATCAGAAATGCGTGCATATTCCAGCATGGGTATTTCGGTTTATAAATAATTCACGTGCTTCATTATCAAACAAGAACTGCCGAAAGGGACATCAGGTAAGTAAAGAGGAAGTAGATAATGCAGAAAATGTTCTTATACACTCGATACATGGTGAATCGTTTGCTAAGGAATTGAATACTTGCAGAAAAAATGGAAACAAAGCCCCCTCCATACGTCATGCAATTTCATCTATTTTTAGATGAAAAGGGTGTTTGAAGGTGTCAAAGCCGCATAAAACACACACCTGTTATAGAGACATGCATAAAACTGATATTGTTATCGGAATTCCATCAAGTTTCCAAATTTTTAGTGATCTATTGTCATGAGAAAGTCATGCACGATTGAGTAAGGGAAACATTAAATATTTTAAGGCAAAAGTAGTGGATTCCATGAGCAAGGGACCTGGTGAAAAGTGTATTACGAAAATGTACCCCATGTAAAAGGGTAGAAGGCTTGCCTTTCCCTACAACATTTTGTCCAGATTTGCCACAAATAAGGGTTGATGATCAGCCCCCATTTACAAACATAGGATTAGACTTTGCCAGCCCACTTAAGGTTTTACACAAGGCTAACAAGGATGGAGAGGAAAAGTATTATATGTGCCTTTTCACGTGTCTGTCTGCAAGGGCCATTCATTTAGAACTCATAGAGTCTCTCGAAGTTGAAGCGGTTTTACGTGCATTTAGATGGTTTGCAGCTCGTAGAGGTTTGCCATCGCTTTTACTATGTGATAACGCCAAGGGTTTTAAGTCGGCATCAAAGGAAGTAAAGGGTCTGTTATGTTCTCATAGCCTGGGTAAAGGTCTAGTCAGAAAGGGGATTAGATGGCAATTTGTAATTGATAGAAGTCCATGTCAAGGAGGTGCTTGGGAAAGGTTTATTAGAAGCATAAAGCGTTGTTTATAAAAGGTACTTGGTCGCGCATATCTAATGCACATGAAATCAAGTACTGTTCTAAAGGCCGGTTTCCACTCACATACTGGCGTAAGCATAATATGCACGTGGACTAAAGCAGAAATGTGAATTTGATTTCCATTCTCAGCGCATATGCAGTTGTGGACAAAGATGGCTGCCTTCAACGAAGCTTTGTGTAGAAAGATTATTCTTTTGATTTTGATAAAATGGGGGAGGGACAGAAGGAAGAGGAAAATGAAGCATGAATGGGTAAGAAAGATATTCCAAGAATGTGAAACAAAAGGGGAATTCCAACTTCTGGTAAAAGACCTACATCTATTTGACTCAGAATATTTCTTCAGGAATTTTTGGATGGCCCCATCAAAAGTCGAGACTTTGCTTTCCTGGGTTGGTCCACGCATACTCAAATCAGGACTACGATGTCCAACGACATCACCAGCTGAACGTCTATGTGTTACATCATGATATCTAGCAACTGGAGACTTGCAGTTAACAATAGACCCTTTTCACAATGACGTAGAGAGGGCTCGAGCTCTGGTGAAAACGAGGCAGGTGATGTTCCAGATTCATCGCCGACAATGCTCAGTACGGGGAAAAGAGCTACTCATTCATTTTTGCGATTGTTCTGCTTAAGATACGGTCAAAAATGGACAATAACATGGATTCCATGTTAAATCAGGCTCCGGATAATAAATGTGGATCACTCGGATGGCAATTTAACGTATATTGGTGCTATAACACACTTTACAAAACCGATGCTTGGCCATCGGGCCTACATTTGTTTAGGTATTCACAGGCGAATCGAGCGAAGATTTGTTGGCACAATTTTAGTAAAACAGTAGATGGAATGGGTGATTTCATTATAAAAATACTGTGCCTACCTTCGAGGGAAACATTTTACGGATGGGAATATCATAAACGGTCGAACATGCGGCGACTCACTCGAGGACCTTTGCCACCCTCGCCTCTGTACACTCTTGAGGCTAATAAGATCAGGCTGTTTGACAAATGAACAAACCGCGTCTATCCTAGCTACATTTGCTTCGACATCGGCTTTAGTTTTGAAAATCATGAACATTATCTTTCCCTTCAGATTCCATCAGTGCATCACAAACAGAGTCCCATTCCTATACTGTTCTCCTGAGCATGACCAACGTGATTTCATTAGATTTTGTGCACTTTATTAATCGCTCTCACACAAGCAAAAGAGCTCCCGTAGTCTGTGTTATCTTTGACACAATGAATTCTTGACCTGGTGATGACACTTCTTGTAGATATACACTCATCAGGTTGATAAGTTTGGAAAAGCACAAATAACTTGATGAATTCATTAATGGTAACAAATACAGGGTAACCAAGAACAAGAATAATTATTGATAGCACTGAAATTGTCACTCAAATGGTCTGAGTATTAACACTATCATTTTGTAGAGCACTTAGTAGGCATCTTACCTCTGTAGTGTATAGTCCACCCCACAATAATATACTGATATTGGAATTCAGAGACTGATTTTATAAGTATACCTAATGTCACTATCTGTTGGATACTGTATAAAGAATGGCTAAAAAGTAACTACAAGGTCACATGCATAGTAAAGTTGTAGTGAAATCAGGCTGTAAAATGAGAGCTACATCAAGACTGAAGTAGCTTGTAGTATGGCCAATAGCCCAAAGAATTGAGGAATTTTTAGGAAACCACCAGGAGGACAGACATCTGCAATGTCAAATCATCTAGCAGTCATTGCATTAGTAGTACCTTGCTCAGGAATGCTCAGAATGCCATACTTTTGTGCTAGTTCTCTATCAAACTCTCTACCAATTGTAAGTTTTCAGGTATAGATAATGCAACAATTGGTGGGATGCTGATTTAAGTGTTGCTATGTTAGTTAGGTTTAAGGGATGGTGGAAGTTCAATGAAAATTTCAGTGTCAAGCTGTTAGTATTGCTGCTGTGTACTCCATGAATTGCTCTGGCATATCTGCTCTGGAACATTATTGCTAGGAAATGGAAACAGAGGAAGTTCATCAAATGAGCATTAGCTCTACCTACAAAACTTTTTAATGGCGTTTATGCCATTTATTTTCGCACATCCAGATAGAAGTGGGGTAAGGGGGAGACAAAGGGGAGACAAAAATGAGTCACTGAATGATCCAGACAGAGGGAGGGCAAAAATGAAGTTTACACGTTAATCATAGCATGCTCTTTGTCAACAGACCAGAGTGTATATCTACTAGAAGTGTGATCACCAGGTCAAGAATTCATTGTGTCAAAGATAACACAGGCTACGGGAGCTCTTTGCTTGTGTGAGAGCGATTAATAAAGTGCACAAAATCTAATGAAATCACGTTGGTCAGGCTCAGGAGAACAGTATAGGAATGAGATTCTGTTTGTGATGCACTGATGGAATCTGAAGGAAAAGATAATTGTCATGATTTTCAAAACTAAAGCCAATGTCGAAGCAAATGTAGCTAGGATAGACGCGTTTTGTTCGCTTGTGAGACGGCCTGATCTTATTAGCCTCAAGAGTGTACAGATGCGAGGGTGGCAAAGGTCCTCGAGTGAGTCGCCGCATGTTCGACCATTTATGATATTCCCATCCGTAAAATGTTTCCCTCGAAAGTAGGCACAGTATTTTTATAATGAAATCACCCATTCCATCTACTGTTGTACCAAAATTGCCCCAACGAATCTTTGCTCGATTCGCCTGTGAATACCTAAACAAATTTAGGCCCGATGGCGAAGCATCGGTTTTGTAAAGTGTGTTATAGCACCAATATACGTTACATTGCCATCCGAGTGATCTACATTTATTCTCCGGAGCCTGATTTAACATGGAATCCACGTTATTGTCCATTTTTGACCGTATCTTAAGCAGAACAATCGCAAAAATGACTGAGTAGCTCTTTTCCCCGTACTGAGCATTGTCGGCGATGAATCTGGAACATCACCTGCCTCGTTTTCGCGAGAGCTCAAGCCCTCTCTACGTCATTGTGAAAAGGGTCTATTGCATCAAGTTATAGGATCAGCCCATTCAACTGTCAGCAGAATAGTCACAGAAACTTCGCAAGTAATTTCAGATGTTCTAATCAATGAGGGTTTTTAAAAGCTCCTTCTTCTATACAAGAATGGACCAATATTGCCAATGATTTTGAACTGTACTGCAACTTTCCCAATTGCCTTGGAGCACTTGATGGTAACCACGTCAATATTCACGCTCCAGCCTGCAGTGGCTCCATGTACTATAACTACAAAAAAATGTCATTATAATTCTACTAGCCGTCTGTGATGCTAGATATAGATTTACACTGGTAAATATTGGGGAGGCAGGTAGAAGATCAGATAGTGGAGTCTATGGTACAAGTGAAATTGGCACGGACATAGAGGAAGGTAAACTGAAGTTTCCAAAGCCAAGAGTGATAACAGGCCATGATACTGAAGTTTCATTGCCATATGTATTTTTAGCAGATGAAGGGTTTGCATTGAAACCACACTTGCTCAGGCCCTATTCATGAAGAAAGGAAGTATATGAGGTAAAAGAAGTTGTGTTTACTACAGGCTATCCAGAACAAGGAGGATAATAGAAAATTCATTTGGTATTCTGTCTGCAAGGTTTAGAATACTAAAAAGACCAATAAGTGCAGATATATTTCTTGTAAGGTACATCACAAGAGCAGCGGTATGCTTACACAATTTCCTGATGAAAGCACACCACCCGCAAGACATCTATACATTTAGAAATTTTGGACAGGAAAATAGAGACTTGAGAAATGAAGGAGGATTGACATCTTTTAACAATCAACAAGGATCTAACAGTTACACCAAGAAAGCCAAAGAAGTACGAGATCACTTCCAAGAATATTTCAACAATGCTGGTGCAATGGCATGGCAGCATGAAATTGTTACACAAACATTCTAATATGATTTTAGCTATAAAATTTGATAAAAGATGTAATGAGGGACTCACAGACATCCACATAAACACTTTGATGGTTATATGGTGATAGTATAAATAAATTGACGTTGACACTGCATCTGCAAAGTCAAAGTTGATGCTAACAGTGCTGTTTTTAACCATGGAAAGTAAACACAATTTGTTACTACTACACCAAGCATCTATTTGTACTGTTAAATCACCTATATTTGAGTTTACACATTGTTTTCAACTAATGAAGGGTCTTAAAATGAGAATCCCTTTCTCCTATAACATGCATCTTAGTATAAGGCTCATCATTAACTTTTATGTTGAATAATAGATGACTTGATGAACTCAAATTTAGTAATTGATAAAACTTTAATTCCCCATAAATTAACATTATCTTTTTCAAAGTACTAAATATATGTATGTCATATATGTGAGTCATGTGAGTAACTTTCATCAATACATCTTCTTCTTCTTCTTCTTCTGGCTTAAATCCCTATGTAATTGGGGTCGCCGGTGCAGATCTTCCTCCTCCACTCGCCTCTGTCCCATGCCTCACTTTCACTGATTCCTCTCTCTTTCATGTTTTCCTTTACACAGTCTTCCCATCGTCTTCTTGGCCTACCTCTCTTCTTTCTTCCCACCTGCATTCCTCTTATCCGCTTACCCACATATTCATCACCTCTTCTCATTACATGTCCAAGCCACCGCAATCGAGTCTCTTGCATCTTGTCTGTGATGTCTCCTACTTCCATAATCTTTCTTATTTCGTCATTCCTAATCTTGTCCCTCCTTGTAAATCCAAGTGACCATCTTAACATTGTCATCTCTGCTACTTGAATCTTTCTCTCCTGCGCCTTTGTAACAGCTAATGTCTCTATCCCATACATCATTGCCGGCCATACCATTGTCTTGTATAATTGCCCTTTCACAGTGCCTGAAGCCTTCCTGTCACACATCACTCCTGTTATTCTTTTCCATGCTCCCCAACCTGCCTGTATTCGTTTAGCAATCTCCTTGTCTATTCCTCCATCTGCCTGTATCGTAGACCCCAAGTACTTGAACTCCTCCACCTGTTTCACTACTTCACCTTGCATTGTTACCGTTCCCTCATCTTGCCTATCACCTGCTCTCAATTTCAAGTACTCAGTTTTCTGTCTGCTGACTCTCATCCCTCTAACTTCCATTGCCTTTCGCCACATCTCCAGCCTTTGTCCGACTTCTTCCTTTGTTTCCGAGCATACCACAACGTCATCTGCAAACAACATATCCCACGGGGCTTCTCTTTGTACTTCTCTTGTCATACAATCCATAACAACTGCGAAAAGGAATGGGCTCAAAGCTGAGCCTTGATGCAGTCCCACCGTTACTTCAAACTCATCTGTATCTCCCGCTGCACATCTTACCAGTGTTTTGCTGTCCTTATACATGTCCTGTATTATCTGTATGTACTTTTCCTCTATCTCTTTTAGCCTTAAACAATTCCATACCTCTTGCCGTGGGACCCTATCATAAGCCTTTTCAAGGTCAATGAAGATGCAGTGCACGTTCTTCTGCCCTTCACTATACTTCTCAACTAGCTGATGGAGTGCGAATATTGCATCAGTTGTGCTTCTATTCGGCATGAAACCGAACTGTTGCTCTGATATCTCCACTGTACTTCTTAACCTTTGGTCAACAATTCTTTCCCACAATTTCAAAGTGTGTGAGGTCAGTTTGATGCCCCGGTAATTCCACAATCCTGTATCTCGCCTTTATTCTTGACTATTGGGATTAGGGTACTGGCCCTCCATTCGTCTGGCATATGTTCTGTCCCCATAATATTTCTGAAAACTTCGGTTAGCCACTCTACCGCAGTTCTCCCCATGACCTTCCATGCCTCTGCTGGTATATCATCCGGCCCAACTGACTTTCCGTTCTTCATCCGTTTCATAGCGGCTGCCACCTCTTTCTCTTTCACTCTATCTACCTCTCTTTCCTCAGCCTCCTCCATTTCTCGTTTCACCCTTGGATTCTCTACATTCATTAATTGTTGGTAATATTCTTTCCATCTTTCCCTTATTTGTGCCTCCCCTGTTAGTATTGTTAGAGTCGTGCTCCAATTCACGAATCAATAGATTCAAATAGAAACGTATGTTAAAATTAGTAACGATGATTAGCCGATGACACGAGTATTGTGAAATGACACACGTGTATATATATATGTTGCTCAATGTTCATTAGCCTGTGTGTGCGTGTGTAATTCGTCATGATTTGCTAATGCATGTTAACAATGTAGTTGTTTATCTGGCCATACTTCTATGCTTAAACTCTCTCCAACGTGGCATGAGTACAACAGGTTATGGGCCCAGGCGTACGCTAGTATTCGATGGAGATGAGCAAAAGTACGAGCTGTGGGAGGTAAAGTTTCTGGGACATCTACCGTTACAAAAACTGTATGATGTGGTTATCCCTACAGCAGGCTCTACAGGAGCACCGGACGCCGACAAGAATGCCAACGCATTTGCAGAGCTTGTCCAATGTCTGGATGATAGAAGCTTGGCCTTAGTTAGTTGTGAGGCGAAAGACGATGGGAGAAAAGCACTAGCTGTTCTTAGAGAACATTATCAAGGGAAAGGCAAACCGAGGGTAATTGCCTTGTATACTGAGCTCACTTCACTCCGATTGAGGGATGACGAGTCCGCTACAGATTACGTTATTCGAGCTGAGAAGACAGCCACCGCCCTGAAAGCAGCCGGGGAAACGATTAGTGATGGTTTGCTAGTAGCGATGGTCATGAAAGGTCTTCCAGAGAATTTCAAAACCTTTTCAATTGTCATTTCGCAAAGACAAACACAGATAGCATTTTCAGAATTCAAGACAGCCCTGCGTAACTTTGAAGAAACAGAACGAAGTTGCAGTAAAACAAGCGAAAAAGGTGACAATGTCATGACTATGAAGAAGAAGTTTCACGGAAGTTGTTTCAAATGTAGACGAAAAGGTCATAAAAGTAGTGAGTGCCAGAGCAGACAAACGAGAAACAAATGGTGCACAAGATGTAGAAACTCCTCACACAACACACTGGACTGCCAAAGAAAGGAAGGTGATACAGCGAAGAAAACTGAAGACAAGCCCAGAGAAGACAATGAAAATAATGCATTCCTGTTTACTTTTCAAGATCAAGGTGATGATAAAAATGGTATGTGGACTTCAACATTATTGTTAGATAGCGGTGCAACTAGTCACATTGTTGTAGATCGTAGAAATTTTGTAAGTTTTGATGAAACCTTTAAGGCTGATAACCATTTTATAGAATTAGCTGACGGAAGTAGAGCTAATGTAGTGTTAGGGAAAGGAAATGCTAGGTTTCAGTTACATGACGTTAATGGTAACCCTCACGAAGTAACTGTGAGTAATGCCCTATATATTCCATCCTATAAGCAGAATATACTCTCAGTGTCAGCCGCCATTGACAAAGGGGCGTCTATCAATCTTGATAAAGGAGGTAAGTATTGTAAAGCACGGGACGGAACAACTTTTGAGATACAACAGAAAGGACGTTTGTATTATTTAAACAGCATTTCGTCATCACAAAATAATGCGAGTTCTTTGTTAGATTGGCATAGAATTTTGGGCCACTGTAATTTTGAAGATTTGCGAAGGCTATCAGGTGTAGTAAAGGGTATGAAAGTTTCTAGTGATCAATCGCATGAATGTGTCATTTGTAGCCAAGGTAAAATGTGCCAAACCAGAAGCAGAGTGCCAGACCTTAGGGCAAAAATGCCTTTAGAATTTGTCCATTGCGATTTGGCTGGTCCTATAGAGGCAATGGCAAAAGGTGGTTTTAAATATGCATTGTGTTTTGTCGATGATTTTACCGGTATTCATAAAGTGTACTTTCTCAAACAGAAAAGTGATACTGTAGAAGCAACGCAACAGTTTTTAGCTGATGTTGCCCCTTTTGGCAACGTGAAACGCATGCGCAGTGATAATGGTGGCAAGTTTATGAGTAAGGATTTTCGTAATTTGTTACTCAGAAATAAAATCAAGCACGAAACTTGCGCACCATATTCCCCCCATCAGAACGGTACAGTTGAGCGCGTGTGGTGTAGTTTATTCGAGATGGCAAGATGTCTCTTGATAGAGTCGAAATTGCCCAAAAGACTGTGGTCGTATGCTGTAAGGACCGCGGCGCACATTAGAAATAGATGCTTTAACAGAAGGTTAGGTAGAACCCCCTACGAAGCTTTAATCGGAAAGAAACCAGATCTTTCAAACATGCATATATTTGGTTCCGAGTGTTATGCATATGTGCAAAGCACAAAGAAATTAGAAGCACATAGCAAGAAAGGTGTTTTTGTAGGCTACGATGACCGTAGTCCTGCTTATCTTGTTTTCTATCCAGATTCAGACGCAATTGAAAGGGTAAGATGTGTCAAGGTTATTGACGAAAGCATTGTGAGGCATATGTTAGAAGATTACGAAGACAATACCATTCGCCCCTCCCACCTAAGGAAAACTCTGTAGGTGACAAAACAGGAGACCATAGGGACGCTAAGTTTACAGAAGGTAACGAAAGTTGTTATCCTAAGCGGGTTCATAGTAGACCGAAACGTTATGGTCAGGACGAATACGTTTCAGGCAGTGATTTTGAAGACAATACAAACTGCACTGTAGACTATTGTTATCGAGCTGCTAATATTCCTACAAATTACGAGGACGCTTTAGCATCCACAGAGGCAGCTAAGTGGCAGAGAGCTATGAGCGATGAAATGATAGCTCTGACTGAAAATGAGACTTTTGAATTAGTTAAATTGCCCCGGGACAGACAAGTAGTGGGGGGCAGATGGGTATTTGCGGTAAAAACAGGCCCAAATGGGGAAGAAACTCATAAGGCACGCTATGTAGCAAAAGGTTACTCACAAATTGCCGAAATAGATTACCAGGAAACATTTGCGCCTACCGCACGCATGAGTTCAGTTCGAACTCTTATGCAAAAAGCAGTTCAAAATGAAATGATTACGCATCAAATGGACGTAAAGACCGCCTATTTAAATGCGCCAATAGATTGCGAAATTTATATCGAACAACCCCAAGGCTTTGAAGAGCGCGATGAAAATGGCGATAAATTGTTTGCAAGTTAAAGAAATCATTGTACAGTCTAAAACAAAGTGGTCGAAATTGGAACAACATGCTTCACACTTATTTAATCAGTGAAAACTTTTCCCAATCGCTTGCAGAACCCAGTGAATCAGTGATTGTAATTGTTTGGGTCGATGATATTGTAATCTCAGGGACAACGCTTGGTGTACTAGAGAGTGTAAAATCAGCTCTTTCAAGAAAGTTTAAAATGAAAGACTTAGGCAAACTTTCATGGTTTTTAGGAACAAGTTTCGAGTGTAACGAAGGGTCGGTCATTATGAGTCAGAAGCAATATGTGGAAAAGATTCTCTCTAAGTTCAATATGGCTGATTGTAAACCTAAGCCCATTCCATGTGATAGTGGTGCGGAAAAAGAAAGCGAAAGTGTAGATTCTCCATTATTAGATGACCCCAAGTTATATAGAGCTATTGTAGGAAGTTTAATATATGTTATGACAGGTACAAGGCCCGATATCTGTTATGCTGTGACTAAACTTTCACAGAACATGGCAAAACCTACACAGTCAGATCTCAGTATGGCAAAAAATGGGCTGAGGTATTTAAAGGGCTCAATTGAAAGAGGACTTACGTTCCAACGATCTGAGCTGCCTTTAAAGCTGACAGGGTTTTGCGATTCAGATTGGGGGGCATCTGTGAAGGATAGACGGAGCATCACAGGATATAGCTTTCAGCTTAGCAATAATGGTCCTATAATCTCGTGGAAAAGTAGAAAACAACAGACCGTAGCTTTATCCACTTGCGAAGCTGAATATATTTCCTTAGCAAATGCTGCTCAAGAAGCAAAATTCTTGAAGCAATTATGTAATGATATGGACATATTGATTGAAAATGGTTTGATTAACCTAGATAATCAAGGAGCAATTAACTTAGCTAAGAATCCAATCAATCATCAAAGATCGAAACATATTGATATTAAGTATCATTTTATTAGATTGGAGATACAAATCGGTACTATTAATTTGCAGTATGTACCCACTGATTGTAATGTTGCTGATATCTTTACAAAACCAGTTACACAGATTAAGTTAGAAAACTTTAGATCATTGATTATGGGTAAATAAAGTATGATTATTCGTAGAATCGTAGCAAGTGGGGGTGTTAGAGTCGTGCTCCAATTCACGAATCAATAGATTCAAATAGAAACGTATGTTAAAATTAGTAACGATGATTAGCCGATGACACGAGTATTGTGAAATGACACACGTGTATATATATATGTTGCTCAATGTTCATTAGCCTGTGTGTGCATGTGTAATTCGACATGATTTGCTGATGCATGTTAACAATGTAGTTGTTTATCTGGCCATACTTCTATGCTTAAACTCTCTCCAACGTGGCATGAGTACAACAAGTATCTGCCCCCCACTCTCCTTAACTCTTTTTGCTTGGTATATGTCTTGTGCTTCCTTGTTCTTCTGCTTTGCTATCCTAATAGCTTTTCTTTGCCCATCTTTTTCACTTAAACTGTTATACAAGTTCTCATATGCTTTACTTTTGGCTTTCGCCACCTCACTTTTTGTCTTTTTATTTGCCTGTTTGTAAGCTGCTATAGTCTCTTCACACCTATTTAAATCTTTTTCCTTCTTCCGTTCCCTCTTTTCTTTCACTGCCTCTTGTACCTCAGCACACCACCACCAGGTCTCCCTATTCTTCCCTTTCTTTCCTGATGTACGTCCTAGTACATTTCTTCCCGTTTCTCTTACTACTGTGCTCAGTGTTCTCCGTGTTCTCTTTGTCTCTCCTCGTAACTTTGCCTCTACCTCTTGGACAAACTTTTCTCTATATTCCTTTTCGTTCAACTTCCACCAACGTGGTTTCTTGGCTACAGTTGGTTTCACTTTCTTCGGTTGCTGCATTCTTACTTTGCAGACCACCAGTTTGTGCTGTTTGGTCACAGCTTCTTTTGGCAAGACAAAACAGTCTATCACTTGCTTCAGGTCGTTCCTTCTACACATGATGTAATCCACTTGTGTGCATTGTTCTCCACTTATGTAAGTTACTCGGCGTGTCAATCTCTTCTGAAAATAGGTATTAACTACTGCCATACTTTTTGCTATGGCAAAATCTACGATTCTATCACCTCCTTCATTTCATGTCCCGACCCCATACCTTCCAATCACTCCTTCGTCAAGGCTCTTTCCTCCAATGTGACCATTTAGATCACCAGCTATCCACAGTACCTCTTCATATGGTATTTTCCTTGTCATCTCACAGAGGAGATCCCAAAAGTCATCCTTCTCCTCATCTGTGCATCCCACCTGTGGTGCATAGACACATACTACATTCACTGCTGCTACCCCCAAATCAATATGTAACCAAATCAACCTATCACATTCCCTGCTCACCTGTATGACTCTCTCTTTCATCTCTGGGCTCAGTACAATGCCTGCTCCATTCCTCCTATTATCCACTCCCATGTAGTACAATTTATATCCTTCCCCTAGTTCCCTCGCTTTCTGTCCTTTCCATCTTGTTTCTTGTACACATAACACATCTATTCTCCTTCTCTCCATTACATCGACTACTTCTCTTCCTCTTCCAGTCATGGTACCCACATTCAGTGTTGCAATGACAAATGATCTTTCTTCCTCAATTTTCTCCCTCCTCTTCCCCCTTTTAGCTATCTTCTTTAGCCTTATCCGCTCCTGATAAGGTAGCTGTCGCTCATTTGTCACAGCGTTACAGCGGTGTTGCTGCGCGTCGCTTATGGGGAACGCCCTAGCATGGTCTTGTCCCTGTGTTATCCACATCTCATACAGGTTGGCCTAAGTTTTTACAGACCGGATGCCCTTCCTGCTATCCAACCCTCCTCATTTATCCGGGCTTGGGACCGGCTGGTGGCAGCATTGACCTGCACATCCACCAGGCTGAGTTAACTTTCATCAATACATGTGGTGAAACTAATCTGTTGTTGTTGATCATCCTAGTGTGTTTTGTATTCTGTGATTTTGACACTTTCTTTAGAAACCAAAGAAGTGATTGAGTTAGCATTAACAAAGAACGTATTATGTTTTAGTTTAGGGCATTAGCGCATTAGAGCATTTTATTGATTTTGAGTATCTAGCGAGGATGTTTTGATTAAAGCCTTATTCAGGTTTAACTGCGTTCATCTATTTTCAAACTAGAATATTACGACAATTTTACGACAATTTAATCAAAACATCCTATTGACAATGAGCAAGGCGTTGAAGCCAATACGACTAGACCTTGATCCTAATTCTTCAGATGCTGCGAAACAATGGAAGCATTGGAAAAGGACGTTTAACAATTTTATCGAGGAGTGTGGAGAGACAGCTCCTGATCGTTTTCATTCCATTGTTAACTTCATTTCTGCCGAAGTTTCTGATTATGTTGAGGATTGCACAACCTATGATGCTGTTATTGAGACACTTGAAAGACTCTTTGTGAAAACGCCAAACAAAATTTTTGCTCGCCATGATCTTGCCACAAGAAAACAACAGCCTGGTGAATCTCTTGATGAGTTTTTGGAGGAACTGAAGAAATTAAGCAAGCATTGTGGTTTCACTGCAGTTACTTCAGAAACTTACAGATCTGAGATGATAAGGGACTCTTTCATCAATGGGCTTACATCTAACTATATTCGGCAGAGGCTTTTGGAAAATTCAGAGTTATCGTTGGACAGAGCTTATGAAATAGCACGCACTCTTCATACTGCTCAGAAGAACTCTGAATTATATATTCAACAAAGCTCTCGACAAATACCCAGCAATGTTGTTGCTGCAACTATCAGTGATCAGTCGACTCTACATACTAATCCAGATCAAGAATCATTGGCTGCCGTGCGCAAACAAACCCCCGCAAAAAGGTCCTGCTACTTTTGTGGAGGCTTCCTTCATGCTAACCGTGCTTCTTGCCCTGCCCGTGACGCTGTTTGCCACTACTGTTCAAAGAAAGGTCATTTTGCCAAAGTATGTCAATCTACAAAGAAAGCTGCCACTGTTAATGCCATCTATAAGCCTTCACTCTGTACAATTACAGCCGCATGCCCCTCTGATCTAAAGCATGCCTCAATTTCAGTCAAAATAAATGATAAAGTTAGCATGACCGCTTTAATTGATTCTTGCAGTTCAGATAACTATATAAGTGAAGATGCTTTCAATAAGTTGCAAATACCAGCTCAGCTGTCAAGCAGGAAGGTAACAATGGCGCAGACATCCAGGGAGTCTCCAATAATTGGAAAGTGTAATGTAGTTATAGAGTTGAAAGGAAAGAGATATGACGATGTCAGACTAGATATTCTACCCAACCTTTGCAGTGATATTATTCTCGGGTATGAATTTCAGAAACGGCACAAAAATCTTACGTTTCATTATGGAGGAAATAAAGAGGACTTAGTCGTCACAAGCAGTACCCCCAAAGTTGTATCTACTGTCAATACAAAGCAACCTCTATCTCAACAGATCACTGACGCCAATGTAGCCGCTGTTGACCCGCCCACTTTGTTTAAAAGTGTTTCAAATGATGTAAAACCTGTGGCCACGAAATCGAGAGTCTTTAATAAGGATGATCGAGCTTTCATTCGAGATCAGATCTCATCATTACTAGCAAAAGGCTTGATAAAGAGAAGTGATTCACCATGGCGAGCACAGGTCATGATTGCACGTGATGAGCTTCAACGCCATAAGAAGAGAATGTGCATTGACTATTCTCAGATTATAAATCTATTTACAGAGTTGGACGCATATCCATTGCCACGTATTGAAGATATGGTCAATAAGCTATCCCAATACAAAGTGATTTCAACATTTGATCTAAAGAGTGCATATCATCAAATACCTCTTCGAGAGTCTGAGACAAAGTTCACTGCATTTGAAGCACTTGGTGACTTGTATGAATTTGTTGTATTGCCGTTCGGAGTCACAAATGGAGTACCATCTTTTCAGAGAATCATAGACACTTTAGTTACTGAAGAGGGTCTAAAGAATACTTTCCCTTACTTGGACAATGTCACAGTAGCCGGCGTCAATCAAGCTGATCATGACAAGAATGTCGCTGCCTTCCTCGAGATGATCAAACGAAGGAACATAACCCTCAATGAATCGAAAAGCGTTTATTCAGTTCCCATTATCGATATACTTGGATATCGACTTAGTCACCAGAGCATCAAACCAGACCCTGAGAGATTGCAACCTTTGCAGGATTACCCACCACCTTCAAATTTTCCTTCATTATGTAGGGCTTTGGGGATGTTCGCATACTATGCCAAGTGGATCCCACAATTCTCAGACAAGATTCGCCCTTTGGCAGACACCACATCTTTCCCTCTTGACAAAGAAGCTCTTGCATCATTCAATGCTTTGAAGGACGAACTTGCACGTGTCGCCTTGTCTCCAATTGATGAGGATATACCTTTTATAGTTGAACGCGACACATCGGATGTTGCAATTTCTGCTTCTCTAAACCAGAATGGGAGACCTGTGGCATTTATGTCTAAAACGCTTTCCGCTACTGAACGTCGTTACCCAGCCGTAGAGAAAGAAGCCCTAGCCATAATCGAAGCTGTTAGGAAATGGAATCATTTACTATCTCGTCACCCATTCATCCTGATAACAGATCAAAAATCTGTTTCCTTCATGTTTGATAACAGAAAACGTTCTAAGATCAAGAATAGCAAAATTCAGTCTTGGTGTCTAGAACTTGCAGAATTCAGTTATACTATCCAGTACCGGGAAGGAAAGGATAATGTCGTTCCGGATTCATTCACGCGTGCTCATTGTGCAGCAGTTTCGACGAGTCTAGAGGAAATCCATTCTCAGCTATGCCATCCAGGTGTCATCCGTCTTCTTCACTTTGTGAAAGCTAAGAACCTTCCATTTTCAACACAGGATGTGCGTGATATATGCTCAAATTGTCGGATTTGTGCTGAGCTCAAGCCCAAGTTTTATCAGAGCCAGAACAGTAAGTTAGTAAAAGCAACACGTCCCATGGAGCGATTAAGTATTGACTTTAAGGGACCCCTACCTTCTTCATCAAGGAACAAGTTCTTCCTCACAGTGGTCGATGAGTATTCTCGGTTTCCTTTTGCTATTCCTTGCCCTAATGTTGCTTCTGAAACAGTTATTAAATGCTTGGAAGTGATATTTTCCCTTTGTGGGATGCCTGAATTCATACACTCCGATCGAGGTTCTTCTTTCATGTCTGAAGAACTCATCAGCTTTTTAAGAAGCAGAGGTATTGCTAGCAGCCGTAGCACTCCCTATCATCCCATCGGCAACTCACAAGTAGAAAGATACAATGGTATTGTGTGGAAATCAGTAAGGCTTGCTTTGGCCTCTGTTAAGCTACCTGTTGAGCAATGGGAGAGGGTTTTACCTGATGCACTTCATTCAATTCGATCTTTACTATCGACGGCAACAAATACAACTCCACATGACAGATTCTTCAACTTTTCAAGGAAATCCAGTCAAGGCGTATCTCTACCCTCATGGTTATCACCAGGTCCAGTCCTTCTGAGGAAGTTTGTGCGTTCTAGTAAAAATGATGATCTAGTGGAAGAAGTAGAGCTGACTCATGCTAATCCAACGTATGCCGAGAATCAACAGTTTCTCTCACAGACCTTGCACCTTGCCCAAGAGATACTTTGAATGCAGAGGATGCAACAGTTAGAAATCATGAAGACAATGTAGCTGAGGCCGGACAATCAGATACTGATAACATTTCTACACCAATAATTGAGAATGATGATGACAATATCGCAGAATCTGTTCAGGAACCTCGCCGGTCTACTCGATTGCGCAAGAAGCCTGAAAGATATGGTATTCAAGTTGATGAGTGACTTTCTCCAGTGGGGGAGAATGTGGTGAAACTAATCTGTTGTTGTTGATCATCCTAGTGTGTTTTGTATTCTGTGATTTTGACACTTTCTTTAGAAACCAAAGAATTGATTGAGTTAGCATTAACAAAGAACGTATTATGTTTTAGTTTAGGGCATTAGCGCATTAGAGCATTTTATTGATTTTGAGTATCTAGCAAGGATGTTTTGATTAAAGCCTTATTCAGGTTTAACTGCGTTCATCTATTTTCAAACTAGAATATTACGACAATTTTACGACAATACATAAGTAAACAAAAACTTCTAAATATCAACAATGCCTTTCTTTACAATATTTAACATTGATTGTTGGTTTTGACTGTAAAGTCAAAGAGGATCTGCCATATTTTTATGCATACAACCATGTTGTTTTCTGGAGAGAGGTCCTTCATTGTTGCCCATATACTCTTGCAAAACAACATATCAGAATCATCTTCAGCTATTGTTTTTGAGTCATTTAATGATTGCCAAATGCACGTCTACAGTACCTTAATTGAATTACCTTAGGGTCTGGCTTGGTAATGACATCAACAGGGTCAACTTTCTGTGAACTATTTCTCTTGCTGGAGGTTTGTTTTTGTGGAACAACTGGAGTTGTATTAGTGAACGGCTGATTGTCATTGTTTTCATTTTGGTTATCAACACTACTGTGGCTGATACTGCATATGTTTTCAAAGGAAGTGGCACTTTCATCTGATTGCTAGTCACACAAAAGCTCTAGTTCATCATAAAACTGGCAAGTTGCTAATCTTCCTCTTTTGGATCCATTTGCAGCCAGCTGCCTGATATTCATGATACTCCATATAGGCATCCCTGATATTCTTCCATTGGCTCCTCAAGGATTCAGCATTGAAATGGAATGCTAATATAAACAAAAAGTATATATGATAGTACAATATAACAAGTAGTAGAAGAAATTAGCAGTATTGTAACTATAGAACTATTACAAAATAAGAAAATACAACACACCAACAAATACATCTATAGGAAATATACAATTATATCATCACACCCATTATCGTGAAAAGCTATGCCAAAATATAGCTAAGTATCATCTATTTAGATTTAACAGAGATTGATAATCTGCTGGTAAAGCCCAAGCTAACTACAAGATCGTCTTTAAATAAGTGAAATATCAAAATGTAAGACATACCAGGTACCTGTACTACCTCCTCCATACAGTTGCTTAAGTTTCTCCCAAGCTGTTCTCTTCATACCTGTACCTTTGTAATAGGGGCTTTTTATGTCGCAAATACATCTTTCCTCTCGAACTAGATCAATTAGCAACTCTTTCTTACTGTCTCCATTAGTAGCACAGTGCCCTATAGAACCTTCAATAACTAGGCCACTTTCCTGCTGGCCAACATCTTCATCATCATCGAGATTATTTGAGCGAGATGGAGTGGAAGGCGGGGATGTAAGTGGTGAAAGCACAATAGGCATAGTTTTTTCAATTGGCTTTGCTGCCTCAACAGGAGCTGATGCTGCTGTAAGCTAAGAATGCTTTCTTGAATCCAACGTGCATTAGCTGACAAGTCGGACTCCATGTTTACTTTCCTGTGAAACTGAACTTGTCCAACGCACAATAAAATAAGTCGAAACTTTCCAACTTCAAATTATCCCGCTGAGGTGCAATCTGTGCACCAGGTGCGCATCAAGTCAATGGTAATCATCATCTGTGCATGCCTTGAGTGGAAAGTGCACATTCTGCCTAAGCCAACCTATGAGTGGAAACTGGCCTTAACAGAAGTCGAAGCGGTCATAAATTGTAGGCCAATTACATATGTATATGATGATGTGGACGGAATTTCATATCCACTGACACCATCTCAATTGAGAAATGGCAAGAAGTTATCACTGCTACCCCAAGACAGGTACTACGAAATGGTAAGTACGTATGAGTCATTGTCTAAATGTGCCAAATATCATAAGACCCTGTTACATCAGTTGAACAAACCATGGAGAAGAGAGTATTCAACAGGTCTAATGGATGTTTACAGACCGAATGACAAACAGCAAAAGCCAAAGGTATCAGTAGGGGATATATTCCTTTTGAAAGATGATAGTAAGAAACATGCGTTTTGGAAATTATGTAAAATCCTCCAGTTAATTGTAGGCACAGATGGAAGAGTGAGGTCAGCCAAGACCCAGATTGCTGGTGAAAAAGCAAGGGTAAGGTATTTAGACGTACTCTAAAAGTACTTGTTCCTTTAGAAATCTCTTGCAAAGAACCTATTGGTACCACAGAGAATAAATGAAGTATGCCTTTAACGCATGCACAGAAAGCAGATCAGCCGATTATGCAATCAAAATGTGCTGCAGCAACCGTAGGAGAACTTGTAAGAAGGGACAATGCTGACAATATGTAGTTCTTATGACATTGCTTAATTAATTTCATTTATGCTTCAGAGACTTTTGTTAGTTATGTTCATGCTGTTAAAGCTTATGGTTAAATTTTTGTTACTGTAAAGTGAGTGAATTCAGCTCAATTGGGGGAGTATGTTGTGAGGTCATTATAGTTATAGCTTCACACGTGGTCGCCCCAGACTCTGTAGACAAGTGCATTATTGGTGAAGATGGCTTTAAGCTAAGCGAATTTTAGTAACATGAAGGAGTAGACATTTTTCAAGTTATACACGTACACAGAAGGCTTTCTGTATATGGGTTTTAACTCATACCCTTCGCCCCATGTAAGATTAATTCTTTTGTACTTCATCACAGTCCCATAGTGAGCGAATGACTGCTTTGTGGTGAGAAAGACATGGGTAGATGCTGTGGGTGAGGGAAGCCAGCAAGACTGTAATCTGATTGTGTATTACGAATGATAATTTAACTTCATATCTATATTTATTCCACTGCAAAGACTTATTGAGTAGAACATCCACCAACTTTGATCATGGTTTAACATTTGGTAGCAGAGGGTAGTTTGTGGATTATTCTACATAGATATTACTGTTTGGAAGACGTTTTATAGTTAAATGCCTGAAATAGTTTGATTCAAGGGACAAAGCAATCCTCATGTCGGAAGAGCTACAGCTCCGAGTGGAATACAAATTCCTTGATATGTCACTGGATGATCTTAAGGATGTTGCAGTGAAACTGAGAATTGAGGATTCACAAGAAGGGCTATTGAAGATGGCAGTTATAAGGGCGATCAGAACAACAAAGGAGAGGAATTTAGGCTAAGACAAAAAAGCACATCCCTAGTATTTGGATGCGCTCATTAAGATGTTGGTTGGAAACCCACCCTTGGAAGGATCAAGTAGCAAAGAGGACAGTGTAGATGATATGAACACAATGAAGGAGGAACTGGACAAGCAAAAAGGACTAGTTCAGCAAGTAAAGGAAGAATATGAAGCAATTTCGAAATTCCTCAAAGAAAAGGAAGCTCTGGTCAAGGAAGCACAGGACTCTCTGAAAACATGAGTATTGGTATCTCCCAAGTTACACGACAAGTCAGCACTAATTCAGATAAAGGTAAGCCTCCTGTAAATCAGTGTATACATACACTTGGTGATATTTTGAGGGTAAAAGATTTCAAAATTTCTGGAAGTATATCCAATGACAAAGGCCATATACCTTTGAGTACTTTGAACAAGCAAATTGAGAGTGGTCTGGCTAAGGAGTATTCCAAAGGAGTTACAGTAGACGGGGTAATTCAAGCAATTTTTCCAGCCTTGCATCTGAAATCCTATTTATGTAACAGGCGAGCCCAAGAGTTGCATAGGAATGAAAGAGGTCCAAGGATTTCTAGACACATTTTTTTTATATTGTTATCAATTCAATCAAAATAAATGGGAATGATTAACAACATTCTTCTACAATGAAAAAGTAAAATACAAACATAAGATGTAAGCCTAAATACATACAAAGTGTTTATTCACAAATGTATACAGATATGCTAGTTAAGAATCAGAATCTCTAATTTATTAAAAGGAAATCTATAATACAGGTGAAGTATATTAAAACAGCGAAAACCTAAGAGAATTGAATTATAACAGTGCTCTAACGTATTGCTGAGAAATGTTGTACCAGGATGTCTAAGCGGTAGCTACATAGGAAGTGACATTCGGTATGTGTGAAATAGATGGAAGTACCGACAGATACCTAGCATAGTTCCTCTAAGCTACATTGGACAAATAAACGCGTGAATAATGTGCAGTAGATTGTTCCTGAGAACTATGGAACTAAAAAGAGAGAATTGCCATATATGTACACAAGGTAAGAATGGATACTTAGCGTATGCTACCATGGGCCAAACTGAGTATAAAATACATAGAGAGGAATGAGCATTACTTTACCTCCATCGACGAGATTCTTGTGTTACTTGTGAGTTTGTGCAAGTAGTCGTCTTATCATCTGCTGTCTGATGTTCTCTCTGCTTGTCTAGTGTTGCTTTCTCTTATATACACAAGGGGTATCTACTATTGAGCCTTAAGGCCTATCTCCATTAAAGCGAATTTCAGGCGATCGCTGGCGAAAACTGAGTTTGAGCATGTGCACTTCAATTTCTTCGGCATAACTAGCGATCTTCGGCGAACGCTCACTAGTTCAACCTTGGTCAACTTTTCGGCGATCGCTCACAGTAGGTATGCAATGGCGAACTATCTTCGTTTGATTCATCAACAGCTAGCAAGTCAAGGCCTAATCCCAAATGAAATGCTAAAAATTAATGTGGAGCAAGCTGAACCCGATGCAAGTGAAATGGTAATAGTTAGTGATGACGATATACAGTTCATTCCTTCCAATCAACCTTCAAGCCACAGCCTGGAGGACACAGGTGAAAGACAGGAAGTGAATAGAAATGTTGAAGAAGAATTAATTGAATTGGTGCGTGATTACAGATGTATTTGGGATACATCCTGTAGATCTTTCAAAGAGCACCCTTAAAAGCAACAAGCCTGGAGAAACATATCGGGAAAGTTGAACCTTGATGGTATGTGGTTTAGGAATTTAGTGAGTTTGGAATTCTATGATCATGTTGCTAACTTAGTGGCTGGATTAAGCAATGCTATCGAGATAGATGGATTTCTACTCCACTAGTCCCAAAAAGTACTACTCTAGTTATTATAAACCCCAGAACATATCATTCACTATTCAAACCATATACGCATATGAAAGCAGTATTTACATTAGCGGTTCTCAAATAGTGGGCATGTCCTTCAAGGGGGGCTCGATGCAGTGCTAGAAGGGGTGCATATGATCCTGGGCAAAAGGTATGCATATACAATTTTTATAGATAATAGTCTTATTTATAGTGACTGGGTTATTTATAATGACTGGGGGTGCAAAAATATTGTCTCTTTCCATGGGGAGCCTTACAAAAAATAACTGAGAAGCACTGCTTTAACTATAAGCATATAAGGGGCACGGTGAGGGGGCTGAACAAAAGTGGTGGGCTAGGAAGCCAATAACAGTACTATCCTTGGAATGTTTATCTTCTCGGCTTGTCTAGTTGGCAAAAAATGGGGGCTGAAGCCACCCAGCCCCCTAGTGGCGCCGTGCTTATATAAGTACAGTAACGATAGCAGAAACTAGAGAGCATGTGTGCAGGGAATGTAGAGAATTATCAATATCAAAAGTAGTTATAGATTCCTCTAACACAGCATCGTTAGGCTGGAAGCTATCTACTATTTTCTAGAGAACATACTAAAGAAGAGTTGGAAGAATCTTCGAGATGTTTTCTCAAAATGTATGAAAAAGGGAGCTACTTACTAGGTCAGGTGCTGGCCTAACAAATTTGCCCTAGTGCAAGTATTTCAAAGAACTGGCCTTCCTTGCAGACGTTGTTACCAACAGAATAACAGAAAGTAATCTCAACATGCCACGTTTTCATGCTGTTGACAATGGGGAAAGTGAAGAAATCATGCAAAGCGTCAAGCAACAGGAGTCCACTAGCGCAACCCCTCTGCCAAAACGAAAAAGGAAGTTCAATGCTAGAGAAAGTCAGGAGCCCTTGGTTGACTGCCAATTTGATGGAAGCTTGCTAGATAACGCCATAGCAAGCTATCTCCAAAAGGAAAACTCTCGAAAAGATGCGAAAGAAGATGCTGATGAGATGTTTTGTAGGAGTCTAATTCCTATTTTATCAGCACTACCTACAAAAAAAATACGAAAGCAAAGGTGGAGATACAAAAATTATTTTTTTCACATTGAATTAGACAATGAGACTGATTGAACTGTTAGCACTAATCACTGAATGGCAGCAACTGAATGTAGCTATTTGTCATTTTCAAATTGTAATTTTGTAAGACTTCATAAAATGCTTAGATATATAGTATTTCCTCTTCTGTGTTTGATAAAAGTGCCAGGGAGAGGAAAGAATTTAATATGGTTCATCAGCCATATTTATCAACTCACTATTGGTAACATCAAAGATAACTATTCATCAAAGCTGCACAGTGTGCTAGTAATCATGCCAAATTGCCAGGGCAATGATCCTTGCTCGGAAATGAAATAGTCTCTGAAATTGTCTCTGACAATTTTCGCTTCCCTGCTGTAAGTCATTGATCCAATTAGACTTGAATCTCTTAAGCCACAGCTGTCCCCTTCATCTCTCCAAGACCAAAGTCCCATCCCCCTTGCCACCTCTTCATCAACAAAACCAGAAGGGACATATCTATATCTACCTTCATTGTTGGAGTACATACGAAAGTTGTGTAGAATTACACAGCTTTTGTAATTGCAATTACTAAGGCCGTTTTTGCAATGATTGACCTGTGAAAGATTCTGAATCTTGAGGCACATATTCCAAAAGAGTTTTCCACTACTCTTCTGGCCCTGCTAATGCGATAATTTGCAACACGCTCATTTATTCCAATACACCCCCTTGGGTATGGCTAGATAAGATTCACTTTTAATGGGAATGCTTCATCCCCAACAAGTACATAAGGAAATTGTAGGGGGGACTGGTTGGATAACTGTCGTGGTGATGGCAAGGTCATCATGCCATTGTTCATAGCATACCCAATCTGGCTTTTGAGCGAAAACCCCTCCATCACTTTGACGTCCTGCTTCACCAATATCCACCATGGTAAACTTATAGTCACTGCTGACAACTACCATAAGTACAATACTGTGTGTACCTTTATAGTTATAAAAGGTTGAACCAGCTCGTGGTGGAGCTTGAATCACCACATGTTTACCATCAATGGCTCCAATACAATTTGGAAAATTCCATTTCATCTCAAAGCCAATGGCAATCTCTTTCCACTCCTGTTCAGTGCTTGGAGCTTTGAGGTATGTCTGTTCCATCAGCACTGTCCAGATAGCTTCGCAAGTCTCCTGTATGATTCGTCCCACAGTTGTTGGACTCAGACGGTAGCTCATTCCAATTGGTGTATGCGAATCTCCCGTTACGAGATGACGCAGCATGACCAACAATCGCTGCTCTGGGCTGACTGGCTCTCTGTTTCGACAGTCTCTATATACTAAGATGCCTATATGATGATTTATGCCAAACCAATCAGATTGCTCAGATTTGTACCACGTGACCTGATTCCGCCTACACGATCTCCTCCCAGGGTATTTGTCCCATGGCCCCCAAATTTCTGTTGAGGGTAGCCATTTGGGTCTACTACTTACATAACAAGAGATCTGATTTTTATCATTTTTTTTCGCCGAGTTATTCCACTTTCCTCTTATCGCCATTACCAGCAATTCTGTTGCTCCTCCCTGCTGGACCACGTGTTGTCAGTTTTGTGAGCGGTCCAGTAGGACTAAGTAACTGTGTGTGTTATCGCGAGGAGACTTTGGTTGCAGTTCTTCCAGGTAAGCCAGCTCTAATTTCCTGAAATGGTTTGAGTTAAGAATTCCTGTATGTCCTTTGTCCATTTCATCTGTATTCTACTGTTGCCAGCCATTTATTTCCATATCTTTCAACGAGATTCAGCCACCTTCCCTCGAGTGAATTACCGCCATGACAGTTCTTCTCAAAGTTGTTCGATGCTGTGTACTAAATCACCGTGCTTTTCCTTCTACATTGTGAAAAGATATTCAACATATGTTTGACTTTGTATTCCGTGCTAGATTATGGCAGGTTGTTTGCTTTTCATGCCTATTTAGATGACATGGAATGGCGTGCTTGCTGCTTTCAGTTGGCAATGTTTTGATTAGGACTACTGTATAGTTGTCCTGTGACTTGGAGGAGACTTTCGTCGTTCTGCCTCCAGTTTAGTGTTTTTTCGCTTGATTTCATTCGCTAAGGTATCCTACGTTTCTTACTACATTGTGATGAAATGATTATGTACTGTTTACTGTTGTATTCCTTGCTAGCTTGGAATTTATCCATTGCTTTTACCACATGTATGAATGACATAGGATACGGTTGTGTATGGGGATAAAGTCTTGGTATGTGGAATGCTTTCACTGAAGTATGTATAGGGCTATTGCTGACTTTGGTTACCCTAAGTTTGCAGTTTTTACTTTCACTCTTTACTTTTGTCGTAGTGTGTACTGTGAAATGCGAGGGGATTCCCAAGTTCATCTCACGATCGCAGATACCTGTTGTCCTTTGTTTTGGATTAATTGCGGTCTTTTGAGAGTGATTCCATACCTTTGCTTCAAGGGCAATAAGATCAAGGTAGTTCCCCTCAATTTTGCTTGATTTTCTCTTCTAAATTACCGTTTTGTTACTGCGGAAGTATGGTTATGATATTAAGGAGGTATTTAATGCAATATTTGCTGATGTACTAGGAGCTTTTAGCTTGCTGTTGATTCTTCGTATATGCACATGAGTTGGATGTTAGGATGTCTCAAGAGTTTGGGCACTTTGCTTACATTTGAGATATTGCCCTTACAGTCGAATATACTCCTTGATTTTATCATACACGTTTTACAGGCAAACACTAAGATGTTACCAACTTTATTCTCAGCTCAGTAACTCTTTTTTATTTTGTTTTCACTGTATTTACAGTAGGCTTCATAGTTATTTCCACTATAGATGGTAGAGTTATTCTGGTCAAGTCAAATTTAAGGGGTTCCACTATACTGAATGTTCTTCTGTTGGGACACAGTTCCCCTTCTTTCTGAGATCATTTGTTATAAATGCCATTACCGAATTCCATAGATCATTATGCACGTGATGATATACTGTTAAGGGATGGATTAGTACTAGATATGACCATCACTTTTATTGCCTAGACTTAATTTATGACACCCCTTGCCCCCACTGAGGTAATGCCTTCGTTTGACATCTGAGTTGATGATACAGGATATGTAGTATTACTCATTTCAAAGAATTACTGACTTCCATAGATCATTCTGCATATGATATTATAGTTTTTTTTAGGGATGAATTAGTACTAGATAGCAATATTTGATTTATGGGGCCACTTTCCCCTATCCAATTACAATTATTGGTTGAATTCTGACTTTCACATGGTTGTAACAGATAATTTAGTACTGGATAGCTGCATTATTTGTTTTGTATAGCCATAACCTATGGACTCCCCCAAGAACTTTGGCTGATATCTTATATGATTCACGCTGCTCAATCGTGTTTTTTACAATCTGCTATATATTATATAAATGTGTGATATAGGAATACTAAGCAATATTCTTTTGTTTTATCACCTTGAGCTACCAAGTCCTATCACAGATTCCAATTGCATAACACCTACGTTTATGGATCAAACTTGATTGTGTACCTCTGTGGACAGGATTAGTGGTCACCTACATGATAACAGAACCACTCATACCTGCCAATTCGTGTGCTATATTGTATCTGGTATAACATCTTAAAATTATTTCCAAGACTCCTTAAGTTAGATTTGAGTGAAGCAGGAGACAATATGTCGTGTAGTTTCATTAGTGCCTCATTGTAGACAGCATTGTAAACAATTCTGTGCAATCAACAATTCGTATAATAGAGACTAGCTTAGTACTGATAGCCCGCTACACGCGGGCTTCCCTAGCCCCAGTTCAAAGGTTGCATATCAGCCTTGGAAAGACTAACGCTGTGCCCCCATGAAAGTTGCTTGGTCTGGTCGCATAGGATCACGAGAAGGTGACGTCATGGGCCTGTGCGATGGAGCACGTGACTTTCGGCCTTGCATTGTGCAAAAATCAAAGAAAATTGCGAGAAAAAATTGTGCAAAAAATGCTCGGATAACTGCGCTAGGCTACGGGGCTTCTTGATTTTCTTCCTTTCCCTTTACTGCCCCGTAGCCTAGCGCAGTTATCCGAGCATTTTTTGCACAATTTTTTCTCGCAATTTTCTTTGATTTTTGCACAATGCAAGGCCGAAAGTCACGTGCCCCATCACACAGGCCCATGACGTCACCTTCTCGTGATCCTATGCGACCAGACCAAGCAACTTTCATGGGGGCACAGCGTTAGTCTTTCCAAGGCTGATATGCAACCTTTGAACTGGGGCTAGGGAAGCCCGCGTGTAGCGGGCTATCAGTACTAAGCTTTTTTAACTAACAAAGGGGAAACAATCCTCAGAAGTTCCTCAAATCTGTTAGGCAGCATTCGAAAATATTTAAAGAATAGCTCAGTGTCACAAAGTTTCATTTCCAGAACCAGTTGATGAAACTCACCCTTCGCTTTTCATTCACAAAATATGGGACGAACCCAATAGTCATGTTTCCTTTTCCTGTTTCTCTTCCTATTTCTAATTCGTTGCCTCAAAGCCAAGAGGAATGAAAAGTGAGCTCTATCCCTATCCGCCATATTTGTTGACACCATTAACTATGTTGGCGCCAAAACGAGCAATATCTACTCAGTTGCTGACGAAAGCTCGAAAGCATGTATATAGAAATGAACGACCGCGCGAGTAAAATCGCTGTAATTCGCTTTAATGGAGATAGGCCTTTACATACAGGCAGACTACTACATACTCCTACGCCATTACGTAATCACATGGTGGGATGAAATCAGAGACCAACATAGTAGTCTATTCTAAAGTCATGACGAATCACCCATTTTTGTATACAGCAAAAACAACTAAGCTAAATCTAACGAGTATTTCTGAGTCCCTCACATTTAGCAAGTAAGAAACATCTCAGGCTGATCGAGTTAAGACAAACCTTGCAGAGTCATTATTATGAAAAAATCACCAACCAAAGCTTGCCAAGAACTAAGCAATATTGTGCAAGAAAAAAATGAATCTGCTCTGAATTTTCTTATGATGAAAAATGATAAGGTCCCAGATGAAACAGTGATTAGAGAAATGAGTTTGGCAATGTCTATCGACAATGAAAGAGCAGCTAAATTCACTAGCATCAACAAAAAATGCTGAAAATACATTCCGCTAATATATCATTAATTTCTGTTGAAAAACCGAGGAAGGTACAACCAAAGCAAACAAAACAGGATAAGGGTATGGCTGCATTGAATCAATTAAAGGCTGATGTAGATGCTTTGAAAAAGGGTGCTCAGAGTCCTGAAAGAGGGGCACCCCAGCCCAAAACTAGGAAGCATGGACACAGGTGCAAATCTTGTAATGAAAATGAGAACAATAATGTACTCATTGTGTCATTTGTGGCTCTGATGGCCATTTTTTGTGTGGTTGTGGAAGAAAAGCTGCTCAGGGAAACCAACAACAACTGCATCTAGGAGGCAAGGTGTATTTGTAGACCAGCCCCATATTGAACAGTATCACTTTTGTGGAAAAACGTAACATTTGGTATTGAATTGCTAATTTGTGCTTCATGTTATCTAGCAAAGTATTGCAGTGTTTCATGCCAAGAGAAACATTGGCCTAAGCATGAAGTTTATTTTAAAGCATTAAATATTTCATCTAGAAGTAATGAAATTCACATTGGTGAAGCTGTTACGCATTTATAGCTGAAGGAACACACTAAAGTGATATTTTTTGTCGGCAATAAATGTATTATTGACTGCAATTTAAATGGTATGAAAACCAAAGTACTTGAAACACAGGCTGTCACGTCTTGGTAATATCAAGGTGATTCCTAAAGACAAACTTCATGGATTTAGAAATAAGAAATATAGCAGACATATTAGGTGTGCACGCCAGACCAGAAGTTAGAGCCACCATTGACACACCAATTCCCTCTAGTGGTTTTGTGGAACTTGAATGTAGCTTTTTAGGCAAACACGGGACTTCCACTATCCATATACCATTTGTAGTAACAGAAAACATTCTTGAAAACCCAATGTCATTAAACAAATAGTCAAAAATCAAACTGTGGCACCTGAAAAAAAAATTCGGTAATCGGAATCATCAAGCTTATTAGCTAATGCAATGCTTGCATCTTTTTATAAGGAACCAAATACAATCAAATATCTGTTATTGTTTATGAAGTGTACTAAATACAATGATCCTGGTTATGTAAGGACCCCTAAGAAAAACATATAGGTTTCACCTATGCAATGTGTGAAAAGTCCTTGCTGTTGTAATGTCATTGTACCTGTATTGAAAACTATGACACTGAATGAATGAAACTATGAAACAAGATGACACTGAGCCATGGCTACATGGCCTTTAAGTAAATCAAGAGTTTTTTTGACTGTGTCAAAAGGTGCATCACATAGAGTCAATGTAACTCTGACTGCGTCAAAAGGTGCATCACATAGAGTCAATGTAACCAGTCATAATAAAACAAACCATCAGAAATTGCATAAAGCACGCACAGTTTAAGGTCAAGTAGATCCTGTCAAGTCAATTATACCAACAGATGCTAAGCTAGCTAGCACAACTGCTACTGACAGTACACAAAACTGATATATTTTCCAAAACAAAACCATTACGATTTCAGAAACAAAAAGCAGCAATGTTTCTCCAGATTTTCTCAACTCAGTTTGATTTATCTGCTTTGGATGAACAACAACGTAAGATGGCTGAGGATATGTTAATGTCACACGCAGAATCATTTTAATCCTCTGAACAGGATATAGGATGCACAGAAGGGGGTTGCCCATTAGTTTACCTGACTCAACGCCAGTCAAAAAAACATACACGGCAATACCAAAGCCATTACATGCCGAAGTAAAACATTACTTAGAAGATCTGCTAAATAGAGGTTGGATTGTTGAAATGCGCTCAAATTATGCTAGTCCAGTTGCCTGCATCAGGAAAAAGGATCACAGTTTATGACTTTGCATCCATTACCATTTACTGATTTCACGTATCATACAAGATTGTCACCCTTTGTCACAAGTAGACGATACACTCCAGAGTCTTGCTGGGAATCACTGGTTTTCTCAACGTGATCAAGGGAAGGCCTAGCATCAAGGCTTTGTGCAGGAAGATTCTTAGGCCCTGTTCACATTGCTCCATTGTCATATCAAAATGCAGCAAAACCTATCCATTTTTGCCTAACGTACACATTTCTCCACTGTAAAACGCAGCTTTTTGAAAACGCTACTTAAAATGCATAAATCTGAAAACAATACGTTTTGAAAACGATCCGTTTTCAGTGTGAACGCCAAAAATGGAGACATTTAAGAACGCTAAAAACAGCAGCAACATTTATGGCTTGAAGGCGGCAAAAATCACATCACAGTGTTTCAAGATGGCTGACACTCAATAGATAATAACTGTTGTCCAGATTTTGTTAGCTGTGGTTTCTATTTGGAGTCCCATAGCAATCGTTGCAGCACTTAATCAGAATTACACTGCACGTAGGATGTCGTGAAACGTCAAATACGGTTTTTGAACACTTTTATATTCATCTATTTGTTTTATTATAAGGCGGAAGCCATTCTGTTTTAGAAGAATAGTACCTGCTGACTTCTGTCTGCATGCACTAGACTTTTGCTTATTGAAATGATTGACAAGTAGTTTCGTTTTTTTTGAACTGTTAAGTTTTGTAAGTTTTAGGATGATTAAAGATGTTATGTTCGCTCCTCGATCGATAAAAGTGTTAGATTCAATTCTGTTATTTCTTAACATGGTAGCAGAGGGTAGTTACGGTCGCTGGACAAAGTAAAGTAAACAAAGTACGGCGCAGAGAGAAAGGAACGATGGTTTAAAAATGACAGCTGAATTCAAGTAAAAGATGCTTAAACGAAAGAATAAAAGAAGTTAAAGAATTTATGGAACAGGAGGAAAAATCTTCAAATCTGATCAACGCGGAAACTCAAATTGAACTGTTGAAAATTAAACTAAAAGAGTATCGAAAAGAACTTCAAGACTTCAGAGAAACCTTGCCAGAAAATGAAGAGTCAGATACGTTACTAAATAGCTATGAAGACATTTATATCCAAGGAGAAAGGATTGAACCTTTACTTCAAATGAAAATCAATGGACTTAAACAAGTACGAGAAGCGGATGCGATAGAAAAGGAACGGAAATTACTTCAACTTGAGAAGGAAAAAGAACGAGAAATGTTATGACTTGAGAAGGAAAGGGAACGAACAATGACTTTGCAACTTGAAAAAATGAAGCTTGACCAGGAAGAATGTATTAGTTTGGAAAAATTAAACGTCGAAAAACTGAGAAGTGAGTCAGAAACGCAACATATGTCATTGGAATTGGAAAGGGAAGCCCAGCATATTGAAATTAGGAAGGCTACGATAACAGGTGATACTACTGTTACTAAAGGAACTATCAAGCTGCCTAAACTTGAACTAGAAAAATTTCATGGAGATATTTTTAAATGGCAAGAATTCTGGGACTCATATGAAGCTACGATACATAAAAGTAACTCATTGAGCAGTGTGGAAAAATTCAACTACTTACGAGCACACTTACGAAATGAAGCAAAAGAAGCTACCACTGGACTTGAAACTACAGAAGCCAACTATGAAGTAGCTGTCACTATCCTACAGGAACGTTATGGAAAGAAACAGCTCATTATCAATGCACACTACGCAAAATTGAAAGAAATGCCAATATCTTCAACTTACTATGAAAAGCTACAATCAACATATGACAGCATTGAAAAGCACTTAAGGTCACTAGAAGCACTTGGAGAAAACGTTGAAAATAATTTGATGATGTCTTTGCTCCAGTCAAAGCTTCCAAAGCATGTACTGGCAAGATTGGAGGAATACAAGAACGACGACAATCCCTGGTCAGTGGGACTTTTTCGGAAGGAACTCAAGAAGTATACAACTGCTCAAGAAATTGGAAATAGATTGACAAGTCTAAATAGCAATAACCAATCCAGGATCAATGAACCAAGAAAACCTTATGATCAACGTCAGCCGACTGTTGCATTCTCAACAGGTGAAAGGCAAAGGAACTGCATTTACTGTAATAAAGGACATTGGAGTGATGAATGTAAAGAATTCCCAGATGTTCAAAGTAGGATGAAGCAGATTAGTGGAAGATGTTATATATGTCTAAAAACTGGTCACTTGCTAAAGAATTGCTTGTCAACAAAAAGATGTGTTTATTGTAAGCAAGAACGAAATCACCATCAAAGTCTTTGCCCCAAACAATTTGAAACTATCCACACTACTAAGGAAGCATCGATGGTGGCTGTTGGAGAACAAGTGATAATGCAGACTGCCACAGTGGAATTAGTAAACCCATTATGTGAGTCGACGGAAAGAACAAGATTACTTTTAGACTGTGGAAGCCAACGCTCATATATTACCCAAGAGTTAGCTGAAAGGTTGAAACTGAAACATATTGCAAAGAACTATCTCACCATCTACACATTTGGAACTGTAAAACTAAAGGACATTGAGACACCAATTGTGGAATTAGGGATTCACCTTAAAAGTGGATTTGTTATGAACATCAAAGCAAATGTAGTTCCTGAAGTTACTGGTGAAATTGAAAGAGCACCAATCAGCTCAATGGAAATTAAAGCAAAGTTACAGACTTTTGACCTAGCCGATAACCTACCACCTTTTCTGGAAACAACTAAAATCCACCTATTGATTGGTAATGACTACTATACTGACATTGTATCACTGAAACGTGTGGAAATTACAGACAGCCTTCATTTGCTCAGTTCAAAGATTGGATGGATTCTCACCGGAAGGATACAGACAAATGCTACAAAGAAAGATTTTGCTCTGCTATCCAGTTCAAGGAATAGTTCATTGGATACACTACTTTTTTCAGAAGATGCTTCCATTCAAAGCCAAATAGAGCCTAAGCTAGATGAGTTCTGGAAACTGGAAACTAGTGGGATTAAAGAAACAATAACAAGAACACAACTATCAACAATTATCACTGAGGTTGAAGCTATCCTGAACTCAAGACCGTTGAATTACGTAGATGAAGACATCACTTTGGCAACAGCCTTGACGCCTAACGACTTTCTGAGCCCCTACTCCAAAGTTGGAATACCAGTTATTAAAAATGACACTGAAGACCATATAGACAAAGAATTCAAATCGAGCAATACAAAACCTGCTGAAGTATTGATGGATACATGGAAGAAGGGGCAAGCACACCTAAACTGTCTTTGGAAAATATGGTACAGTCATTACATACTCAGTCTTCACGAGAGATACCAGACGCACATCCAAGAGGTGAAGAAAGTTTCCAAATGTGAGCCTCGAATCGGAGAAATTGTTCATGTAAAGGAAGAATTACCTCGTGGAAGGTGGAAATTAGGAAGAATTGAAGAACTGATTATCAGTAACGATGGAGAAACTAGAGCAGCGAAGATTAGAACAGCACACGGACATGTACTTAAACGACCATTGAATCTATTGTATCCAATGGAACTTTCAACTTTTGAACCAAATACTTCAATGAACAATGTATCTAATACAGTTAATGGTGAAGAGGATGTGAAAAATGAACACCAGGAAATTTTACAACCAAGACAATGGAAAAGAACTGCCTCGAAAAATGCAAAATTGAAGATACAGCTACACGTTAAAGATGAACTTTAATTGGCGTCGGGATTGTCGTGAAACGTCAAATACGGTTTTTGAACACTTTTATATTCATCTATTTGTTTTGTTATAAGGCGGAAGCCATTCTGTTTTAAAAGAATAGTACCTGCTGACTTCCGTCTGCATGGACTAGACTTTTGCTTATTGAAATGATTGACAAGTAGTTCCGTTTTTTTTGAACTGTTAAGTTTTGTAAGTTTTAGGATGATTAAAGATGTTATGTTCGCTCCTCGATCGATAAAAGCTTTAGATTCAAGTCTGTTATTTCTTCACATAGGAAGAAGATCATGTTAAGATTTTTAATGGCTAATAGACACATTCAGCAGATCAGGTGCAATTTGATCGATAAGATAAGATCCCAGTCAAAGGAAAGTTGATTGCTTGGTGGTCAAATATACTGGCAGATAGGGTTATGGCAGAAGAGTGGAGAGAGAATTTTAGGGTATCCAGGCAGAGTTTTTATCGTTTATGCGACGAACTGTGCCCTTTTCTCACAAAGACCAGATCAAAGTTTCGGACAAAGACCAGATCAAAGTTTCGGACAAAGACCAGATCAAAGTTTCGGATACCAGTAAGTGGTGAACTTCAACTAGCCGTCACACTTTATTATCTGTCAGACGAGGCACACTATCGAAAGATTACAAATGCATTTGGTATTGCTAGATCAACAGTTTCAACCATAATCGGACAACTTTTGTGATCACATACATGCTAGGTGCAAAATACATAAAGCTACCAACAATGGTTGCAGATGTGCAACAAAGCATTGCACAATTTTACTCAGCCTTTGGATTTCCTCAGTGTCTCAGAGCTGTCGATGGCACTCATATCAACATAAAACAACCTGGAGAAAACTCCATTGACTGCATGACTCGAAAATCACAATTCAGTTTAAATATTCAAGCTATGTCCGATTACAATTATTGCTTTACTGATATTTGTGTACAATGGCCAGGCAGCGTTCATGACACTCGAATTTGTGCAAATTCAACACTCAACCAAAGACTACGAGTGGGAAAGATCCCACCTTGCCCACGTGAAATAGTACCTGGAGAACACAAGTGCCAGCATTAATTCCTGCAGATCCAGCCTATCCAATGCTCCCGTACTTGATGAAAGACTTTGGGAGGAAGCACCAGAAAGGGGCAATAGTCTGGTTTAATGCTTTGCAGCTCTCGAATAGAGTGTGCATTTGGCAGACTCAAAGCACTATTTCCAGCCCTTTGTGGGACAATGGATATAAACTACAGGATTTACCATTTGTATCTATGCATGCTTTGTGTTGCATAATTTCTTTGAACTGTGCAAAGATGTTATAAGCAATGATAGAGTTTTTGCAGCAGTCAGTTATGACAAGGAATTCCAACCACCAACAGAGATTTACAGGCCAAGGTCAGATCCCAATGAGGCAGAAGGTAAAGAAATAAGAGTCTTAGTTAGATGTTTTGGTCCATAAATGAACAGGACAGTACAACATACACTATTTAACTCATGAGGTGTCCTATAAAAAGTATGCTGATTTCATAATTATTACATTCTGTTACTACTATTACATTCTGTTACTGTCATTATTATTACATTCTGTTTCATTTGTCAGTTCTGTTACTATAACTAAATAAAATACATGGTTCAAAGGAGTCTTCTTATTTCAAAATTCTGCTTCAGGTTCTTTGTCACTTCCACATGATGAACTTCCAGGCCTTTGAAAGTTGTCAGCTATTAGTTGTGAGGCATATGGATTTTGTTGAACCCAGTTAGAATAATTTTGAAATGGAGTTTGCCGTTAGATGTACCTCGATGACTGAAAGCCTTCACCAATTGATCTGCCCAGGCTTTACATGACTCCAGACAGAGTCCTCATGCTGTTTTTATAATCTTCATCAATTTCCCTCTGCTGCTTCAACATCTCTTTCTTCAGTTCCAACTCTTCTTTTGCCAAAGATAGTAACTGCCTATCCATAGAAACCTTTTTTCTGAAGTTTCCTTTTTTATGATTTTTGAGGGCGTCATCTAGTAGAGCCCTCCTTTTGCTGAATTTTGTGGCAGAATCTGCTTCAAGGTAACTAATGGATGTTGATGTTGAAGAGGTTGATCCAGATACTTCCAGTGCTGGGTCAGAATGTTCTGAGTTACCTTTGTTGAAAGGAAGTCCACTGCTTTCTTCTTGCAGGTGAACTACCCTTAATTTGTTCACACTCCTTAAAGTACAATAAAATAACTCTTCCATGCCCACTTCTCCTTCTGGAAACAACTGCTGCTCTATATTTCACCCTGATTGCTTTCAGTTTTGTTGCTACTCTTTCCTTCGTGATTTCATCTGTTTGGTGTGGGTAATCTTTGTCTGTACCACCAATATCGTGATGCTTTCTCAAATAGTCAATCATCCTTCTAGCAATATCGCAGCATTTGGCCTGAACACTTTCCCAGTCATCACCTTCCGAGAGCTTTTGAGCCCTGTAATTGGCCTTTATGCTTAGCAACAAAGCAGCTTCATCATCTGTCCACATAAATATGCAGCAATTCCATTTGTAGTTACCTTATGCTCCACTCCACTCAGTAATTCATTGTGTGTTGGTCTACCATTCATTGCCATCATTTCCTCTCGACTAACATCACACTACCATTCCATTGTGTCATAACACCTTGCTCTTTCTTCAGGTCTAATTGTACATTAGTTTTTCTTCAATATATTGCCAAACTTTACCTAGCCCTTCCTTTGCAACAGAGATTTTATTTACTTCATCTTTATACGTAATTCCGGGGAACAAATGTATATACCAAATCATAATTTGTAAATAGTAAGTTGATTTCTATCATGGTGAAGAGTACACACACAAATACGACTTACTGTCTACCAGCCTGCAGCGTGCACTTGTTTAAAGTAAAGAGAAGTACAGTGGTGAGATCGTCCTTTTAATCATACAAGAACTTTAAGTATAAATCCTAGAAATTAAAAACACTATAATCAAGAATTGCAAAAAATATATCCTCCTTTTGCTTGGGTGGCATATTTATATTTGACAGCAACCTCGTCTTGACTCCTTGATGCAATATTGAGAATGGCCTAAGCGTATCTGTTTGTGGTGTTTTCACGCCAGTTTTGCGGGTGTTACAAAAGGATTCATTTTGAAAAGTAGGCTGTGACTGCGTTTTCACTGTAGCTACTTGAACGCCTATCGTTTTCATAGCATTTTTATTTGGAAATTGAGCAATGTGAATGGGCAGCGTTTTCATGTACAAAAATGGATAGAAATGGAAACGGAGCAGTGTGAATGTAGCCTCGATGTCTACTGGCAGTCATAACTCCTTGGGGCTTGTATGAATGGGTCAGAATTCCCTTTGGTCTTACCAATGCCTCAGAGGAGTTCCAGAGATGTTTGGAACTCTGCTTGGAAGGAATAAGAGACGAGGTTTGTATTCTGGTACCTTGACAATTTACCTGTTTTCATCCTTGATTTTAAGTCACACAAACAGCATTTGTCAACAGTATTAGAACGAATAAGGGGCAAAGGACTTAAGCTCAAACCAACAAAATGCGAACTTTTCACAAATTGCAAAAATCTTGTTTAAGTTATTGCAGAAGCACCCATGTCAGGAAAAGACCAATCAAAAGAGGATGTTTAAAAATGGTAGTAAAAGCCAAGTAGTTGTTCCATCTAATACACCAACTGACTGGCAGCAGTATCATCATCAATCCTTGACTAAACTCATTTTCTGTCTTTGATAACCACCATTACTTGCTTCCCCAGATTCTCACTTTGTCCTCCACAATGATGCTAGTGCTTCTGACCTTGGGGCAGTGTTGTACCAGGAACAGGATGGAATCATGCATGTTATCGGATATGCATCTAGAATACTGTCTGCTGCAAAGAAGAATAATCACATCAATAGTGGGAAACTTGAGTTTCTAGCACTTACATTGGCTGTTTGTGATCATTTCCGTGATTTTCTGTATTATGCGCCATCTTTTACAATCTTTAAGAACAATAACCATCTTACTTATGTATTATCTACTGCTACATTGAATGCCACTGGGCATCACTGAATATTAGAGCTTTCTGATTTTCGCTTTATTGCAAAGCATAGGCCTGGAAAGGTAAATGTAGATGCTGATGTTCTTTCCAGAATGTTGCATACAATACAGGACATGATGCAGTCATGTACCAGTGAAGTGTCCCCGGACATCCTTTAAGAGACTGATGCAGCTGTGCCGATAGATAATAATGATCCTGCATCATTGGTTATGTGCCTACCTACCACAGTAGACACCACTGATATCGATCAGCATACAGCGAATCAATAGCACTCTACTCTGAGCACCATAACTCTAAGGGACATTATACAAGCACAGCAGTGTGATCCAGTGATTGCTCCAGTGCTAAGATTCAAAGTCAAAAGTGCAAAACTGTCAAAACCCGAAATTGCAAATGCACCCCCCTGGCTTCTAATATGTGATTGGGACAAACTGTACTTCTCAAAGGATTGGCTTCTCTATTGAAAAACTAGTGACAATGATAATCTTCTCCTCCCTAAGAAACGTCATCAACTGGTATATCCAGAATTACTTTGTGAAGTGGGTCATTTGAGTAGTGAACGAGTTATAGATTTGGCTGTCCAGTGTTTTTATTGGCCATACTTGTGGCGAGATATTGACATCTTTATCACAAAGCATTGCTTGTGCATTAAACACAAAAACCCGCATGGTAAAGGTGTCACACTGACACAGAATATCGTAACCACCCAGCCCTTTGAGCTTGTTTTGATTGATTTTCTACCTCTCAAGAAAAGTACTGATGGATTGGAATACATGTTACGCCTGGTTAACACTAGGGTGATTATCATAATCACTTTGACGTTTTTAAAGCCACATATTTACTCACTTGGTGTGAACCATAGGCGAATACACATTTCAAAAGCAATTATCAAAGCGATTATATCAAATTTGTTTGATATAATCGCTTGCGATAATCGCCACTTCAAAGTCGACCGCTCTTCCGGCAATTGTTAAATGGAATTTTTCTGTAGCATTCTTGCAAGAATCCTGTAGTTTCTGTCCTATAAGTACTATTTTAAAACAGTTTTTCTGAAATAAACTATGCATAGATAAATTTATATTGAAGACGATTCTATTTCGTTCGCAACCATTTGAAAATGGTAATAAATAAACCTTCACTTTCTTGCTTTTCCCCTTCTGGGTCTATGGTAAGTAATAAGTTAACGCAAATTATATATTTTATTTTGAAAACACAGCTACTCGCAGTTGTTAAACCTATGCGATGTAACTGTTCACTTCAGTGGGAATGGAGATGGCTTACGTCTGGCTGATAATCGCTTTTGATAATCACTTTGGATTCTCCAAGCGATTATGATAATCGCTTCTAGTGTGAACCAGGCTTTAGTGATTATGGATCACTTTTCGAGATTTGCTCAAACTTATGCTACAAAGGATAAGTCAGCAAAGACAGTTGCTCATAAGTTGTACAATGATTTTATTCTGTGCTTTGGCTTCCCTGGATGCCTTCACCATCATCAGGGAGTGGAGTTTGAAAAGAATTTAATGATAAATCTTGAAGCACTGTGCGGTGTGGGCCACTCAAGAGCAACCCCATATCACCCACAAGGCAATGGTCAAGCTGAACATTTCATCGAAACTTTGAATGCTATGCTGAGAACGCTCCTAGAGAGAAAACAATCGCGTTGGGCTGATGTGCTAAACAAAGTTATTCATCCATTCAACTGTATACAACAATTCAGTACATGGTACTCACCTTTTTCCCAGTTATATGGACACCATCCAAGATTGCCTATTGATATCATTTTTAAGACTGAACAATCACAACTTTCAACAAAAAGAACAGATCAATCCGATTTTGTAAAAAAGTTGAAAAGCAGCAGTGAAAGAGGCATACCAAATAGCATCAGATCATCCAAAAGACTCACAGGCTAGAATTAAAGACACGTATGATCGTTGTGTGCAGTCTAGCATTTTACAAGAGAATGACCAAGATTTTGTGCACAATCTTAGTGAAGTTGGTAGATCATGGACTTTAAGAGCTTACTGGGAAAGTGCAGTGCACAGATTTGTAAAGTGATGGGTGACAACAGTCCAGTTTATGAGATCCTTTCAAAAAGAGACCCAAAATTGAAAACGCATGTTCTACATAGGGACCTGCTTCTGGCATGTAATGAATTGCCAGTCGAGACAAAAAGTGAGGTATATCATGGAAAAACACCTGGAATCAACATCATTTTCAGGACAAATGAAACATTTTGACATGTAAAGGAGGGCCCCCAGGTGAAAAGCAATCTGGTTCTGATGATGAAGATGATCATTTTATCTTTATAGCACATCATGATCTAGACACAATGCCCCAAACACAAACTTCAGTTGAAAATTGTGAAGACAACAGATCACTTTAAAACACTACTTACAATTTGCTTGATGCGAGTAATGAGAGTGGAGGTAGAGATAATACCAATGCAGAGGCAGATTGAGACCTTCTCAATATTCTCAGTTGAGAATATCAGATTTTCTAGCATCCAGATGTTTTAACCTTACCAACCTGCCAACTCAAATTGAGTCTCATTTCTCAAGGTTGCTGACCCCCGTGCCCACTGATATTTGATGCACACCTGGTATACCTCTACAAAGTGGTAATCTAGCAATAGTGATTAAGCAATAAAATCGCCTTCACAACTGTCAATAATTCTGAAAGGTATCTAGGCAGTTGTGAATGTTTACGTGTAGTTTGCATGCCAATATGAGAAGGTCCTTTGCATCTTGAGAATGTGCTACACAATTTTCTTACTATGTGCGCATTGAAACTGATGTTTGGTCACTTGAGAAGGTAGACCTGCACAGGTTAGACGAGATCCAAAATACATAGCAATGGCTTTTCATGGTACTCTTTTTAGGAGGTAGGCCTGGACGATCTTTAAACTAACTGTTTGCGTGTCCTGAGGAGAAGGCTCACTGAGAATCTTGAGGATTCAGGGGGTGGGTATACGTGGCTGTTTGAAATTTTCCATGTATCCTGGCATGTGAGTTATCTGTTGGATGAAGTAGCTCAGAGCAGGAGAAAACTATTCTTCATTAGCAATCTATCTGAAATAAAGAAATTTTCAGAAGAAGCCAAGCAGCTGGTGATGAAGAGAGATGTTGAACAAATTATGGTGGTATAAGATGGTATATAGCGCTAGTGTGCAGCTTTCCCTAGGTAAGTGCTGTCACACAAGATGGCTTGATCGCAAGTAGTAGTGGATAGTCATACTTTGTCACAGGCATGCAGGCAGATTCTCTACTCCCGGTCCATTGAGTACACATGGATAAAGAAGAATCTGCCCCCCCCCCCCAATAATATATGGCTATATTTTTACTTTTTGACTGGTTTATAATCGTTCGCTGCAGTCTGTATTCGCATATGCAATTATTGTTTACTTTTTACAAGATTGCTGGGTGAATACGAGTCTGGCCAATGTCAGTTGACATTGGGTATAAACAGGGTCATGGAGTAGGGGGTTAAGGTCAGGCTAGGTTGTGTGTTAGAACTACTATAGGTCCCCACTGGACAGATATAATGAAGAGTCATCCTAACTTCCGCTTCTAACTTCTTCATTTTATTCTTTTAGAGACAACAGTCCAGAGACGCTTAGTAGCTAATCTTCGATACAGGAGACCTTGTCGCAGCAGAAACTCATAATAGTTCAGTTCTGATATAAAGACACTTGTTCTAACAGAATGACATAGTGGCTCGTGGGACTTTGTTTTGAATGCCATCAAAGTAGAAACCCAGTTGCTTCACACAGTTGTTGGCAATGTTGTCATGTCAATTATTTCTTTATGTTAAGAACTCTTCTCTGGGATATCAATTGGAATTCTGGAACATGGGTGATTCCTTAGTGTGGGGTTCCAGCTGTAGATAAGGCAGTGATGCCTTGTCAAAAACTAAATTTCCTAACAATAGTTTTTATTGAAGTAGAGGTTAGTTTTGATTTTGTTAAGTAGAGTGCTTTTGAAATTTGAATAATCCTTGATCTTTCAGTCATAATTGTCAATACTATGAAAATTGTTTGGGTGTGATGTTGGGTGTGGTTTTATATTTTGAACCTTTGAGAATGTCAGAAAATGTGCTGGATCCACCCCTGCACCAATGCATCCGAGACTGAAAACAATATTAACTTTATGGAGCACATGCCTTGAACACCAGTGGAGACAGTAGTAGAGGATTACATCCCTGACAGAGTGACCCTAGTCCTACTTTATCTCCACAACCAGAGCCACGTAACTATTCGCATCGCAACATTATAAGTATCCACCTTAGATGTTGCAATATGGAAGATTGGAAAGCCTGTGTTGTTGCCAGAATATAGAGTACAAAATATTTCGTGGACTCTAAGATGTTCTATCAGAACATCTATTAGTCACTAGTGTACAGTATTGTGCCTTACAGACACTCAATGTCATTTCAATTGGTTCCATACATAAACATATGGTGAAAAACTTCGTTCTACTTATCCTATTTTTAACAACTCTTTGACTATCTCTATCTATCAGATATTGGGACTGTTGAACACATATAGTGTGAATATCATTTAATCAATACTTTTATTGCTGCATATCATTGTTGCAAAGGACTAGTCAATGTTATGGATGTAAAGTACTAAGAGATTACCTCATTTTTCATCATGGAGATGGTTTTGTTTGGACAGGATTTCAGAAAAGGATTGTTTTGTTATGTGTGGTTTTTTGTGTTTGCTGTTGGTTTGGACTGACTTATATTACTTTACCTAAACTACTTCGTACTTTTTCCTCCACGAGTTAACAACTCAGATCACCGATAATTCACTAGAAGTCAGAAAGAAAGTGGATACAGACTTGTGGTTTATACTTACAGTTTTCAAAATTTGGAACTTGGACTATAAGAGGTTTGTTAGCGATGTCATTTTCTACAGTCCAACAACACTAACACGGATTCTAGTACATCCATTTTAAGAAAACAAAGATACATTTGAGAACTGTAAACCTAGACTCATAGAACAGTACAGCTATACAGGCCACTTTATTTACTTAAGAGGGGGAGAATGTGAAGGAGTAGACATTGTTTGAGTTATATTCGTATGCAGCAGGCTTGCTGTATATGGGTTTTAACTCATACCCTTTGCCCCATGTTAGATTACTTCTTTTATACTTCATCATCTCACTTCATTTTCCTCAGTGCTTCCTCAACTTCACTGAATAACAATCTGTCAGTAAAGGTGTTGCTAGGAGGTGAGATACTGATCAGTTCATTAGCCTTTCCCCATAATCACCTCTTAGCAAAAGGTGATAGTTCTTTGCATTATTCTGTCCACCGCTATAGCATTTCCTCTGTCATGGGTAACAATCTCCCATCAGGGAAAGATTGAAGTGCCAATTCCAGTGTTCTTTCAAGTACTTTACACACGTTGACACATACTATGCTAAAATCACGTCACTTGTTCCGTTTAATACTTTGCCAAAGCCTCCAAAAGTGAAAACAGTTCATCTTTCAAAAGAAAAGATTGAAACAATGAAATGCCGGAGAGCAGAGCATGGGCAAAGTGTCCTTCAAAAAACAGTTCGAAATCTCTTTACGAAAGATAATCCTAGAATGCTACCAGTCAACCTTTATCAAAGAAAGACGAGGCGCTAGTGCAGTTTTGCACCTCACCTGGAAATACAGGTGCTACCCCAAAACATGATACACCATTCGATAGCTTTTGAGATGCTCTTTCACATGAGACCATCTATGGTCAGATCGGTGAATTTTCAGCCACGTTAGCGAATGCATGCACTTTGAACCCTACTGTCATCAAATGTCTTCCCAAATGCGTTTTCCGCCAAGTCACATAACCAAAAACAAACCGTACTGGCATGTTAAAGTGAAGCCATGTAGGCCGGTACGGACTTAGTGAAATACTTCCAATCGCTATGATAATAGCTGCACCTACCTTAGACGTGCAATTGCAGCCGCCAGTCCACACTAAGATGAACCTTCCCGTACCAGGTTGGCGCCAAACTGAATGCACAGAGTATGCTGGCGGCGCCAAAAATGCTGGCATACATTTGGCGCCTAACCTTCCGTCTATACCTTCCACCTATTTGAAGAGCCTCGCTCTCACATATGAAATGGTAGTAACCGGAAGCGTCATCCTTCAACTAACTATTTCTCGGAGAACTTCCACTACTGGACAGGGGGACAGTCGGATCACGGGCTCACAACCAGTGTTCTTACAGGTCTGGTCCAGGGTAAACCATACTATCCCTGTGGGACCGGTTATTAATTCTTACAGAGTTAAAGTGTCCTATCAGATTATTTCTGCAACCATTTATTTTGTAGTATTGAGTTAGTGCTGTTTAAAGGGTCATTGGGAAAAAACTCCCTTCCTATGGAATTATTTCTTTTGTAATGAAAAATGCCCCTAATTCTCTAATAAAAACGGCAATAGTCCTATCCATTACGGTAACGCCAACAACAAATTCCAGAACAGCAGTACGACAACTGGAAACAAGGGGCGACTTTGACTGAACTTCATGACAACTTTTAAGTACTACTTCACATAACGACTGACTACAGAAAACATTACATGCTGTATTCCTATCAACACACATTACGTAACTAAATAATTATAACATATGACAGACTAGGGGGCCAATGCAATAGCATGGCAGTACAACACAACAAACAACAGTGTACCAAGATTAGACAATACGTCACAGACAAGTAAAGCAACATGATGACAGTAACAGTGGGAGATGTTGATGATGCAAGACTTAGAATTCTGATGACTTGGCAGGAAAGAACGGAACAAATGGGAACATAGAACGAACGATACTTAACATGGCGACATGAAAGATAAAGATGAAAATAAAACTAGCACTATAACACGTTGGATGGAAATTTACTGTTTTCCTTCTCCACATTAATGCTATTGTTTGTAAGAAACGTCCTAGGGGATTTATGATGCGTGAGTAGTATATAATATGGGGGTATGAGGACAGTTGCCACTATATGCACTTTTTTGATTTTCATTTTTTAGTACCATGCTTACCTTTTTGCAAATTTCCCCATTTTCAGGCCTCTCTCGGGCACTTATTTTTCAATTTTATTAAGGAGTAATTTAAAAAGTTGCTCACAGTATTACCTTTTTTTATTTCTTATCCCCTTGCGTTACTTTTTGTTACAAACCACAGCTCTCTAGGGTAGTTTGTCACTATATGATCTTTTTTTGATTTTTATTTTTTAGTACCATGCTTACCTTTTTGCAAATTTTGGGGTATGAGGACAGTTGCCACTATATGCACTTTTTTTGATTTTTATTTTTTAGTACCATACTTACCTTTTTTGAAAATTTTGGGGTATGAGGACAGTTGCCACACGACGTCTATCACAACAACTCTCTCACACGTCTCTATCACGACGGCTTTCACAACAGCTTTCTCACACATCTCTATCACGACGTCTTTCACAACAGCTCTCTCACACGTCTCTCTCACAACAACTCTCTCACGATTCCCTTGCGTTACTTTTTATTACAAACCACAACTCTCTCACACGTCTCTCTCACAACAGCTCTCTCACACGTCTCTATCACGACGACTATCACAACAACTTTCTCACACGTCTCTCTCACAACAGCTCTCTAACACGTCTCTATCACGACGGCTCTCACAACAGCTCTCTCACACGTCTCTCACACATCTATCTCACACATCATCTCTCACGACGTCTATAACCCGTAACTCAACACACAGCTCTTAATCTCGATCACATTAACATCTAATTGTCATCATTCCTTACTTTTTATTCATTTTTTACTTATGATGGGTTTTTATTTTTTGTAATATAATTTTTATAATATTTAATATATAAGATGAATATTCCTGATTATTTTCCTAATGATGATAATGAATGTCAATATCCAATATGTTTTCCATTTTCTATGGTTCTAATCGGAATGAGTGGATGTGGAAAAACAAACATTCTAGTACATTTGTTATTAAATCCTTTTTTTGAATATGATAAAATCTATTATTATGGATTAAATCCATTTCAATCAAAAATAATGGGATTAAAAGAAATATTTGATAATATTTCTAAAAAAGTTGGTTACAATATTTTTGAAATTCAAACAGATCCAAATAAAATTATCAATCCTAATGATTATAATAATCCTAATTCTAAAAAGGTTATTATATTTGATGATCTAATTAAGGAAAAATCAAATATTCAATCAATTATAGAAAAATATTTCTCAAATAGTAGACATAATAACTGTAGTCCAATTTATTTAGGGCAACATTATTCATCAATACCATTATTTATTAGACAAAATGCAAAGTATTTTATATTATATCCTCAAGTTACAAATAGATATAATAAAATTATTGAAAATGATCATGGTTTACCTGAAAATACATTAAAAAATATTTTACAAAATGGAAATTGATATGATTTTTTGTATATTGATAAATTTAAGACAAAAATATATAAAAATTTCAATCAAGAAATATAATTGCTTAATAACCAATTATATTATGACATAATTAGTTAATATGATATTATATTTTATAATAATTACTTATTGGAAATTATTATAATTAATAATATAGTAATGAATTTGGAAAAATATAAACAATTAATTGATCAAAATTTAGAAAATCAAAAAGTTAAAAATCAACTTAAAGAGATGAATAAAGAAATATTAAATAATGAAAGTAATATAAAATTTATTAATACAGAGAAGTTTAAAAGTATAACAGATAAAATAGAATCAAAAAATAATGAGTTAATAGGGGATATTAAATCATTAGCTCCATCGTCTAATATGTTAGATAATATTAGAAGTGAATTAAAAATGATTGATTTTAAAGATGAAAATGAAGATGAAGATAAAGATAAATTAAAAAATTTAATATTAAATGTTAAAAATGATTTTAATGATGATGAAATTAACTTTTTGGATAAGATATATAATAAAGAAAAAATTTTAATACCTGGTAAAACTAATGAATATTTTAACACTATTGATATTATTGCTTTAGATGATATTATAAAATCAAGTATTAATGATCTTGAAAATCTAATAGATAATAATCCATTTAAAACTATTCAATCAAAATTAGGTGCATTGAAAAGAAATTTAACAATGAAAAGTGAAGATTATCATAATGTAATATTATATAATAACGCTATAAATAAATATAAATCTGCAATAAAAAATATGATACAATCAAGTAGATATGTTGGTCATGGTATCAAGAAGAAAAGAAATGGATATAAAATAAGTAAAAATGGATTATATAATAATAAGGTTTATATAAATACGAATAAATTAATCAATGATTATATATTAGAAGTTATGATGAATAATGAAATAATATATAAAACAATAGCTGATAAACCAACAGTCGATATATTGACTAAAAGATTTGATAAATCTAAAAAGTATAGTAAAAGAGCAATAAAAATTTTTAATGATTTAAACACAATTACAAATATGAAAAGAAAAAAAGGAAATAAAATGAATAAATTTATTGGAAATTCTATAATTCTCAATGAAGATGATAAAATAGATAGATTAAATTTACTTCACAGTGCATTGATGGCAGGTAATAATTCTAAACTTATTTATGATGAAATTGAAAAAATAAATGGAACATCTATTGATGAAAATAAAAATGTAGATGATTTATATAATGAATTGAAACAATTAACACCGATGATTTCATCAGGTTCACAAAATGTTATTAATTCAATATATAATATAATTGATTATTTAAGAAAAAATAATGAAATTAGTAAAGAGCAGTATCATAAATACATTCAAAAATATTTAATCAAATAAATATCTAATAAAATATTCATTACCAATAGCATAATGTCCATATGCATATGTGCTTATACCATCATCTTGAATATATCTTTTATCATCATAACAAGATAATGATATTTTATTTATTTCATAACTACCTATTTTATGATTTATACTTCTAATTGTTTTCATTATGTGATGTAGTTGTTTACAACCAAATAAAGATTCTTCATAATCATCATGTTTTATATCTTTTTTTATTACATTTTTCTTTATTCCTTTAGCTTTTTTTTGATCAACAATTTTATTTTTTACTTTAGCTTTTTGATCTAAAATTTTATCTAAAATTTGTTTATCTAAAATATGTTTAGCTTTTTGATCTAATATATCTTCATTTTTTTGATCTAAAATTTGTTTAGCTTTTTTATCTAAAACATAACTATACATTTTTGATTTTAATCCTATATATTCTTGTATTGGATAAAAACTAGTTTCATCTTTAAATTTACCTATAACTTTTTTATTTTCTTTATTATAAAATTTACAATATTCAGGATAATTACTAAAATCAAATTTATCTTTATCATTCCAAAAGTCTTTATATAAATCATCACATTCTATTTCATATGTAAGAGAATCTGTATCTGTAAATAATAACTTTACCTTATTATTATATTTTTTCTTTATATAATTATAATGAAAGTCGTACATTAATGTTTTACTAAGATCTAATATGCAAACACCAATATAAATAGGACGATTCATTGTAATAGTTTCTTTTAATTGATGAACTACAACAAGATCTTCATTTATTATTTTACTAGTAACAAATGTTGGTTTAGATACACATTTTAAAAATTTATTTTGATTAGTTATTAATTTAACATTTACTCGTTTTCGTAAATTTTCCATAGTTTTTCCATAAACACTATTATTCATAAGTTTAAAAAAATCTGATTCAAATGTATTTACTGCTTGTTTTCTTTTTTCAGTATTAAAATCAATATATTTTTTTAACCATGCTGATTGATTAAATTCTAAAACACGATGAATTTTAGTTATCTTTAAACCTAGTTCTGTATATAATTGTAAATTTCGATAATGTATAACATATTTTTCCTTATTATTTAATGTAGGAATTAATTTATAAATTGAATTGTTTGATATTTTATATTTTTTTACAAATTTTAAACAATAATTTGATAACATGTCTGTTTTTACGTTTATTTTTTCTGGAGCTAATGGATAATCATTATGACAATTATGAATATCATAAGGATATTCTAGGTCAACTTCCAATAATAATCCTTTTTTTGAGTTTTCTGTATAATCATATAAATTTATATCATTAAATTTATCTTTATTTATCCATTTAAATCCACCAGTTGGTAAATATTGACTCATTGCCCATCCATATAAATTATTAGCATCCAAATAAGTGATATATTTTTGTGTAGAATTATAATCACATTCACTTAGATATTTATTATTAGCTTTACTGTATCTATGACTTATATACGATAACCCACCACGTTTTCCTTTTTCAACAAAATTAAGCATATCAACATCTGTCATAAGCTCAAGTTCTATATTTGTCATTTTTAACATAGCATCCCATGATAATCCTGGAGATGAAAAGTAATGACACGGATCTAATTTATAATATTTTAAACAGATTTTTCTAAAATTTTGAAAAACATCAGATAATAACATAACATCAGATTTTAAATATAGATCATGATACTGACCCATATTTTGTATTTTAAATAATTTCCATACATTTTTAGCATGATTATAATCATCATCAGAGATATCTTGATCATTTAATAAACTATAAAATTCTTCTTTTGATGGTAATTTTGTTTCATCAAACTTTTCAAAGCTGTCCATATAGTCATATGGATATACACCTTTTTTAGTCATCATATCAAACTTTTCTCCTTTAAATATTTTAGATGTATAATAAAATTGATCTTTATTTAAATTACTAACTAATTTTTCCAAACTTGAATTCATAAATTGAAAACTATCTATAAATTTTAAATGTCTACCTAACATAAATGCCATGTATCTTTCCATATTATTTGGTATAATACTAATATTCATTTCATTTTCATCACCATTTTTATCTTTAATTTTATGTTTTTTTACAATTTGTCCAATTTCTTGTATTATAAAATGGCTATCGTATCCACGTAAATTATGGAAAATTACTGGTATTTTTACATTATATGATTCAATTTTTAATTTTAAATTACAATCAACATGTGCCGCTCCTCTATATTTTCCAGATATATAACAATAATCTTTAACCTTCTCATCATCTTTTTGAAATTTTATATTGCAAATATGACATTTTTTTGATTCTTTAAATAATTTTTTATCATCTTCTGACATATTTATTTTTTTATTAAAATAATTTTTTATAATATTTTTACAATATTCAACTTCTTCTAACATTTTCTCTAAAAATTTATAAACAGCTTTTTGTCCTCTATATAATTGTATAGGTTTTGAATATTTATCATCATAAAAACATACTAATTTATAACCATATCCACAATCTATGTGATTTTGATATTTTTCAGTATATGAATTTTTATTATCTTGTTTGCAATAATGAATCTTTTCTGTAATAGATTCAAAATCAGCATAAATAACAAATGGTGATGGTAATTGTTTATTATATGAATTGAATTTTAATATTTTATTATCTTCATCAGGCATTTTTATAGCTTGTATACCATTTACTTGAATACATGTTTCAATATGATTTTCTAAAATATTTTCTTGACTAAATGATTGTAAACAATACATACAAAAATATTTTTTACATTTATGTTTTGTTTTATTATACATTAACCTATTAAAATCAGATATTAAAACATAATGTTGATTTTCATTTTCTGTTAATAAAAGTAATTTTAAATGATTTTCAAAATTTTCTTTTGATATATATAATGGATATATATCATTATCTTCATAATAAAATACATAAATATTAATATTATTTTGTTTTTCAATTTTATTATAATCATTAATAGATATAGGAAATTTACAATTTGAATAATTTAATTTATTAATAAATTCATAATCATCTTTATGTATTCTTTCTGGATGTATATTTTTTGGATTTAAATATCTTATATGAGACCATCTAAAACATTCATTATCATTATTTTTCAAATTTATTAATCCCTTTCTTGAATGAGATAAATTATCTGGTAATTTAATATAAGAGTTAGCATTTAATGGTTTATATTTAGCAGTATTTATAAAATGTGAATCAATTGATTTTAAAGACCACTGACTTCCATCACTAACCCATTTTTCAAATTTATTAAATATTTCATACATTGAGGTATCTAAATGATTTTTTATTTCATTATTATTCATTATAATTTGAGTTTTACTATTAAAATATACAATTGATGTAATAGTTGTTACTGCTCGTTTTATTATAATATTTTTAGATAATGTTAATTTTAACGACTCATTAAACTTAAACCCTTTATTTTCAATTAATAATTTTATCATTAATTTTTTAATATATACTCTTGATTTTGTTAAATGCTCAAATAAATCTCTTGATCCTAATATCTTATATATATCATATATAATCTGTATTTCATAAAATTTAGTAAATCCTTTAATCGCAGAATTTACTTCTCTTATATGATCTTTAAATTGATTAGCATATTTTTTTTGTTTTTCTTCTTCTTCTTTTTGATTTTCTATACGTTCTATCATATCATATAATGCCTCTCTTCCTAAATCATTTTTATTCGCAATCATTTCATAAGTTAAATCTATTAATTCAGGTTTTGTTAATTTATTTAATCTTTCTCTATCCATATAATATTACTATATATTTTTATAAAAAAATAAAAAAATTAAAACGATCTAATAATAGATCTTTTTAATGAAACATTATAAATTTTTTATATTTTTTTTAAATGTTTTTTAGTCCTACAATGTAATGTTTTTCCAGCCATTGTATAATTTTTATCATTTTTACAAATATCACAGAACCATTCCTTGTTTAACATATATAATGTTCTATATTTTTTATCTTTTATATCATCAAAATTAAAAAATTTAGGCCTACCTTTTTTTTTAATAGTATCCATATTATTATAATACTATATATTATTTTTTAACTATAAATTTTTTATTTGATTTAAAGGAACCCAACTATTATAATCATTATTATATCCTAACCATTTTACCAAAGCCTGTTTTTTCTTATAATCTCTTTTTATTATTTTTTCTATTCTATATATATGTTGTTTTGATAATTGCAATTCTTCTTCATAAAATGATCCTTTTATTTCTTCATTATTTAAATCAACAATTTTATATGTAATAGGATTTGTGTATTGAATTTTTGATATTTTAAATTGCTCTTCTGTCCAATTAGGTGTATAACCTTTATAAAATGTTTTTCTTTTATATTTACTAATTCGTACTATATCACCTATTTTATATTTTGCAATATCATCATGATATTCTTTACCATATAAATTATAATATACTTTTTCTACATTTTTTGGATTTGAGGCTTGTTTTGGTGTCATTTTTATTGATCTGTGCTTTTTGTTATTATATTTTTTTAATATTTTAGGTAATATATTTATATATATTTTATTACTATTTTTTGTGAATTCTTTAAACATCATATTTTTTATTGTTCTATTCCAACGTTCAACAATACTGCTTTTTTCTTCATTTTCTGTAGAATATAATTTAATATTTTTTTTATCTAAAAAATTAATAAATGTTTTGTTATAAAATTCACTTCCTTTATCACCCCATACAAATTTTGGTATTCTTTTATCTTTATTAAGAATTTGTTTGAATGCATTTGTAATACTTATACCTGTTTTATCTTTTAATGGTTTTATCCATCCATATTTAGAAAAACAATCAATTACCATTAATAAATACTTATATCCTTGATTGAATTTGCTATATTTTTTCATATCAACCAAATCAACACCAAATATATCATCAATATTATTAACTATTACACGCCGTCTAGGAAATTTACGTTTTATAGGTTTATGTAATTCATTAGCTAAATTTTGTTTCCAATCACTAGACGGCTTTTTTAGTTTAAAGCCATTCCTAATTTCTCTTTTTTATCAATTAAAAAACGTGCTAATTGTCCCCATTTTGTCATATCAGCATATTTTAGATTATCAAGCTCATTAACCATTTTTCTATCACATTCATGTTTATTTTTACCTATTGAATAACACACATCATGTTTAGCACTGATTTCATCTACTTTATTGTATGGTTTTTGGTAAAATTTAGTAATTTCACCATCACTATTATATTCTAATTGATTATCTAAATCGTTATAAGGACCCATGTATTTATATTTATATGGTGTAAAACCAGATTTTGGTTTAAATGGCAATTGACCTATTAATTTATGAATATCCACAGAATCACCTTTTTGATTATTTTTTATAAATTTATATTTTTTAGCACCACATATATTACATATTGAAAATAATGATTTACGACCGTTACTTAATGTTATGATTTTTTCATTATTTGAATCAGTCATTTTTTTACATTTAACACAATATGAAATAGTCATTATATTGTATATTATAATTTTAAAAAAACTATAATATAAATAAATACAATAACAATTTTTAAATTATTTAATATTGGCAACCATTTTCATGAGCATATTTTAAACATTCCAATTTATTAAATTTATATGCATATTTACATGTTTCTTCATCCAATGGACAACCATTTTCATGAGCATATTTTAAACAATTTAAATGTCCATTCATTGCTGCAGAAGCACATGTCCATTCATTCCATTGACAACCATTTTCATGAGCATATTTTAAACATTCAAAATGTCCATTTTTAGCTGCATCTGAGCATGTATAATCATCCCATGGACAACCATTTTCATGAGCATATTTTAAACATTCTAAATGACCATTTTTAGATGCTGAACTACATGTCCATTCATGCCATTTACAACCATTTTCATGAGCATATTTTAAACAATTTAAATGATTATTCATTGCAGCACAATAAAATGTTAATTCACTCAATGGACAACCATTTTCATGAGCATATTTTAAACATTCTAAATATCCATTTTTAGATGCATTTTCACATGTATGTTTGTCCCATGGACAACCATTTTCATGAGCATATTTTAAACAATCCAAATGTCCATTCAATGCTGCATATTCACATGTTGTTTCATCCCATGAACAATAATTTTTATGAGCATATTTTAAACATTTTAAATCTCCATGATATGATGCAAATTTACATATATTTTCGTTATAATATTTTAATTCATTATCATTATCACTATATTCATAACATAATTTCAAATATTTTAAATATCCATTTGATTCTGCAAATTTACATATTTTTTCATGAATAGATTTTAAATCATTATATGATTTTTTATAATTTGACTTTTTATATTTTGAATGTATAAGATTAAATATATCATAAGAACTTGATTTTTTAGAATAAAATTTTAAATCTGTCATTTATATATATAGTTTATAAAATAATTTTTTATATAGTAAAATTATTTTATAATTTTTATATATTTGAAAATTTCTATATTTAATAATTTCTATATTTTATAATTTTTATATATTTGAAAATTTCTATATTTTATAATATTTTACTTAAATATCTGTCGTACATAAACCCAGAATCACAATCATTTACAATACAGTATTTTAAACAATCAAAATGTTCATTTTGAAATGCATGTCTACATGTCCATTCATCCCATGGACAACCATTTTCATGAGCATATTTTAAACATTCAATATAACCTTTTTTAGAAGCACTATCACATACATTTTTATCCCATGGACAACCATTTTCATAAGCATATTTTAAACATCTTAACTTTCCTTTTTCAGCTGCGTATGTACATGTATCTTCATTCCATGGACAACCATTTTCATGAGCATATTTTAAACATTCTAAATAACCATTTTCAGATGCATGTCTACATGTCCATTCATCCCATGGACAACCATTTTCATGAGCATATTTTAAACAACCTAAATAACCATTATCAGATGCTCTTGCACATGTATCTTCATTCCAAGGACAACCATTTTCATGAAGATATATTAAACAATCTAATTGACCATTTCTAGCAGCATATGCACATGTTAATGTATCCCATGAACAACCATTTTCATGTGCATATTTTAAACAATCTAAATAACCATTTTCAGCTGCAAAATTACATGTATCTTCATTCCATGGATATCCATTTTCATGCGCATATTTTAAACAATCCAAATAACCATTTTTTGATGCATATGAACATAAATTTTCTTGATTATATTTTATATATTTTAAAAAATTTTTTTCACTCTGAACAAAAAATTTAAATAAATCCATTATATTATATGTATATAAAATTATTCATAAAATGTTTTGTATAATTTTTATATTAATTTTTATATATTTTTATATTATTTTTTATATTTAATTTTTTATATCATATTTAAATGATCTAAATACTTTATATACATTTTATCACAAGGACATCCATTTTCAAAAGCGTATTTTAAACAATAGTAATTTTTACTTTCATACGCATATATACATGTATCTTCATCCCATTCACATCCATTTTCATGAGCATATTTTAAACAATCCAAATAACCATTTTCAGCTGCACATAATGTTGTTGATTGATCCCATGGACAACCATTTTCATGAGCATATTTTAAACATTCCAAATGACCATTTTCAGATGCATATCTACATGTATCTTCATCCCATGGACAACCATTTTCATGTGCATATTTTAAACATTCTAAATTATTATTTTTAGCAGCATTATGACATATTTCTTCATCCCATGGACATCCATTTTCATGAGCATATTTTAAACAATTTAAATGTCCATTTTCAGATGCATATGCACATGTCAATTCATTCCATGAACATCCATTTTCATGAACATATTTTAAACAATCTAAATGTCCATTACCAGCTGCATATTCACATTCATCTTCATCCCATGAACAACCATTTTCATGAATATATTTTAAAATTTCTAAATAACCATTTTTACATGCTATTGAAGATACTTTTTCAACCCATGGAAAACCATTTTCGTGTAAATATTTTAAACAATTTAAATTATTCTTATATACTGCTGTATTCATACTATATGGATCAATAAAATCGTGATTTTTATGAGCATATTTTAAACATTCCAAATGCCCATTTTGACATGCTATATCAGACTCTAATTTAATACAACATAATTTAATATCATATTTATTATCAAAATTACTATATATTTTATTTTTTACTAATGCTCTTAAAGATAAATTGAATAACGAATACATCTATATATATATACTATATAAAATAATTTTTTATATAGTAAAAATAATTTTTATATAGTAAAATAATTTTTATATAGTAAAATAATTTTTATATATATTTAAATTTTTATCACATGGACAACCATTTTCAAAAGCGTATTTAAAACATTCAGAATTACCATATTTAGCAGCAAATACACATACCCAATTATCCCATGGACAACCATTTTCATGTGCATATTTTAAACATTCTAAATGTCCATATTTCGCAGCATTTAAGCAAGTCTGATCATGCCATGGACAATTATTTTCATGAGCATATTTTAAACATTTTAAATGTCCATATTGCGCAGCAATTAAACATACCCAATTTCTCCACACACAACCATTTTCATGAGCATATTTTAAACATTCTAAATGTCCATTTTTGGTAGCTCTATCACAAGTACTTTCATCCCATTGGCAACCATTCTCATGAGCATATTTTAAACATTCAAAATTACCACAAGAAGCTGCAGTCGAACAGGTAGTTTCATCCCATGGACAACCATTTTCATGAGCATATTTTAAACATTGTAAATGACCATTCTCTGATGCTATATAACAATCACTTATAATACAACATATTTCAATATCATAATTATATTTATTTTGTAAATAATAACATATTTGTTTAGCATATTGTCTATTATCTATTTTTAATGATCTTAAAGTTAAATTGAATAATGAATACATATATATATTCTATAGAAAATAAATTTTTATATAGTTAAATTATTTATATATATTTTATCATTTTTATATATAGGACAAAAATTATATAATGCATAAAATAAACATTTATATTGTCTATTATTGTATGCAAATTTATATGTTAAATAATCCCATGGACAATTATTTTCATGACAATATTTTAAACATTCTAAATACCCATTAGATGCAGCAGCTGCAGTTATTAATTCATTCCATTTACAACCATTTTCATGAGCATATTTTAAACATTCAATATTTGCAGTATAAGCTGCACCACTAGTAACATGTTCATCCCATGGACAACCATTTTCATGAGCATATTTTAAACATTCCAAATTACCATTTAGAGCTGCATCTATACATATCAATTTATCCCATGGACAACCATTTTCATGAGCATATTTTAAACAATCTAAATAACCATTTTTAGATGCATTCACGCAAGTTTCTTTATTCCATGGACAACCATTTTCATGAGCATATTTTAAACAATCTAAATGACCATTTTCAGCTGCATAAGAACATGTATATTCATCCCATGGACAACCATTTTCATGAGCATACTTTAAACAATCCAAATGTCCATTTTTAGATAATTCTGAACATGTATCTTCATCCCATTGATAACCATTTTCATGAGCATATTTTAAACAATCTAAATGCTCATTTTCATACCATTCACTTTTTAAACATTCTAAATTATCTTTTTTAGTACATATTGAAAATATATCTTCATCCCATGGATAATTATTTTCATGAGTAGATTTTAAACATTTAAAATCTATATTTTTAGCAGATTTTGTATATATATTTACTAATTCTTTTATATATTCCATTATATATAATCCATAGAAAATTTTTTATATGTATATAAATTAATATGTGCAGTAAAATTATACATAAATTTTTTAAAAATAATTATATTTCTATATGTTTATATTGCAATAAATATTTAGCACCAGAATATAAAATAATAAAAAATAAATATTACTGTTGTGGTAAAGTAAATATATATGATAATATGATAATTTGTGAAAACTGTTTCAGAATATTTGATTATAAATATGTATTAAATTATTTAGATATATTAAATTTTAAAAAAAGACAAATATATAACAAAAAATTCTATATTTATAAAACAATTAAATATTATGATCAAAAATTTAATTGTAAAATATCAGAAAATCAGAAAAATATGATATTAACATTTATAAATAAAATACGTGATTTTGAAAAGAAATACAATATTAAAAAATTAAATATTAAATTTACAATCAAAATGATTTATATTGATTTTTTTCATATTAACCTTGCCAAAACTATTATATTAAATAATACATTTAAAATGTTGAAAGATTATTATAAAAAATGGGATATAATAAAATATCATGTTAAATTTTGATCAATTATATATTGTGGATGTATTTATAGTACTGATGGATTTTTAAACAATCACTTTCACTTATATCATGAAAATGATTATCTTTAACCCCAAATAAATATGAAAAGTCATACATCTTTCCATAAAATGATTGATTACTACCTTCTTTTACATTATTTCCTAAATAACATTCTTTAAATGTATTATTAAATAAAGTTTTAGCATTTATACTACCACTTTCATTAATCTTATTACCATCTAAAAATATTATTACAGTTATAAAATTTGTAAAGGTATACATCAATCTTATCGATAAAGTTGTTTTTTTATTCAATAAATTTGTAGTGTTTATAATAACTTCATTTTCATTTTCATTAAATTTATAAACAATACCAGAATTGTTATATAATATTTTAATATATGATTTTCCATCTGAGGATTCCCACAATGTACTATTAATATCAACAGGTTTTTTAATAACTTCAAAAGTAAAATTATATAAACAAACAATCGCTGATTGATTATTTGGAATTGATGGATAATGTTCAACATATGATACATATTGATTAGTATTATCAAACATTATATGATTATCGTGTTCGTTATTATTAAATAATAATCCACTATAATGTCTATAATGAAATACAATATTATTAAAACACTCAAAATAATCAATATCTTTATATTTTATATTTCCAATTTTAGATACAGTTGTGATATTATTACTTCTATTTGTATATTTAACAACCATACTCAAATCATTTAATTTCATATGACAAAGACTATATTTCTTTAACAATTCTTCACCATTAAATATATTTACATCTTGATACCATGATTCATTAATTATGTTATCTTTTATATAATTTTTATCAATTATTGATTTCACATAATAAGGGTTTATATGATTTTTTATATATGTTTCATTTATTAAATTTGTAACATATCCATCCTTAATTTTCAAATTACCTGTATTGAAATCAAAGTCAACACTTATTCTATCTAATTTTAACTCATAAAAATTGTTATCATCTCGTGTTATAGGAGAATTTGAATTTAATCTAATTACATTACGACTTAATGTATGTTCATTTATAATTAACTGATCTGAATTTGAAATTTCTAAACCACTTAACGGAGATAAATTTAATAATTTTGTTATTTTATTATTTAATGAAAATGAACCATCAGAATTGATTTGAATACCTGTTCCTGATGGTTTCACAGTTTCTGTTTGAATTTTATTTAAATCCAAATCTAATTTACCATCATTTGTTTGTTTAAAATATTCATTATATGATAAACTTAATTTTTTATTTGTAGTAAAATATAATGGAGAATCAATATTTAAATTTAACTGATAATTTTGCCAATCGAATCCATGGTTATAATTGATTTTTGGGTAGAAATAGCCTGAGCTATCTGTAAAATAAAGTGGTGAAAGTCTTAATTTTAAGTGATTTTGATTATCTAAATATACCTGACCAGCAGATTGATCTGTAATATTTACAGTTAATTTGTTATTTGTGTCCATTATAATCGTTGATGCATTATCAACAACATAATTGTTGATGTTCATTTTCATTTTACCATTATTATCTAAATATATATCACCACCTGTTGTTAAATATTTATCAATATTAGATGATAATTTATTGGTATTTACATCATACTTTATACTATCATCAATATTTAATGAAATACCATCATTTTCTCTTTTAAAATGATTATTATTTAAATTTAATGATATAGCATTATTTTGTCTTTTAAAGTCATTATTCAAGTTTATCCAGATTTTTCCTGAAAAGTCTTTTAACATATCTGTACTGTAATTTAATTCAAATCGTTTTTTATCAGGATCTAATGTTATAGTTCCTGAAGTATTATTTACTAATGCTGATGTATCTAGAGATAATTTTCCATTATCAAATTTAGTTGCAAATCCTAAAGCTATTGAAATTTTATTATCAGAAGAACGTTCTAGTCCATTTCCCAAATTAATCCAAATACTACCATTGAAATCCTCGTATAAATCAGAATTATAATTTAGTTTTAATTTATCATTCTGATCGGTCATTATAGACCCAATAAAATTTCCTGTTGAATCCATTTTTACTAATGATTTTGGATTTATAAAAATTTGATTAGGATCTATATCTAATTTATTATTAACTAATTTGAATTTATTTGTATATTGATCAATATTAAAATGTATTTTAACATTTTTATTTAAATACAAATGATTAGCTATTATATAAAAATCATCTGAATATTCAATTTGATTCTCTTTTTTTTCATCATGATCCGTAAAACCATCATATATGCCCATATATTATATATTATAATTTTTTTTAAAAATTAATTGGATCATGTGTAATTTGATACCAATTACAAAATACTTTATGATGTAATTTTATACTTCTTTCATCCATTCTATTACGATATAATAAAAAAAGTGCTATATCACCATCTAATCCGGCGCCTGTTACGCCTGTTGGATTCAGATTTCCGAAACAGAGCTGATTATCTCCTTGAGATGTACGTGCCTGAAACGTAGTTAATAATTTACCATTACAAAATACTTTAGATCCATCTACTCCAAGATCAACATCCCAGTGCACAGATAAACATACAAATTGATTTAAAACACCTGGATATGCATTTGATTGATGATTAGCAATAACACTTCGCCCATTTACATTATTTATTCCAATTACAATATGATCTGTTGTAGTTGTACCAGATATAATTAAATCAGAACATCCATTTACCTCAGGACCAAAACTTATAAATTTATCAAAATTTGAGTTATCATGGCCAAAAAGAGAATTTATGCACCAATAGGAACCATTATAACTTTTTATCCTATACACAATAAAAACATTCACAATATCAGGATTATTTCCTTGTTTATTAAGATTTATATCACTAATCATCCTTTTTGTACCATCAAATTGTAAATAGTATCTATTATTTATTCTGTCTGATTTATTACATAACATAGGTTGCAAATTACTATTAGTTTGAGCGCTATTATCTCCAGATAAGGATTGATCATACAACAAACTAACTTTTCTTGTAGTATCATCATAAACAACTTCTGTATGATTAGATGTATCAACTTTATAAAATGCACTTGCATATGTTGTATAATATTCCCAGATTAACGTTTCTGCCAATGTATTATACATAAAATTTATCATATATTCAACGTTGATTACAGATTTTAATGATTGTCCTGTTGATGATAAATTAATTATATGTTTATTCCTCATATCGATATTTTGATTCTTTTTATGATATTCATCAGCATTTTCATGAAAAAGATTTTCTCCATCATAGATACCCATATATATTATATCTTAGAATTATTAAAGAAATTCTTAATTATTTCTTGATTTTTATTTATATTTGTTAAACTAAATTCTTTTATAATATTATAATAACTTTCTCCATGATATCTTTTATATATATAATATATGCAATAATAACCACACGCTTTTGATTGATAACTTTGATATTGATTTGAATTATAAATATAATTAAAATTTTTTATTATAGTGTTTATTGGAGCTATACCATAACTATCGAAATACTCGATAACGTCTTTATTTTTATTATTATAAAAACAAACCCAATGAGTACCATCATTTTGTGATAAATCTAAATTTAATATGAAAAATTTACCTTTGTTAGTTTTAATAATATCTTTTGTTATTTGATCATGAGAATAAATGCCAGCAAATTTATCACGTAATTTCAAATAATCAATCCAATTTTCTAAATCAATATTCGATGTTGATGAATCTTTAAATTTCATTACAAGATATCGCCTATTAATGGGATGTCCTTGAAAATTGAATCTTTTCCTAAAAGTAAGCCTTGCGCTTTTTGAGATTTTTGTGATTTTTTTTTTTTACCATAACCTTTAATTTCATAATCATCATAAAATTTAGGTGCATTATATGGTTCATATGGTTGCCATTTATTATTAATTAATGCTTTTCCTTTATTATCTGTTTGTGAAACTGGTATTGGTATTTTACTATTATGTTCTTTATAACTAGATTTTTCAGGTGAATTATGAATACCTGAACCAGTAAGAGTCTTAATTAGTAATGGTATTCCTACGGCAGCTAACAGAGAGCCCAAAAAGCCGCCTTCAACCAAATTTGAACCTGATAACATTATTTTATCGAATTGTTTTCGATCATTATTTTTTAATTTATTCAATCCTTGTATAAGTTTATCCATTACAATAATAATATCTTTTACATTATTATTGATTCCATTACCTGATAATAATTTATCAACACCCAGCGACGCTAACGTACTCGTCACACCGTGAGCCAAACCTGGTAAAATTTGCTTTGTAACAACTGGTGCAACTTTAGAAATCAATTTGGTTGCCATAGGTAATAAATTAGATAAAATGCTACCACCATCCATATTTTTCATTGCACTATAATGAGTACGATTAAATCCCAAAACCATTGGTTTATTTTTAAGTAATTTATCATATTGACATTTATTTACATAAACTTTAAAATCATTTTCATTTCCTATTTTGGTTTTTAATTTGATATTATTTTTCTTTTTATATCCTTGAGCTAATTTTTGTTTTTGATAATTTGTTAATTTAATGTATACTGGAATCATTATATATAATATTATATATAATAATTAACACAATAATAATAAAATTTTATACAATAATAAAAATTATATCTTATACTATAATTCTTGCTTTATTATTTACAACAGATACATCAACCTTCATCTCATTAAGTGCTATACAATAAATACTATAATTTTTACTAGGATCTTTATCTAATGAATATCTTAATTCCAATTTTACAGACCCAGAAAACATTGACTGAGTCATATTTTTTGTTAAATCAAAAACAAAGATCATATTATTTGTTATAAATTTTTCATATGTAATATATGGTCCATCATTGATATTATTTTTGGTCATGTAATTTAATAAATGATTATATGCAGCTGATTTTTTATTAATAGAATATGGTTCTAATGGTAAAATATTGCTATCTTCCACAATTAATTGAAGTGATGTAATTTTTGAATTAGCTCCAATAAATTCTGTATTATTATCAAATGAATCAAACTTATCTGAGGATAAACCACCACGATTTTCAGTATTCGAAAAATAAATAAAAACGTATTTAACTTTATTTAAAGCTTGACTCAAAATTATTGAATTTTCACGATGGTTCAAGTTTCTATGAACCAATACATTCTCTTTTAAATAATTAAATGAATGATTTTTTAAATATTTATCTAAATATATTTTCATTTGATTTGGATTAAGTTGAATTTTTGGTACATACAATGACATATCAACAATATGTATTTTATATTGATCGCTTATTGAAGATTCTTTTTGCAATAAAATCTCGTCATTTTCAATTATTATCTCGAATTCTAACTTTCCTGGAGGAAGCAATTGTGATTGAAATCGTTGAAAAAACTCTATTCGGTTAAAATACAGATTACTTTCAATAATTTTCCCTGAATGTGACAACATTTGTCTTTTATGAAAATTCTTGTTATATAAAGGATTATAATTCTTAACAAGAGATGAAGAATTTTTATCAAATTCTTCAATTACAGTTGATCTAATCTCATCTGGATAAAAAAAAGTAACATCTGAGCATGTTTTAGAATAAGTATCGGAATATTCAATTAAATTTTTGATATTCATTGCGTAATTTATAAATGATGTGTCTAAAATATTGATACCATCATACTTTAAAATTAATTTATACAAAAAACGACAAATATCAGATGTTGGAGCTATTCTTGTTGTTGAAGCTACTGGAGTATTATCACTATATTTTAATACTTTATATTGCATATTTAAGAAAATAGGATATAAATCAAATGGTATCCCTTCGGATATATTGTTTAGTGAAAAGTTATACTTTTTATCTTGAGACATATTAGCAATAGGCTCTTTTATAATTTCTATAGGTTTATATGGTATATATTGATATTTTTCACATTTTTCTCGAAATTCACTCATATATTATAGGTTATAATAATTCATTAAATTTTTCTCTTATACTTGAATTATTTTTTATAATTGAATTATTATTTTTTATGTTTAATTTTTTTAATTCTTTTTTAATTTCATCTGATTTATTTTCATTATTTTTTATAATATTTTTTTCATCATCTTTAAATATTTTATTTATAATTTCCTCACCTGATTTTTTAGCTGCCGCTTTTGCAAATTCTTCTGTTGATTTTTTAATTATTTCCTTACTTGCGTTACTTGTCAATTTTTTAGTAGCTGAAGAAGCAATATTTTTAATTAAATCTGTTATACCATCTCCTTGTTCTATATTATACTTATTTTTAATCTCTTTATATACTTTTACCATTATAGTATATATTATATTAATCTTTTAAGATTAATATCATTGATACTTCACTATTTCCTAATTCTAATAAACGGTCTTTTGAATCATATATTTGAATATTAAATTTTTGAATATTAGTTGTATTAATTTTATTATAAATAATTTGATCCTCTTTTTTTGTAAATGGATAACCTATCTTTAAATCTGACGTAGAAAACGTATAAATCACACTACTTTGGATGTTTGTATTATATATTGAATTTGAAACAAGAGAACATTTAATTAGAATTGAATCTATCCCATTTGTGATATTCGGTTCTATATTTGAATATGATGAAGATGTTAATAATGAATCAAAACCTAGTAAAGATCCAAAAAGATTCGATCTGAAATCTATTTGATAACTTGATTTTAATTCTATATAGCATTTTTTAACAGATGATACAAAAAATAATTGTATACCTTCCTTATCGTCTGAATTTTTCTCTAAATAATTACTTATAAATGTTGCAATATCACTATATGTAAATGTACCTGTCATAAATGTTACTGTTTTCCAATTATTTCCATTATCTGATGAATATCGAAATGAATTGTTTCCAAATTTATCACTTATATTATCCCAAGCATATGTCATATTTAAAGTATGTAAACCAATATAATAATTTTTTTGTCGATCTAATATTAATCCATCTTGATTTAAAGAGACCTCAAATGAATTATTTTTTCCATATATATTTTCATTTGATGTGTTAATAAAAATACTACGATTCATTATATTATATATTATAATTATTTTCAAGAGTTTACAAAAAATAAAAACCCATCATAAGTAAAAAATGAATAAAAAGTAAGGAATGATGACAATTAGATGTTAATGTGATCGAGATTAAGAGCTGTGTGTTGAGTTACGGGTTATAGACGTCGTGAGAGATGATGTGTGAGATAGATGTGTGAGAGACGTGTGAGAGAGCTGTTGTGAGAGCCGTCGTGATAGAGACGTGTTAGAGAGCTGTTGTGAGAGAGACGTGTGAGAAAGTTGTTGTGATAGTCGTCGTGATAGAGACGTGTGAGAGAGCTGTTGTGAGAGAGACGTGTGAGAGAGTTGTGGTTTGTAATAAAAAGTAACGCAAGGGAATCGTGAGAGAGTTGTTGTGAGAGAGACGTGTGAGAGAGCTGTTGTGAAAGACGTCGTGATAGAGATGTGTGAGAAAGCTGTTGTGAAAGCCGTCGTGATAGAGACGTGTGAGAGAGTTGTTGTGATAGACGTCGTGTGGCAACTGTCCTCATACCCCAAAATTTTCAAAAAAGGTAAGTATGGTACTAAAAAATAAAAATCAAAAAAAGTGCATATAGTGGCAACTGTCCTCATACCCCAAAATTTGCAAAAAGGTAAGCATGGTACTAAAAAATAAAAATCAAAAAAAGATCATATAGTGACAAACTACCCTAGAGAGCTGTGGTTTGTAACAAAAAGTAACGCAAGGGGATAAGAAATAAAAAAAGGTAATACTGTGAGCAACTTTTTAAATTACTCCTTAATAAAATTGAAAAATAAGTGCCCGAGAGAGGCCTGAAAATGGGGAAATTTGCAAAAAGGTAAGCATGGTACTAAAAAATGAAAATCAAAAAAGTGCATATAGTGGCAACTGTCCTCATACCCCCATATTATATACTACTTGCGTGACTCGCTTTTTTGGCAAATTACCGCTTTATAAGCTAGCCAGTACTAGACAGGCTGCATTGAAAGAAAGGTGATTAAGTGAAATTCTGCACATAAGTTACAAACTTTTACTACTAGCTTTTGATCCAGGTGTGTTATAAAGAAGTGCCTAACATCACAGACGATGCATTCTCTGTGCGTGAAATGTGGGTAAAGTTAATTATGAATAGTAAGAGGAGGGCCAGAGAGGAAAAGAAGCACACACTTTCCTTGCATATTCCTACTAAGTCCTCTGCATTTCTTGCCCTTCATGTCGCTCATATGGACAGCTTACTTTGGCATGTCTTCATCTGTGTACTCTTATTCGGTCTGTGCTCATAATGGGTATTTCATTTACATTTCATTTTCATTTACAAATATTTATAATACCCTTCAGCTGCAAATATACAAAATAATACAAGAACTTATCGTAGATACAAGTAAAAAAGGAAAAATTACTATAAAAGTAAGGCTGGTCTTCGAGGGTGTCCTGTTTGGTTTTTTTCGACTCATCAAGTAGATTTTCAAATGTTTTTTGAAGAGGTTTAGCGTGGGGATTTCCCTTATGTTAAAGGGTATTTCATTCCAAGTTTTAAAAGCTGAGTTTGAAAATCCTTTGTTGGCGTACTCTAGATAACACTTAGGTATTTCGATATTTCTGCAGAATCTTGTATTCTATCTGGAGTTACTTGTGTCATTTGTACATTTTTGGGAGTGGAACACTGCACCACATTTAGTCCTTGCGTCATGCTATTGCATCCCCCAGTGCCATATGTCCTGTGATCTGTACGTCATTGTTATTCTTGGTGAATTGTGTCATTGCATGATTTCATCATATCGTTCTGTCACACGTAGTGCATGGCTATAAATGTGAGCCTTTCAGTTCCAAAGGTAATCCTTGTTGTGTCATTCGCCGGTACACATATCATTTGCTCAGTTGCATTGTAGAAAACTTCCTTGTGAAGTATTACGCGTGACACAAATTTTGAAGAGTACATCCACCATGGCTCGAGTACCACAAGAGGCAGAGTTTGGTGCCATAAATTTATTTTCACTGTGCCAGAGATTCCATAACAATGATGAGGCAACAATTATCTGGTGCAGGCAGAATGGCCTCTTAGCTGCAGTGGCAGTTTGTGGGGCATGTGGTACTGTCTGCCGTGATGCCCCAAGCAATCGTGACCTCGATGGTCGGGTGTGGCGCTGTCCAGAGCGAGTGTGCCGTAGGAAGGTGAGCATTCGCAAAGGCAGTTTCTTTGAAGGCTCTCATCTACGCCTGTGGCAGGTTATCTGCATGACATACTTCTGGAGCTTGGACTGTGGGAGAAGCAGAGGCCTGTCACAGCAGCAGATAATGAAAGAGCTGGAGATAAGAAGCGGGCATACAATGGTTGATTGGAAGCAATTTTGCCACGATGTATGTGTGTCTTACTTTCTCAATCACCCTGAACGCATAGGAGGTGAGGGCCAGGTAGTTGAGATAGACGAAAGTCTATTTGCAAGACGCAAATACAATCGCGGCAGACTTATTCCTGAGCAATGGGTATTCGGTGGATATGACCCACTTACAAAGAAGGGCTTCCTGGTACCTATTGCAAGAAGAGATGCGGCGACATTACTGCCAATTATACAGCAATGGGTGCAGCCTGGCACAACAGTTCATTCAGATATGTGGCAGGCGTACAATCAGCTCGCTGCAATTGGGTACCAGCATGGCACAGTGAACCACACACTGCATTTTGTTGACCCCGCTACAGCTGTCACAACAAATCGTGTGGAAGCAATGTGGCAACGAGCTAAAAACAAATTCAAGGCGCAGCACGGGCCAACTAACAGGGACATGATACCTGACTACCTGGCAGAGTTCATGTGGAACCAAAGGTTTGGTGATAACCCCTTCTTTCACTTGTGGCACCAAGTGGCAACGGACTTGTATGCACTGTAGACAGGCACCTATAATAACTGCCTTTTATTCTATTTTAAACTTATAGCCACTTTTAATACTATATTGTCCCACATTATCTCCCACTCTGGCATACAATTGTTATTCTAAGGTTAATTAGCTAACAGACATATTCCACAAGCAGGTAAATCTGTATTTGCAATGAAAATTTTTTTTGAATGAATCCCTGTGACAAGAATCTTCCTCCACAAGGAAGAAAACCTTTGCTTGTGTACCTGCTACGTAAGCCCCAGACAAATAACATAATTATTATAAGGATATCATGGTGATGCACTGCGGTCGCTACTGAAAAACTTTTCAGCCCATCTATTCATATGGATTTTTCTCGAGCGTTTTCCCCTTCTGCCAAACCCTTTATTTTACATTAAAAGTAACATACGTATATGTAACTACCACATGGCCCCCATATGTAGAAATTTCATTTCTCCATAGTTTCTGACAGCAAACTGTCTTGTGTACATTGTATTATGGCGTGTTTCTCACTTAACTTTTCAATATTCTAATAGGCACCTAAAGTTATTTCATAATTTTCATGTTACTTCATTGTCGTACCATGTAATTTCTACGGTGATTATCATATTTCGTGCAATTGTTGCAATTCTTCAGCATTTCTATGAATTTCCTGTCATCTTCCTGTGATTGTTTGGTGATTTCTACCATAGTGTACTAATAGGGATAGTATGGTTTGCCCTGGACCAGACCTGTAAGAACACTGGTTGTGAGCCTGTGATCCGACTGTCCCCATGTCCAGTAGTGGAAGGTCTCCGAGAAATAGTTAGTTGAAGGATGACGCTTCTGGTTACTACCATTTCTTATGTGAGAGCGAGGCTCTTCAAATAGGTGGAAGGTATAGACAGAAGGTTAGGCGCCAAATTTATGCCAGCATGTTTGGCGCCGCCAGCATACTCTGTGCATTCAGTTTGGCGCCAACCTGGTACGGGAAGGTTCATCTTAGTGTGGACTGGCGGCTGCAATTGCACGTCTAAGGTAGGTGCAGCTATTATCATAGCGATTGGAAGTATTTCACTAAGTCCGTACCGGCCTACATGGCTTCACTTTAACATGCCAGTACGGTTTGTGTTTGGTTATGTGACTTGGCGGAAAACGCATTTGGGAAGACATTTGATGACAGTAGGGTTCAAAGTGCATGCATTCGCTAACTTGGCTGAAAATTCACCGATCTGACCATAGATGGTCTCATGTGAAAGAGCATCTCAAAAGCTATCGAATGGTGTATCATGTTTTGGGGTAGCACCTGTATTTCCAGGTGAGGTGCAAAACTGCACTAGCGCCGAAAGACGATTGCTTTGAAGCCAATCGATTTAGACAGTTTTCATCAAGCTACTGAAAGGCACCGAAAAGAGAACCAAGCCAATGTTCAATCATCAGCTCTTTATGAAGCTCAAAACGTTGTCTGCATGAAAGCAGAAAGACTGAATATTTGCAGACTGTTGGAAGGGATAATGCTCAGGGAGTGTGGCATGCGATCACCAAAGAAAGTGAAAGCGATTAATTTCAAGAGAGATCCATTCAATTCAAACACATTTTACAAACTAGGAGGGGCAACAAGTGACACTGGAGATGTTATCTGTCTTGTTGAGAATGTAACTTATTCAAGAGATGAATCGAGCTTAACTAGTTCAGTTCAGTTCAGTTCATTTCATTTTAAAATTCCACTACATACAAAAAGCCATAATAGAGTCATTCCATGTCAAGTGGGACCAAAAAAAACCAATTTTGGATGTCAAAGTCATAAATTCCTTTCAAAATCTGCATAATGCTTCTACGTTGGGTGCTGTACACAGGAGAACACACATTATTCTGAAAAGTCTTGTAATTTGCTACTTAGACCCAATCAAAGTTTTGGCCTTTGCCGCTACCCACTCTGTCCCCATACCTGCTAACTCAGGCTGTACTTGTCCTATCATCATGAAGTTTGTATCATTTGAAAGCTCTTTTTGTGGAGATTCCATTTCTGGCATCAAAAGATGCAAAGTAATAAAGCTTGAATGTTAAAATGCATTATCAAAATTTGACCTTTGACCCTGTCCAGATGTCAATTGGGAAAAATAAAAAATCTGTCAGAATGCTATATCAACCTGTACTACATCATTCCTGAAAGTTATAGAATGGGACATCCATGAAATAAGTCACAATCTGCAATTAAGCATACTTAGGTCCCCTTCAAAATGTAGGCTGGGAAGACTTTGCCCTCTAGAATCAGATCGAAAAAACTCAACAAACATACCATATTCTGTATTTACTACTGTTCTTAGTGTCTATCATCCAAACGTTTCTTTTCAAGCGCAGCAGTTGCACTATCAGTATCATTTCTATGCAATCTATATGTTCTTCCAGTAGCTGTTGAGGGGCATAGTTGTATCAACACATCGCTAAAGTCAACCACAAGACTATCTTGGGGTTCTGGAAATACAAACGATGAACTAGGGCTGTGGGGATGGAGAAAAGTGACTGAAACCTCGTGGGTCCCGGGACAAAGTGCATTGAAATCATAACAAGGTTTCCATGCAGTACTATTTCATCTTGCTTGTAGTAGTAAACGAATGGATGAAGAGTTGCACTACTACAGTTCCAGTGGAAAGATTGGGCAGCATCCTGGCAAACGAAACTGAAGTTCTCTGAAAAGTCTGCAATAACAAGGAAGTCACCTTCTCTAAGAGTATCTTTCCGTTCATTCAGGTAATTTGCTTGCTGCTTTGCAATAAAATCATGCCTCTTAAGGGTATCTAGTTTTTCAAGAAAGTTGTCAAGAAACTCTTCTTTCAACTGAACCATCATCTCCATGTTTGATCGATCTGTTGTTGTCCATTGCTGAAACTCGATCTCATCAATCCCAGCTTCATCAAAGCACTGTTCCAGCATTTCACACAATGGCTCATTTCCATGACAACATGAACACGATCCCAAGTGACGTGATGGAAGTGATGGATTGCACATTATTTTAGCTAGTGCATGGCTGTAATGAAGCAGTTGAACCTCCTCATTTCTTGATAGTGTGGCCATATTTGCGTTCGTCATCATAAGCTTCACATTATTGTGAACTGTACAAACACATACTTGATGAGTGCCACTGGCTCCTGCAAGAACACACTCCTTGGGACGTAACATTGCAAATTTGGAAAAGCCTATTTTCTTTTCTGGATACTTCTGCTTAAACTGTGCATAGATTTCCTTAAGATTACCCAGAATAAGTTGCTTTTGCAGCTTAACTTTCTCCCCCCTAATACAGACACTCAAACAGTCTTTCTTCCCTGGCATTGCTCTACTGATATCGACATGATGGTAAAATTCTCTAACAGCATCTGCTGTGTCTTCTTCTATAGCTTTGCCACTTTTTGGATTAGGGTTGGAAAGGATACCTTTTTCTAAAGCAAGATGCTTTGCTTGGGTTGCCATTCTATTTGAGCAGCCAAATCTCAACATCATTTTTCTACGGCTCCACGAGGGTGCAACAATCGTTAAAATTGATATCTTTTCACTTCATTTTGTCGTGCTTTCATACGTCTTGACAAGAGACTGGACTATATTTTCTGCATCTTGCGATCCTAGTTCATTCTGTGCTTGGGGAGTACTTGAATTTGTTGCTGAGGCATCAATTTTTGTTAAAATTGTTTCCTTTACCCTCTCTTTCTTACGTGGAACATATGTTGCTGACCTCTTCATATTCCTCTTGTTGAATGGGCTAACTCCAATAAGCTCAAGTGATTGATTTATTGCTCCAAAGTCTGCTTCAGGAGACACAAAACTTTCATCAACATTCATTTCAGAAGGGTCTACCATTTCCTCTATACACTCTTCATTGTCTACTGGAGATGAACTACAAGACGATGATAGGTTTTCTGGCGGTAATTTGGCAAGCACCTTCCTACATTTACTGCAAATTTTTTGTCCCAAAAGAACTTTGGATGGATGACTCTGAACTTGTTTTTCTGTTACTGATCGCAAATCTTTCATCTGTCTAACATCATGATTACCAAAGGGATTGCAGCAATACCTATGCTTGTTGGTATCTTAACTCCTATTGGTTGACAACTCAAAGCATTAGTTGATTAGCAAAGGAACCTTCAATTGAGCACTCTTCACGAAAGAACTGATTAACAAACAAGTATCCAAGTTTAATTCAAAGTGCGTGACACTATTTGAAATAAGAACATGGAAGTCTACACTTGGATGAATTTGACGCCTACTTTGTTTTGACTGACTAAACCAGGGGTGTCAAACTCACTTTGGGCCAGTGGCTACACAAGGCGTAATTGTTTCAGGGATGCAGGAGGTTCAATCTTAAATGCCAGCTGATACAGGTGAGAAAAAATGTTCAAAACTCCTTCAAGGGCCAAATATTTTCTGGCAACTTTAAAAGATAATTTGGCTCGATTACAATAAGAATATAATATAAGTAAGACAATCTAAAGAGGTTTTCGTGCTATTAGCCCCCCTCCACATACCCATCAAACATACAAAATCACGCTTATCACTCTATTTCTTGAAGTGAATATGCAACTGACTTGTCTTCAAAGAGTATTTTTGCTATAATACTCTGTATACTGTGCAATTCCTTTCTACAGAACCATCGAAATTGCTCTTAGAAACTATATTTCTTAAGGAGATGTTGATTAAGTTGATAGCAATTAAGGATTTCTAAGGATGTCATCTATGGAGATTTTCTTTCTTTACGGATTGTAAGGACATGAAGTAACTCTAGAATATTTGACAAACCCATGCAGAACTGTGGAGAATCTTGATTCAAAACTTAAAGGTGCTTAACCCCCTGATTTTGATAGACCGGAACACACTGCTTAAAGTGCTATTGATATTTTGTAGCAGATTGAAATAAATACTATTGTTTTGCTTTGCTGGAGGATGAGAGCAAGCATTATCGTATCGCCAAATTCATATTGTTGATTTCGGATATGTATTTGGGATTACAGTATGTGTGTTCATGTGGAGTTATTCATTGGAACTTGGCTTGGGGCTTAAGCCATGTTCTCCACTTCAAGAAGTTTATTCAATGATACAGTCAAAAATATATTAGGTACTGGAATTACTAATTTCCATGAAAATAATCATCTCTCGGCATATGCTTACAATAGTCATTTTTCTTACGCTTTAATTACAATTGACTTCAAGGATCCTTGCAATTTTTCAGCCCCGTATCGGCTTACATTTGGAAGGGGCCCTACGTATGCTTAATTGCGGATTGACTTATTTCATGGATGTCCCATTCTATAACTTTCAGGAATAATGCAGTAAAGGTTGATATAGCATTCTGACAGATTTTTGTATTTTTCCCAATTGACATCCGGACAGGGTCAAAAGTCAAAGTTTTGATAAAGCATTTTAACATTCAAGCTTTATAATTTTGCATCTTTTGATACCAGAAATGGAATCTCCACAAAAAGAGCTTTCAAATGAAACAAATTACATGGTGATAGGACAAGTATATCCTGAGTTAGCAAGTATGGGGACAAGGCGGGTGGCGGCAAATGCCAAAACTTTGACTGGGCATACCTTTGGCCCATGTCCAATGAGGACACTCACATTGTTCTTGAGTTTTTAACTTATCAATTTGATGCAGGCATAAAATTTTCAAGAAAATCTATGACATTTGTGTCCAAGGCTTGGTCCCATTTGACATGGAATGACTCCAAGGATAAATGATAACATAGCAAATATGGCACATTAGGCATAAACAGAACAACTCAAAGTAAGTTATTACATTCCTCCCAACTTTAGAGTTCTTCTGGAAGGAATTAGTTTTGTTTTACCTGTCAGCATTTTAAGCATGTCCATTGCAAACTTAGTTAATGGCTATTTGTCATTTGTTGTTGACTTTGTGAAGCTTGATACAAGGGGGTGCACTGTCTGGCCCGACCACAATGGACTTGACTGAAGTATCACATGGACTGCGTAACTTTGAAGCTGGATTTGGTTGGAATTCTGCAACTGTTTCCGTCCTTGTGGGTGGTTGTGAGGCTAGTGGATGAGAGTAGTATGGCCTAAGATGAGAGTAATGGCAAACATATGTTACTCCGTGTTCATCTTGGATTTATGCACTGGAGGGATAGACTTTGATAATTTTGTAAGGAGTACTGTTCCATGTTTTTGACAGCTTAGTACAATGGTCAGCTAAGTTCTTGGTCAGAACAGTATCACCGATTGCAAACTCAGAGGGCTGGCTATGACGATTTTTGTCGGCATGCTGCTTTATTTTGAGCTTGCGGGAGGTGTCACAATCATTGATTTTGGTATCTGACGTACTTTGATAATGTGATCAAGACTGGGCAAATCATTTCAAAGATGACGTGTGAGCAACACCTGTCGTATGTGGAGTTGTGCGATAAAACAGAAGAAATTTGTGGAGTTCGTCCCTCCAATGTTTCCCTTCTTCATGGGCACATTGTATTGCTTTCTTGAGGGTGCGATTCATCCGTTCAACCTCACCATTGGCTGCTGGCCAATAAGGTGTGACTCTAAGATGGCTGATGTTGTACTGCTTGAGGAAAGCAATGAAGTCAGCTAAGATGAATTGAGGCCTGTTATCACTGGTGATGCACCTTGGAAATCGAAACAAAGAGAAGGTTTTCAATAGACTGTTCAGGATTGTCTTGGTGGTAACTGTCTTCAACAGGACAATAACTGGGTAACATGACTGGTAGTCAATAAGAACCAATATGTAGTCTCCTGTTGGGTAAGGGCCTTGAATGTTAACCGTAAGTGTGTGCCAGACTTGGCTAGGAATTTCTGACATGGTAAGTGGTGGACATTTGGTGTTGATGCTGTTATTACTACTGTTATTACTTGGCAAGCATTACAATGTTTTATCAATTTTTCAACATCCACATTGATTGAAGGTCACCAGACTTTTTCTCGTAGTAGAGCTTTGGTTTTATTTATAACCTGGTGCTGTGAGTGAACAATGGTTAGGATACGTTGTTGCAAGCTCTGTGGGATGACAATACACTGGAATTTTAAAAGAAAGTCATGATAAACAGACAGATTATCACGGTTATTATAATACTGATGGTATCTTGGATCTCTGGGCCAATTGTTGGAAGAAAGAAAGTTAATAATATGTGGTAATATTTCGTCAGTGTTAGTTGCACTAGCAATCTCAGGTAGTGAACAGGCCTTTGGTTGTGCATCTGTTGTTATGTGATTGAGGAACTGTTCTGCATTGTCCTGAAATGAGAAATTGGTCAATGGGGTATGTGATAAGCAATCTGGAGCCATGTTGCATTCAGATACATGTTGTATTTCAAAATCATAAGCTTATAGCTTCAACATCCAATTTTGAATGCGCGGTGGTGAATTTGATTTAGGTGTCAGCATGTGCAAGAGTGGCTTGTGGTCCATTACCACAGTGAAATGACGGTCGTAAACATAATGATGGAAGTGCTGATATGCCCAAAGAACGGCGAGGGCTTCACATTCCGTTTGGCTATACCGCTGCTGTACATTGTTTAAAGCTGTAGAGCCATAAGAGATTGGTCTGTAGTTTCTGTCCTTTTGTCTCTGAGCTAAAATTGCACCAAGTCCAGTAGGGCTGGCATCAACAATGAACTGTGTGTGGGCTTCAGGGTCATAGTATGCCATGACATCAGAGCCTGTAAGGCTAGCCTTCAGTATATCAAAAGCAGCTTGCTGTTTAGATCCCCAGTAGAATTGCTGATTTTTCTGGTGAGAAGGTGTAAAGGAGCTGTAATGGTGGAGAAATCCCTAATAAACGTGTTGACAATGTTTACCATTCCTAAAACTGATCTAACTTCTTTGGCATTTGTTGGTGGGGCAATCTGTTTGATAGATTCTATTCTTGATTGCTGTCGTGCAATGCCTTTGGCTGATAACTCATGTCCAGCAAACGTGATGTGGTCGGCTCCAAAATGTATATATCAGGATTTACTTTAAGGCCTAAGTTCTTGAGACTGGTAAGTACTTTAAAAAGGTTCTTATCATGTTCTTCCTGTGTTGATCCCCATATTTGAATGTCATAACTGATGTTTTTGCTCCATCACAACCTGCAATAACGTGTTCAATCTTCTTTTGGAAGATCTCAAAAGCTGAGTTTATGCCAAAAATGAGACGTTTGTATCTGAATAATCCTTCATGTGTTACAAATGTGGTTATATCCCTTGATTCTGGGTGAAGCTCAATTTGATGATATTCCTGACAGAGGTTACTTTTAGAGAAGATTTGTGCACCATGCAGCTCTGCAAGAATATCATCAAATTTTGGTATGACATGGTGTTTTCTGATGATGGCTTGATTGGCTTGTCGCATGTCAAGACATAGTCGGGTTTTGCCATTTGATTTTGTAACTACAACAATGGGGTTTACCCAGCTGGTGAGACCTGAAACTCTCTTGATAATGTCAATGTAGAGGTACTCAGATAGCAAGACTAATTTGAGCTTTCTCGTTTAACGATAATCTGAGAATGGCAATGAAGACGATACACGGGGATTATATGGTATGAACAAAACACACGAAGTAATAAAACACAAAAGAATAATGTGGGTACCCTACATTCCCCCCTACCTAAATATTCACAAAACAACAAAACAATATTATTAGATTAAAATTAAGTATGCAAACTATCCCAAGGTATTGCACCTGGGACATGTCGATTTGTTCTTTGGCATCTCGGATAAGCTCTTATTGGAGCATTGTCCACGATTTCTTCACCATTCAATTCTTCACCCATTATTTCCTGTACGGAGTCCGAAGACGAAGAGTAATGTCCCTCCGAAGAAGTATCTGAATAACTCGACAACGAGGTTTGAGATACACGCCGAGATAATGTCTTATCAAATTTTTCCACACATTCATGTCCCACGACTGGACATAGATTGTCGTGATGGACTACTTGTCTGTCCCCACGCGAATTCTCAATTTCGAAGTTAATGCCATTAGGACGCTTTTGTACAATTTTCCAAGGCCCATCGCATCTAGGCGGTAATGTGTGGTTTTCGCCGGTCTTATAATGCTTTACTTTTAACCATGCGAATTCACCCGAAGAATAGTCGTGAAAACGAAGATGCTTGTTATAATGTTTCTGCATTTGTCTTTTACTTAATTCGAGCGCTTTGACAACCTCATTAAAAATGACATGAAGCGTGGAACGTAACTCACGTTCATAATCTGTGGGAATAAGGTGCTCGTAATTTTTCGAATCTACGACGTCAAAAATAATGTCTTGAGGTAGCACTGCTGAGCATCCGAATACAACTTCATATGGTATGCACTTAATAGCTTTGCTATGACTAGCGTTCAACACAAATACTACTTCTGCTACAACTGCACGCCACTTGGACTGCAGCAGATGATGATGCAAAAGCACGGCTCTAAGCATGTCCTTCACTGTCCGTATATTGCATTCTGCGAAGCCATTACCTTGGCTATGGTACACTGAGGAATGGCATTTTTCAATGCCAAGAAGGTCGCGCATTTCCCGCATTAGCGCGCCATCTACATTTGACCCTTGGTCAGTAAGAAGGTATTGAGGAGTGCCATGGATGAATAACCAGTGCCGCAAAAAGGCGTCTCGGATAGAAGCCGCAGATTGATCTTGTAATGGAATTTCCTGTATATACTTGGAAAAAACATCTCCGATAAGTAAGATATAGTGATAGCCATGTGTATCTTTTGGCATGTAAGCAATATCCAAAGATACTAGCTGCATTGGCGCAGAAGGAATAAACATGGGTACCATTGGGGCCCTTGGGGGTGATGTATCACATTTGGATTTCTGGCACACTTTACATTTGGCAACAAAAGCTCGAATATAACTAAATATATTAGGCCAGTAAAAGCGCTGTCTAAGGAGAGAGTAGATCTTTTCTGTGCCAAAATGTGCTGTATTATGGTATTCCGTAACTATGTACTTCTGTAAACTGGATGGTACCACAGGGCGACCAGATTTCAAAAGTATATCATTTTCAATGCGAAGTTGTTGCTGCACCCGTTTCAGTCTACCGTTGTTAATGGGCTGATTATTAGCAATATTACGCATTGCATTTTGGATCAGCGGGTCTGGTAATTGCTCCGTTGCAAGCTGTTGCTTAAAATTATCACTCTGAATATATGAAGCGTAGATCTTATGATCACATTCTGGCTCGGGTTGGTCTGGGTTGGCAGCACTGCTTCTAGAGAGGGTATCCGCTTTGACATTGTCTTTTCCTGGGATATACTGTATTTTGTAATCAAATTCCTCCAATTCATTTATCCATCGGCCAAGTGTTCCCCGGGGGTCTTTTTGCAAGCGTAAAAATACGAGCGGATTATGGTTGGTTTTCAAAACGAATCGTTGCCCTGCTAAGTATACGTGCCAATGACGAGCAGCCATTACCAAGGCAAATGATTCTTTTGTCATTGCAGACCACTTTTGTTGAGATTTCTGCAAAGCTGTTGAAAAGTATGCTACAGGGTGTTCTTGATGGTCTGACCCTTGCTGTGATAGCACCCCACCGATGGCATACTTGCTTGCATCAACCTCTACTATAAATTGCCGGGTAAAGTTCGGAAATTCAGGAAGCGGTTCCGAAGTGAGAGCATTTTTTAGAGTATTAAATGCTTTTTCACATTCATTGTTCCATACAACAGGGGTTTCATTACTAGTCAAGGCATTCAAGGGTTGGCTGACATGTGCACAATTTGGAATAAATGATCCATAAAATCTAGCAAGGCCAAGGAATCCCTTGAGGCTCTTCTTGGAATTCGGGCGTTGATAGTTGTCAATGGCCTCCGTCAATCGTGATTGAGGTCTTATCCCAGCAGCAGATAAATTGAATCCAAGAAAATCTACATGCTCACTAGCAAATATGCATTTCGATAGTATTAATGTGATGGATGACGAGCGCAGACAGCCGAATACCTTATGTAAACTTTCAATATGTTCATCAAATGACTTGCTGTAGACCACTATATCGTCCATGTAAGCCAGAACTCTTTCCGAAGGAAGACCCAAGAGCATGATATCAATCATACACTGGTACATAGCCCCAGCATTACATAGCCCATATGGCGTCACGTTAACGTCAAACTTTCCCCGAGGAACAGAAAATGCTGTTTTCTCACGGTCTTGCTCATCTGAAGGTATCGACCAGTAAGCTGATGCGGCATCTAAGGTTGACCAATATCTAGCCCCGTTCACTTTATCACTTACATCACGTACGTGTGGCAGGGGTATGAGTCCTTTTTTGTAGCATCATTAAGCCCAAGAAAATCACATACAAAACGCATACTGTTGTCCTTTTTTTCACTAAAATAATTGGAGCATTCCACGGCGATGCAGAAGGGTGACTTATTCTATTGTCTACCACCTCTTGGATTTGCGTGTTGACCTCCTTATGCCATGCTTCTGGAATGTGGTGAGGCTTGCGCTTGACTGGTAATGCATCTCCAGTAATACTCCTGTGTTCCATGTTTTTCACTAAGGCTGGCTTTTTCGGGTTGGAAGCAAATATATCACTGTAGTCTTTAATCAGCGTTTCTTAGCGAAATTGTTGATTGGTCATAAGATGTTCTCCATGGGTCAGATTTTTTGCACGATTGATCTGATCTTTCGACGTGGATGGTTCTTGTTGCAGGCTGGCAATTCTCGAACTTACAAGGTTTCCTACGCTTTTCCTGGCATACAGATCAATAGGACTGTCGTTGACATTAAGGAACGTTATTGGACAAACACCTTCCACATCAGGTATAAGTCTGCATTTGGTGGCGTAAACACCAGGGATAGAACGTAACGAAATTGGCTCAAAACTGGCAGTCACTAATGAAAGGGATTTATTACATTTGACGCTAGCTATCGTTTCGGATCTAGCAGCAAGGGAAACGCGTTGCTTGAGTCTGACAGTTTCTTTTCCATGCACATCTCTACAGGGAAACCAATGTTTTCCTATTCGCACTCTATTTTTTGCAAAATCGATTTCTATCCTGTCAAATTTCGCTAGGAAATCGAGGCCTCGGAGAACATTGCGATAAGTCTTACTATTTAGTACCCTGAAATTGTGAAGTATAACGGCATCTGGCATATCTAAGCTGATATTGACTGAACCCATTATATCCATAGGGTGTCCGGATGCATTTATCAGTTGATCACTAGTAGGAATAATTCTGTCTTTCAGACCAAGTCTGTAAACACTGCCAATGTCGATAATAGAGCAGCTCGCACCAGTCTCTATTAACACATTAGTGGGCGAATTGTTAAATCTGATGCTCAATACAGCCGAAGTCACTTGTTACATTGTTTATCCGATCACTTGTGCTGGTTAGTCATTGGTAATTAGGACAGGACGGATTCCAAGCGTCATGGCCTCACCCCCCACAAACTTTGCAAAAACGTGTAGGGCATGAGCGAAACAAGTGATCTTTACTTTTACAAGAGCGACATGACTTTGTGCGTTGTGGATACTTGGGCTTTTGTCGGCGACTAAGAAACCCCCTTTGACCTCTTTGTTTGTATAGCCTTTCTACCGACAGTGTTGCACCAGTTGCTTCCATTGAACCCCTGTCTTCCTGCGAGCTAAATGAACATTTTTCTAACTTCTCCATAACTTTGTCGGCAATCGAGTCAATGATTGCAGGGCTCTCTACGCTCATACATGATGATGTCTTGTTAATTCCGATGGATTGAATCCCCGCTATCTGCAATCTGGTAGTCTCCGTAGCTAACTCATTGTTACTCGTTTTGTCAAACCCGGGTAGTGATTTGAGGCGACTTGCATTTTAGGGTGTAGCCCTCTTATGTAATAGTCCTTGGCGATTGTTTTAACTGCGTCCTCTTGGAAAGTCGGGTATGCCAGTTTAGCAAGTTCTAAAATATGATACGCATATGTATGGGCTGATTCATCCTCTTTTCGATTTCTGTTTTCCAATGCATACATTGCTTGTTCCCTGTCCTGATGGCCCCGTTTGAATTCTTTTAGCAATTCTGCTCTAATTTTGCCTTCGTTCTTCTTCTCTTCTGGTGATAGTCTTCTATAAATGTAGAAAGCTCTACCTTCCAGCTTACTCGCCAAATACAAGGCAGCTTTGTCACCATCAAAGCCTTTCAATGAGGAATGCAAAGATATTTCTTCTAAATACACTTTCACCTCTCCAGATCCGTCATAACTCTTAATCTTCGATTCCATAACGCAAGTAATTCTCAGATTATAATGTAGAGGTACTCAGATAGAAAGACTACTGTGAGCTTTCTCGTTTAACGATAATCTGAGAATGGCAATGAAGATGATACAAGGGGATTATATGGTATGAACAAAACACAGGAAGTGATAGAACTCAAAAGAATAACGGGGGTACCCTACATCAAGATCCTGCAGTCTCTTAAGCTCTGCAAAAACTCTGTGGCATGTGTGAAATGGTATACATCTGATAGGCTGTTAAATGGGCACAATATTAGGATCAATATGGAGCTTTAGCTGAACATTGCTGAGTTTTCCAAGACCGGTAGAAACATCTGGATGTTTGTCTACAACAGCTTGTGTTTCTGGAGATGGCTGTTGAGCAAGACTGGCAACTGTTGGAGGCTTAGACACAGGTGGACCAACACAAAGCAAGTTGAGTTCTTCAACTGATGTTTTGCCGAGTATTGCACCAGCAGATCCCTGGACAACATAAAATTTGACAACTGTATACTGTGAGATAGCAGTTACTCATGCTTTGAATTTTCCTAGGACGGTACGTTTGTCAGTAGCTTGATATGGAAATATCTGTGCTGTGGAAGGTTTATGTACTGGCTGAGGCACAAGTTGATTCAAGGTAGTTCTGTCTAATATGTTGGCAGTGGACCCTGAATCAATGAGCATTTCAAATGACTGGGTGCCAATCTTGACTGTAAATAGAGCAGACTTTGGACCATTTATACTAAAGACAAATATCATCATCATCTGTAGCTGGTGATTTATCATGGTGTACTTGGACACCACGAGTTGACTCTAGCTTGTAAGACGGCTTGGATCATTTTTGTCTCACATCCTGTTTTGCTGAAGACCTGCACATTTTCTGAAAGTGGCCCTTCTTGCCGCAGTTGTAGCACTCTGCATCCTTGCTTCGTCTGCATTCATTACCTGTGTAACCTTGTGCTCCACAACGACTACATGTTTTAAAAGATTTGTTGGGAATGCCGGCTGCTTTTCTAGGTGCTTGATGATGTCTGGTCTGCTGTCTTTGCTTCCATTTGAGGTAGGTTAAGTAGTCTTCATCTTTGTTTTCCTCTGTATTTCTAGGCATAGAATTTGTTTCAATTTCCTTGGTGTGGTGATGTGCACTTTCGAGACTCTAGGCAATTTGTAATGTTTGGTCTAGTGTGAGGTCTGCTTCTGTGAGCAGTCTCTTTCTCAATTTGGAAGATGAGCAGGCAGCAAGTACTTGAACTCGACTTTGTTCACTTGTTTGATTTCCGTATTCACATGTTGCTGCAAGGCGTCATAGTCTTGTTAGACATTGCTCTACTGACTCCACCAGCTTTTGTTTTGCCTGATGAAAAACTAATCTGTCAAAGGGACTGTTTTTCCGAACTAAGAAATTATCACTGAGGGCCTCTAGGGCATGTTCATAGCTATCACCTGTGGGACTTAATGTTTCAAAAATCTCTTGGCCCTGAAGCCCGATCATGTGCAGAAGCATGACCTTTTTTGGGCAACGGTAGTTATTCCCAAAGCTCCAAGAAATTATTGAAAGGATTTCTTCCATTTTTCCCAGTTCTGGGACACTTGATTAGGATCACCATGGCATTGAAATGGTGCTACACCAGGCATTTGACTATGGGCAGCCAGTGATATCGCAACGGTTAACGATAAGGAAAGAAAAGACACAGAATAAGAGTAAAAATATGTACCTGATCCTAGAGGCAAAGCTAGGCCATACGGAAGGCTTTTGGTAATGCTCATTGTTGCCATTTCTGGTAAATTGGCCAGTAAGTTAAGGAACAGAAACAACGTGTCTAGGCTTAGCAAAATTATCAACTCAAGAAGATTGAATCAATTAATTACAAAACAATATTCAAGTCACATGACACATAAGAAGCACAAAGGCACACAGTCACGCACGAGTTCAGAGACTGAAAAGATTGTTTACGCAGATGTTCTACACCTCCCCTAATCGTTACAGTTTCTGAATTTCAGCAATTGTTCAATTCGATTTCTTGACTGTGACTTGGTCAGCAAAGCAGCTACATTATATTTGGATTCCACGTAGTAAAGTTCAACGTTCTGTCTTATTATTTCTTCTCTTACAAAATGGTATTTGACACTGATATGCTTGGTTCCTTGATGCATAACAGGATGTTTAGCAAGTAGAATTGTTCCTTGGTTATCAACTCCTATTTTGACAGGAATACGAATTATGCCATAAAAGTCATTATATATCGTAACCAAATATTTGGCCTCTTGAACACACAAAGCCAAAGCCATATACTCTGCTTCACATGTTGATAATGCTATACTTTTCTGCTTCTTGCTTTTCCAAGATACATAACCCCCAGTTTCATTCATTTGAAAAATAGAGCCAGAAATACTGTGTCTATCAGAAGAACCTGCCCAATCCGCATCACAAAATCCTGAAATTGCACTATTTCCATTGCATTTCATACAGACAAGTCCATAATGTAAGGTATACTTCAAGTATCGTAATACACCTTTTGCAACAATCAAATCTTGTTCAGTTGGCTTGGACATCTTTTGTGACAATTTAGTTACAACGTAACTCAAATCTGGTCTTGTACAACACATAGTCAGATATCTTCCAGACCAATCAAGAACATCTAATATATAAACTTACATGACACTTATATTCTAGAACATTCTAGTCACAAACAACATACGTCCTAGAATACTATTTATACACTTAATATTATAACAGAATGTTCCTTACTCTTCCAGATCATTCCATCTAAGAACTTTCTAGAATATTGTAAAAAGCTATATAATTCACATTGCAGAATAGTTGATTGAATCAGTGCTTAGTGAAGTGAGTCTTATTGAAATAATAGACTATATACATAAACGATTTCAACAGGTTATGGGCCCAGTCACCAGCGATTGAGTAAGGAAGTAGGCCTAAGATATTGTACCTTCGAGGAAACGCCATCAGTAAGTTTGTGGCAGTGGTTCCTTTTTTCGTAAGTTGGATTGTCACATCAAGTGCACACAGAATTTGAATTGAGAAAGCCGTAGATGCACGACGTTGGAAAGGCTTGTCCAAACTACCATGGCAGAAACGACGAAAGTTTTGATCTATCCGTTGAATGGACACAACTTTGCGACATGGAAAGTACAGTGCAAGATGGCGCTGATAAAAGACGGACTGTGGACTATTGTCACAGGAACCGAAGCTGAACCTGAAGGTGAGAAAGACAGGCCAAAGTACTGGCTGAGAAAAGACCGTGCGTTGGCAACTATTGTGCTGGCAGTGGAGCTGTCTCTACTGTATTTGCTAGGTCCAGATCCAGATGATCCAGCTATCGTTTGGAAGAAATTGGCTGATCAATTTCAAAAGAAAACTTGGTCCAATAAGTTGGCCCTAAGACGAAAATTGTATGGACTAAAGCTCAAGGAAGGGCAACCAATACAGAAGCACGTAAAAACTATGACAGAAGTATTTGATGAATTGGCGACCATTGGTGACCCTCTTGATGATGAAGACAGAGTTATACATTTGTTAGCAAGTCTCCCGAAATCATACGATATGCTAGTGACAGCATTAGAAGCTCTTCCAGAAGTACCAGAACTTGAAGTCATCACAGAGAGACTACTGCATGAGGAACGCAAACAAAAAGACACCGATTCAAGAGTGGAGGTAAAGGCAATGACCTCAAAACACCGCTACAATGGAAAAGGACCAAAGTGTCATCATTGTGGGAAATATGGGCATATGAAACGTGAATACAGAGAGCTGTTAAGAGATTCTGGAAGAATACAATCGCAGTTCAAGAAGGAGTGGCCAACCAAGCAAAAGGCATATGCAATCAAAGAAGAGCTTAGGTACTCACAAAAAGATGACGAAGGCATTATTGGATTAGTAGCAGAACAAGTGCTGGCTACGAAGAACATAAGTAATTGGATTGTAGACTCTGGAGCTACCTGCCATATGTGCAATGACAAGAGCTTGTTTACTGATATCGAGGATATCGAAGAAACACAAGATATAACTCTTGGTGATGGATATGCTGTGAATGCAACTGCAAAAGGTACAGTCGAGCTCAACATGTATTTAACAAATGGAAAATCACAGAAGTGTAGATTCCCCGATGTTCTGTATGTACCGAAATTGTCCTACAATTTGCTGAGTGTGGCGAAAGTAACAAGGTCTGGAAAGTCATTTAAATTCGCAGATAGTAACTGTAGTATACTGGATGGAAATGGTAGGCAAATTGCAACCGCTATGAAATCAGGAAATCTGTACCACCTGAACTGTTCCACAACCCAAACAGCAAACGCAATCGTGAAGAAATGTGCCAGCAGTTTAGAAACAAAAGAAAATCTGTGGCATAGAAGATTTGGTCACCTTGGAGCAGGAAATTTGGAAAAGCTTGCTAGAGGAGAACTGGTTAGTGGATTTGACTACAATACATCAAAGACACCTGAATTGTGTGAACCATGTATTGATGGAAAACATCATCGATTACCATTTCCGAAGAAAGGAGGAGAAAGAGCAGAAGATATTCTTCAATTGGTGCACAGTGATGTCTGTGGAAAAATCGAGGTGAAATCACTGAGTGGTGCAGAATATTTTGTCACATTCATTGACGATAAGTCAAGATATGTATGGGTATACGTCTTGAAGCATAAAAGTGAAGTGTTGGAGAAGTTCACAGAATGGAAAACCATAGTGGAGAAATCGAGTGGAAAGAAATTGGTAAAAGTGCTACGAAGCGATAATGGAGGAGAATATAAATCAAATGACTTTGATGATTTGCTGAAGAAGAATGGAATAAAGCATGACACCACCGTTCCCAAGACACCAGAGCAGAACGGAGTGGCTGAACGAATGAGCAGAACACTGGTGGAAACCACCAGGTCAATGTTGTCAGATTCAGGTTTACCAAAACACTTTTGGGCCGAAGCTTTATCCACAGCTGTTTATCTTCATAACCGAAGCCCCACTACCAGCTTACAAAGCAAAACGCCATTTGAGGCATGGCTTGGACATAAACCCGATGTGAATCATCTCCGTGTGTTTGGGTGTGATGCATATGCTCATGTACCAAAAGATGAAAGAAGAAAGATCGATTCCAAAGCAAAGAAGGCCATTTTCCTTGGTTATGGTGATGGAATCAAAGCATACCGGCTGTATGACATAGAGAAGCAAAGAGTATTCTACAGCAGAGATGTCATATTTAACGAAATAAAATTTTCACCAAACACTACTGATCTCAGTGAAGAGGATAAGAAGGAAACATTTGTGGAGATCGAGGTTAACAATAATAATGAAGATATAGAGCCAATCGTACAAGAGAAGCAAAACCAACAACCAAGAGAAAGGAGACCTCCTAATAGATATGGTGAGTGGGTATATCTAGCGCATGAGTCCGAAAATCCAAAGTCAGTGAAAGAAGCCCTGTCAAGTCCTGAGAAGGATGAATGGATTGAGGCAATGGAAAGGGAGATGGAATCTTTGCACGAAAATGAAGTTTGGAATCTAGTCGAACTACCAGATGGAAGGAAGTCAGTTGGATGTAAATGGGTGTTCAAGAAGAAACACGATGCTGATGGTAATGTTGAAAGGTTCACAGCTTGGCTGGTTGCTCAAGGATATAATCAAAAGTTTGGCGTTGATTACGATGAGAGGTTCTCACCAGTAGTGAGATTTGAATCAGTGAGAACAATGATCGCATTGGCAGTCGAGCAAAATCTGGAGTTACACCAAATTGATGTCACAACAGCATTCTTAAATGGGGAACTTAAAGAAACAATCTATATGAAACAGCCAGAAGGATTTTTAACCAAAGGAAAAGAAAATCTGGTTTGTGAACTGAAACGCAGTATATATGGTTTAAAGCAGTCACCTCGTTGCTGGAACGAAGCAGTTGACAAGTTTCTGAAAGAATTGGATTTCACACAGTCACTGAATGATCCATGTATCTACATCAACAACTCAGGAGGAGAGGTGTTCGTCGTCGCTGTCTACGTAGATGATATTATTTTAGCTGGAAAATCGTCAACACGTATTCAAGAATTCATCCAGAAAATAGCCAAAAAATTCAAGATCAAGGATATGGGAAAGTTGCATCACTTCCTAGGTGTAAAGATCATTTACCTGAGAGAGAAGAAGATATGGATTGGTCAACAAACATATTCAATAGAAATTCTGAAGAAATTTCAGATGGGAAACTCAAAACCAGTATCAACACCAACAGAACCTGGTACAAAGCTCATTAAGGCTTCAAAAGAAAGTCAACTGGTTGATCAAGAAACGTATCAGTCAGCAGTTGGAAGTTTGTTGTATCTATCGACCCGAACAAGACCGGATATTGCATATGCAGGAGATTGCGATGATCGTAAGTCAACAACTGGTTATGTATTCAAAATGAGTGGAGCCGCTATCAGCTGGTGAAGTAAAAAGCAATCCTGTGTTGCTTTATCTACTGCAGAAGCTGAGTACATCACACTAGCTAATACTGTACAAGAAGCTGCATGGCTGAAACGATTAGTAAATGAAATTTGCAAGAAACGCGTTGAAACAATTGTACTCTATGAGGATAATCAGTCAGCCATACATATTGCAAAGAATCCGCAATTTCATGGAAGGATAAAGCACATTGACATAAAATATCACTACATACGTGATCAGATTTTGAGAGGAAACATAGAACCGATATATTGTCAAAGCAATGATATGGTAGCAGATATGTTGAAAAAGGGACTCAGCAAAATGCAATTTGAAAAACTACGATACAAAGCTGGTGTTACAAGTGTATCTGACTGCGAGTGAGGAGGAGTATTGGAATTCGGCACTCTAGTCAGATATCTTCCAGAACAATCAATAACATCTAATATATAAACTTACATGACACTTATATTCTAGAACATTCTAGTCACAAACAACATACGTCCTAGAATACTATTTATACACTTAATATTATAACAGAATGTTCCTTACTCTTCCAGATCATTCCATCTAAGAACTTTCTAGAATATTGTAAAAAGCTATATAATTCACATTGCAGAATAGGTGATTAAATCAGTGCTTAGTAAAGTGAGTCTTATTGAAATAATAGACTATATACATCAACGATTTCAACATTCATCACATGGCTTAGTGCGTGGCTTACAATCTTGCATGTTAAACTTTGATAATGTTTTCTCAAAATATTTTCTTTGCGATATTTCAATGCTTTCCTTGAATCGTTTGACCTCGATTCCAAGAAACCACTTTAATGAACCCAAATCTTTGATTCTGAATTTGTTGCTTAATCTGTCCTTTGTTTGGTTTAGTAAAGTATCATTGCTTGCTGCAACAATAATATCGTTGACCCAAAATATACTATAAACGACACCTTCCATTTTGCGACTAACAAATAAACAATCAACCTTTGATTCAACAAATCCACTCTCAATTAAATGATCTCTTAAGACACAATTCCAGTTTCGACCGCTCTGTTTAAGTCCATATAACGACTTATGCAATCTCCATACCAACTTTTTCCCATCACTTGATATTGAATATCCCTGTGGTTGTTCCATATATATTTCAAAGTCAAGTAATGCATGCAAATAGGCTGTTTTAACATCTAGTTAGTGGACTTTAAGATCTTGATCTACACAAGCTTGTAGAAGCATCAACCTTTAGCTACATATCTTGCCTTGCATTTAGTTTGATCATCAGCTTCCAATTTGCTTGTATAAACCCATTGTCCTTTAATACCATTTTTGTTTGCAGGTATTTCTGTTACTACAAATGTTTGGTTTTCAATAAGAGAATTAATTTCATCATCCATTGCTTTTGACCATTCATCAGCATTTTCACAATTCTTTGCCTCTTCATATGTTTGTAGCACAAAGCCAACCTTATAACAATAATCAACAGTAGTACTGCAATCAGACAATTGTACGTAGTCCTCGAGCCATTGTGGAGCAACACCTTGATTTTTACGTTTTGGATATCGGTCTGTATTACTGCTATCTGCATCCATTTTTGCATCTAATAAATCTTGGTTGTTTCCTTCTTCAGATTCTGGAACTGAATTATATGTAGATTCTGCTTTTGGCTGTTCTTCTGTTGTTAATATTTCTCCACTTACACCAGAAGGCTTGACATTATGTTGAATTTGGATGTCTCTTAGAGGCACTTTGACATACATTTCAGGCTTATTCACTCTGATATTTGGTTTATCAGTAAAACAAACAATTCTCACACGTCTGACTTTACATCCATCAGGATAATATACCAAGTATGCTGGGCTTTCTCTGTCATAACCAATAAAAATGCACTGTTCAGCTTGAGCATCCAGTTTTCCATGTGTAGTGATGTATGCAGAACAATGATTTCCAAATTTAAGCATGCCACTCAATATTGGCTTAAGACCAGTTACTGCTTCATATGGAGTCATTCTGATTCGTGGATTAAAACATCTGTTCCTAACATATGATGCATTCAGAACTGCGTATGTCCATAAGCAGTTTGGTAATTCAGATTCAAGTAGCATACATCTTGCCATGTCAAAAAGTGACCTCCAGTGCCTTTCAACTGTACTGTTCTGATGTGGAGATTCGGGACTGGACATTTCATGCTTAATTTGATTTTCCAGCATGAGATCTTTAAACTCTTTACTTGTAAATTCACCACCATTGTCTGTACAAATTCTCTTTACATTTCCGTACGGCTTAATATCAGTGAGATATTTCTTTGTAGCTTTAACAGCATCACTCTTCCATTTCAAGAAATAAACATTGGTTAAACCTGAATAGTCGTCAACAAAACAAATGGCATATCAGTACCCTTCATTGGCAGTAGGACTTACAGGTCCAGATAAATCACTGTGCACAAATTTAAATGGTTTTGTTGCTTTTTCATCTGGTGAACGGGATCTCTGATTTACCATTTTACTTTTAATGCAAGTGTCACAATCAGGCATTTCATTATCCGTAATTTTCATTCCCTCAGTTACTTTCTCTAACTGCATCACATCCTTAATATTGCAGTGACCCATGATTTCATGCCATTATGCACTTTGCACTTAGCACTTTGCACTGAAAATATATTTTGTTGGAAACTTGGCACACACAAAGCATTCTCAATCACTGTATCTCTTACATGTCCAGTACTATCTCTCAACTGCATTTTTGCTTTTCCTTTTCCATGAGCTAGACCATTTACACGGCTACCAACAGCAAATACTATTGAGTGCTTTTCTGGCTCAAATGATGATTCAAATGAAGGAACTAGGCTTTTGTCAATCAAAATATGTGCTGTTGCGCCAGTATCAACTAAGAAAGAATTCACAGTGTCCACGCATTCCGGACTGCTTGATATTGTAAAAGCAAAAATGTGACTTTTATCTTCACAACTCTTAGCTGAGTCTTCATTGTTTTCTTCCGACATTGGTAAGTGTAGTGAGTTTTCGTTCTACACACGGAACATCATCTCTTCTGGCCTTGCTTTTCACTACTAATTCTTGAATATGTATTAGGATTTCTGCATTCACTTTTCTTATGACTGATTTTTCCGCAGCCGTAACACCTAATCTTTTGATTTTTCATAAACATTACGTTATCACTATCAGTCTCCTTCTCACACGCTTTCATGGTTTCCTCGTGAGTTCTGAGCGCCTGTTTGAAACTGGACAAAGTGTGAGGTTCTCTACTTTGATTGGTAATGGTAACAAAAGATTTAAACTCAGAGGGAAGACCTTTTAGCATCATTGCAATGACTATATTATCTGAAACGACCTCACCAGCTTTCTTCAACATAGATGCAGTGGTTTCTGTACGAAGCATATAGTCTGTAAGATCTTCACTGTCATCCTTCTTCAAGGAGGTTAATTCAGTATATAGTCCAACAACACGAGTCTCACTAGACGACAAATAATGTTTACAAAGTATTTTAAGGGCATTCCTACCTTCATCCTTAGCATCACGGAATATCAATGTAAGACTCTTATCATCCAGACACAACGACAGTTCGGCAAAGGCTTCAGCGTTCTTTTCTTGAATCAAATTATCGTCAGACACGCCCCCATTGTCAACAGGAAGAATTGTATCGATAAGCTTCTGTATGCGCATGTAGCTCAGAAATTTAACTTCTCATAGCTCATAGCCATCTTCTTTGCCGTCAAACACTGGCCTCGACGTCCTGGGCCCATAACCTGTTGCCATTTCTGGTAAATTGGCCAGTAAGTTAAGGAACAGAAACAACGTGTCTAGGCTTTGCAAAATCATCAACTCAAGAAGACTGAATCAATTAATTACAAAACAATATTCAAGTCACATGACACATAAGAAGCACAAAGGCGCACAGTCACGCACGTGCTCAGAGATTGAAAAGATTGTTTACGCAAATGTTCAACACTCGTCGCCAATGTAGTATTAGAGTTTACCAAACAGAGATAGACAATGTGTTCTTGGAAGCCAATTTTAAACTCAACTCACAATAATCACAAGGAATCAAGGTTAAATGATAACATAGCACATATGGCGCATTAGGCATAAACAGAACACTTCAGAGTAAGTTATTACAGAAAGTGTCTTTGAAATCTATTTCTTCTACCTGACTGAAACCTCTTGTGACATACCTAGCTTTGTAAACTGGACTCTCTTTATTTCCTGTGATAGTATATACCCATTTCTTCCTACCTGCCATTGGCAATTCTGGGAGGCAAAAATGTTTTGTTCTTTTCAAGAGTTTCTATATCCTCATCCATTGCTTTTTCCTATTTGTCTGCATCTTCACACCTCATTCCTTTGTAATAGGTAACTGGTAATCTTGCAGGTAATTTGGTGGTTTACGATTTCTCCTTAGGTATCTTTCTTGTATGTTAGTTTACTTTTCTGTGGAAACATGTTCTGATTCATCATGCTATGGTTTTATTCATCAGTTGTGTTTTTTATCCTTCAACATCCATCTGAGTTGGGAATAAATCACTTGCACAATCTTTTCTCTCTTTATGTTGAAACATCTCAGTGAATGTTACAAGACGATGTTTAGCGACTGTTCTGTTCTCAGGATAGTAAACAAGATAAGCTGGGCTGCCTTTGTCTTACCCAATAACGTAACCCCTTCTTGAATGTGGGTCTAGATTCCTTTGCCCATATAGATATGCATAACAAATAGTTTCAAATAAATATATATATATATATATATATATATATACACTTATATATTTATATATACATATATATTTATATATATATAAATATATATATATATATATATATATATATATATATATATATATATATATATATATATATATATATATATATATATACACACATATATATTTATATATACATATATTTATATTTATATATATATAAATATATATATATATAGATATATATAGATATATATATATATATATATATATATATATATATATATATATATATATATATATATATATATATATATATATATATACAGTATATATATATATATATATATCAAATAGAAGGTGTTGTCTTCACCAGCATATAGTCCTCTATGTACAAAGTACAGAGCGTTGATAGCAGAAATATAGAAAAGGAAAAGACCAATTCTCTGTTACTCTGAGTTTCGTGCCTAAGCACTCATCAGACAGACTATAACTGAATAACATTCCAAATGCGCAGATTCGATTACTTAATAAGATTCTAAAACAAGGTTGATTAAGGGAATTGCTATCAATGGATATATCTATTACGTATTATTGTTGATTAAATAATATTTGTTTTCATGTCTGCACTTGGAGATTAGTTCGGAGCGTTTGTATAGGGTATTATTACTGTTGCTTTGATTATGTGTAGCTTTTCTGATGCACAAAGGTCACATCTTCTTGAAATGTTGCTATATGGTTGAGCTGCGGTGATAATAGACCATTGAATTTGGTATTCTGTATTGTTGTCCTTAAGTTGCCAGATGTATTTGGAGAGTTCCGTGCTGTTGGAGTATTTGTTGTTCTTAAATGACAGTTTATGTTGGGTGAAACGTTGTTTGAATGTCCCTTCAGTCGCGCCTATGTAATTTTTCCCGGTTGCGTCCTCGTTTGTGGTCACTTTGGCATTGTAGACAATGGTAGTGGTGAGGCAGTTATTGTTTAAAGGGCAGTCTTCTTTTATACGGCAGTTGCATGATTTTGATGTGGTGATGGGCGGTTTGGCGTTGAGGATTTTCTTGTTGTGCTTGCTAATGATGGAGGCCATGTTTTCTGTACAGCTGTAACTAATTTTCAGGTTATTTTTGTTAAAGATGCTGTGAAATCTATGGGTTTTAGGAAAATGCTTGTTTATTAGCTTGCGGAATATGTAGCCGATGTTAGTGCGTATGTTCTTGTTATATGGAGGGTTGTACCAAATGATGTACCGTTGCCTATTTGTCCTTCTACTTGCGGCTGGGTCATGGTTGCTGTAGGTAAGGGGCTGATTGAATCCGCAGGATTTTAGGGCGTCTTCATAGGTTGGTTTTATTTTGCTGAATTCTGTTTCATTGCAGGATAAGCTGGAGATTCGGTGGCTAATGTTTTTTGGAAGTTGTTTGATGATACTGGGTGGATGGTTGGACTTTGTATTGATGTATAGTGGCTGGTCATTGGGTTTTCTGTAAGGGTAGTATGTTCCACTGTTGAGGTTGAATGTAACGTCCAGGTAGTTGACTACTTTCATGTTTGTCTGTATTGTGATGTTTAGTCCGTGGTTTCTGAAATGTCTTGTTATGTCTTTCTTTATTCGTTCTGCTGCTGGGCCTGAAATGTTCTTAAAAATAGCCAATCTGTCATCTCTGTAGAGTCCGATATTGTCTTTTCCGTATTTCGTGCATAGACCGTGGAGGATGTAGAGGCCAACTAGTTCACAGATTTCTGCCCCGTCAAAACTTCCCATGGTAACATCGAATGTGTTGTTGCCTTTCTTGATCCATGGCTCGTTATTGTTGAAAAGGAGGGATTTTCTGGCGTGCATAATGATGTTGATGTCTCATTCAGTGATGTTGCAGTAGATTTTTGCGAAGGCAATGACGTTTTCCAACAGATTCTCGTGTATGGATGGGTAGAAATTTTCAATGTCGAATATGATGAATTTATGTTTGTGTTTGCCTGGGATGTTGGAGAACCAGTCTATGACGGAGAGAGAGTTTTTCCATTGGTTGAGTGATGTTTTGGTTCGGATGGTAGTGTTAATTTTGGTGAGGATCTTGTTGCTAATGCGACCTATCTCACTTTTTGCTGTATTGATGAGTCTACAAGTGGGTTTATTCTGGAAGTTTTCTTTGTGGTCTTTTAGGGTTATGAAGGCCTGTTGTTCTGCCATGCGCTCTACTCTGTCTTGTATCTTGAGGTTGGTAGCTATGTCACGGGCTTCGTTGTTAATGATGTTGATGGTGTTGACGTCGGTTTTCTTGTAGGTAGATGTTATGCTGTTCATTAGGAGTTTCTCGTGCGTATTTTTGTCAAGCTCGTAGTAGTTGGTGGTTTTATCAGCTGATATGAATGCTTTAGTGGAGGTCTTGATTTTGATTGCATCGCTTCGGAGTTGGTTTTGAAAGGTACTATATGTTTTCTTGAATTCAATGTTTTTTATCATATTAAGTAGATCAGTTTCAAAGCATTCCAGGTCTTCAATTCGTGGCGGACATTTTCTTGACTTGAAACCAAGCGAATTTTTGTCGTCGGATGTGTTGTTGCAGTCCTCTTTTCTTTCGTAAAAAAATGCTTTCCATCTCATGCGTTTGATCACACTTTCAGTTTTTTCAATGAGCTTCTTTAGGTAGGAATTACTTGTTGGTATTGGAATGTTCTTCATGGAATAGCTGAATCTTATCTGTTCCATCTTGGTGTGTTGGTAAATGACAAACAGTGCTCAACAATACAGGAGCGTATATCAAATAGAGGTTGTTGTCTTCACCAGCATATAGTGCTCTATGTACAAAGTACAGAGCGTTGATAGCAGAAATATAGAAAAGGAAAAGACCACTTCTCTGTTACTCTGAGTTTCGTGCCTAAGCACTCATCAGAAGACTGCCCTTTAAACAATAACTGCCTCACCACTACCATTGTCTACAATGCCAAAGTGACCACAAACGAGGACGCAACCGGGAAAAATTACATAGGCGCGACTGAAGGGACATTCAAACAAAGTTTCACCCAACATAAACTGTCATTTAAGAACAACAAATACTCCAACAGCACGGAACTCTCCAAATACATCTGGCAACTTAAGGACAACAATACAGAATACCAAATTCAATGGTTTATTATCACCGCAGCTCAACCATATAGCAACATTTCAAGAAGATGTGACCTTTGTGCATCAGAAAAGCTACACATAATCAAAAGCAACAGTAATAATACCCTAAACAAACGCTCCGAACTAATCTCCAAGTGCAGACATGAAAACAAATATTATTTAATCAACAATAATACGTAATAGATATATCCCTTGATAGCAATTCGCTTAATCAACCTTGTTTTAGAATCTTATTAATTAATCGAATCTGCGCATTTGGAATGTTAATCAGTTATAGTCTGTCTGATGAGTGCTTAGGCACGAAACTCAGAGTAACAGAGAATTGGTCTTTTCCTTTTCTATATTTCTGCTATATATATATATATATATATATATATATATATATATATATATATATATATATATATATATATATATATATATATATATATATATATATATATATATATATATATATATATATATATATACTGTATATACATATATATATGTCGAATCTGTAGAAGGCAGTCACAAAACAACTCTCGTGTTTTATGCGACTAGTTTCATCTGTTCATGCAGACTCTTCAGGCTAATGTAAGTAATTTACACTTGCAACCTTTATTTGTACATTTGCGTTGTCATTTTGCATAACATTCTAAATCGTTCTCATATGATGTTAGATACATAGCTTGTCTTAAATTCTTACATTTGCTTTTTCATAACACATGGTTATAATCGTTCTCATATGACGATAGATTGAGTCTCCTTCTTGCTCTAGTCACTTTTCCAATAGCTAAAGGAATTTTAGTTTTATAGTTTGCTCTAGTAAATACGATATTATCAATTTTATAATTTTCACTGTTGTGGGTTCTATCAGAGCTTTTTTCTTCCGTATAATCTTCTTCTTCTGTATTGATGTTTCCAAGGGGTGCCTCTAGTTCCTCTATCTTTTTCCCAATTTGTTCCAGTATTACTTCATCAAAAGCCTCTCATCTTTCCTCAGCGTGCATCTTTTTCTCAAATTACTTTACATATTCTTTTTCAAGCTCTCTACGTTTAACTTCAATGCTATCATTCAATATTTCACAACCTGTATTCTCCATCTGTCTAGACTCTGCTTTGGTCAACTTTTGTCTTTTTTGCTTTGGCTGTGTTGTAACTCTATTAGCGTTTGTTTTCAGCGTACACATTTTGGATCTCACGTAAGCTTCCTTTGCTTGCCACATTTGGTTTGATTTTAAGTCTTCCATTTCGCAATCCGCTATCCATTTACTCCTAAAGTAATCTTCTTTCATAGGATGTTTCTGATACTTTGTCGTGATCATAGTATCCATTTCATTGTCCATTATCTTCGTCTTTGTCTCATAGCTATCCCTTCTTGATTCTAGAATTTGGATTTCTTGCTTTAGTTTTTCTTTTGCATGTTCTACTCACAGCTGATACTCTTGTTTTGCTTCTTCAGGCTTATGCTTTGGAACTAGCTGGCTTGGTACTGTTATTTCATTCTTTTTGTAATATTCTCTGATGAGATGAGAAGAGCACCTCACGCTATATTGGATACAATTTACATGTACATACGGCAGAGCTCTGCACAACACTAATAACTGCCACGTCCTAAACTCTACTTTGACCAAATGAGTATTGTCTCTCATGTCTGGATTGTTCTGACTGTCTAGCTAATGATGACTTTATTCCTCAGCATTTACGTACCTCCTAGAATCAAGATTCCATTCAATACATGTGAAGTGCCTCTTCCAGTTGAAGTCTCCTCACTGAAGTCATTGTTATCCCACACACTTGTTGCGAATTTTTGAGAGCAAATATTCCTTGGTATGACAATATCTTGAGCAATGGAGAACACTTTTGTCTCCTCATAAGTACTTACCACTACTTTCCTCTCTACATATTGCTCCTGTGAATAACCCAAGAGTCCATGCAATGAAAATTAATAATTCTTTTTGGAACAGTCTGCAAAGCCCATGCATTCATCAGATTGTGAGAGTCAGGAGGCCATGAATTGACACATGTGGATTCCTAGATTAATCTTTTGATTTGTAATGCAACCATACCTACTTCTTGAAGTGGGCGTTCCTCATCAGTGTGCACTTCTCTATCACTCTCATCAATCAAATCATCATCAAACTCTTCTTCTGTAATATAGTCTTCATCATCAAAGCCTATTGACTCATCAGCAATGTCACCAGCAATGATACTATTGGAAAATAAGAGTGTACCTTTATTGTAGTTCTTGATGCTTGAAGAACTATCTGAGGGTATCGATTTTGGATATGTTTCTTTCACCTTGCTGCTTGGTAAGGGACACTGATATTACCAAAGTGGGGTACTCATGCAGTACGTTCTTTTATTAGATAGCTCAGAAGCAGAATTTCTTTGCTTTATACAATCCTTAGTTCAAGTACACCAAGCATTGTCATGTACAGTTTTTCCAATATTCCTTGGTCTATTACACAAATATTTTGTGTATCTCTGGTAACACCATTTTTGGTATTTGGCTTCCTACACAACACAATCCCTGCATCAAATGTGTATGAGAATGCTGTCATCCCTCCGTAGTTCTGCTGCTTCTTGCAATATTCCAGCTGTAAGTGTTGTGAGCAACTGAAAGTTCCTGATGAATGCATGTCTTTGATCTCTGTCAAGAAAAAGTTAGGAACATTGGAGCCTCAGCATTGGAAATAAGAGACCAGGGAGGGGGCAAAGTTTCATCCCTAAAGTAACTTACTCTGTAATGTGGCATAAAATGGGGTGACTCTATGACTAAAATCTGGATGATTGTCAAAATTGTTTCTACAAACCTCGAAAAATCTACCACCAATGCTTTCCTATAGATTACATATATCCAATTCCTTTGCATATCAAGCAGAAATCTGGCAGTGTTGTTTTAGATGATTGTGCTATCCTACTTGTATGAGAGTTAGTCCTTGTAATTTGTCACTGCTGGTGATGCATCTACATCCTGAAATGAGCTTGCTGCTGCTTTTCTTTTGAATTTTCCAATGTTTTCCTTCTTGTCTCTAGTTTTGTGATGTCAGTAATGACATGATGGGTGTTGTCAACAGTGCGGCATAAGATTCACACGTGTTGTAGTTGCTCTTAAAGAAATGTGAGAATGTTACGATGGAAGCCAATTTTATTAGGATGAATCGAAGCTTATGCAAATTACAGGCTCTTCCCGAAAGTGAACTTGCCAGGATTTCAGTGAAAGAGCTGGTGAGTACTATTAAAACAGCTCCAAAACTAAAGGATGATCACTAAGTGTAAGATTTGTAAACTGATGGAAGCGTGATAAAGTTTTTGCAGTAAGGACAAAGATCAAGGGAAGAAACGTCTTTGTGAATGAGCACTTATCACCACACAATCATCTGCTGTACACACTGGCTCTTGAAGTTAAAAGGAAGGGATAATGGAACACCTTTTTAAGGAAAAGTGGAAATGGCCCAGCCACTATAGTGTCTTGCCCCACAGTCTTAAATGGCTTGTAAGTTGATAGGTTCTTTTGTTGAATTATTTTCCAGCATAACATTGCTACTCCTCAGTCCTGACTTTCCCACTTTAGAAAATGTAATTAGCAAATCAAAACTTCATTACAAGAGCACTGCAACTCTTTAACAGTTGCAATTTTAATACTTCCAGTTAGTAGGTATTAACAGCTTTTATCCCCTTGTTGACATAATATGCAAGTCAAATGCCAAAAGTTAACAAGAAGAAATTGACCCTGCTGCTAAGGAAAGGGGCTGTTATTGTGACAAACATGTACAGCTTCATAAAATCTGTTGTAGTTATTGTAAGCTGTTTTCACATGCAAAATGCACACAAATCTCTACAGATACTAGGACCACTGTTATTTCTAGTGTGTATTAATGACTTAAGATACGCTACTAGAAAGTCACTCATACACCATGTTGCTGATGATAAAAGTCTTGTTTTTATCCAATAGAGCCCGAAAACTCTTAGAAAGACAATGAATAAAGAATTAGACTCTCTATGACTGGCTTTGTACAAATAGACTCACTTAATGTTACCAAGACGGACTTTCTTCTATTTAGCAACAACTCAAACAAAAGCAAGAATGCTGCTTTCACTCTCCCTTTGAGTAACAAAATTCTACATAAATCCCATTATGTTAAATACTTAAGCATCCTTGTTGATAACAAACTAAATTGGAAATCGCATTTGAATAAACTCACGAAAACAGTAAGTAGAGCCATCGGCCTGCTAAGGCCTGGATCAAATGTCGCATTTTACATGTGTCGAATACAATTGGTGACTTAAATGCATGTAAAATGCGACATTTGATTTGAATTTTCTGCATGTGATTAAGTTTAGTCGACTAAAATAATTTTATTCGACATACCCAGTCGCATTATTCGACATTGATGCGACTTCACATCAAACGTCGCTTTTTACATGTGTCGAATATAATGCATACATTAACTATAATCCATTCCGAGGCTATAAGGCCTGATCTAAGTTGAAATTTTGCGCGCCAAATCTCCATTCTCTCGAAGTGAACGTGATGGCGACAGAAAACACATGTATTTCATGTCTGATTAACACTAAATACTCATGTATTTCATGTTCAACTTCTGTTTGCAATATTTGCTCCATACCGGAAAGAGATGAAGGCAAATCTGGATGGATAGCTGGAAAGAGTGTTGGTTACTGTTTTGACTGCTCACTTGTGCTGTCCAAGGATACAAGAAAGGCAGGAGGGGTACACAGCCATAACCTGAGGTAGGAAGATGTATAAAATATGCATACTAAACAAGTAGCATTTGTACTATACTCATTGTGAAAATAGCCCCCTAACTTCCTTCCATTTCATAGTAGCTGATGTTTCTATACAGTCTTTGATGAGCCCCTTTTAGCTTCATTTGGCTCTACAGCCTTAATGTTAGCCTTCCCTGACAGAGGGCTATGTTGCAGCCCTCTAAATTACCCCCAGGATCCACATTGTATTATCCCCTCCTTGGCCCATCATGTTTTCTCCACCCTACTGGCCCACTCTACTCTGTTTTGCACCACTCTCTCTCCCAAAGTTGTAACCCTGACTATGCCACTTTTATGAAACTTAATGTAGCATGTTAAGAGCTTGTTTGAAAGGCACTCTAAACAGTAGACAATTGTAGAATGGCTGAATTTATGGGGCATAAAATTTGACTCCAGGGTAGTATCAAACTAAATTTCCTGGTGCTTGGCCTTGTATACTTCTGTGAACTTATTTCATATGTTCAATTCCCCATTTAGTTTCTGTTCCTACTGTAGGTTTGAAGGCACTGGTGGTAGTTCCATTTCTGTGGGGCCAGGCATAGAAGATAGCACAGATGATGAGGAGGATAAGAATGATAGTATGTTTGAAGCAGCTAGAAATGAATTGGGGTTACCAAAAAAGAAATCTGGGCGAAATGCTAAGTGGAGTGAAAGTCTCCTAAATGATGCTGTGGACATAATTGTAAATGAAAATTTTTTCAGGAGGAAATTAATCTTTGAAAATACAAAAAACTGCAGGAATGCAGAAATTTACATGAAAGTTTTGGAAGAGTTGAGAAGGCGTGCCCAAGAAAGAGATGAAAGTCTGCCATTTAATGAAATCCAGCTGCGCACACGCTTTAAGAAGGCAGTGGCTGATTGCAAAAAGGCTGCATTAACAATTAGAAGTGCAAGTGGGATCAAAAGGTTCCAGAGTGACAGAGGTTTTGGGCCATGGTTTAACACACATTTTGAACTGGTTAAAACTCGTGACTCGTGCCAGCCAGAACAGGCAATAGAGCCTTCAGCACATTCTGAGGGTTCTTCACCTCACAGTGACTCAGACAGAAAGGAGGAGAAAGTGCAAAAGCTTTATGTCCCTTTGAGAAAGAAGACAAGAAAGGACGACATGAAGACTTCCATGGACAATGTCATGGGAATGATGAAGATTATGATAGAGGAGAATCCCGTGAAAGACTTCATAGCTTTTGCCAGGGAAGAGGCAGAGAAGTCACGTAAACAAGAAATGTGCCTGATGCAAATGTTGGTGTCCCAGGGTTGCCATACTTCCAATTGTGTGCAAGCACAAGTAAATGCTAGATTCCCTGGTAATTTTCCCACAGGCACTTTTCCCACAGGCACTTCTGATGGAGGCGACAACTCATACCACCACTGTTATGAAGATAATGGCCATTCATATTACAATCTTTGAACTATCTGAACTATCATTGAATTTTATGACATATGATTACATAAATATTTTTATCATGTCAGTCAATGCAATCAATCTTTTTTGTGGAGTGCTTCACAACTCTATTCCCCATTCTATCTTATATGAGCAAGAAAATTTGCCTTGCTTCTTTCCCACATAATAGCATTTGAAAGTGTAGTTAAGTAACCATCACTTCATATACTGGAAAAAAGTCAAAAGCAACTATCTCAAAGGATGGAAAATGGTATATAATGTTTAAATAAACTTGCCTAACTAGATGCTTAAGTAAGAGTTTTAACTTGAAGTTTTCATTTCCATTAACAGTTAACAATTTGTATCACTTTTTCTTCCCAAAGCTTGTTTGTGATGGTTTCTCTGATTACTTTCCAATTGAGACTGGTGTACGACAAGGATGCATTTTGACCCCGTTCTTATTTATAATGGTTTTGGACTTCATCGTGAGAAAATCAACTATAGGAAGTAATCTTGGTATAAAATGGCAAATGAACTCCTATCTCTCAGACTTAGATTTTGCTGATGATATTGCTCTGTTAGAAGAGTCATTTACCAAACAACAAGGGCTAACAACGAATTTAGAACAAAACGCACATAAAGTAGGTCTCAGAATAAGTGTGGAAAAGACTAAAGCCATGAAAGTTGGGAAAGATGCAAATACAAATCACATTAAAGTAAACGATCAACCTATTGATAATGTTAAGCAATTCAAATATCTTGGGAGTATAATAACTGATGATGGCGATGTTGAAATTGATGTCCGAAGTAGAATAGGTCAAGCAACATCAGTATTCAAAAGAATGGACAGAGTATGGAAATCTAACAAAATATCTTTGAAAATAAAAATCCAATTATACTATTCTATTGTTTTATCAACAGCAATTTATGCATGTGAAACTTGGAAAACTTCATCGAAAATCAATCAAAAACTCAATGCTTTTCACCAACGATGCTTGAGAAAAGTCATGAAAATTACATATTTAGACAGAGTAACAAATGAGGAAGTCTTGGCAAGATCTGGGTGCAGAAAACTCACAGAAATAATAACTGAACGTAGAATGAAAATGGCTGGTCATATACTTAGAGGACCAGATACGAGACACTCAAAATACGTGATATTGTGGACTATTGAAGGGAAAAGATAGAAAGGCAGGCCCAAACGTACATGGAGACAAACCTTCCAAGAAGATCTTGAGCGAGTCAACATCTCAATAAATGATGCAGAAAATACAGCAAGGGACCGCCGAAGATGGAGACAGTTGGCTGCCCAATGTGCCATGTCGCACAGGAGGAACTAAGTCTAAGTAAGTAAGTTGCTTCTGGCAGAATCTGCAACATGTTTGCAGGAATTCATTATTAAAAAGTCTCTGAGAACGTGACGATCTCTTCGTTGACCTGTCGTTGGATCTATTGTCAGGTCAAGTTTAGCTGTGATTGTATCACCATAATCCAAACAAAGAGTATGCAAAATCATACAGGCAAGTGTGGCAATTTTTCTATCATGGAGACCCCCCTTCTGACTTATGCATGAGATGTCTCCATCTACCTTTCAGCTGTCCAAAGGCACTCTCAACAGTCATTCTTGCTCTGCTTAGCCTGTAGTTAAAATACCTTTGCTCCTCAGATAACATAGCATTGGTATATGGCTTCTTAAGAAAATCTTCCAAAGGGAATGCAGAATCCCCAATCACAAGGGGTGGAATAATGACATTATTCACATTCTGTGAAAAGACTGGAGGCTTCTTGCTATCATGTAATTCTGACCATAGGTTTGTGGACTGCAATATGATTGAGTCATGAGAATTTCCTGGGAAGCCACAACTGCCCCAAATAAACCTGCCCTTTGCATCCACCACTGCCATTAACACAATGGAATAAAAGTTTTTAAAATTGTGATATTCCTTGCATGACTCATTTCCGCCTGGAGGACACTTGATGGGTATGTGACACCCATCTATTGCTCCCCAACTGAAAGGAAACTGCCACAGCTCTTCCATGTCTAGAATTTTCTCTTTGAATTCCCTTTCTGTTTTTGGCATATAAGCCCTGAGGAATTCATCCCACATGCATACAATGATTTCATAAGTAACTTCAGTAACTATAGTTGAGACTGTCGACTGTCCAAGTCCAACCATTTCAGCTATGCTATAAATGTAATCTCCTCTTCCCAGTCGATATAGGCAAATTGCTAAACGGAACTCAGGGGGAATTGGGTCTTCAGTTACAACCTCTCTCTGACGTTTATGTCCAATCATTGAAAGGAGCAGATTGAACATTCGTCTACTTACTCGAAATGTTTGCTTAAAACGCTTCTCGCTGTACTTTTCCCAAGCCATCTTCCACCAACCAATGTTAGCCCTTACTAATCTCCTACAGGAGCGATAACAAACTCTCGTTGCATTATAGCGCTGAAGTAGAACCAATAACACTGTGAGAAGAGCTTTGAGTATGGCTTTCCTTCTTGCAATAGTGATTACCAGCCCTTGCTCTAACATTTGCCTTCTTCTTCTCCTTTCTCGTATCATTCTCCATATCAGCGCTCTGCATATCTGGGCCATCTTGTGGAAATTTTTCCTTCGTACTCTAGAGTACTGAATAATTGCCCTCTCCTGATTATTAATTTTTTGGAAATTTTCCAGCCCCATTACTATTATATTTAGACACATCAGAGCACTTTAGAAACTTGAAGATCTTGAAATTAGATGATATTCTCAGCCTACAACAACTACTCTTTGTGCATGACTTTGATAACAATCGACTACCAACCAGCCTAAACTAGCTTTTTCAGAGAACTGAAAATGTGCGCAATCAACTTACTCATCTGTCATTGGCTAGAGGACTTCATACACAAAGATTCAATACATCTACCTATGGGCAAAACTCCCTACATTACACTGGCACTAAAGTGCTTAAGTCTCTAACAAGTGACGCTCTACTGAATAATGTAAGAAATAAAAAAGACCTTAAGATCAAAATAGACAAAACACCATATTTTCAGATCAGGCGTTTGAGTCTTACTAAATAACTAAATAACTTTGCATCAACAATTTTCTACCATTAAACAGCAGCACCTTCCCTCTGCAGCAGTTACACAAAATGATTAGCTACCATGTTAAATACAATGGAAGTGGCCTTACTGGCTGGGGTGGGGTCTATGACTTAGCCCTACCAGTTAGGAAAAATTTTGTTAAGTTGTTCTTTTGTCATTAGTTTTGTTTTGTCTTGCTCGATTAGTCAATTGTACATTCCTTTGTTCTACAATCAATCAACTAATTTCAATAACACACTAAATTTACAAAGGTTTTGATGAAGTACCTAGTAAAGAGACAAGAGCTATTTTTCTAGATTTGTTGAAGGCTTTTGACAGGGTTTGGCATGAAGGACATATATACAAACTTCAATGTAATGGAATATCTGGCGACCTTCTAGTTATGCTAAAAGACTTTTTTAATAACCATAAGCAACGTGTCTTATTGAATGGCAACTTGCCTTACTGGTTAACTGTTTCATCTGCTGTTTCACAAGGATCTGTATTAGGTCCTCTTTTCTTTCTACTATATTTCTATGATCTTATTCATAATGTGAGTTGTGATGTGAGATTCTTTGCCAAGGACACGTCCTTGTTTTCCATTGTAAATGATGTTACTAATACTGCTTTTGAACTGAACTGTGATCTTGAAAAGATACAGCTATGGGCATGGCAATGGAAAATGCAGTTCAACACAGATAACACCTAAGAAGTGATATTCTCTGGTAAAAGGATCAAACCCGATCATCCTCCTCTAAACTTGGATGACGATATAATTGTTCACACATCGGAACACAAGCATCTTGGTATGGTATTAAACTCGACGTTAGATTTCAGAAAGTCATTTGAGAGAAGTAATTGGCAAAGCAATGTGTGGCATTGGAATGATGAAGCATATGTCGAAATATGTCTCTAGAGATGTTCTAATCAAACTCTATAAACTTTATGTTAGGCCTTGCCTTGACTATGGTGATATAATTTACCACAAAGTCAATCCTAGTGGACGCCTTGATGTCAAGAACAAGCTTGAACAAACTCAGTATGCTGCTGCTTTAGATGCTACTGGTGCTTGGAAAGGTACAAGTAGAGACAAACGTTACAAAGAGCTTGGTTGGGAAACTGTGTACGACAGGAGGTGGTTCAGAAGGTTTTGCCATGTTTTTACACTAAGAAAACTTGAATCTCTGTACTACCTGTTTGCTGAGATACCACCTGTCAGGCCTGTGTTACATAACTCGAGACACTCGTGCACATATGCCCAAAGTGCACCCAGAACTGCACTGTTTTCAAACATATATTTCTACAATACACTATTTGAATGGAACTCCCTTTATGAAGAACTGAAAAATTCTTTGACACTTACAGAGTTTAGGCATAAGTTAATTTTGCGTGTAAGGCCAGATGGAAATCCCATATATGACATTGCTAAATTGCAGGGAATTTGATTATTAACTAAATGTCATCTCAAAGTTAGCTCCCTTAACGAACACACATTTGGGCACAATTTTGATTGTCTTAAGCCATTTTGTAATTGTGGCATGGCTAAAGAGGATAATGAGCATTTCTTCCTTCACTGCCATTTTTTAATGAGTAGCATCGGGATCTCCTCAGTCAGCTCTCTCAGATATTGAATATAGCTGCATTGAATCTAGATCCCAGGGAACTATGTCATCTACTGTTGTATGGAAGCCCATCCCTTTCAATGATAGATGACAGAATGATAATAGAAGGAACCAGCCAATATATTGAGAATTCCGTACGTTTTAAGTAAAATTAGGCTGTTTGTGGAATGGTCTGATTAATTGTCGGTCCTACCTGGAGTTGAGTTTCTTAATCCTGAAACGTACACTTGGGTAGTTGGTCTTGCTTGACAAACATGCCATCCAACCAGCAGTTGCTGTTTGGTATCTGAAAAATAGCATGCAGAACCAATTCATTTTCTATAGTTCTGGGGCTCTATGTCGGGCTGGCAGTTGGTCAACCATTTTCTCAACCAGCTGCAGTTCTGCACTGTGATCAGGCTTTTTGTTTTGTTTTCTTTTTATTGTAATGTTTCTTTGGATTTAATTCCTTAAGTAAGTGTATGTGCCAATCATTGTGAGAACTCCCTGACTTTGTGTCCTTTCCTGCAGTGAGTGGCTCCGCAGTTATATTTGTTGTATGTATTTAGGTCTTCTTTGATATATATATATATATATATATATATATATATATATATATATATATATATATATATATAATTCTGTAGCATGATAAGTGATAATAAAATTCCTCAAGTGTGTCCGCATTTTCCATCTGCTTGTACATATCATGTTCAATAAAAAGCTTCCATGAAGTCTCTGCTGCGCTATTTACATTCTTTATGAGCCAGTGGTGTTGCCTTTCTATTAGTTTTTGTAAGGTATCTATATTAAGAGGTCTTTGAGGCCATCTTTACTAGCAAAATGAATAATACATCTGTCAGCTGATTCCTCCATGTTGTAAACAACCACTCTACTTCACCATAGCAACACAAGCAGACATTATTAGCTAGCCTGGTTTTTGGCACTTTCAACTCAAAGTAAGCTTGGTCCTGGCAGTGTTGTAGGAGATGTGGAGCTGCAATTTTGTATAAACTGCACCAGGCACGAGCAGGAACTCTTTAACATCATGTTCAACACATTCTAAGATGGTATGTAGCATATTTTAATCTCAGTTCTAGCTGATGCTTCATGACTCTTCAAAAGTGAAGGTCATAGCATACTATAGCAAGCAGCCTATTATGCACTTTGCTCATTTAAATGGGTGACTAGTCTCCCTCAGTTACATACTCATGTGACCAAGGCAAGATTCTTTTGAGAAGGGTGATAGCAATTTCAAAATTCTGCTACTTTTATCGTGTTAATGTTCCTTGCTCATGTATGAGAAGAGAGAAGAGAGTCAACGGGCCCAAGAGAACAATAGTCTGTCATATTAGTATGAATGTGAAGGAGAGATGGACATGCAGCAAGGCTACGAGCGGAACCAGTAAAACAGCATTGTCAAGGATTGATTCAAGACATTGTTTAAGTTCTATTGGTTAACACACTTGTAAGGTGCACATTTGTCTTGTATGCTATTACATTATATTCCTGGTTCTATGGAGAAGTAACTGTATGTCCTTATTTGCTGTTTTTATTCAAACAGTAGCATTTCTTCTAGAAGGACATAGCACTCTATCACTCATCTTTCAAGCATGGGCCAATCGTAATTAAAGGACTTCAATTGAGAGCCAAGTGTACTAGGTAATGTACAAGGGTTATGTAACATTATTAATTCATAACTCAACACTTAATTATGCTATACACTGCAGTGTGAGTTCAAATATTAACATGGAATCAGGCATATGCTTAAAGACAGAAGGCCATCATCCATACTAGAAGAGACTAAACTGAATCAGTCACTAGCTGTCAATTTATTCTGTGATGATACTGTGGCACAGAGTACTTCGTAGTTGTGTATACAAGCATCAGGGTTTTCCAACAAACTCAAAAAACACAAAATACTTCACAAAAAACACTAAAAGATCACATATCTTCCTATTGCACTACTTTGGTACTGTTTGGAGTGTCTGCATACACTGAGAATGTGCTTGAAACACAAAATCAGTAACAGCAAATAGGATTCCTGCTCACTGCACATGTTCAGAAGGCTAGTCACTCATTCCTGCAACCAAGGTGACCAAGTGGAAACTGGCCTTTTAATGGGTGTATTGTGTACTAATAAATGTATATGATATTTATAAAAAATTACAATAGTAAAATCAGGGGTGGATCCAGCACATTTTCTGACATTCTCAAAGGTTCAAAATATAAAACCACACCCAACGACCACACCCAACGACCACACCCAAACAATTATCAGAGTTTTGATAATTATGCCTGAAAGATGAAGGACTATTGAACTTTCAAAAGCACTTTACTTACAGAATCAAAGCTAACCTCTACTTCAATAAAAACTATTGTTAGGAAATTTAGTTTTTGACAGGCATCACTGCCCTATCTACAGCTGGAACCCCACACTAAGGAATCACCCATGGTCCAGAATTCCAATTGATATCCCAGAGAAGAGTTCTTAACATAAAGAAATACTTGACATGACAACAGTGCCAGCAACTGAGTGAAGCAACTGGGTTTCTACTTTGATGGCATTCAAAACAAAGTCCCACGAGCCACTATGTCATTCTGTTAGAACAAGTGTCCCTATATCAAAGCTGAACTATTATGAGTTTCTGCTGCGACAAGGTCCCCTGTATTAAAGAGTAGCTACCAAGTGTCTCTTGAAGGTTTTCTCTACATGAATACAACGAAGAAACACTAATCGGTTTGTGTACATACCCCTACAGCATCTACAAATATAAGTGTGATCTTGTAAGCGGAAGGTAGGATGACTCTTCTTTATATCTGTCCAGTGGGGACCTATAGTAGTTCTAACACACAACTTACCCTGACCTTAACCCTCCGCTCTCCGGCCCTTTGTTTATACCCAATGTCAACTGACATCAGCCAGACTCGTATTCATCCAGCAATCTTGTAAACAATAAGTGCATATGCGAATACAGACTGCCGTGAACGACTATAAAACAGTCAAAAAGGAAAAATATAGCCATACAGTATCGGGGGGGGGGGCAGTTTCTCCTTTATCCACATTTACTCAATGGACCGAGAGTAGAGACTCTGTCTGCATGCCTGTGACAAAGTATGACTATCCACTACTACTTGCGATCAAGCCATCCTGTGTGACAACAATTACCTAGAGAAAGCTGCACACTAGCACTATATACCATCATAATTTGTTCAATATCTCTCTTCGTCAACAGCTGCTTGACTTCTTCTGAAAAGTCTATTATTTCGGATAGATTGCTAACGAAGAATAGCTTTCTCCCGCTCTGAGCTACTTCATCCAACAGGTAATGCACATGCAGGGTACACGGCAAATTCCAAACAGTCACGTATACCCACCCCCTGAATCCTCAAGATTCTCAGTGAACCATCTCCTCAGGACGTGCAAGGAGTTAGTTTTAAAATCGTCCAGGCCTACCTCACATAAAAAGAGTACCAAGAAAAAGCTGTTGCTATGTATTTTGGACCTCGTCTAAACAGCGCAGATCTACCTTCTCAAGTGACCAAAAATCAGTACTGTTTTGATGTGCACACAGTAAGAGAATTTTGTAGCACATTCTCAAGATGCGAAGGAACTTCTCAAATTGGCATGGAAACTACACGTAAACTGTCGCAACTTGCCTAGATACCTTTCAGGATTATTGACACTTGTGAAGGCGATTTATTACTTAATCACTATTGCTAGGTTACTACTTCGTAGAGGTATACCATGTGTGCAGCAAATATCAATGGGTACAGGCGTCAGCAACCTTGAGAAATCAGACTCGATTTGAGTTGACAGGTTGGTAAGCTTCGAAAATCTGGGCACTAGAAAATCTGACATTCTCAACTGAGAATATTGAGAGGGTCTCGATCAGCCTCTGAGTAAAATCCTTAATTCAAACAACATATTGGAGTATAAATATATAGATATAAAAAGAAGTTTGACAAATGCTATATTTGTAGTGAACGTAAACATTGTAGCATAGGGCATTTCTTACTCAACATCAATTTTCTTCTTTTCATTCATTCACATTCACAACATCACACACCTGGGACATCACCGTACGTCACTCCTGTCAGCAAACACCTGGTCATTCCTCTTCTGTTGTTCTCCACACAAACATCGCCACACGATTCCATTCAACAAACAACTAACAACCACCTAACCCTTCCTTTACATAAATCATGTTTATTTCGGTTGTTAAATGTTTCTGTATATACGCATGTAATTTATGTTGTAAAGTCAGTCAGAGTAGAGTCAGAGAACCGTCAACATCACCATCTCCTCTCTCTGCCTCCGTGTTCTCTGCACGTTAAATAATGATACACAACAACATGGATCAACAAAGGATGTCACTGAACGAACATCTGCAGCTTATAGGATCTAATAACACACGTTCCTATAATGGTGACCGAGATGTGACCCGCAAATCCTTCGTTGATCCAGCTTCATCAAGCAAACAAGACAGGCAAGCAACAAACCACCATCAATTGCACTCTATTCACCGCAGTGCTGCAACACAGCAAGTCAGGTTCCTGGTTGATCCTACACACAAAACCTCGCAAGCACATCAACTTTCAACTGGATTGTCAGCCATTCGCAACTCAAAGCCTTCGACTCACTGAAGTGCTTCCCCAACTCGCATATGGATCATCGCACTCGACTCAATGTAGTGCCAACACTGAACTCAAGGCAGCATCAACTCAGCACTCACTCATCTGGCGATGTTCACTGCCTTCGTTCCACGCAACTTCTTCAGCTCCTGGTTCCTGGTCACCCAACGCAAAAACCTTGACCACGCATCAACAAAATCAAGATTGGACACTCAATCATCAGACATTCAGTAGAATAGTAACTTTTTGATGTTTTCTTGTTCGCCTAATTGACTAATGCTTTTCTTTGTCACCATTCAAATTTCTCATCCTACAATGTTTGCAATCCTACATTGCTTTCTCCCTTACGGATCGAATGCTTCTTATCTGCTTGCATTCTAAGGGGGGAGCTCTTGTAGTGAACGTAAACATTGTAGCATAGGGCATTTCTTACTCAACACCAATTTTCTTCTTTTCATTCATTCACATTCACAACATCACACACCTGGGACATCACCGTACGTCACTCCTGTCAGCAAACACCTGGTCATTCCTCTTCTGTTGTTCTCCACGCAAACATCGCCACACGATTCCATTCAACAAACAACTAACAACCACCTAACCCTTCCTCTACGTAACTCGTGTTTATTTTGGGCTGTTCAATGTTTATGTATATATCACTGTAATTTGTAATCTATAGTCAGTCAGAGTAGAGTCAGAGTACAGTCAACACATCGTCTCCTCTCTCTGCCTCCGTGTTCTCAGCACGTTAAATCTGATACTCGCAACAAGGATCAATGAAGGATGTCACTTATCAAACATTTGCAGTCTATAGGACCCAACAACACACGTTCCTATATACTTAAAATTGGTCAACAAACCTGTCCTATATTTAGCATGGATGTAGTACGGCACCTCCTACATATATATTACTGGACATGTCAAACTGAGAAATTATATAGTGTAGAATTTATACACAGTAACTTTAAAACTCAAAATCATAAATATATGTAAAAATAGAATGTATACCGTATTTCCTTTAAAGAACCCCATGGCATTCTCTTCAAAATCCAACTTTTGCATACGGCGTTTAATAGAGGGTGGAGTTCATTACAGGGCAGCATTCTTTACAAAATGAAAAGTGATAAAAAAGATAGAAACAGACAATGTCTTCTTTTCCCAAAACACGTAACAAAAGACATTATGAACATTTTTTAAAGTTTACAAATGATGTATTCACGCTAAGGAATGGAAATAATTTGTTCATGCTATAATATCTCAATGTCAATGTCTCTGTCAGAGTCCTCATCTACATGTTGTTTCTTAAAAGCATGCAAATTTTTAAAAATAGGCTGAGGTATGCTTAGCATGGAAGACCAGAGAGGCTTAAACTATGCTTCAAGTATGCTTACTTTTAGAAAAAAGGTTAGATCTAAATTTTTATGGTATGTGAAAAGGTTTCAAGGTTACGGTTGAATCAATAGATTTAAACTGGTTGATTCAAACATTTTGTATGCAAAAAAACACAATTGTAAATATGTTAAATACAACTATAGCATAAACAGTACTTTAATCTATAAATTGTCAATAATGCTGTCAATGAAGTAAACCAAATTCCCCTTTTCGTCTTCAGGGGAAAGAACTTCTATGTCGTTATCAATAAAAATGACTCTACTTCTTCTTCTTGTTCAGCTGATGCGACACTACCACTGTTACTGGCCACAGGTGTGGTTATGGCGTCAATCACTGCACGTAGTGGAACATTGTAGGTTTCGAGACCTTCAGGCTTAATTAATTTGTCATCAGAGCCATTGGCTGTGATCAAGCAACCTGTTGCAGTCATACAACTTTTTCGCAATTTGTTGTATGGCTCACCATTCAAGGCAATCCATGCTTCACCAGCCCAGTGTGTGATCAAGAAGCGCCTTTCCTTTGCGCTATAGGGTTTTTCATTACCAAAGCATCTTTCCACATTATCTTCTACATCCAACCACTTTCTGTGCTTGATAGCGATCAGGGACTTTAATCAAGCGGCATACCCAGCTTCTACAGGCTGCCATAAATCGGTTGCATCTGGTAAACCATACCACAATAACCCCTTTTCTCCAGACACAGCTTCTTTAAAATCATTTTGCATTTGATCTGTCAAGTTATCAAGCAACAAAATAAATTTGGATACGCTTTCCTGCTGTAAGAAACGTGAAAGTGATCTTGTAAACCAGTCCATAAAAACATCAGTAGCTAGAGTATGAGGGAATCCTAAGTGTGAAAAATCCTGTTCTAGTAGGTCATTTGTTGATTTTGCATTGGTTATTTGTGTAGCATGTGTGCAAGGGTACTTTGGGTAAGCATCTGTGACGACAAGCCAGTTGTTTCCTAAAAAGTTTATTGCATGGTCAAGGTGAAAACGGCTCCAGGGCTTCTCTGGGAGCATCCAAGGGTGAATAGCTGGTTTTGCTGGCTTGTTTTGATATTCACAACAAGGTATACAGTTGCGACACATATTCTCAATGTCCTCATCAATATTGGGCCAATAAACAGCTGTCCTAGCAAGCTGCTTCATTCTCTGCATGCCAAAATGTCCAAGATGAAGATATTCAAGACCTTGTTGATGCATGTTTGTTGGAATGACTAAGCATGGTCCAAATAATAGACACCCATTACAAATTGATAGTGAATCACTTAGCTGTCTGAGGTGTTGCATTTCTGTTCCTTCATTTGAGTTTGTGGGTGGCCATCCTTCCAGTGTAAATCGTAGTACATTGGAGAGTAATGAGTCTTTAGCTGATTTTCACGAAAGAGATGAATGATCTGCAGGTGTAATATGATTACGTATACGCGTAATCAAGCAAGCTGTCTCAGTGTCATCTTGACTCTCTTCTCGTCAAACTGAGCGTCAGTGTCTGCAGGAAATCTACTTAGTGCATTAGCGATGGGACGTTGTAGTGCCCGTCGGTACTCAATCTTGTAGTTGACCTCACTAAGCAGTAGAGCCCATCTTGCTATTCAATTTGCAGCAAGTGCAGGAGTACCTTTCCTTTGATCACATATTGCAAGTAGAGGTCGATATAGATATTCATAAATGAAGGAATGTCCATACATGTTTTTTTTTATAAGAAAAACACTTTTTTTCCTGAAGCTCAATTTTCTTAACTTTTCACGAATTTGAGGCTGAGATTTTCTTAAGATTTTCTTAACTTTTGCAGGAATAAAATGGCTAAAACAGGCTAATCTGTATTTGTTGGGCCACCATTAGTCTCGATTTTTTTAACAAGAGTTTGCAAAAATGAGCCAATATCAATTTCTGGCATGTAAAGAAGATAAACTGTGATTTTCTTAGCATTTTCTTGAGCTTGAGCCTTGTGATTTTCTTAGGATTTTCTTAAGATTTTGGCAATTTGAGCCTCATTTTCTTATAAAAAAAACGTGTATAGATATTCATAAAACTTCTTGAGACCAAAAATAATCACAAGTACTTCTTTCTGTATTTGGCTGTAGTTCCGCTTTGAGTCCGTAAGAGTTTTTGAACCATCGGCAATCGGTCGCTCACTTCGGTCTGGGTTTCGATGGAATAACACAGCACCAATTCCCACGTTGGAAGCATCACAAGCAATTCCTATTGGTAAATCTTTATTGAAATGAACAAGAACATGTTCAGATGACAAGAGGTCTTTGAGCTGATCGAGCGCTTTTTATTGTTCATTGTTCCATGTCTAAGGCTGTCCTTTCTTGGTCAGGCGATACAGAGGCTCACAGATGGTAGACAAATTTGAGGGTAAAAACTCGCTGTAAAACTGCACTGAGCCCAGACAAGCTTTTCAGTGTAGGCACATCTCTAGGTGGTAGCATTTCTAGAACAGCATCCACTTTAGGACCTTTGCCGATTCCCTCAAAAATAATAAGTGCCCTAAGTATTCTATCCAAGGTTTTGCAAATTCACATTTCCCTAGGCGGCATCATATACCTCTATCATTTAAACCTTGTAAAATTCCCGTGAGATTTTGAAGATGGTCCTTTGCATCTTTTCCACTAAGTAGAATGTCGTCCAGGTAAGCTGCTACGACAGCCAAATCCTTCGTCAATTGATCAATTATGATCTGGAAGTAGCCCGGAGTTGATTTGATCCCAAATGGCAAGCGTTTTTGTAGTAAAACACCTTTATGAGTACTGAGAGCTAGCCGTTGAGCACTTCTCTCTGACAATTTAATCTGATTGTATGCATCTGCGAGGTCAATTTTTGTAAACCCATATCCACCTCCCAGCTTGTAGTAAATCCTCTGGGAGAGGAAGAGGGTCTTCCCACTGGGAATTGACTGTCACATAGTAATCACCGCAAACTCGGATCTTGCCTTTGGTTTGTCCTGGAAGTAAAGCTTTTCGCACTGGAACCACAGAAGTGCCATAATCAGTAAAATCTGTAGGTTCCCAGACCCCTTTTGCAATGCCATCTTGGTAAGCTTGCTCTAAGTCCTCTTCAAGTGCAATTGGAACTGGTCAAGCTTTGCAGACAATCGGTTGAGAGTTCTCTTTAAATTTGATATCAAGGTTGCAGTCTGTCAAACATCCAAGTTCGTATTTCAACAGATCAGGACACTGGTTGCAAAGTAATCTGCATTTGTCTCTTAATTGTGTATCAGCCTTCAGGTGACTGAAAACTGCATTGCAGGGTTGAGTGGCGTTGAGTAATTTATCTACAGAAATTCCCATTCCTTTTGTAGCAGTATGGCCTAAGAGATTTAAATCAGGCACATCAGAGACAATAAAATGAATATTGTGTTGAAAAGCCCATGACAGGTACTCCATGTTGACTAGCTGATTCATATTTCTATGCTGGCTCATCAAGTGGAAGGCAACCCATCTTTTCCCAGTACATACGTGACAGAAAAGTAAAAAATTAAACGAGGCTTACCTGTAAGGTGAAGTTTGATTGGAATTCTACCTCCTCATTGTTGCATAGAGAGATCACGTGAGATAGCGCATGCGTAGTGAATGTCATCCTTTGAAACATGAGGCCCATGACTAGCCAAAATAGGGGTGGGTAACGAGCAGACTACTTAGGGAGGGCACATGATCTCTCTGTGCAACAATGAGGAGGTAGACTTCCAATCACACTTCACCTTACAGGTAAGCCTCGTTTACTTTTTTAATTCTACCTCCTCATTTGCATATTCGAGATCCCGTGAGACTTCAAAGCTTTGTGGGCCGATGTGTTTCAGTCCCTCCAAGAGTAAACCATTTGTTTACAACCAGAACTAATAATATGATCAATAGCTAACACAGAAAATAATTTACCGTGCACAACTTAAGACTGAGTTACCATAGTCAGTGTCTGTATGAACCTCCTTATTGTAGAATCTAGCAAAAGTACACTCTGTTGACCATCCAGCAACCTTCATTATGATGTCTAATGGCACTCCACTTCTAAGCGCTGCAGAAGTAGATGCTGATCTGGTGCTATGAGGTCTAACCGTGTTGATATCTATGCCTGATTTTTCCATTACATATTTGACCCATCTAGAAAGAGTGTTTTTTGTGACGGGATGGTAAGGTTTAGTGTAGCTAAGGAACAGACTTGTGTTCTGTGTATTCCGAACAGGTTCGGTTTTTGCAATATAAGCATCAAGGCAAGTCATTACACAAAGTCTCTTGTCTGCTGGAAATACACGTAGCACTATTTCTGGGTTTCGCTTTCCTGGCTTAGATTGTTTACTGTGGTCTTCTAGATAGAATATGTAAGACGATTCTGTTTTGGAGACATGTTTTAGGTCCATCAGGTGGATTGATTGACACCTTTGTCCAGTAACTAGCAAGCAGAACATAACTAGCTTGAGAGTCAGTAACTTTAAATTTAAGTCTGACGAAGGACTCCAGATCTTAAGTAGATCTAATACCTTGCAAATATCCCACGTTGAATTATATCTTGGAATGGGTGGTCTGCTTTGATCCGTTCCTCTCACAAATCTCCGAATTAAAGGGTGTTCTCCAATGCTTAGGGTACTATCTGACAGTTCAACAGCTGCAGATAGTGCTGATCGAGCAGTGTTTATGGCTGAATAGCTCATTCCAGAATCGTATAGGTCTGTTAGAAAATCAATAATATTGGCTACAGTTGGTGTATTGGGATCTTGATTTCTCTGTGAAGCATGTCTTGTCCACTTATCCAAATAAACTCTGTATTGCTTTGTGGTTCCTTTTCTCCATGATGATAAGATAATTTCACAAGCTCTCCCTGAAATTTCTTGCTTTTCAAGTCGTCCCCTGATAAGAAGCATGCCATCAGTCTTAACTTTGGCCACAGTGGATGAGTCACTGTCCTGTTGTGGGGCAACTGCAACAAACTCTTGTCTTTGGGGAGTAATACAGGTTGTGCTATCAGCATATGTAGCATCTTTGGGAACCAAGTTTGAGTCTTCGACAATGGTGCTATGAGTATGCCTTGAGCTTGATCTTCCTGAAGCTTTTGCAGTACTTTTGATAACGTGCTAAATGGTGGAAACAACTAAACAAACCTATTTTTCCAACTTAGACAAAAGGCATCAATTGCTAATGCTTCAGGGTCAGCACGCCAAGAGACAAAAGGTTTAAACTGATAGTTGTTTCGAGAAGCAAAAAGGTCTATTTTTGGTTTTTTCCATAGTTGGATTAGTTGTTTGAAAACAAAGGGATTAAGTTGCCATTCTTTTCTATCACTAAATTTTCTGCTCAACCTATCAGCTGCTTCATTTTTTATCCCAGGGATGTGTGTAGCATTGAGCCATATGTTCTTTGGGATGCACCACAGCCATATTTCACGTGCTACTTTGTTGCAGGCTAGTAAACGAGTGCCTCCCATATTATTAATAAAGGCTACCGCAGTAACATTTTCTAGTTGTATATGTATGTGAGTATTAGTTTCATCCTTACACAGGGATTGTAGGCCTAATTTTGCGGCCTCACATTCAAGACAGTTGATGTGTCTGGTTTTTTCATTGTCAAGCCATCTGCCACCTGTACATCCATAGTCTTGTCTATGTGCACCCCACCCAGCTAGTGAAGCATCAGTTGTGAGGGTGAAGTCAGGGTTATTGTGGTAAACTTTCTTAATAAATTTTTGGGAGTTTCCAAGCCACCATTGTATGTCATTAATGGCTAAAGGAGAAAAATGCATATATGCATCAAAATTTCCTTTCCTTTGTTTTAAAGCCACAATCTTTTCGATTTCGAGTTGTTTGTAGAAAAGGGGGGCAAATTCCACTCCAACAGAGCATGACACCAGAGTACCTATAAGCTGTGCTGCCTCTCTGATTTCAAACATATTCTTTTTCAAAATAGCTGTACAAAGCGATTTAATGGTCGCAATTTTTGAACTGTTTAAGCTGACTGTCATATCGACAGAGTTCAGGATAAAACCCAAATGCTCTATAATCTGGGTTGGCTGAGTTATAGATTTTTCATCTGAAATGTAGAACCCCAAATCTTGAAATAACTTGGAAGTTTTATTTACATTCATTTTGCATTGTTCATATGACATTCCTAAAAGAAAACTGTCATCCAGGTAACCACTTGAAATGAGTCCTCTAGCTCGCAAAGCAGAATACACTGGTTTCATGAGTTTAGTAAAAATTCTGGGTGCAGAGCAGAGACCATTGGGCAGAGCTATGTATTTATATAACTGTGTACCCACCTGAAATTTTAGGTACTTTTGCGAGGTGGGGTGCATTGATACTGCATAATAGGCATCTACTAGATCACGAGATGCCATAAAACAGTTTTTCTTCATTAGATTTATGCAAGACTGGATTGTGTCCATTTTAAAGTGAATTGGAGGAATATTTTCATTCAATTTTTTAAGATTCAATATAAGTCGTAACTTTCCATTCTTCTTGGGATGTAGAAAAACTGGTGATATGAATTCCCCTGGTTCATGCGTAGACCTTTCAATTACTTGCTTTTCCAAAAGTCCTCTATTACTTTCTGAAGAGCTTTCTCTTTAATTTGTGTAAAAAGTGGCTGTCGTACTGAGGTCGCTACAGGGGGTAGCATGAAGTCAATTTTATAGCCCCTAACAATATCGAGGATTGTTTTGTCTGAGGAAATTGTTGCTTACCTTAATATACGGAAAAATTATCTTTGGAGTGGCATTTACTTGCGAGGCTGATACTGGGAGAGAGTTTTCTGGAGTGCATTTCTGTACCCCATGTATGCACTTTTGTGCCTTCCTGCATAGCCTTTGCCCCGGCCTAAAAAAGGACAAGTCCTTTTATTCTCAGGTCTTGCATGTTGACTGCTAGTAGAGGTATAACTCTTGTAGCTGGTGTATCTAGATGTTATCTTGGATGTAACCTTGCTAGCTTCTGTCAAGTCCTTTACCGACTTTCCTAGTTTGGTCCCAAGTAAAAGATCTTTGACAGGATGTTGATCACTACATAGCAATCGGTATTCAGATTTCATATCTGATTTAAACAGGGCTCGCCTCCGTAAATCTATTTCATGCGAGGCATCACTTAACAATGACAAACTATCTGACGGCACCTGCATTGTACTAGTCATTACATTCTCTGAAATTGCCTTATCGTCGGCTTCACTAGCATTCATGAGGTCAGTTAGCCCTTTGGCCACTGCTGTGATTCCTTTTGATAGTGGCTTCTGTGCTTTTTGAAGCATCACGTCATCTGTTTTGATGTCTTTCCGCACACTATTAAATATTTCAGGATCGACTCGAACGACTTCAAGGTGTTGGCACTTTCCCGGGGTTGGGTATGTTTCAATCAGCTCGTCGCGAGATTCTTTACTCGCCCCCTTGTATAGCAGGTCTGTGAGCAATACGGAAAGGTCTTCATTAAGATTCTCTCGGTTATGCAGCAGCTTATTTACAACTTTTGCCATGCCAGCTAGAACTCCTTTGAGTCCTTGTTTACATTTTTTCCATGGCGGCTCGTAGACATCTTCATCCTCAGCTTCCTCGCTTTCTTTAGCGATGGATTCAATGTCACTTTCTGACATATGTGCCACTGCTTCATCATTATAAGTATCATATGCATTTTTTATTTCAGCTATGACTGGGGTGATGTTAGCTAACGATCCAATTATTCTGGCTACCTGATGTTTGATATCTTCAACATCATCGGCTAGAGTTGTTCTGTCCGCCTCATCATGTAGACCTGGCTTTGGCACCAAGCCGTTTAGGCCATGCTGCTGACGTTTTTCCTTAAGGCTCGAGGGAGCTTCTCCCACCTTACAACTTCTGTCTGGTCCTTTTCCCTTTCGGGAAACTTTTTCCAAAGGAATTTTCCCCTTTCGGGATTCTTTGGTATATGCATTGTTGGCATTTTTTGGCATTTTAGCAAACCCTTCGTCCTGGCTCTCCTCATGGTCGTCAATCATCTTCAGGTATTGGACTCCTTGCTCCAGCTATGACTCAACTAAGAACCACCATTTTTGTCGCTTCTGCAAGATGTTTTCAGCCAGAAAATAGCTTCTGTAGTTGATTTTCTTTCCGCTATTTAACACTTGGACTATCATTCACAAAACGCTACGCAAGATGACATTCACTACGCATGCGCTATCTCACAGGATCTCAAATATGCAAATGAGGAGGTAGAATTACCAGTTGTGGCAGTATCAAGTTCCATAAGGCATTCATTACCTTGAATGTTAAGTGAAACTTCAAGTTTTAGTACGATTTCTTCATGTACTAATACAGAATGCACCAAATTGATCCTTTTTACAAAATGACTTGTCTTTTGTGCTGCTCGTTTCTTTCTGCACAACTTCTCAAAATGTCCCTTTATTTTGCAGAAATTCCAGGTTAAATCTTTAAAATTGCACTTCTGAGCATGATGATTATTACCTCCACAGTGATAGCAAACAATGTTTCAAGGTTGAACACCTTGTAACTGGGGTTTATCTCACTGCTGTGTAGGCACAGCAATAGGCCTATTTTTCACTTGTTGTACAGATTGAGCTGTAGATCAATGTACTGTCTCCCTAGCAACTTTAGGAGCATCTTCTGTTTGGATAGCAATATCAATAGCCTTGTTGAAGTTGAGTTCATCGTCTCTTACCTTAAACAGGGCTTTAAGACCGGCTTAATCAAGTACTGAGCACATAAAACATGTAAGCAGAGCTTCATCCTGCGGATTTTTTATGGAAGTGAAATCACAAGTAGCTGCGTCTGCACGAATTCAAGTGGCAAGTTCTTATATTGATTCCCCTGGGTTTCTTTCTATGCTACTCCAAAATCTAAAAATTTCCTTACTGCAAATTGTCTTGGATTGAATTGATCCTTCATAAATGTCAAAATTTCCTCAATTGTAAGTTCATTAATGCCCTTTGGCGGTGTTTCTTGACTAGCAAGGTTAGCAAGGAGCTTATAAACTGAAGGCGATTGATTCGTAAGAGAAACTTGTGCCTGTCTATCCTCAAAAACCGAAAACTCTCCTACGAAGGTACAAAATCTTGACCAGTAGTCCATCCATAACTCTGAAGTTGAGTCAAATGGTGTGAAATTGGGAGTTGTGTTTGCAGTAATAGATGGTAAAGTAGAAACATTTGAGCCACTTACCGATACTTTCTGTATAAGTAAGTGGAATAGTTTCTTGCCCACTTTTCTTTTGTTTATTAACAACTGCATTTGCTGTTGTTGTAATGATATCTGGTCTTGAAATAGGCTAACTAAATCCTTCAATTCAACCATAGTGAAAGGAATCTTGACTAATCAGTGTGAAACCTAAAACTTCGTAGTATTTCGCCAAGAAAAATCCTATTGACTGCGCCATTTATTCCTGTTACATCTGCAGATACGCAGTGTTTGGGACTCAAGTATTGGTTCAAGAAAAGTACGAATTTCGACTTGATACAATCAACTTCAGCATAAAATGCCAACAAAACATCGTACAATTCTTAACTGACTAACACTAACAGGTGACTCTAAGGATTATCTTAGCAGCATGACTCAACAGTATATTAGTAGGGTGTCCTATAGATTATGTAAAATATCAGCTGGCAAACTGTTACTTAGAGTTTGTAGTCTCTCATGACAGTACATTTGAAATAAGTATTGAATGGGCTGTGTGCACCATTAACAGCAATTTTTCAAGATTGACTTTCCACTTGTCAATGAACTCCAGTTCATTCACCCTTTAGTGCTTCACCTGGTTATTTGCATCAAAGAGAGTAGATCGTTGGGCAATTACTTCTTTGAATTTACTGTTGACTTTATTTTGAGAAACCTCAATTATTTGTTGGCAATTTTCTGCTTTGGAAAGATCTCCATAACAGAAGGTTCCTACTTCTTGGTTGCCAAAATGGCAAATAGTAATGGCATTCCCATCTTTGCTGTTGGAATTCATCAGTTCATTTATCTTACTGCCACAGGCATTGCAGCAACCTAGCATGAGTCCTGTTGATCAGAATTTATTCTACCAAAGTAGCTACAGAAATCCTCAGAATACAAATGCAAGTGGGTACAGTGAAGCTGTAAATGAAAGGAAGTCATAATTATTATTAAAACAGGCTGGTAGTAAGCGTTAATCAAGAAAGACAATGTTTTTGTCTGTTCCTCTGCTGCTGTCTCTTGAATTTGTATATAGATAGTTTTGGTTTCAAATAGAAAAGCAGATATTAAGCTATTATTTCTCACTTCATCGATTTTCCAGGCTAGAAACTGTTATGTGATCTATCATGTCTCCAAAATACTCCAATGATATGCAGAAAGATCACACAAAAAAACACGTGTCTAAGTCAACTTATAAAAGTAGCATGTTCTGACTACTCCCTTGCACAACAACAACAACATCTACTCATAACACCCTTCTTTCTCTAGAATTAGAAAACCTCAATTATTTTAGCGTTTACAATTCAGTACCATATTTTTGTCGAGGTTTTATTAATCATCCATAACGATTTCTGTAGTGACTTAGCTTTGATTCCTCCGGAGGTGGTCTAGGAACTTGAGGTGCACTTTTGTCATCATTTTCTTTCACACTTGTGTCACTGCATTCTTTCACGCTTGGTGTATCATCGCTTGAAGTCTCTACAGCACTGTCTGGAACTTGGGAATCTTTGTTGAACGTTTAATTTGTCTCCAAGATATCTCTACGGTTATGTCTATAAACCTTTCCTGCCTCTGTTTCAATCTTGTAAGATCTTGGTTCTTGTAACTTGGCAACAACAGAACCTTTTGTGTCCCGTAACTTCCTTGGATAAGTCTTTTGTCTCAAACGAACAGTATCACCCATGTTTAATTCTGGTAAGTTTTTATATTTCTGGTTATAGTATTTCATAGCATACTCAAAGTTATGTGTATCTGCTAAATTTCTTGCTGTTCTTACTTTTGGCAATGTTGTACGTATATCTCTTCCCATACGTTTTGCTGCAGGGGACATTGGATCATTGGAAAGTGGGGTAGTATGCAAAGCATGATAAGGATCCTTATCAATGTATGATAAGGATCTTCCTTGCTTGCAAATGCTTACTTGAGTGTTTTCTTCACCATTTGAACTGTTCTTTCAGCCATTCCATTACACTTTGGATAATAAGGACTTGGTGTAGTCAGCTTAAAATCCTATTCTCTTTGGAAACTTGTGAACTCTGCTGTGTCCAAAGGGTTATCACTGATGACAATTTTTTGAATACCGTGTCGAGCAAAAATAGATTTCATGTACCTTATAAGTGTTGGACTCGTAATATCAGGTAGCAAACATATTTCAACATATATCGAGTAATAGTCTATCAATAACACGTACTTTTTGTTCTTTAACATGAACAGATCTATAGGAACGTGAGTTGGTGCTTCCTATAGACTGCAAATGTTCATTCAGTGACATACTTCCTTTATCCTTGCTGTTGCGTATCATTGTTTTACATGCAGAGAACATGGAGGCAGAGAGAGGAGACGATGATGTTGAGTGTACTCAGACTCTACTCTGACTAAACTTTATGACACAAATTGCATGCATATATACAGAAACATTTAACAACCTGAAATAAACATGATTTACGTAAAGGAAGGGTTAGGTGGTTGTTAGTTGTTTGTTGCATAGATTCACGTGGCGATGTTTGTGTGTGGAACAACAGAAGAGGAATGACCAAGTGTGTGATGACAAGAGTGACGTATGGTCATGTCCCAGGTGTGTGATGTTGTGAATTAAAATGAATGAAAAGAAAACAATCGGCATGGACTGAGAAATGGCCTATGCTACAATGTTTACGTTTCACTACAGATCTAATCCAACTTTCATCCACAGTGACAATGGAATATCATGCTGGATAAACTCTTCTTTCTGTTGATAATTTTGATGTTCAAGACAGGTTGTACATGATGATACAAGATCTTCAATTTCAGATGATATCCCGGGCCAGTGTTATGATATTGACATTATAATACTACGCATGCGTTAAAGTTAGTTACGCATAACTTGTTATTTAGTTTTAGTGCATTTGGGAAATAATAATCCCAACGCAACATGCTCTGCTTTTGCTAGGGACACATATAGACCCTCTAGGGATATAAACAGTTATAGATCTTATGATTATTGATATTTTAGTCAGTTCGATTTTGTTGCTTGATATATGATGAACTCTTGAGTTAATGAGGTTAGTTTTTCTGCATGATGACAGAAATTATTACATGGTACCAGAAGTGATAGCACATGTAAGAGCATAGATATTCCTGAGTCTACGACAGACAAGATGGAATTCCTTCCGAAACCGAAGGAGATGAACTTCAATGCGCCCAATCTTGCCGCTACATGGAAGAAATGGAAACAGACAATGAGTTTTTAGTTGACAGCAATGATGAAGGATAAATTGGAAGAAGAAACATACAGTGCATTTTTATTTCTGATTGGTGAGCAAGGTCGCAAAATAGTTAATACCATGGAATGGGAGAAGATTCAAGATGCTGATGGAAATCCAACAGAAGAAGACTACATTACGATTAATGAACTATTCAAGACATTTGATCAATACTGTGAGCCACGAAACAATTTAGTTGTGGAGAGGCGAACATTTTTCTGGAGAAATCAATATGAAGATGAACATTTCGATCAGTATTTGACAGAACTCAATAACTTAGCATCGACGTGTGAGTTTGGCGAATTACACGATGACTTGCTACCGTATAAAATTGTTGATGGAATTCAATTGGATAAGATACGAGACACTCTTTTGCGAAAAGGAATGGGGATGACCCTTGAAAAGGCAATTGAAACCAACAGAACAGAGGAAGTTACGAGAAGACAAATGCAATTGCTGAAAAATGAAAAAGAAGTGGACTATATTAATAAGCAGTCACGAAAGCAATTGTCAAAACGACAAAGTCAGGAACCAAGAAAGACAAAGATGATAAGGTGTCAACAAGTAATATACAGCACAACAAATGTTCATACTGCGGAAAGCAACAGAAGCCGAGAGATTGTCCAGCTTATGGCCAAATTTGTCGAAAATGCAAGAAGAAGAATCACTGGGCATCATGTTGTAGGTCAAAAACAATACATGACGCAACAAAAGAAGACTATGATGATGATGATGGTGATGATTTCTTGATAGAGCAAGTCACAACTGATGAAGGACTGCAACTAGATAGGAATAAGCAAACTGAAGCCTTTGCAGTGATAAGGATGAATGGAAAAAGAGTAAAAGTTAAACTAGATACTGGGGCTGAGGTTAATGTTATGCCATTGCGAGTGTTCAGTCAAATAGCAGATGAGGAAACAGAGTTGAAAGCAACAAAAGTGAAATTAAACGGGTACAGTGGTGAAGACATTCCAGTAAAGGGTACAGTCAAAATGCAATGTAAGTTCAAAGAAATACATTTATCAACCATTTTCTATATTGTGGAGTCCAACAGCAAAACTGTGATTAGTCTACAAACGTGCAGAGACTTAGGCATAATCAAAATCCTAATCGAAGTGATGAAAAGAGAGAAATCAAAGAACAATGATTTAAAAACCCAAGAGAATGAGCCATTTGAAGTGAAAGTCAATAAAATAAAAGGAATGCCGGGAAGTGAATTAAAGAAGACAATTCAAAAGATGTATCCAGAGGTATTCAAAAATCTTGGTAGGATTGAGCCAGCGCACCACATTAGACTGAAAAAAACTGTACAGCCCGTTATTCATCCTCCAAGGAAGATACCAGCAAGCATGCGATCAGCTGTCAAGGAAGAGCTTTTAAATATGGAAAAGGCCGGAGTCATTAAACAAATTGAAGAACCAACAGAATGGATGAACTCAATGGTAGTAGTTGACAAGCCTGCAGGAGGACTAGGAATTTGCCTTGACCCCAGGGATTTAAATACAGCTATTCAAAGGGAACATTATCAACTTCCAACGTTTGAGGAAATTTCAAGTCGATTAGCAGGATCAACGATATTCAGCAAACTTGACGCTAACAAAGGATACTGGCAAGTCCCATTAGATGAAGATAGCACGAAGTCAACTACATTTAACACACCATTTGGAAGATATCAGTTTACTAGACTGCCATATGGAATTCATTCTGCACAAGAAGTCTTTCACAAAAGAATAAGTCAAACATTTGAAGATATGGGGCAGATAGAAACAGATATTGATGATATCCTAATATGGGAAAGAAAGAAGATGATCATGATCTACATCTCATCAAATGCTTAGAGAAGGCAAAGGCAATGGGTATGACAATGAATATTGACAAATGCCAATTCAAAACACTAGAGTTGATATATCTCGGGCATAAGCTTACTGCAGATGGAATACGGCAGACGAGAGCAAAATCAAAAGTATTTTGGATATGCCAATTCCTGAGAACAAGAAAGCTATTCAATGACTACTAGGTATGTTGAATTATGTTGGCAAATTTGTTCCAAATTTATCAGAACTGACATCATCTTTACGAGAATTATTGGTCAAGAATAAACAATGGGAGTGGAAACAAAGACATAACAAAGCATTTAAAAGAATCAAAGAAATCTTGTTATCAAAACATTGTTTGTCATTTTATGATGTTACAAAGCCTGTTTCAATATATGTCAACGCTTCAGGATCAGGACTAGATGCAGTGCTGACAAAGAACAACAAACCAATTGCATATGCATCACGTGCATTAACAGAAACACACAAAAGGTATGCACCAATTGAACAGGAGTTACTAACTGTTGTTTTTGGATGCCAAAAATTTCATCAATATATTTATGGAAAGCAAGTAACTGTTTACAGTGATCACAAACCATTGGAAAACATCATTAAAAAACCTTTTCATGCTTCACTTGATTAGATTGCAAAGGATGCTTTTGAACTTGCAAAAATGTCACATCAATCTGTTGTATTTGTCTGGATACATACTAGCAGATACTATGTCTAAAGCTCATTTACAATATACTGCAGAGGAGATTCCAGAGAAAGAATTGAATGCTCAGATTCATGTGATACAAGAGAATGCAGCAGCTACAAAGCAAAAGCTAGAAGAAATACAAAATGAAGTACGGAAAGATTTTACCATGATAAGGCTGGCGGAGTATATTACAAGAGGATGGCCAAAGAAAAGGAGTGGATTACAGGAGGATCTCAAATGTGTTTGCTCATTCAGAGAAGAACTATCTGTGATTGATGGAGTCATATACAAAGGCGAGAGAATTGTTATGCGAGAGAATCAGCATCAGTGCGGAAAGGTATTCTCAAGCAATTACATAAATCACATCTTGGAGTGGAAAAAACAATGTGGAGAGCCAGATCTGCAGTATATTGGCCGGAAATGAATAAGGAGATTGAAAAGGAAGTAGGGAAATGCATTGCTTGTAAAGAAACACAAAATAATCAGTGTAAAGAGGAAATCTTTCAAACTGAAGCTCCAAGCTACCCCTTTCAGATTGTAGCAGCAGATCTCTTTTATTGGAATGGACAAGATTTTCTACTTGTGGTGGACTACTACAGCAGATACTGGGAAATTATGAAATTATGTGAGATCAATTCAAGTTCAGTGATTAAACAGTTGAAAAATATGTTTTTAAGAGTTGGTATACCAGAAATTTTGCGAAGTGACAATGGTCCTCAATTTTCATCTCAAGAATTTAGAAAGTTTACACAATCTTGGTATTTTCAGCACATAACGAGCAGTCCATATTATCCAAAATCTAATGGATTGGCAGAGCAATACGTTCAGACAATCAAAAATTTGCTAGAACGATGTATATTATCAAATAGTGATCCATACTTGGCAATGCTGGAATTACGTAACACACCAATAGCAAATGACAAATCACCTGCAGAATATGCATTTGGTCACCAACTTTGATCAATAAGTCCTGTACACCAGAATCAAGTTAAAGTTAGATCTAGTGATGCTGAAGATTTTACATCAAAGTGGCAAGAATCAAAGAGAAAGCAAGCTACTTATTACAACAAACATAGCAAGAACTTAAAAGATCTGTGTGAAGGAGAAAGAGTGAGATTACTTAAGGAAAAGAAATGGAAACCAGCTATTGTTGAAGCAAAAGCAAATCATCCAAGAAGTTATATTGTTCAAACAGACGATGGAAAAGAGCTTCATAGAAATCGAGTTCACATTTGTAGCAACGATGAAAAAGAACCTATATATCTTTCAGATGATGATAACAGTGATGATGGAATTGAAACTATGCAAAAACAATATACACAAAATAATGTGGAAAATAAAGAGATCTATAATGAGACTGATGGTAACAGCGTAGATAAAGATGGAACAAACAAAAACAGTGTTAAAACTCGATCAGGCCACATTGTGAAAAGACCAAGCTACTTATAGGACTACGTATAACAAACTTTCATCTTGTAAGAGGAAGGATGTTATGATATTGACATTATAATACTACGCATGCGTTAAATTTAGTTACGCATAACTTGTTATTTAGTTTTAGTGCATTTGGGAAATAATAATCCCAACGCAACATGCTCTGCTTTTGTTAGGGACACATATAGACCCTCTAGGGATATAAACAGTTATAGATCTTATGATTATTGATATTTTAGTCAGTTCGATTTTGTTGCTTGATATATGATGAACTCTTGAGTTAATGAGGTTAGTTTTTCTGCATGATGACAGAAATTATTACAGCCAGTATAATGCTGCTCTAGCTCTTAGTCTGCATTTTTCAATCCCTTGATGACCTTGATGAAGTAACTTCTTCATCTCTTTTTGCATGCTTGTTTGGTACAATTATTAGACCTGATTTTAAAACAAGACCTCTTGCTAGTGTGATTTCATCACAAACATTGTAATATGGTTTCACTTCAGGGTGAACACTTCCTTTCTGACTTTGCCAGACATTTCTTATATATTCAGATAAGAGTTGAAGAGTTTCATCCTTCTCTGTTTCTTCTTTAAAGTGCTTCAATCTTTCTTGACTGATTGGCAAATCAGATATAACAGCATGAATCACATAGTTCATCTCGAAATCTGCAATTTCTTGACTTGGCACTGCTTTCAAGTAATTTCTGCTAAGTGCATCAGCAACATTCATTTGTTTTCCAGGTATATACTCTAGGGTAAAGTCATATCGTTGAAGTCTCAACATAAATCTTTGAGTTCTTGGGGGAGCTCTGGAGATAGGCTTGCTAAAAATTGCCTTCAGTGGTTTGTGATCATTTTCCACTTTAAATTTTTGGCCATAGACAAACTGATTAAACTTTTCACATCCAAACACTACACTGAGTGTCTCCTTTTCAATTTGGCAATAGTTTTGTATGGCTTGAGTCATCGCTCTGCTTGCAAAGGCTACTATATGCCAATTATCACCATGTTTCTGTTGAAGGGATGCTCCTAATACTGATTTACTTGCATCTGTGCTGATTTTGGTTTCCAGCTTTGGATCATAATACTTCAAGACTGCATCACTTGTAAGTATTGATTTCAACTTGTTAAATGCATTCTCATGGACTTTATCAAAATACCACCTGCAATCTTTTTCTAAAAGTTCTCTCAACAGGGCTATGATATCTGACAAATTGGGAACAAGCTTTTTGATATAATTTACCATTCCTAGGAATGTTCTCAGCTCTTCTGCACACCTTGCATACCTTCCAAATTCTCAGCAACATCAGCTTGAAATATCTCAGAAGCATAAAGAACGCCAAATGGAAATCTCTTAAACCTGTAGCGTCCAATCATTTCCAGGTTTCTGTTTCTTTGCCAGTGAAACCTTAAGACGTCATGATCCTGCTCTCTTGCCCATATTTGGAAGAATGCTTGCCCTAAATCTCCTGTCAAGGTAATAGGTTGTGTTCTATTTTTGGTAAGAACTTCCAAAGTCTTATTACGTAGTGGTGACCCTGTTTCCAGAGCCTTGTTTCCACGAACCCGGGTTGGCTCCAACCCAACGAAGAGGGTCAACCCTACTCCAGTCAAACGTCTTCAACCGTTTACATGAACGCAGTAGCCAACCTGGGTCAACCCGCCTAAGCGGGTGACCCTTCTCAAGGGTAGGGTTGACCCGGTGAGGCAGGTTGGCTTTTTGCTGAGTTTTTCCATGTAAACGCTGGTTGGCTCAACCCGGAGTCATGTAAACGCTTCAAAGTAGCCAGCCCGGGGTCACTATTTCACGCTAAAAAGTCAGTGCATGCACATTGTGCAATTTGCAACAGTAAACATGGCTTCCAGGATTAATAAGTCGAGTGAAATAGTGGAAGAACGTCCACAGAAACATAGGCAGTGGAAGAGTGGGATGGTGAAACACCTTCTGACGAGCTTGAAAAATTACCAAATCAAAATGGATTACAGAAATATCGATTTTAATTCAGATGTTGTTGCCTTGTATACAAGACATGGCACGGAATTTTGAGGTTGATGAACAATTATTTGGGCCTGTATCATTAATGGAACCCAAGAAAGCCCTCATAGACATGGCCAAAGAAGAGATGAAGAGGCACATCATGATAATATCTGCAGAAATATGCCTGATCAAACAGGGTTACAACTGCGTGAAAGAACAGATCTGAGCTATTCGATAAGCATATGATAAGGCAGTGGCACAAGGGACCAGGTCAGGTGCAGGTAGGGTTGTACAAAAGTATTATGATGATTTGAAAGAGCTTTGGAAAGGCAGCCCTGCGACTGAGAAATTAGACTTTGGTATAACGACCAGTGATTGTTTTGACACTGGCCACGGAGGCCAGAATAATCATTCTGACAGTGAAGCATCTTGTAACCATGCCAGTCAACTGTGGGATAGTGATACATCTTTGGAAGTTGTATCAACAAGATCACGTAGCAGTACAGATGCACATAATGCATCACGTAGCAGTACAGATGCACATAATGCTATGGCAGAACTTGTTGACAACAAGAGAAGGCTCTTGCAGAAACCCCTTTCTGCAGCTAAGAGAGATCAGGTTCTCATGAATGCAACAAAAGAGGACCTTCAGTTAAAAAACGATTTTATGCTGCAAATGGAAAAGTCACAGGAGACTCTCAATTTTCAGTTTCACAGCATCCATACCCTTGGAATGGAAATAATCAACATGAAAATATTCAGCAAGCTAAGATACCTATGGCAGGACTTAATGGTCCTAGTTCCTCTGAGGAAAGATTTTCACAAATGTTGTTTGCAGATGAAAGTTATACTAATATTTAGTGAAAACTACATTCACCATATAGCTCAAATTCTAGCTTTTGCTTAGATGGTTTTGTTGAATTTCCAATTCCAGTTGCCATTATTTGATGAAGGCTAAAGAGTCAGAAAACGAGCGTCCATTGCAACGTGGGATATTCTAACATAACAAAAAGGCACGAAACCTCGTTATAGCGAAACAAAAGATATATAATGGGAAAGAGGCAGAAATACTTGTTTACGCTTTCAACACCCCCACTTAAACATACATTTCTGTCCATTTTGTGACTAAAACAAAATTGTTTATTATTAAAACTGTTCATATAAGTAATCATTGTCCTATCACTTTCATTGACATGTGCAACTTGTTCTTACTTGTTGGTTTTGTGAAAATATCTGCGATGTTGTCTTCTGTAGGAATATAGTTCAATGTTATTGTTCCTGTTTCGATTTCTGATTTGATAAAGTGATACTTTATATCGATATGCTTGGATCTTTCTTTTCTAATAGGGTCTTTGGCTAAAGTAATCGCCCCTTGGTTATCAGCATATAATTTGACATTACGTAAGGCCTCTTTGTCAACTGTCTCATTCATCAATTGCATTAACAACTTTGCCTCTTGCACGGCGGATGAAATAGCAATATATTCAGCTTCGCAGCTTGATAAAGCAACTGTAGATTGCTTTCTGCATCTCCAAGATATGGAGGCACTGTTTTTGTTCAAAAAGAAACAATAACCATAAGTACTTTTCCTATCTTCTGTTGATCCTGCCCAATCAGCGTCACAAAATCCCGTCAAACCCAGTTCATCTTTAGACTTTGTAAAGGATAATTTATGATCTAGAGTACCCTTTATATATCGTAGCACATGCTTTACTGCTGTCCAATGGTCTTCCGTAGGGTTTTGTGCATATTGTGCTAGCTTGGAAATGATCCATGATATATCTGGCCTAGTTGCAGTCATTGCATAAATTAGGCTTCCAATTGCCTCACGGTATCTCCTTGCATCAAATGATGGCGAGTCTGCGGAGAAGTTTAGCTTTGCTTCACTTGGTGTTCTTTTCACCTTACAATCCGACATGTTAAATCTTTGCAGGACTCTTTCTAGATAAGATCTCTGAGTCATGTCAATTTTTCCCTGCCTTACTATGACGTCAATTCCAAGAAACCGAGAAATTGGTCCTAACTCTTTCATCTTAAATGTCTGTGTCAACGCGACCTTCTCTTTATCCAGCAAAGATGTACTGCTGGATACTAATATCATATCATCAATCAATATTAGTAGGATAATGATATCCAGAGGCGGATCCAGAGATAAAACTGACTGCCGCACAGCACAAGAAACATATCAGTAAAAGGGCGTGGTCAAAAGGCTGTGCGGTGGCCACACCCATTTTTTTACCAGTAGCATATATTTACGATTTTTGTGAGATTCGCTTCTCTTCCAGCAATCCTCCTATATCATACAATAGCCTTCATTCTTTGAAGTACGATAGTGAGCGTACAGTTATCACGACAGCCTTAATTTGATTTTCTAATTGTCTTTCAAAATTTCATATCAAACTCATGTCTGTTCTATTTTGTTGGCTCAGCATAGAACAAAGAAAGTAATTGATTGGCTCTCCTGAAGTCTGTCAGACTTTTCTGGATCCATAACTGGGTATTACAAGTCAAAACATGAGTTTTCGGAACCATAGAGAAATTGTCTGTCATACACTAATACCTTAAATTATAAAACTAATAACCTTTCGTTTTCTCTAAAAGCCCACTATAATTTACTAAATCAGTAATCAATGTACTTTTGATGAGATGGCTCCACCATTCAATTAAAATTCATTTTTCTGCATTTCATGTATGTACATTGCATTATATAATGCAAGTCAGGACCTCTACTTGCTTGGATAACAAAACAGAAGAGTGTATGTTCCTAGCACCATAGTAGGACTGCCCAATGTAGACCTAAGTCAATTTATAACAGTCTTCCTGACTGTAATAGCTTGATCACCACCATGATGGGGATGTTCTGTCTGGCACACAAGATGAGTGCCTTCAGTATAGGCAAATGCTTATTGGCTTCAACTATATTGTCAACTGATTGCCTATAAGGTTTGGTCAAATGTTCAACATGACATTTCAAAATTTTGAGGAAAAAGCTTGTAGTCATAGGAGATAGTCTGTGAATTTGAACATTTTTTCAAGCTCCTTCTACCTTATTTGGTCAAATAAGTATATAAGATGCATTCATTACCATATGGAATCTGAAGGAATTCATATCCATTCTTTGACAAAATGAAAGCAAGTGGAGACAAAAAGCAGCACCAATGAATCCAGAGTAAGAAGGGCAAAGGTGCAATGATAACAATGTAACAATGTAGGGATAAACCTTCTATTCTTTAAGATTGACACATAGGGCATCTAACCTTTGCACCTGGTTTCCAAATCTTCTCCACAATTTCAAATATGAAGCAATCATCTAGTGTCACAGTTCATAAAAACTGATGATAGCAAAATTGCACAAACTAGTAGGGGGGGGGGGCATTGATAGGGCTCCTTCCATACATTACATCATTATCACAAAAAGTAATAGTACTAACAGAGAAAAGATTCAATGAGGAGGTAAAGTATGGTGATAAAAAGTAATTTCTATAGAGTTTACATGGGAAAGAAAGTTTTATCTGCTTTCTTTTGAGTAACCAGAGAAATCCATATATGTTGTAACAGTGTAAGTAATCACAATAATGACTGCCACACACAGTATAGTATGGTTTAAAAGAAGAATCAATTTCTTTGGTGCTATTTCCTTCTCTACACAAAAGGAACCTTTTTGCATTCTCACTGCATATATTCTTAGGAGAAACTAGGTCATAAAAACACTGATAGACAGCTGACTACCTGCAACTCCACCAATCTAAAGATATGGAGATACACTCCTTTTTATAAGAACCAGTACAATTGAGGTTACCGCTGGCTGTTCTTAATTTTTCAAATTTTCAGTGTGAATTGCTCTTAATTTGTTCCTAAATGATTGGGGTGTAGGAAATTTAGACATTAGACAATACACCGTACAAGAGAACATTGGGTGTTTATGAAACTGGTATTATTCACGTTGATGATTTGGGTGTTTCAAAGTTCCAAAAGTTACACAATTTGCTAAACAATAGACTAAATAATAGTAAACAGTCAGCTATATAAGTAAATACAATGAAGCAAAAACAATTGCAATGTAACAAACAAAATTGGCCAGTGGATCTAAATGAAGATAGTCTAATGGGCTTAGGGAAAAATCTACTTTCAAAATGTCACGTTGGATGATGCCATCTTGGTTTATAAAGTGAAATTAAATACCTAACAGGAAATATCCGCTTTGCCGGGGAGGATGCATAGTCTCTTCATTGGTACAAATCTTAAAGCGGACCTATCTCAGTTAGGCCACCATATTCAAGTATGAGCTTCGATATAACTTCCAAACTCATTGCATTGGATCTCGTGAATAAGATATCCAGTGAATTAGTAGACGTTAGTGAATAAACCCTCAGATAAAACTCCTTGTTGTCACCCAGTACGCGTATAATACAAGTGGGACAGACTGATACTGTCCTCAGTTAGCCTGTCTTCCGTAACCAAATCTTTATAGACGTGCACGAGATGTAAGTCGAGCGGCATTGCACTACAGCACGACTTTCCTGACTGCCGCTCGATTTTTAATCAAAAAGACCACCCATTGTTTTCAAATTTGACATGCCGCTCGATTTTTTGATCAAACAGTACCGCCTATTGTTCTCATGATTGAAATGCCGCTCGATTTTTTGATCAAACAGTACTGCCTATTGTTCTCATGCTTGAAATGCCGCTCGATTTTTTGAAGGCTAGAAAATTACTTTGAATAGAACTGACATCTTACACAATGAATTTTGACATGTTCTACAAAGCAAGGCCTCCATAGCTCTATTGTTACCAAAAGGCTGCTCTATTGTCTGAGGTGCCGCACCAAAAGTCCGATGTAGAACTACATTCTTTAAAGTCTATCGTGTTCGTCTTCACTACTCGGAAAGCAATGATGACGTCATGGTACGTAATATTTTTGACTGCCGCACAGGCGGCGTGTGCGGCGTCCTGGATCCGCCTCTGATATCCTTGGAATCATGCTTGGCGAAAATGCAAGGATCTGTTAGACTTTGCTTAAATCCATTATCTATAAGTTCTTTGCTCAGTAAGTTATTCCAATTCCTTCCACTCTGTTTCAGGCCATAGAGCGACTTGTGTAACTTGTATACAAGGGGTTCACTGTTTTCACACAGAACATCATAGCCTTTGCTTGCTCCATATAAGTGTCACAATCGATCAGTGCATTTAAGTATGCCGTTTTGACATCCATCTGATGCACAATATAATCAGTCTGTGCTGCTAATTGCATCAATGTCCTTACTGACGTCATTTTTGTGGTAGGTGCATACGTTTCATAATAATCAATGTCCTTTGTTTGGTTGTACCCTTTGCAACATACCTTGCCTTATAAATTGTCTCATTACTCCCACTTCGTTTAACTGTGTATACCCATCGACCTCCTATTACATTCTTTCCTCTTGGTAGTTGGGTTAGGGTGAAAGTGGAGTTTTCTTTCAGTGATTTAAACTCATCATCCATTGCATCTTTCCAATATCTAGCATTGGGAGAGCTTACTGCTTCCTCATAGGTATTGGGGTTTATTGAAGTTTTTCACTTTGCAGTCAAGGAATCAAAGAAGACTTTATTTCTGATTCAAACAACTCATACACACAACTACAAACATAGGCTAAATCACAGTTACAAGAAGCTGTTTATATAGGCCAGGGAGTTCTTCTAGAAGGTTCTAGTAAATATAATTGTCCTTGAGTTCTCGAAAGTTCTTTTCAAGTATTTTTAGCATGAGGTAAGCAGGCTAGTTTTTTCTTGAATGTTCTTTGTATATAATGACAAGAGTGGTCAATTTCAAACACTCTTCCTCACTCGCAGTCAGATATATTCCTCAGTCCCATCATACTCCGCAATTTAGTAAATTGTATCTTGCCAATCCCTTTTGTTAGCATGTCTGCAATCATTTCGTCACTTCTACAATATATCAAGTCAACTTTTCCTGTAGTGACAAGCTCTCTTATGTAATGGAATGTTATGTCAATATGCTTTGCTTTGCTGTGAAACTGTGGATTCTTTGTAATCGCAATGGTGGAGTGGTTGTCTTCACAGATAGTTATTGGGGTCACAGAAGTTTTGCTCATATCCTGCAATAGTTTTTGCAACCATACTGATTCTTGAGCAGCCTTTGCTATTGCAATGTATTCTGCCTCAGCTGTTGACAATGCTACACATGTTTGTTTGTTACTGTTCCAACTGATAGCAGCACCACTCAACATGAACACAAACCCTGATGTTGATTTGCGATCATTGCAATCCCCAGCCCAGTCTGCATCTGAAAATCCAGCAATATTATCATTGTATCCATATAGTAATCCATAATCAAGAGTTCCACTTAAGTACCTCATGATTCTTTTAACTGCCACCCAATGAGCCTGTGATGGTTGCGATGAAAACCGAGCAACAGCACCAACAGCATATGTAATATCAGGCCTTGTCTTAGTTGATAGGTACAGAAGACTTCCCACTGCTGATTGATACAGCTCTTGATCTATCAAATCATCCTCATCTGTTGCCTTGACCAGTTTTGCTCCACTCTCGACAGGTGTGGACACTGGCTTTGACTTATCCATTTGGAATTTTTGTACAACTTTTCTGACATATGTTGGCTGTCCCATCCAGATCTTTCCAGATTCCAAGTAGCCTATCTTGATACCAACAAAATGGTGTAGTCTACCCATATCTGAAACTTTGAATTTTTCAGCTATCCCTTTGATGAATGTTTGGATGCTTTCAGATGTATTTCCAGCCAAGATGATGTCGTCAACATAAACAGCAATAATGAAGGTTTCTCCTCCTGATTGCAGTATGTAGATGCATGGATCATTATTAGATTGTCTAAAACCCATTTTCTTCAGATGTTTGTCAAGAGCCTCATTCCAGCATCTAGAGGATTGTTTCAAACCATAGATACTTCTTTTTAGTTTGCAGACAAGACTCTCTTTTCCTTTCTCTTCAAACTGTTGTGGCTGTTTCATAAATATCTCTTCATCTAGCTCGCCAGTTAAGAAAGCAGTAGCTACATCAAGGTGATGAAGTTGAAGCTTTTGCTTTGCTGCTAATGCTATTAAAGCTCGAACTGACTCGAATCTCACCACTGGGCAAAATGTCTCATCATAGTCAATCCCATACTTTTGGTTACATCCTTGGGCAACTAGTCTTGCTTTATACCTTTTGACATTCCCATCAGCATCGCGCTTTCGTTTGAATACCCATTTACTTCCGACAGGTTTTCTTCCTGGAGGTAATTCTGATAGCTCCCACACCTGATTCTTGTGAAGTGATTCCAGTTCAGCCTCCATTGCTTTCATCCACTTTTCTGTATCTGGATTTGACAGTGCTTGCTCTACTGTAATGGGGTCTTCTTCTTGAGCAATATAAACCCATCCACCATACCTGTTTGGTGGGTGTCTGTTTCTCCCTAACTGTCTTGTTTCCTCATCTGCAGGTTGGATTGTAGCATCATCATTCTCTTGATATTCGATTTCCAGCTCTATGGAAGATTCATTTTGTACTTGGTTTTGGAGATCATCCTGCTTAGTTGATCTTGTTTCATTGAACACAACATCCCTACTGAAAAATACCTTTTTCTGTGCTTTATCATACAAACGATATCCTTTTACTCCATGTCCATATCCAAGGAAAATACTCCTCCTGGTCTTTGAATCAAGCTTGCTCCTTTCATCTCTAGGTACATGAGCAAAGGCATCACATCCAAAAATACGAAGGTGACTAGCATTCGGTTTGCTTCCTGTCCATGCCTCGTATGGTGTTTTGTTTTGCACAGCATCAGTTGGAGAACGATTGCGAAGATATGTTGCTGTCGCCAATGCTTCTGCCCAAAAACGCTTTGGTAGTTCAGAATCTGCTAACATAGACCTGACAGTTTCCACAAGTGTTCTGTTCATTCGTTCTGCAACTGCATTGTGTTGTAGTGTTTTTGGAACAGTCAGCTCATGTAGTATACCTTGCTGTTTGAGATATTACTCAAATTCATTTGATGTGTGCTCTCCACCATTGTCGGTCCTCAGTACTCTAACCTTCATGCCACATGATTTTTCCACCATAGTTTTCCACTCAATGAAGTTTTCAAAAACTTCACTTTTGTGTTTTAGGGCATAAACCCAAACAAATCTTGATTTGTCATCGATGAAAGTGAGGAAGTATTCTGCCCCACCAAATGATTTTGTTTCAATCTTTCCACAGATATCTCTATGGACCATACCAAGGAGCTTGTCAGACCTTTCTCCTCCTTTCTGTGGATAGGGTAATTTGCTTTGCTTACCATCAATACATGGCTCACAAAAGTTTGACTTCTTTGTTGGCTCATAATCAAATCCATCAACGAGTTGTTCCTTCTTTATTCGTTCTAAAGTCCTTGCTCCAAGGTGACCAAACCTTCTATGCCAGATACTATCATTCGTTTCTTCACTGCCTCCACACTTCATAACTGCTTGATTTTCCGCCATGTAAACGCTAAATCCAATACAGTCAAGATAGTACACATTTCCATATTTTGTGGCCGTAGCAACAACACCATACTTTGCAGCAATGATATTACAAGATAATTGCACAAATTCGAAGGTTTTTCCATTGCTTGCTGCTTTGGATACACTCAGAAGATTGTGAGATAAATCAGGCACAAATAAAACATCAGTTAATCTACATTGCCCAATTTTCCCATTTGGTAAGTTCATTTCCAGGATTACATTACCTTTGCCAGTTGCTTGAACAGAATATCCATCTCCAACTGTGATTTCTTGTGGTGTATGTAGAACAGAGACTTGATCGAACAGTTCTTCATCTTTGCACATATGGCAAGTGGCACCAGAATCGACAACCCAATTACTTTGTCGTTTAGTAGTTACAGTATGCTCTGCAACCAGTCCGATGATATCCTCCTCTTCATCATCCGTGTTTTGTTCTACAGCGTATGCCTTCTGTCTTGTTGAAGGTTTCTGAGTCATATTATTCATTGATTGAAGGTCATGTCCTTTTCCAAAACGTTCTGACAACAGTCGGCATTCTTTTCTGATGTGTCCAATCTTACCACAATTATGACATTTTGGACCCCTTCTGGTTGTTCGATGCTTTGATGTTATAGCCTTCACTTCTGTACTAGTGGTTTCTTTATCTTTCCGTTTGCTTTCTTCATGCAATAATCTTTCGGTAAAGATTTCAAGCTTGGGTACATCTGAACTTGCTTCAAGTGCCGTCACAAGCATATCATATTACTCCGACAAACTTGCTAATAGATGAACCACTTGATTTTCTTCATCTAACGGATCTCCAATAATAGACAACTCATCGAATATTTCCGTCAAAGCTTTCACATGCTTTTGCATTGATTGTCCATCTTTCAACTTCAAATTGTGTAACCTTTTTCGTAGTGCCAATTTATTTGCCCACGTCTTCTTCTGGAACTGATCTGCCAACTTTTTCCACATGACAGTTGGATCTTCAGGATCTGGTCTGAGTAGGTACAACAGCGTTGGTTCCACAGACAATACAATCGTTGCCAATGCACGATCTCTGCGCAACAAATACTTTGGTCACTCTCTTTGATCTTCAGGGTCACCTTCAGTTCCTGTCACAATATTCCACAATCCTTCTTTCATTAATGCCATTTTGCACTGCACTTTCCAAGTAGCATAATTTGGTCCATTCAACGGCTTGATCAAAATTTTCATCGTTTCTGTTCCCATGGTCTTGAATAACCACTACACCAGCCAGTCAGGTAGTTCCAAACAGAAAACCCCTTCGTGCTAACTACACAAAGTACCTGCCAGCCAAAATAAACAGGCCGCGGACTACAAAGTCACGATGGCTGTTTTGTCTAAGCTTGAGTTACCGTTGTTCTTCAGTCTTCTCGGGCATGCACTGGGCCAATAACCTATTGACGTTTTCCACTTTGCAGTCAAGGAATCAAAGAAGACTTTATTTCTGATTCAAGCAACTCATACACACAACTACAATCATTGGCTAAATCAAAGTTACAAGAAGCTGTTTATATAGGCCAGGGAGTTCTTCTAGAAGGTTCTAGTAAATATAATTGTCCTTGAGTTCTCGAAAGTTCTTTTCAAGTATTTTTAGCATGAGGTAAGCAGGCTAGTTTTTTCTTGAATGTTCTTTGTATATAATGACAAGAGTGGTCAGTTTCCAACAGGGTTATCTAGATCTTTGCTGTTTATGTCAATAGTGAGGCTTATGGCCTCACTCTCATCATCCCCAATTACATAATCTTTAAAGTATTCAGGTTGCCTTCTCTCTCTTAGAGGATATCTTAAATTCTCATTTGTGTCTGCTGCATTTGATTCATGAGTGGTAGCTTCATCAGTGACATTTTCCTCCTCCTCAAGTCTCTGTTCCATTACTAAAGCATCATTGGTACAGCTGTTTGTCTCATACTGTCACACTCATCATCAACATTATAATCATCATCATCCATGTTATCAAATCTGTTTGTAAATGTTACACATCTGACTCTTCTAATGCCTCTACTTTCTTTAAGATAAATGAAATAAGCTGGACTATATTTATCATAGCCTTTAAAGATTCCTTTCTTTGCCCTTGGGTCAAGCTTTTGTTTATCCTGTATGAATGCATAACATGTACTGCCGAAAATGTTCATGTTCTTCACATTTGGTTTTGCCCCTGTAAAAGCTTCAAAAGGTGTCATTTTCAATCTGCGATTATAGCATCTGTTCCGAATGTAAGTTGCTGATAGAACAGCATATGTCCACAAATCTTTCGGTAATTTGGCTTCAAGCAACAAACATCGGGCCATCTCAAATAGTGTTCTCCAGGTTCTCTCAGCAGTACCGTTTTGGTGTGGGGAATATGGGGCTGACTTCTCATGATATATTCTATTCTCCACCATTAATGCCTGAAATTCCTTGGAAGTGAACTCTGTTCCGTTATCACTTCTTAGCCGTTTAATCTTACCAAAAGTTCCACAATCTGATAAAAATCTTTTGGTGGCTTCCACAGTGTTTGACTTTTGCATCAAAAAATATGTCATCACCTGGCCTGAGAAATCATCAGTGAAGCTTAACACATACTGAAAACCATCAATGCTCATAGGATGTACTGGACCAGCAAGATCACAATGAATTAACTCTAGTGAAGACTTTGCCTTGGCATCAGGTTGGCGTGATCTGGTTTCAGTCATTTTTCCCAATATGCAAGTTTCACAAATTTCTTTTGCCTTATCCCCAACAATTTTCATGCCATTCACAACATCTGGTAATTTCAATATATCCTGAATGTTACAATGGCCTAAAAGTTTGTGCCATTTTTCCAAATCATGCTTAGCTTGTTTCACTTGCTCTACTTCACATTTTTTGAAGTAGTACAATCGGCCTCTCTTTTTAATCTCAAATTTTATACCATCTTTTGTTGTTAAGGAACCTGCATTGTTGGAGAACTCAACTGAAGCTCCTTTCTTTGTTGCAGCATGAACAGAGAAGATAGTCTGCTTATAACGTGGTATATACGGACAGTTCTCTAATCCAATGTTATAAGCTTTTCCATTTCTACTTTGCAAGGTTACCTTTGCTGTTCCTTTCCTAAGTGCTATATTATTTGATCTAGAGCCATCAGCCAATTCTATATAGTGCTCATCTGGATTGAAATCTTTATCAAAACAAATAAATTGTGATAAGTCATTCACAATTTGTGTGGTTGCTCCACAATCCACTAAAAGGTTAACATTATCATTACCAGAGATTTCAACATGTGGTTCTACATCCACTTTAAAATAATAGTTTACTTCGTGCTCTTCTTGTGAAATATTGTTTACGGTATCACTTCTTCTTCTGCATACCTTTGTGTCATGACTTTTGGACTTGCAAATAGTACACCATCTCTTATTTTGTTTACACTCATAAGCTTTATGCCCCACCTTTTTACACAAATAACATGTAATTTGATGAGATCTTTTTGACATACTTGGTGCTTCAACTTTCATTACACTTTCAGCTTTTACAGTTGAATGATCACTTTCTTCAAAGGCACGTAGAGAGACTTTAAATTGCTGGAAAGTTGGCTGTGGATCTTTTTGAGTTGTAACTGTTTTGAAGGTATTAAAATTTGATGGCAGGCCCTTTAAAACCATAGCGATGAGCAAAGAGTCGCCAACAGTTTCCCCAGAATTTTTTAGCACTGCTGCTGCGGCCTCAGCCCGAATCAAATAATCAATGGTGCTTTTGTCTGACCCTTTATTCAGAGTTGTAAGCTCTGTATACAATACAATTATCTTGGGTTTTCCCTGACCCATGTAATGTTCCCTTAATATATCTAGGGCTTTCTTCCCATTGTCCTTTGCATCCCTCATAATGAGAGCTAGGCTCCTATCGTCAAGTAATTGAATTAACTTGGCACAGATATCCTCATTTTTATCAGCATTCGCTTCGTTCTGTTCCAGCTCGCTTTTCAGCTTTAAAGTATGCAGATATCCGTAGAAGTTGGCCTCCCACAATTCGTACTTTTGTTCATCTCCATCAAATAGTAAACGTGTTCTGGGCCCATAACCTGTTCAATTTCCAATTCCAGTTGCCATTATTTGATGAAGGCTAGAGAGTCAGAAAACGAGCGTCCATTGCAACGTGGGATCTTCTAACATAACAAAAAGGCGCAAAACCTCGTGATAACAGAACAAAAGATATATAATGGGAAAGAGGCAGAAATACTTGTTTACGCTTTCAACAGGTTTCTAGGCATTTTAAAGTTATACTTTAGCTGAAACAATTTTGTTCACGAGTCCTAATTGATGATGTTGTTTTGATTTTATAACTGTTTAAATGAAAAACTGACCCAAAAATTAAAGACTAATTATACAACATTAGGGAAAACCAAGTGTCTACAAGCATTTTTGAAGTAATAACAATGGATAGAATCAAAATATCTGAATGTATGTCTGAGTGTTATCAGTATAAGATAATTGAATAATGAGCTTGCTACTTTTTTGGTCCATAGAGCTCTATGAATACATTACAAGAGACTTGTCCTGTTTTCTTTCCTGTGTGATTGGCCTTTCCATAAGCTAGTGATCATTGTCCAAGGGAATAATTAGATATTTGTATACTTCAATGGGGGTCCTCATTTACAGGCAAACCTAAAAAAATTCAGTCTGTAAAGTAATTACAGTATGTGTAAACATGAACTGCCATTGAAATTTCACTTTGACTTAGGAAATATGTAATATGGTAAGAAGAAACTTTACATTAACTGACATCATTAAGTTTGTTTGAAAAAGAATAATTTGGATATATTACTTTGTTTAATTTCAGTTTGTTAAGTATTCATTAAAGTAATCAGTGATTATATCACGAAAATATATGCCAGTGGTTGTGTTATATGTGTGCAATCTATCTGGTTGGTTATGATGTGAACAGCATCTATCAGAAGTATTCAGTTGCAGCTGATTATCATAGTCTTTGTGATTTGCTTCATAACCTCTTAGTTCACAAATATTGTGAAGGACAAAGCAACTATATATGACTGTAGGTAGGTCTTCCTGTTTAAGGTTCATAGGTCTTTTAAGGATTTGCCAGCGTGCTTTCAGCCTGCCAAATGCACACTCTGTCCGATTTCTGCCACCCCTAAGAATCTGATTAAATATTGCTTTTTGATCGATTGCATTTTCACCATATTCTTTCATAACATTTGGCAAAAGAGGATAGGCTGGATCACCAAGAATCAACGGGGGAATTTTCTCTGTACCTGGGATAAGTGTGCGATAAACCATAGGAAGTGTCTTTTCTGTTAATTGTTTGTTCAACCTTGAATTTGCAAACACACGGGAGTCATGAACACTTCCAGGCCACACAGAGGTGGATCCAGGCATTCGCAACACCCACACTGGTAAAGGTCAGATTTTTTAACTGCACATTAGCTGTCAAAGATCTCTGTGTATAGAAACTACCTTTCTTTCTTAATTGATAATAATCATATCAAAACCTCACTATCTATCAACAACCCCATGTCATAACCATGGTAACATTATCTGTTGTTTATCTTTGGCAATACTTGTTATTGTGTGTTGTTGGGCTCCCTCACGTATTGTTTGAATTGGGTGATCCCCAACATCATAAATTACACAGAACCAATTATTTTGTGTGACCTTCACATAAAATTAGCATCTACTTATCTGTGCGTGCGCAGAGGAATAGTATGTGAAAGGTGTACCTCCAAAAGCTGTGCGAACTTCGGAATGGATGGTGCTATTAGTACGTCAAAAATCAATAGGAAAGTGTATCGAGAAAATGGTTGTGCGAATGTGGTGAAGGTAGAGGCGACCGATGTTATATGGAAGAGAGCGGGGGATAACCCTATACTACCTAACTCTCTTGATAACCCTCTCTTCCACTAGGATATCTTGTGCATACAGTCTGCCCAATTCTCCCAAATATCCAGCTGACAGGATTCACTTGCAAATTGAGGAAGTAGCATGAATCTATGAAGGTCTATTAGCAGTCCCCATATGGGATCTGAATGGCTCTACAAACACTTATACCAAAGATGATAGCAGCCCAATACTGTAGCTATTCTATTTGTATTTGTAGCATTTGTTGCCATCGATTTCAGTTAGGCATATATGGTAAGCACTTGAATAACCGTCGATTTCTGTAGGAAGTGTAGACCAAGCTCCCGTTTTCTTACAACAAGGATATATGCCAAGACTGCAAGTCGATAACACTCAGTAATAAGTTAAGTAACAATAGCATTTCTAAATGTTGAACGAAAACCCCTAGGCTTGGATCATAGTGGATCTATTCGTTGTCTGACTTATCCATCTGCAAATCCCTCACCAGCTGACAATTCGATTTACTCACAAATATTTATCACAAAGCTAACTAGACCTCAATGTGTACTCAATTTGCCTTATGGGGAAGGTGTCATTATCGGGTGATGTTTACTGGAAAGAAATTATTACTTTTTTGGCATAAGAAAGTGGTGAATAAGAAAATAGTGCTCTAAGGTTTCGGGTAGAGATTGCTTCAATAGGTCCTACTCCTTGCTGCTGACTGAAATTGAAAAATCATTGCATTTATTACGTAGATATTATGAGCTCTCTCTGCTTTACATGGGGTTGTACTAGGTGGCAGTATTGGGGTTGGAATAGGGACTGCAGGTGTGGTTTGTAGGTGTGGTTTATGGGTGTGGTTATTTGGGCATGGCACTTATTTCTTACTTTGTGCGAATGTCAAAATTTGTCCTGGATCCGCCACTGAGGCCACATGATTTCAACATCTTGAAATATCCCGTGATAGTTGCAGAGAGCTTGGATATTTAAACTGTATTTCATTTTATAACAAAAGTAGTCCTGGCTATTTTCTATAGGCTGGCAAATCATAAAATATGAGTGCCATCCAAACAACCAAATGCTTGAGGAAATCCAACTCTCTTTTCAAATATGCTTATTAGATGAGACATTTCATGGTCATCTTGTGGCAATCATAGAATATTGGGCCTCACAGCAATGGTCATGGCAGAGCATGTGGATCGAACAGTCCTCGTCAAACAAGGCAATGAAATGCCGAATAAATTGCATGTCATACCATATGACCCCTGATCCTTCAGATAGTAAAGAGTTGCAGCTAGCTTTTTTCAACACTTAATGCATCAGGTCGAAAATTTGACAGTTCCGCTGGTAGAGATGGCCTGACACAATCCACTACAATCATTGCCACAATTGTTGGAACGAATTGCAGATTTTTCACATTTTTCAATACCTAGCTTCCCCCCTCCCCCGTACAATGCTGTGTTACTGTCATATATGCTTGGTGTCTCTTGGAAATTGATCGGTTTGACAATTAGCAATGTCTTGTCTATAGAATTCAACATTGTTCTAGGGGGGAGGGGGCTTTAAATCACTTACACGGCCTGTTTATTATGAGCACTAGTTGTGTCAGTATCATGCTGTTTAATCTCAGAAATATGTTGTGTTCCAAGTAATTTTGGCAAGGATTGTAGTTCCTTGAATTGAGACCGCGTCATTCTAAATTTTTGTAGCCACTCTTCATAACTTAGTATACCATTTAAAAGATTCAGCCTCCATTTATCAGTTCTGCCAGGATTTACCCAGTGCCGTCTCTTTCATCCTATCTTCAACCCTTTGAGTGCACGAAACTTTTTACAGTTGCTTTTCCATTCAGATAGCAGTTGCTTTTAGGCCAATTGAAGATTGTTCTGCTGTTTCATCAATAAGACCAGCAAAATTCCATGCAGTTAGACACCTGCTAAAAGCAATGGAAGAACTGCAGATACACAATGGACAGCTTTCATTTGATTCTCATGCTGCATGCTGTTTTGGAGCCCTCTCCTCGATGTTGCTTTGTTGTTCCTAGGAGCCATTTTGCTTCTATGAAATATCTTAACCATATAAATGTGGTGCCTAGGTCCAGGCCTCAACAATCAAGCTCCGAGGCAAGCTGACCCAGGCTTGCTCATAAGCTGCAATAAAAGTTACCCCTGGTTCCTGTAAACGCTAAAAAAGTTGCTGATAGCGAAATGAGCTACCCCGGGTTGGAAGCCAACCCGGGTTTGTGTAAAAGGGGCCTAGGAAATCATTTAATGATTGTGATGTATAATTCGCTCTAGCTGAAACATCATAAACTATACATACTTTAGTACACTCGGCAGAATCTCTGACTACATCTCTGTGTTGTAAGTATACTTCTCTACTTGAATGGTGTGATTTCGTTACCTTCTGAATACTTCTTTGATTTATCTGAGCTGTCAAAGTTTCTTCATACTTTTCATAGAGATCTGGCTGTCTTTCTAGCCTTTGAATAAGTTTGTTAAGTATTTCTTTGCTACCTTACTGATTGTTTGGTAAATCTGGTACATTAGGTTTCCAAATAAGACCTGTTTGATACCAATCTTCTTCACTGCATTGAAGCTGATCTCTGAAGTCTGTATGCATTGGTTCACTGTATTCTTTAGCCTGCAATCCTCGAAGATCTAGGAATGCTTCTGCTTTCTTGGTTGTTGTAGTTATCATTGTGTTTATTTTCCTATGCTGTACTCTCAACGGTTTCTTATCCATTGAATCTGCTAGCTTTCTTGTCATTTAGGAACTACTAGGGCCAGTATCTGGATGGGCTCTAGACGTCATTCCATTTACCTTGACATCAAAACAGGGTATATCATTCCTTGTTCTACTGTTGACATCAAAAGCTCTCTATGCTCTTGGTTTCATTCTTTTTCACAATTAGAAGTCCTATGCCCAGCTCTTGTGCAGTTAATGCATAATCACTTTGAATGTAGAATATCTCTCCTCCCACTTGTCACTTTTACTTTTTTGCATTCAATGGATTTATGATCTTCACTCTTGCAATGCATGCTAGACCTTTTCTGGAGGAAAGCCATGTTAGTTCCAAAAACTCTGTGTTTCAGTGACTTGGGTACTGGACTTCTTTTTGTCCATTTACTTAGTGCTGCGACAAGATGGATGAATCTCCACTGTTGCCAATCATCATCTAGTCTTACTAAGTCCACTCTGATACTTTCCTACTTCTCCAATGTGGCCCTCATATATCGTGATATTTCTTTTAATTTGCCTATAGATTCTAATGCTTGCATGCTGGAGAGGAGCCTTTGATGAAACTTATGAATTTTAGAAAGGTTAGTCCCCTCACGTGTGGCAAATTAACTTTTTTGTACATGTGTGTGCATATCTCTTTCTTTGAAATACTTTGATTTCAAAATTTGTTTTTCTCTTTCATACCCTTCTGCTTTATGATTTAGATTGTCAATCAAAGATCTGGCTTTTGGCTCAATGAGTTCTTCAAATAATTGAATTTAGTTATCTAGTCAATATTTTGCTTATCAACTTCTGTTTTGAATTGGTTCCAGATCAGAGCCAATCCACATGGGTACCCTTAAATTTTGCTATTTCAAGTTTTGGCAACTTAATTGTAACAGATGTACCTGGCATATTACGTTTCAATTGACTTCTTGATTCCAAAAGTCGCCTGTCCATTCACAGCCATTATTGTAGTTTCATCTTTTTCATTGCCATTTCTTTTTCATATTTTATTTTTCTTTCCTGTTCTTTAAGTATATTCTCATCATCGTGAAATTTCTGCAGTAATTTGCACAATTTTTAATATGATGGCTCGAACATATTTTGCTTCTTGTTGTTGGTAGGAAGCCACTTTTCCTCCTTACTCGGGTCTTCCTTAGCTTGTAATTTCAACTCTGGTATATGTAACTTCAAATCTTAAAGTTCAACAGACCTTGCTTTGTAAATCTTACTTTGCCTCTCAATTGACTTAATCTCATTTTCTGTAATTTTCATTGGTCTCTTTGGATATTGGATATGAACTCCAGAATCTGACCTTCCAATGAATTGTTTCTGTTGCATTTGCTAAGTCCATCATTGTACACATATGGTCTTTGCTACTTAACTCACAGAAAATGCGTGAAAAATCCACTTTTCTCCCATCTGGGGTGCCTCATGTTGCAATCCTTGATTAGATTTTTACAAGTCACAGGATTCTTCATGGGAGATTCGCACGGGTACTTCAGTTCTCCACATTATTTTGAATTCACAATTGTTTGGTGGCAGCTCTGTTAGTTCTAATTAAATACTTGACACGTCTGTTGGTACTACAGAATTTTATTAGAGCATAAAAAAATGGAAACAATCTGTACCATGCTGAACAGCTTTTCCCATTGGACACTGGTCAGAATATAAAACTTCGGATAAGGAAGTTTCATACTCTGACAAGTGTTGGACGAAGAAAGGTTTTCAGTATGCTAAGGAATGTCCACATTTTTTCGTACTCTAATGTAGTTTTCATTACTTACTTTTAGAAATGTCAGAAAGCTATTTCTCTCAGTTTTTTCATGATCTTGCCGCTTTTAGCCCTCTGATTCATATCACATGTGTCCTAGAGGAGCATTCCAACTCCTGTCAAGTAATCTTCTATTGACTGGTTTTGAGACTGGCATCCTAAGATATCCCATGGTTCCAGACATATGCCCAGCAAATATAACGAAAATTTTTTAGAGCATAATACAGCCAGTTCAAATATCATCCCTACCTTTCTTATAGTCCTGCACCTTGCAATCAAGGATGAGATAAGGAAAGAATACAACCCTTCGCTACTATGACCCATCAGAGGAGCTTGTCATACAGGTTGATGCCTCTGGTACGGGACTTGGAGCAACCCTGCTCCAAGGGAATGCTCCCATTGCCTTTGCTAGCAAGTCCTTGAGTGACACTAAATCATGCTACTCAAACATTGAGAGAGATGCTAGGCGTGGTATACGGTCTAGAATGCTTTCACCACTATGTCTTTGGTCGGCATGTAATCATACACTCAGACCACAAGCTACTTGAGGCTATCTCTAACAAGAATCTAGCAAATGCTCCACCACGCTTGGCCAGAATGCTTTTACGTACACAGTGCTACAACTGTACCATCATTTACAAGCCAGGGAAAGATGTACCAATAGCTGATGCTCTCTCTCGTATCTCGCCTCTTGAAGGGGAAGAAATTCAAGGCATCAATGTCGAGGTTCACCACCTAAGTACACTACTGCATGCCTCCCCTGCTTGGCTTGATGATGGCTGTAAAGCCACATCTGCAGATACCACCCTCAGTGCAGTTGCTGATATCATTCAACGAGGCTGGCCAACAAATCGTACTCAATGTACAGAAGTAGCATTGCCCTTTTGGAACTACCGTGATGAGCTAGGAATTCAAAACGGTGTCCTCCTAAAAGGCACACGAATTATCATACCAAAGTCACTCCAACATACCTTCCTTCAACAACTACATGCAGCCCATCAAGGCATTGAGAAATCTAAGCTCTTGGCAAGAACCGCTATATTTTGGGTTGGCATTAACAAGGATATTGAGAACCTTGTAGGACAGTGTTCTACTTGTCAAAAGCACCAGAATGCACAACAAAAGGAACCACTCCAGTCCCATGAGGTTCCACCATGACCATGGCATACCACTCCTGCTGACCTTTTTCACTGGGAGATTAACACTTACCTGCTTATTGGTGACCTATATTCCTGGTTTCCATTTGTTAGGAAACTCACTTCCTTATCATCAAAGGCTGTGATTTCCATCCTCAATGGAATATTTGATGAGAATGGAATCCCAGAAAAGCTTTTGTCTGATAACAGACCACAGTTTTCTTCCCATGAGTTTAAAGAGTTCAGTAATAAGTACGGATTTGAACATATTACTACCTCTCCGCATTTCCCACTTTAAAATTGGTTTATCGAGAGACTTGTGGGAACTGTTAAGAGAATATTCACCAAATGCCGTGAAACAGGATCAGATCCTCATCTCGTCATGCTGGCCGACAGAGCTACACCTCTCTCCTCCAAACTGCCATCCCCAGCTGAATTGCTATCAGCCAGACCATATAGAACTCTTCTTACAAGCAATCCATCATCAGGGGGTGATGATGTTCATGAAAATCTTGTTCAACTAAAAGAGTCTTCTGCATCCCGGTACAACCAACACACTAGACCGCTTCCACCCCTTGCAGCAGGTCAAGATGTCAGAGTAAGAAACCCAACAACTAGCACATGGGGCCCTGCTCACATTGTTGCCCCAGCTCCTCAGCCACGCTCCTATATAGTTGAAACCAACACTGGCCAGTTGCGAAGGAACAGAAAAGACATCAGAATCAGGCGTGAAAAGTTTGCACCACCAATCCTACAAGAAACACCATTCAATCCATCCACCCTCCACTCTGCCACAAATGCTGCCATTGCAGCTGTAGAAGCAAATGCGTCTTCATCTACAACCACCAAAACCCCGAGTTCACCTGCTTATGCAAAAGTACGAAGCTCTACAAGGACACTTAAAAAACCAGACAAACTGGACCTGTAACCCCAAATTTTGTAAAAAGGGGGATGTATTATTATGTTATGTTTTGTTCTACCATATTGTTTTGATCTCATTTTGTGTATTGGTGGTAATTCTCATTACAGACGTATCGTTTCATTCTTTTGTTCAAGTTAAATCATAAGTCATAACGCTGCCTTCTTCGTGCTTTACTTCTTTGTGCAAATGCAACAAGGAATACCACAAGAAATAAAACAACAACCTAGTTATTTTGGCCCTTATGATATGTGCAGTACATTAGTATCCATGACGGATTTTGATTGGCATATGCATTTCAATTTGCAACTAGTTCAAACCTTTGGTCATGCTCTTGTACAATAGCATGACTGCACTCAAAGGTATCTTGAATCAGAATAAAGATGCTGAAATCATGGATTCATCATCGACGCCTACCAACAATCAATCAGAGAATCATGAATGTCAATGCTCATGGGGACATGTTACATCAGGACGAAAAACACAACAACAAGAGAACAGCCACCTCGTATGTGTAAAAACTCTATTTCTAAAATGAAAAGTGATTCAGCCATAGGACAACATCTTAGTACAAATCCAGAATGCGCCAAAACATATACAGACGATAATTTTCGGATCATTGGGCAAGCAAGATCGTCCTTTCATTTAGGTGGTTTGGAATCGGTTTACATCAAGACTCAAAACCCAGTCTTGTGTAAACAAAAAGAGTTCGTTTTTTCACTTGGACTCTTCAAGTAAACAATGGTGAATAGGTGCCAATTGGCCAATCATAGAGCCAAATAGACACATTATTCATCATATCACGTGTACCCGCATCTGGCTATATATTTCGTTTCACCTTTTGGTCGCTATCTGACGTTTCATACTCTAACGAGTGTCTGACGAAAGAAGCTTTCAGTATGCTAAAGCAATGTTCCCGCTTTTTTGTGCTATAGTGAAGTTCTGTAGTACCAACAGACTTTTCACATTGTTATTTTTCTTGGATAATGTTCTGAGCGCCATTATGCAATGGTTTATAATTTTAAATCATGTAACAGAACAAAATATATAGTTAGCATATACTTACTATATATTCGTTGCAATGTGTATGTGTAAAGCGATTTAATTCATATTGCTGGATATCATAGACATTTAGAATGTATAAAATATTGTCATGAAAATCGCTGTACATTATCACATATTAATATATGCCCAAAGCTGCTGGTAGTGGATATGTATAAATTTTTAAATATGTTCACAAAAATGGCTGTCCATGGAATTAAAGGAATTGCAAAATGGTTGGTAAATCTAGACAGTATATGTAATATAACACGAGTCAACTGGCACACAATGATGGCACAATTGAATAGAGAGTACTCAAAATGACAAAATATGGAATTATAACATAGTAATAAATAATAGTATAATTGAATGGTGTAATTAAATGTTACAAAATAATGATATTATTGAATAGAATAAATGAATGATAATAACATAATAGTATAATTAAATGGTGTAATTAAATGTTATAGAATAATGATAAAATTGATGAATGATAATAAAATAATAGTATACTGAATGATGATAATGGAAAATAGGTGTATAATTATGAGATATAAATGAACGATCCAAAAAGTTGTGTAATTTAATGGATTGTGGGGAGAGTGAGAATTATTTAATTGGTGATAAATGTAAATTTGGTATAAAATTTAAAAAGCGCTCCTTGGGTAATTGCTAACTGACATAATATAACTGATATACAATAGGCTATTGTAGAATGGTACTAGAGGAGAGGTAGTTCTTAATTTTGTAATTACTTTTAAATAACATTTGAAGATAATGGTAACTAAATTTATTATTATAAAATTTAGAAACTCTTCCTGGTTATACCTTGATTGAAGACGCCTTTTAATGGCAGGAGAGGAGAGGAGGAGTTAAACTTTTTTAATAAATTTTATTATTTGTAACTAAATTTGGTTTTAAATTTTAAGAACTCTCTTTGGTAAATCCCTAGACAGAGTTGGCCTAATAGATTGACATAATCAACGAATGATGCCATTGGTTTTGTGACAATGTTGTGTGGCACAAGATGGTCAATCAGAATGTTTTAAATATGCTCATGAAAATATTTTTCCTTGGGATAAAGGTGTGTTTGAGATTGCCGTTTGGGGAGGTTATTTAGAATGTTTAAAATATGCTCATGAAAATGGATGTCCATGGGATAAGTGTGTTTGTATTATTTCATAGAGAAAGGATGATTTTAAATGTTTAAAATATGCTCATGAAAACGGATGCCAATGGAATGAAACTGTGTGTGAATTATTAGCAGACAATGGCTATATTGAATGTTTAAAATATGCCCACGAAAATAGATTGTAAGCATATAATGATGCGATTTGCTAAAATAAATTAAACGCTAATTAAACTTCAAATCAACAAAATATGTGCATAAACGAGAGACAACTAATCGACTGAGAAACTTACAAAAAATTCGTACAGAAGAAAATAATCAAGAAACCGATACTTACAATTTTTATTTAATCCTAGCTAAAGACTCAGCAAAACCAAAGCAAATTTAAATCATGCTGCCAAAGATTTTTTCCTATTACGCTACTCTAGTATAACTCTATTGTAATGTCTTGTCCCCCAAACAACCATAGCTACACTTATATACCTACAAACATAACAGCAACTGTTCCCAATACATAAACAACACGAAAGTAATTTACAGCACGAAAAAGTGGTACCATGTTTACACATGGTACCGCTTTTCATGCTGTAGTGACGTTCTGTAGTACCAACAGACTTTTCACGAAAGTAATTTACCACTGAAATAAGACAACAAAACCAAGTATGACGTAAGCAAATTTAATTGGAGAAAACGTGTCCCTAGAGTACAAATTTAAACGTGCACGGAGGAAAAAACTGTACTGTTATTCAGGAGTAATGATTTGTGCGTTACTGTTGGCATGAGAAAACATGTAATATACACTGGGAGGGGGGCAAAAGTATTGGAACATCCTTAATGCCAACGGCTTAATCTTTTTGAAATTTACAAAGCAAAATTATCACAATTTAGGGGTTTTTCCATCTTAACTTAGGCTGGGAAATATTCATCATTCACTTAATTTCGAATTAAAGCAAACTTTTTAACTCTATTGAGAATTATTGACAGAAAAAGCAACGACAGTGTTGAAGGAGTGCCATTAAATTTACAGGCAGTGATTTTAGGAAGGTTACAAGAAGAAATAACGCAACAATACGCATTGTCTGACAAAATGGTATGGTAACTCACTTCTATTAACGATAAAATATATTGAACTGATAGTTTGTACAGAAATGTTTACTGTGCGGGTTCTCGTCTTTTAATTATTCGCTATTTTTGTTCCATGTGCAGTTTCATGTGAGACACGCTGTGCAATTACAATAAGCATGTTATTTTTAAACTTTCTTTCCTGCAGTTACTGCACGAGCACAGGTTTTGCAATTATTCTTGTAAGAATTGTCTAAAACCAATCATGTCGGATATACCGGGAAAGCTCTTACAAGAATGCTATTTTTAGTTTCTTGCATGCTTAATTTATTTCCTATACAAGGAGGGCTTCCAGAGACGACTTGCCTGAAATTGCTTTATGAACTAAAATCGTTTTCTTCTAGATAGCGAGAAATAATTTAATAAACAATTCACAGCCAAGATTAGGCCTGAACTTTGCTGGCCTTGAAACGCTAAAGTATCTCACTCTTGCTTTCAAATATACGCGCTTTTACGACAATTCCTTCTTGCCACCTTCCTAAAATCACTGCCTAGTGTTTTAACGTCACTCGTTCAACATTTTAGTCAAGTATACTGTCATAAGTCCCGATAGAGGTAAAAAATTTGTTTTGGTTCGAAGTTGAATGAATGACGAATATTTTGCAGCCACAGTTAAGATGAAAGAAGCCCATGCATTGTGATAATTCTGTTATTTAAATGTCAAAGAGTAGGTCGTTTGCCCATAGAAAGCCACCATTTTAACAGAGTGTTGCAATACTTTTGTCCCCCTAGTGTAGCTGTACGAAATGGACATTTAGATTGTTTAAAATATGCACATGAAAACAGATGTCCGTGAGATAAAAGTATCCGTGATATAGCTGCGAAAAAAGTCATTTAGAATTTTTATTATATGCTCATCAAAATGATTGTCCAATATATAGATTTACATGTGATATCACGGAAAAATATAATAACGAAGATTGTTTGCAATATATTTATGATTATGCGTGTCCTTTTGATGATGAATAAAATCTAATTATATTCAATATGAGTAGAAATAATAAGGATGATATTCAGGATTGTTCTGCTGAAGCGACTTATTATGTTGCATCAATAATACAGGCATTTAGACTGTTTAAAATATGGTTATAGAATACAGCACCATCAAATAGAAAAAAGCAATGAATTACTACAGTATTGTATTAGATCAATTATTATAAAAGTGAATTGTAATGGATGAATGTTTTTTAAAATATCTAAAACTCTGCATATTATATATAATGGTTAAAAATAAATTTAATTATTTTAAATGTGGTAATAAAGCAACTGAAAAAGGACATTTAAAATGTCTAAAATATGCTCATGAAGAACGGTTGTCCATGGGATGACTGGACGTGTAAATCGGCGGCTGAATATGGGAATTTAGCATGTTTTAAGATGCCCACGAAAACGATTGTCTGCGATGCGACGTAATAGAAATATCATATAAGTGAATTTATATTTATGATAAAATACAATTTAAAAAAATAAGCATATGTAACAATAATGTGTGATGAACACATTCATAATTATTTTGAAGAATCAAACTTTTCATTTTGTTTATATTGTGATGAGGTTTTAAATCACCCTGAATATTAAAATATATTATTTAAAGACAAATTTTATCTTTGTAATAATAGTACTGATATTGTTATGCATGAAAATGCTATGTATTGTGAAAAATGTACTCGATTGATCAAATATTTGAACGTAGATTTACCACCTTTGATAACGAATGAGAAAACATATTGTAAGTCAGTATATAAGCGAAAGTATCTCTATACTAACATGTATTGAAAGTATTAGTAAGGAAAGTAATATACTTATGAACGAATATCAGACATATATTATTTTATCTTACTATAACAAACTAAGGAATACAAAATGGATAATGCGATTAAGAAACTGAATATTGAATATATAATCAAGCGGATTTATAGTGAGTTATTCGGATATGGAAAATGAAATGATGTTGAATTATTTAGTAACATAAGACAGATCAATGAATATCACAGTAAATGGATGACTATAAAAACTAATATTAAGTTTGAATTGAAGAATGATATCTAATATTATAATAAATACCAAATAATAATCCAGTGACAAGGTCGCGAAATGATGGCTTTTTCATAAAATTTGGTGCGTTAAGCACATAATTATACACTCTAATGGTTTTATATTGACAATACAGCCTACCATACACATCATGTAGGATAGAATGCAAATGACAACTACACTTCTGCATATTTTCTCACGGATGTTATGAGATATGAGAGAGCAGAACCAATAAGCCCTATATCATATAAAATATAAAGGGGGAAGTTTGGTGCAAAAATATGGAAAAATGCGGTAGAGAGGGGTGTAAATTAAAAATATGGAAATTAAACTATAATGTAGTTGGGTGGTGATTATGTGATGTGATTATTTGATTGGTGTGATTGAATGTTATTATAGAATAGTATAATTGATTGTGATTATTCAATGTGGATAATAGATGTTTAGAGATAATTACATGAGGATATAAGAATGGAGTGTGAGAATTAAATGTGTGAATGGAATTATTTGAGTTGAATATAAGAGCGGAATTATTGAATTGAATATAAGGAGTGGTATTGAAATTTGGTACTAGAATTTTGATATAGAATTTTAGTAACTATTGAAAATAATGGTTACTAAATTTGGCTTTATAAATTTGGAATAAAATTTAAAAAACTCTCCTTGGGTAATTTAAGTCCATAAATAAAAGGGGCATTAAATGGACCGTGGAGAGAAGCATGGCCTTTAATGGTTATATAGAATGATATAATTAGTGGTGGTTGTAGTTATAACATATATAAATATTTGGATTTACCCACACATTTTTATGCACTATAGCCCGTTATTACTTCTATGGAATCTTATGGGGGCCCGATCAGTTCTAAAGTATAGTGAATTAATAAAAATAGCTGCAATTAATAAAAGACTATATAATTAATTATTGCATGTATACTGAATTAATAATTGCATGTGTGCATAATTAATAACTACAACATTAATTATTAAGCATACATAGAATTAATTATTGGACATACTCTGAATTAAAGGGCAAATCCCAAGTTGCAATGCTTTCATTCTGGCACAGAATTCAAATCACATTTTACAACGTGACACTGTGTTAAAGTTTCTCAGTTATGGAAAATAACAACGCTTCAGTGGTTAGGCGGATCGCACAGGAAGCAATAAGAAATATCACAGAACTTTCGCAACTAGTAGATGCGGGAGGCAGCTCAGATAGTGAGGCAAACTTTTCAGCTCCTGCAACAGCATCAGTGTCTTCTAGAGCTGGCCAAGGATCCTCAAATAGACGTTTTAGGTCATATGAAAGACCAAACCACGTTTCAGAAGTACGGCTGCGATTCCCAACAACTGCAGGGTCATTTGGAAGAGAACATGCTGGTCAAAATAGGATAGTAGTGCGTAGACGTGGAGTTGGTGGAGGTAGGCCTTCTGCTTCAGCAACAGTGACGCAATATATGGTGATACTTCTCGTAAACGAAAACACCATACCGTTGTGGCATGAGAAAGCACAGCTTGAAAAAGATGGCCGGATTTTGACTGGTATGGACATTGACAGAGGATGGCATGAAGACATGCTAAGACATGAACTTCAATTAGCCTTACCAATAGGTTTTAAAAATGTTCCTTTTCAAATAATGAAGAACTGTCATGACAGTATAATACCACCAAACATTCCAAATGGTCGCAAAATTGATGCAGCCCTTCTGCTAAGGTCCATTGCCCCAACTGGATTCATCTGTGTTCAATTGATGGATGACCCACTTCCTGACGACATTCTAGAGATAACTACACTTTCACCAACAGTTGAGCAACCTATTGATGACAATGAAGCTACTGTAGCAGCAACTTCCAGACAAAAAGATGCTGCTTCATTTGTCATACCTATCTTAGACAGTGCTCCATCTGACCTGGCTGACCCAGTAGAAATTCTTAAATTTCTTCAAAACAATATTGTGACTGGACGCCCTCTGGAAGTCAGTTCTATAGACAGCATACCAGAAGGCGAAACCAAGTACATCACAGTTAACAGAGAAGACATCCTTAGAGGTACTTTTGATGAGCTGACATACATTCACAATCCCAGAAATACATTCCAAGTTGACTTTATGGGAGAGGACTGCATTGATCTTGGGGGGCCAAGAAAAGAATGGATTAGACTTATGAACCAATATATTAAGAAGAAATATTTTGAAAATGGGCTAGGGCCATTATTGTCCAATGAGTATTTCTATGTAGGGTTGATGTTTTCTCTCTCAATGCTCCAAAATGGACAGCTACCATCATTTCTCAGTGAAGCTGTGCTCCAAGATTTAATAGTAGTTAAAGCAAATGATGCTTGTGTTGCTCAAATGCAACTTGGAATGGAATCATTCGGAATGCATTCAGCCCTTTGCAAATTCCCTCAATTAGCATTTCTTCTAAGGCCAGGAGGGCAAAACCAATCCTTGACTGTTCAAAAGCTATACAGCTTATCAAGCCATGCTTTTCTGAACAAGGATCAAATGCTTTGCACTTTGAGAAAGAAGCATACCAGATGTTTGTCAAATATGCAAGGGAAGTGGCAGCTAATAGGAGAAAATCAGGAACTGTTGCAATTACATTAAACCATATCCTACAGCTCACAACAGGGGCGTCTGAGGAACCTATCCTTGGCTTTACTCAAGAGCCAAAGCTTAAATTTGTAATCCCAAAAGAGGAAGAGATTGAGGATATCTATGCAAATCAAGATGGTCAGAGCAGGTTACACATCACTGTTCGAAGCTTTCTGCTATAAGTACATACGTGCATCAATGTGTTGAACTTACATAGGGAAACCCATACATATGCTATGCCAGATGCTGAATTGCTATACTCAGTGTATGATTTGTGCTTTGGTCAATATTATTTTGGAATCCAATATTTACTTGGCTTAACATGTGGCTAAGATTTGATTTGACTTTCGCTGTTGAGTAAAGAAGACATTATGTTCCAAAAACAGCCATATCTTAATACCTTAGGAGCTCTATAAAACCTCCCTCCCTAATGCCCCCTTTACAGATGGAAATTTGAGACAAGCAACTCTTTTTAATACAGCACCACCCATTTTGTACATTGGATATATGAAATTCTAAAAGTAAACACTGATAGTCACTGAAGTTCTTTGTTGCAGTATGGCATTAAGAGCCTCAAATACCTGTTTTCATTCTGTTCAAACTGCAATCCATATTTTATGAAAAAGATACTACTTGTTGGCTACAATCAACAAGGAAATCTCATACTAAATGCTATAAAGATAACACTTTCTACCTTTGTGAAAAATTTCCTTCAGCTAATTACCATAAATGTTATTTTTTCTATATATTCATTATATATGTTATTCTATATGTTATTTGCATAATAAAGATGCAACAAATGTTCTGTTTTAGCTATTGCTGGTATTATGCCCTGTTAGAGCTAATTTTGCTACACTATGTTCTGTTTCAACTATTGCTAACTTGTTTTGTTATTCTGTTACCATGATAATGCTATGTTTCCAATATTTTTCCTCTTGGATAGAGCCTTGATTTCTTCATTTATGCTATTAAATGTTGAAATTCACTTTGGTTGCAAACAATATACACAAATTAGTGTCATAATCAAGTGTTTATCAATCCATTGAAGCCAAGCACTGCAAATAGGTGTCAACTTCCTGGTTGTTATTCATTTGAAGAGGATCTGGGAACATTTCTGTACTTAGGGGAGAAGGTGGGTCTATGCTAACCTGGTACGCATCATTGTCTAAAAGTGGAACTTCAGGGTCAATGCCAAATATTTCTGGTTCCTCTATTGCTGAATGTGTAGAGTTGATACTTTCAAGGATGCCTTTTTCCCAAAGCTGTAAGGGGGACATGTTTCGTTCTGTAGAAACCGGGTGATTTTTCATTTGTGAGACAAATTCCTGTAAAGAGCTGTTAATGTGTGGTAGGAAGACAAAGTGTAGGCAAAACAAATGAGTGTCATCCAATGGATCCAGAATTCCTCGTCTCTCCATGTTTTCAAACAGTTTAGCATAGAAAACCAATACCCACTGTACACATCACGGTGGGTCCTTTCAACGAGGCAGTTGTGAACTGAAGAGCCTGTTATGATACTTCCCCTGCCAGCACCACGGTTTTCAATCATATAACTGGCAACTAAATAATTCTCCGTGCCATAGTTGGATCTGACCCAAGATGGCAGCCCCCATTTGATAACGCCATCTTCAAATAAACTAAGAACAGTTTCAGCTTTATTATTATTCACGCAATGACAATATATCAGGAGTCATGTTTTCCCATCAATGCACACGTGCACAATAAACTTTCAGCGAATTAGCTTATGTGTTGAATTGATATGCCACAAGCTGTTTGGGGCTGGAACGAAATATTTCCTCCTATGAATAACAAGTCTCCAGCGTAATGCTGTTCCCACAGGGTCAACTCTGCGAATGGATTCGCTGACTATCCACCGCTGAATTTTCAATCCCCTGCTTCTTAGAGCACCTAGAAACCTTCTTCTTCCCAGATTTGGTGTTACAATAGTATTTCCATTGCTGTTTGAAAGAGCCAGGTATATCGAGTCTAGTTCTTTGTTTGAAATGTCACTTTACCTTTGCTCTTCCATTTCAAATTCTATACGTCAACATTGAATGGTGGAAATGCTAACATGCAGCAATTTGGCAATTTTTTGCCGTGAAAAATGCAATGAACAGAAATGCTCTAATTGTTCTCTTGTGATTGCCAACAGAGGGCGACCAATAATGTTCTCTTCACTTGGCCTGTTTTGCGTATAATATGCAGTATCCGAAGTTGCATCTTCATCTCTCTCAACAATTATTGATAAAATTTCAAGTATTCCTTGAACATATTTTTTCAAATCGATGAGCCTTCCTCTCAAATTCACACTAAGGCAATAAATCTCGGCACGGTTTGATATCGACATATCTTCCACTAGCAGAGCCAAATTTGCCGATGCATCGATAAGCCTTTCTTGGACATCGATCAAGTCATTTCTGCATATATTTTGGAACGGATCTTCAGAAATAAATATCCTCAAAACTGAATTGAGAGTTCTAAGGAACAAAGAAAGCCCCCTTTCTTTTCTTTCTCTCAATAAACGGCGTCTTTGCCTTGGCATAACTTTTGAGTACAAGAAAATTATTGCATTAGGCTGTTGTCAAAATGTGATTTGACTTTCGCCCCAAAATGAAAAGCATTGCATCTTGGGATTTGCCCTTTAATTCAGAGCATGACCAATAATTAATTCTGTGTATGTCCAATAATTAATTCTGTGTATGCTTAGTAATTATTGTTGCAGTTATTAATTACGCACACATGGACTTATTAATTCAGTATACATGCACTAATTAATTATATAGTCTTTTATTAATTGCAACTATTTTTATTAATTCCCTATCCTTTTGAACTGGTCAGGCCCCATAGATTCTTTTAACATTACCATTTTCCTGCATAAATTATCATGGGTTGTGAATAATGGACCATTTATTATGGGCCGTTAAATTATGGGCCATTAATTATAGGCTGTTAAATTATGGGCCCATTGGCTGTTAATTTTACTTTGTTAATATTATCTATCAACTCTTTGTACGATAACTACAATACTTATTGTCAATCGTATCAATTTTCATTTTTCATTATCCTGTCTAAATTTTTATGGGTTATGATTTTTATATATGTTTTTACATATGTATAATGAACAATTTTGAAAAACTTATATGTTGTGATTTTGACGTGCCATTTGAGGCTATTGAAAATGAACAGTTAGAATATTTACAACGTGCATATAAAAAATGTGTATGGAATGAGGAAATTTGCAATCATGCTGCAGGTTATGAGCAATTAGAATGTTTAAAATATGCTCAAGAGAATGGTTGTCCATGGGACAGTGAAACATGTTATTTAGTTGCTAGTAATGGTCATATGGAATGTTTAAAATATGCTCGTGAAAATTGCTGTTCTTATAATGAAATATAAGTATATAAATATATTATATTATATAGTAGATGAAAATACATAAGGTCAATAAGAATGGAACAATAAGATTCGAAGTATTTATTAGAGTGGCCATTTAATATGATTATTGGAGGTAAAACAGGTGTTGGGAAGGTTAAATTATTTTTGCATATAATTTTAAGTACTAAATTTTTCAATCGGCCTGACATATATTGTTATGGGCCCAATACTTTTCAAGATGATATGAAATATCTTAAAACGATAACTGATAAGATATCAAAACAAGTCAGATATGATATTTTAAAATTAGAGACAGCTGTGAAAAAAGTAATAGATCCATCGGAATTTGGAAATAATGAACTTCGTAAGTTAGTAATTTTTGATGGTATGATAAGGAATAGAAAAATACAAGATGTTGTTATAAATTACTATACTAATGGCAGACATCCTAATATTTCTCAAATTTACCTAACACAGTGGTATATTGATTTACTATCCTTATTACGTTTGAATACAATGCATATGGTGTTTTATGATCCATGTGCAGAGTTTCATCGAAGATTGATAGAGCGAGAGCATACAATAAGAAAATATACATTTGAAAAAATATATATGATGGATAATAACAATGAAGTAAATGAACGGAATTATGACTTTCTTTTTGTAGATAAGTTAAAGGGGAAATATTACAAAAATTTTCACGAAGAAATATAATATAATATATAATGACTAAAATTTACTGTGTGAAGTGTAAACAAAAACCTGAAACAAATGATGACAAAATGGTGACAACAAAAAATGACCGTATTGCTGTTACAGGAACGTGTAATGTTTGTGGAAGTAAAAATTTATGGTTTTTAAACCTAAATAAAATATAACATATAATATATGGAAACTTACTGTGTAAAATGTAAAAAGAAAACAGGAACAAATAATATATGACAAGTTGTTACAAAAAATAACAGAAAAGCATTAACTAGTATATGTAATATATGTGGAAGTAAAAAATTGATTTTTGTGAGTACTATTAGTGGAACCAGTTTAGATATTGATAAATTGATTGGAAAAATACCACGGCAATCGAAAGGATGGGTTCAAGGTGATTACAAATAGCTTAGACCATACAGTCCATTAGATAAACAAGTTACTTTTGATGTAAAAACAGGTGAGATACATAAAATTCCTGAAAAACCCCAAAAAAGTTAGATGAAATCGCGATGAATCATGATATATGCTATTCTGTAAATCCATCGAATAAAGGGGATTGTTACTAGAGAATGGTTAAAGATATAAAGATATGAATAAAACCACAATGTTAGATACAACGATTATTAATGACAAACAACAATTGGGTTTAGGAGTAAAAACATAACACGACACGAAAAAATGACACGGAAAGAGGGCAATTAGCCAATGAATTACATAAACGAATTATCAAAAAGTTTCAGAGAGGTTACGTTTATTCACCTGATGTTGATATAATTTGGACTGCTGATCTTATATTGTTGGCTAAATATGGTAAATATAATGATGGATATAAATATATTCTAATCATAATTGATGTATTTTCAAAGTATGCATTTGTTCGTGTAATGAAAAATAAAGATAAATAAACTGTATTAAATGCATTTGAAGATATAATTAAAACATCCGGTCGCAAGCCGTATAAATTATGGGCAGATGGTGAAGGAGAATTTTACAACCATTATTTTCGTAATAAGTTGAAAATCACGGTATTCAACTATACAGTACCCAAAGTTCATTAGAGGTGATTATGGCAGAAAGATTCAACCAGACGTTGTTGAATCGGATTTCTAAGATGTATACAGCGCGTAATAATTAAAGATATATTGATGATATAGATAATATAGTGAGTAAATATAATACTACATATCATAGTAGCATTAAAATGACCCCTAATCAAGCATCAAAAGGGGACAACGATGGTTTAGTGTATTACAATTTATATCATGTTAAACAGCGGAACTTATCGAAGTCTAAAAAGCGACCTAAAGTCAAGAAAGGTGATAAAGTGAGAATTTTGCGATATAAAAAATCGTTGCAAAGGGGTATGCAAAGAAATGGACTGATGAGCTCTTTACTGTAAATAAAGTAAATGCAACGATTCCACCGCAGTATAAAATTAAGGATATGGAACACAAGTACATAAAGGAAGATTTTTACGATCAGGAATTACAATAAGCAAAAATGGATTACAGAAAAATTGTATAAATGTATAAGATATATATTTAAGTGATAAAAAATGGAAAAATATTTTACAATATATAAGAGTAGTTTATTAAGTAAAAAAATAAAGAAATTATGTTCTTTGCAAAAAGGGCTATAATGGATGATAACAAAACAAATACACTAACAGAGAGCAAAAAATTTTAAATTTATTAATCAATTATTACAATGAAGCTAGTGGTGAAAAAAAATGAGGGGATTAAATGATCTCATATTAGATTATTACACAGAATTAGATAATGAAGTACTAGTTCAACAAACAGTTCAAGAACGAATTCATCCAGCTGAAGACACAATTGAAGAACCTGCTCGAGAAGTAGATCATGAAATTGAACAAAATGATGATGTATTTATAACAAAAACTAAGAGTGCTATGAAAAGACCATTGAATTTATATGATATCAAATTAAAACCAACGGGAGATGATTTTAATCCGAGGGAGGATGATCAGGTAAATAATAATAGAGAAAAAAATGTGAAGTTTTCCGTAAACATTTACAAAAAGGTCCGTTTAAAGTCAGTACAATTATGAATAGTGAAATGACTAGCACAAATATAAATCAAACAAATATATCCTTCTGTCAAACAAGATATATTATAATAATAAATGAAGAAGGTGAAGACGACGATAGGCCTTTAAGGCCAATAGGAGCATTAGAGAATATTATTAATATAATAGAACAGGAAGGATTGGCAGAAGAACAGATATCAAAATTAGTCGACCAAGGAATGGCGGCTTATGGTGATACAATAGAAGAAACTGATGACGCTTCATCAGGATGTGTCTCAGAGCAAATGAGTATTGTTCCTATAGTTAATGCATTTGCTAATGCATATATAAAACTACCAGATCGAATAAAAAACACTAAATATTGTATTGATATAAAAACTAGTGACGATAAATGTTTTGTATACTGTCATTTATTACATGAGAAATGTCGTCTTGTAGGTAATAAAAAATACATAATCCTGAACGATTACATGGTGAAAAACCGTATATTTATGAAAATAAAGTAATAAATCTTGATTATAATGATATATCATTTCCTATTGCATACAATAATATTTATGTGGTTAGGAAGATTGAAGGTCAAAATAATATTGGAATAAATTTATTTTAATACAAAGAGCATAACAAGAATGATATACTTCCAATGTATCATACTGACAAAACTTACGAGGATTGTATAAATATATTAGTTATTAGTGATAATGATAAAAAAGGTATCATTATGTATATATTAAGAATTTAAATCGTCTATTGTCACCACACTGTTATTGAAACACACAAGTAAAATTTGTGAAATTTGTTTAAAGGTATCCTCATCACAAAAGCATTAGAGAGTCCTAATCATAAATGCAATTATAAAAACAACAATGAAGACTTACCAGATAACATGCATATTGAAGATAATAAATCATCAAAACTACCTTTGTATGCTCATATAAAACCTTACAATTTAAAACACAACCAAACACTTTCATGGATAATGTACTGTGATTTTGAATCAATTTTAGTGTCTGTTAAAGTTGATAAATATATAGATAAATATGAGCACAAAGTAAGCTTATATTGTTACAATCTAATATGTAGAGAACGGCCTGCATTTAATAAATTTAAATTATATCATGGTGAGAATGAGAATGATGTTGTAAGTGATAAACTTTTTGATCATATTAAAGATATATTAATTTTTAACAAAAGAACAGATGAAGAATTAAAACAAAACAAATTGTTAATATTGTGAAGTTGAAATTGACGATAAAGATAGTAAAAAAGTCGCGTATTATAATCATATAGATGGTGAATTTATCGTGTCAACTTGTCTTTCATGCAACTCAAAAATGAAAACCAATAATTGTTTATATATTGTGTTCCATAACATGAAGGGGTAAGACGGGAGTTACATTTATCAAAAGTATATGAACATTTTAAAGATAAAACTATTAATTTAATTGGCCGTAACGCATCGAGTATATTTCACATGGGAGTAGACAATTTTATCAAAATCATTGACACATGAGTTTATAATGTCTAGTTTGTCAATACTATCTACCAATTTACAAAAAAGGTGGTATTAAATATACAAAGCAATTAGTAGATAAATATAATTTAGACGATGAGTTTATTTGCAAAGATATATATTTCCATACACATATATCAATTAATTTGACCATTACAAATATACTAAATTTCCAGATATTTCATATATTAATACAGATAAAATGGCGTATGAAACATATAGACAGTTTCACTACACTAGTTCTAACAATTTGGGAGAATATGGCGATTATTATTTACAAAAATATATTATATTAATAACTGATATTATGGAGAAATACGGGACGATGTTTATGAAAAACTATGGAACAGAATTATTTAGCAATCATATAATTAATTCATTAACTAGGGAGGTTTTAAAAAAATATAATAAAATGAACATCAAACTACTGTGTAATTATAATATTTACAGTGCGTTCGAAAAATTGAAGTGGTGGCCTTTGCGGCATCAGATCGTTAAGGTATGCGATTGCAAATAATAAACATATGAAAAATTACAATGAAAATATACCCGATTCATCTATTATGCACTATGATATTAATTCAATGTACGGTTATATAATGTTGAACCATAAATTACAATATGATTTGTTCACTTATTTAACAGACAAAGAGTTATGAGATTTTAATATTTGGGATTACGATGAAGGTAGTGAATATCGTTATATCTTATGGATTGATGTTTCTCAAATAGATATAGCGTATCATGATTAATATAACGATTTACCAATTTTCTCATATAAAAGAAAAATATTCAAACTGGAAATATCACAGTATCAAATATAAATTCTCAAAAATAACGATAAACAATTTATGTGTACTGAAAAATTAGTATTATATTTTCACACTAAAAAAGAATATGTGATTCATTATTTAACACTACAGTGTAATATAAAATTAGGTGGTTTTTAAATCGAGAATATACATTATATTATCAAATTCAAACAAGAAAATTACATGAAAGATTATATACAATTCAATCATAAATTATGTTGTCAAAGTACTGATGAAAATAAGACACAAATGTATAAATTATTAAACAACGGCCTATGTGGAAGAACGATGTTAAATAAAGAAAATTTTAATTCAAACATTCGAGTAATTTCAGATCTGGATAAAACGCAAAAATATGCTTCTAAAGACACATTCAAGGATTATAATGTATAAAACGTTTTATTTAATATCGCAAAACAATGTATAGAACTCGATTCCCCCTGTTACATTCGATCGTGTATTTTAGATTTATCAAAAATCTTAATCTATAATTATTTCTACACATTAAGAAGTAAAGATAAAGATGATATTTGAATGATGTATATCGATACAGATGGCTTTGTTTGTAATTTAAGAAATGATGATGATGTTTATAAAGATATGTATGAAAATAAGATGTTTTGATATATCATGTTACGCTGAGAAATTTAAGTAATACAGATAGGGCACTTATGAAATGGGTAAAATAAAAGATGAAACACCACATAATATAATTACAGAGTCAGTTTCTTTGAAAGATAAATTATACGCTGTTTAAAGGGAAGGTGATGAAGTTAAATGTAAGGGGGTTAAATATAATGTTAAATTTTTAAATTTAATACATGCTGTATTTAATAATAAATTAATTAACACTAAATATCATACTATAAAATCAACAAAGGAGTGCAAAATATACTCTTATACAGATTCAAAGATGCTTATGGCCTATAGTGATAAACGTTATTTGATCAACGAAACAGAATCGTATCCAAACGGTCATTACATGATTGATAAAAACTATGAAGGTTTAATATAATGCACTTATTTTATTACATAATTACACAATATGTCTTTATATATACATATAATTACATATTAAGCAATTATTCTAATGTATATTATATGCATTTAATTCAATATAGAAAATAATAAGAATTACAAATACTATCTGAAAATACGCTTCATAATATTCAAGAGAAGAAGAGGAATTATGAAAATAAAAAAACAGAACAGGAGTTTGAAAATATAGAAAAATATAAACCAATTATAGAGAGTAATCGGCAATTGATTAATGCGACTGAAGAACAAAATGATCAAATGGTCGAAGATATTGTTAATGCATTACCATATGAAAATAAAAATGAAGATTTATTACCTATTACTGATGATACAGAAAATAATGTAATTGAATTTACACCTAAAAAGCCACAAAGTTTGAGTGTAGAAAATCGATGTACAGAAAGTGAAATAGATTTTCTAGATAAATTGGAAGATAAACAAAACATATTAATCCCTGGTAAAACTGGAAATGATGAAAAAGATTATTTACACCAAGTGGATATTATTGGATTAACTAATTTAATGAAGTCATTTGCAGAAGAGTTAAATAATCAACTAGATAATAAACACTTAATAACTCTTCAAAAAACGATTTAAGCTCTAATAAGACATGCTAAAGATCAAAATAATACAGAAATATTGAAAATGTACAATCTTAGTATTAATAAATATTAAGAAAGTATAAGAGATGTATTAGCATGCAAACAATATAAGACAAACGAAGGTGAGGGTATTAAGAAACGAAATGGTTATAAAATTGTGATAAATTATATGTTAATATGGAAAAATTATTGAAAGAAATTATTATAGAAGTAGCTATTGATAGTCATATTATATATACAAGTAAGGCTGATAAGGATACTATTGATATTTTAAGTAAACATTTTAAACCCCCAAAAAGTACTCAAAATTATCAATTCAAATTTTCGATGATTTAAATAAATTATCAGGAATGGTCAAAAAACGAAATGGTAAACCAAGACTGATTGGGAATGTTCCTATTATTTTAACACCAGAAGATAAACAGAAAAGGATTGATTTATTACGAGGATCGATTATAGTGGGGAATGATAATAAGAACACTCACAAGGAGTTAAAAGAATTAGCAAATCAAAATATTAATATATCTTATAAAACACCTGGTGATTTATATAATGATCTCAAAAATTCAACACAAATATTAAAAACATCAAATGCGACAGACAACGTTCACAAGCATATTTATAACATTATTAACTATTTACGCTACTATCGATTTATATCGCGTGAAAAATATCATAAATATATAAATGATATTTAATATAATATAATATAATATATAGTATAATAATGGATATACCTTTATATATATTTGATATTTGATATTTGATATTTGATTTGTTTAAGGAGGGTTGCCCTTCAACGGAAGGTGTTTTTCAAGGGAAATAAAAATAAGTAAACAAAAATAAGTAAAGAGTCAACCCTATATTGATTTTCTGAAACTACGCAGGGAGGATGCTGACTTAGACTCACCAGGAAGGCCATTCTACAGTGTAGCTCCCCGGAAAGAAAAGCATTTTTGTCCATTAGCTGAACTTTTCTTTGGCAACCTTACATCAGTCTCGGTGTTCTGAAGGCTGCGGGAGGAGCACACTGAGGTTTTTATGAAGAGGTTACACGCGTATTGAGGAGCAAATCATTGAGCGACTTAAAGACCATTGATTTGGTTTCATAACCAATGAGTTCTTCAATGGTCTTCCAGCCCAACTCTGCAATAAGTGGTCTACTTGGGGTGTCAAAGCTGCTATTTGTTATGATCCCAGCAGCAAGATTTTGAAGTTTTTGTAGCTGGTTGATGTTTGTAGACCCAGCACAACCCCAGAGAGAACAACAGTATTGAAAGTGGAGCTCAATAATACCAGTGTAAAGAGTTTTAAAACTAGCCTTAGGCAGAAAGGATTTAGCATGTCTCAAAAAGCCAGTCGCCCTGGAAACCTTTGTAGCAACCACATTGATTTGCACTTTCCAATCTAAAGAGCAATCAATTTGCACTCCAAGGTACTTTGTCTTTTGAACAAAAACGAGTTCATTCTAATGTATCGTCAGTTCCAAGGCTTCATTTAGACTTCTAAGAGAGCTGCCTGTCTGCTTGGTAGATATGAGCATTGAATGAGTTTTTGCCCCAGTCAATGAAAGCTTTTTGCCTTGCAACAAAGTCTCCAATTTCTTGAGATCGCTATTTATAGCCTCATTCAGCTGAGCCAAATCGCGAGACTGATGACAAAGACTGGTATCATCAGGATACATAGTCACAGAGGAATGTTGGACGGCTTGGGGAAGATCATTGATATAGATGAGGAATAGAAGAGGACCAAGGCATGAGCCCTGTGGGACACCCACTTCTTGTTCCCCAACATTTGAGTCAACACCATTAACCCTGCAGAAGTGCTTGCGATTGGATAAATAAGACCTAAACCAGGACAGCTCCCGCTGCTGAACACCATAATGGTCAAGTTTTTTGCAGAGAATATCATGGTCGACCGTTTCAAATGCCTTTTTCAGATCAATAAACACCAGTTCCACAAGTTTACCATCGTCACAGTCGTCACTCATTTTGAGCAAACACGTTAGTGTGGAGTGTAGCCACAAAACACCTGATTGGCAATATGTAAAGAGACCATTTTCTTCTATATGCTGGTACAGCTGGTTGAAAAGCAGCTTTTCGAAGAGCTTTGAGATGACAGGCAAGACTGATATAGGACGATAATTAGACTTATCAGTCCTATCACCATCTTGGAAAATCGGAGTAATTCTAGCTACTTTCCATGAATCTGGGAACTGGCTAGTTTCAAATGATGTGTTAAACAGGAAAGTCAGAGAGTTTACAATGTAGGGCAAAACAATTTTCAAAAAGTAACTAGAGATACTGTAGACCCCAAAGCTCTTCGTTGTTTTTCACCTTGGCAAATGCATCCCTGATATCTTTCAACTCTATTGCCTTGAATCTGAACTTAGCCCTATCTTTGTTAACTTCAAATTCTCCTCATAGAAGGGGGTTAGCAGCAGGTTGTATTTTATCTGCTGGATCTCTACCTATAGTGCAAAAGTAATTGTTCATTGTATTAGAAGCATCACTTTAGTTCAGAATGTCTGTCCCAGATTCTTTGAGACAATCAATGCTACTTGACAATGATCTCTTGTTGAGAAGTTCATTAATTGCTGTTCAAGATTCTTTCATGTTACCTTTACAAGCAGAGATCCTATTGGCATAATGCTTCTTCTTCAACAGAACATTAAGGCCATTGACCTTATTACGGATCTTTCTGTAAGAGTCCATAAGGATTAGGGATTTACTTTAGACTACTGATTTTTTTAGTTTGCCTCTTGTGTGCATGAGATCCCTAAGGTCCTTGTCAATCCAGGGCAATAATTCTCTGAAACCTGCATTTCAATGAAAGGCGCTTGTGTTTCTTTAATCAGAGGAAATATTTCAGACCAAAAGTTGACAAGTAGATTGATATCATCAGTTTCAGTTAGAATTTGTTCCCAACATATCCCAGACACATCAACAAGGAATGCTTCCTCATTAAAGTTTTTCATTTTACGAGTCTTAATATTGTTGTGACCTTTTTCTACTGCTCCATTAAATTTCCGAATGCAGTAAACCATATAGTGATCACTTAAGGAAACCCCAAGTACTCCTGATTTTACAGTGTTTCTGGGACATGTTTTAGCAACATGGTCCATGACTGTAGAAGTAACAAGAGTGACCATTATTGGTTCCTAGATTAGCTGGAAGCTGAAAAGCTCATACAAACTAGAAATGTGTTTGACATTGTTATCCCGTTTCTGATCAATTGGTTTCTTGGCAAGATCATAATTTTTGTCTCCGAGGAGAATGATTTCTTTGCTTTCCTTGTCAAGGAAAGCAAGGGCTTTTCCCAGTTTATTAAAGGAATCAACTGGGTGACATGGTGGTCTGTACCAAGCAACAACAAGAAAGGGTTTGGTTTTGAGTGTGGATACCTCAACACAGAGATGTTCTAGTCCCTTAGAAGGTACATCGACCCTGGGTGTCATTTTGATAGGGTCTTTAACATAAAGTGAGAACCCACCTCCATTACAGGTCCTGTAAATATATTGTGGTTGATATCCTAAAATTTCAGTCAGCTCTTTTGGAATAGAACCATCGAGCTTAGATTCATTTATGGCAAGAATGTGAATTCCCTTGCCATTTAGAAGAAATTCAATTTCATCAAGGTGGTTGTGCAGACCATTGATATTCAGGGATGCATTTGCCATACGCTTTCTGACAACCAAGATGCTGAAGAGACCCAGTCCATGATTAAGACAAGTAGCATCAAACTCATTGTTTACTTCACAATAAATCGTTTCATCCTGTCAAAAACGAAGTGCACGAAGAAGATTACCTTCGAGTAGAGAATCTCCTACTTTATCTAAATGTAAACGACTGCAGTTAAGATGTTTCTTTCGATCGATATTTTCATGCTCAATAGATAAATAATCATTCACTGAACAAAGATCAGCTAGAATGAAATTGTCCTTTTTTCTTTTTTCTTCATAACCATTCCCTTGTGCTACCAAGCTTGAAATTATCACATTGATGTTGTTTTCTTTTATCTTATTGGCCAATTTGATCATTTCATCAGCAATTTGCACCTCTGATTTTTCTTCATCACCTCTCCTCGAAGGCAGATCATTGGTCCCAACATTTAGAACGATGAGATTTGGTTTCTTTTCGATTGTCGGTATGGCGTAAGTATGCATATCTCTGATCGTTGCACCGTTAAACTTTTTCACATGAACAATTCCACTTTTTCCAATTTTTTCTTTTAGTTCCCATCCATTAATATTTTTGATCATGGAATCATCAATTATCACTTCTGACCGTTTACTAGCAGTCCTGGCTTTGCCTTTCGTGGCAGCAGCATACGAGATTAGATCTTCGTCTTTGTTTAGCGAGGAGCAAATATTTTTCTTGGAGTCACCAACCGTACTGTTGATGGTTTCTTTGCTTTTCGTTTCACTGCCACTAGTCACATGAGCATTGCTCACGCTACTCCTTCCATTTCGAACAGTTTCATTCGCACCTCTGTCATTGCCGTCTCTACCACTACCAAGGACACTATTTGCAGATTTAGATTTACCACATTCTGTAACATTGTCAGCACTGTTTAGACATTTGCTTCTCGTTTCACAATTTTTAGCAACACCATTATCTACACTCATCAGGGAATTCTGTAGCTTTGCTCTTTGCTTTCTGTTTGGTCGTTTCTTTTTCATTTGCATTGCTTGCTGATTGCTGGACTTTTCCTTGCCATTAACAATGCCAGCATAGTCCAACAGTTGGTTTGACTCAATCTTATTAGGATCACAGTCTATTGAGATCACTTTCCTCTGGGTGTTAAGAGAAACACCCCGTGGGGAATACTTATTGACGTTTTGCTTGAGCTGATAATTTTCCAATTTTAATTCGCAGTTTTCCGAAATTAATTTTTCAATTTTGTTATGCCAATTGGAAAATTTTGTTTGTAAATCCAGAATATCATTTGTGAGTTTCTCAATCAGATGCAGAATCTGCAGAAATTCGAATCTCCCTGAAAGGTTTGGTGTTGTAACTGGCGTATCGTTCTCAGCAGCTTTTTGAATATCTTCAGGAGTAAGTATCTTTTCGAGACCAGATACGCTATTCAAAGATAAATCAATAGCTGATGAAATGTCTTCATTACTGGTAAGCTTGTACGCATTGAAGTAATAGGAATCTTCACCTTTTGAAATACGCGTTATATAAGCCACTCCAAAACTCTGATGATATTTTCCTCGTAAGGCCATTGCCTATCTTTTGTTCTGATTTTATCAATAGCTTCATGAATCGCTTTCGCAACAATGCTGTCTTCCATGGTACTAGTTTCGTGGTTAGGGAATATGATTGAAATGACCAGGATCACCCCCTTTTAAAAGAGTTTCTTTAAGTAATAGGTTGAGGTTCATAGACTACTGTTAAAAGACCAACAACAATACAGTTTATGTCTCAGGTGATGGTATTTTACTTAATAATACGAATAAAAATTACATCACTTTAAAGTCGCTTACAATGTCATACACGTGGAATAATATAGACGCTGCTAAATTCAATAATAATAGTATGAGATATTCTCGTACCAAAGGATCAACATGGAAGGCAATCACATGTCCTGATGGTAATTATATGTAGTCTGATCTTAGTAATTATATTAGTAATTATTTAGAAAGCCAGAATGAAGACAAAACAGGTATTCAAATATATTATATATCAAGTTTAAAGGGTGTTTCATCAAGTTAAAAGAAAACTTCAAAATTGACTTTCGATCAAATTTAAATTTTGCTTCACTGATCAGCTTTAGTAGTTACAACATCATCTTATGTCCCTGATATTCCCAATATCACAAACAGCATTGGTAAAAAAGTCATACGCTGTAGTCTATTATCAGACACGTTTTATAATGGGAACAGAAATGATAATGTTCCATACATGTTTGATACAGCGAATATGAAACTTCGTTATGCAATAAAAATTGAACAACGGAACTTAAAATATCATCGTTTAAATAACAATTTGATACGTAAAATTAAATTTGAAGTCATGGATTCTTTAAGGAGATACGTTGATTTAAAAGATCCTATATCAATGACGTTGTTTTTACGGTCTTTTTAGTAATTATATTATATAATATATAAGATGAATCGAAGAAAATTGAAACAAGAAAGAGATCGTATTAATCGCGTGGAAGGATTAAGTGAAAGCGACTAAGAAGATAGTAAAAAGTGCAGCAGAGAGTGCAGCAAAAGCAGCTGTAGAACCGATTGCTAAACCAACAGGTGAAGTAATTGCAAACAAAATGTTTAGTAAAGATGAGCCAAAAGATGACCGGAAAATAGACGGTGGTCCGATGATAGAAAAAGAACCGCAAAAACATATTAAAACAGTGATAATAATAATAAAAAAGATGTTAAAAATAGTGATATTTCAAAAAATCTGATAATTTATTGTTCTATATATTATTTAAGATATCAATTTTGATTTTAGAAGTAATACATAAAAATGCGATTTAGTAATGGAACCTCTTGTACAGGCTATCCAGGGGGCTGAGAAAAAATTCGAATTTAGAATTGGATCAAATTAAGATTACCTTCCTATTGATTGGTATAAAGGTTATTTTCATATGGTTTTAAATGTTAAGCAAATTAATGATACGGCTTATACTGCAGCTAATGTTATAGCACTTAGTAGTGACGCTTGTTCAATTTTAAATTCATTAAAATTTGAGTCAGATTAAAATTAGGCAAATTTACTATGTAAATGATTAAATTATTCTATGGTTAATAAACATCTTATGGAGGTATCAAATGGTAATTTAAACACCATTGGACAAATGTCATTTCTATACCCAAATCGTGTGGATGGTGTTGATGTTCAAAAATATAACACTGATGCAACATCGGCTAATCATCCTGTGTTGAGTGGCAATGCAGCATATAATGAGAATTACCATTAAAGAATGATATCAACAAATTCTGGAGACATACATGTAATTATAGACTTATAAAACATAGAAGTTTTTTCATCGTTGAAGAAAATTTTATTACCTTCAACACAAGTACATATTACAATAGATATAGAGACAGATAATATATTATTACATAAAGCAGCAGCAGTTGATGTTGCTAAAATTACAATCAAAAATGTTTGGCTATGTTATGAGAAATTAACACTTTCAGCTTCGAATAAATTAGCATATACTAAATTCTTATCAGAGCCGCAGACTTTTAAATTTTATCAAGAATCAATTAATGCACAAACAGCTTTAAAAAATTGTGAAAAATCTATAATTTTATATGAAACTGCTTCTAAACCAAGGGATCTATTTGTATCGTTTTCACATACTGAAATAGAAATTCCCAAAATAAGAATTCATTTGCTATAAATACAACCGAAATGAAAATTATATCCTCGACATTAGTTATCAATGACAATAGATATGTGCCGATAACACTATATAACAATGTATCGCAAGATTTAGATGCATATAATACATTACTAATATATATGAATGACAAAAATAAGCGAGATAGTGTCTACATCGACTGTGCGTTATTTAAAACTCAATAGATGATTCTATACTTCTACATATTCAATGACTTGTCAGATCCTTTGAAAAATACTTATAGTGAGCTAGAGTTTAAATATATTTTAAATGAAGATCCGGCTAAAGAATACACTGTTTATTCCGTATTGTTATATGAAGACAATTTTAAACTTTCCTTGATTAATGGAAAATTTTAATTAATAAATAATTTTAATTAATCTATTTATTATTATATAAGAATGATGCCTGTATTTGTGAAATTGACAAGAATATTAAAAAGAAAGATTAGCTAAAGCATATTAAAAAAAGAAAATATTAATTTAAAAAGTAGAATTATCAGATGAAAAAATGGTAATAAAATTTACGTAAATTAAACTCATTGTGAAAGGTAAACCAGTAATTATTAATTTTTATACAAGTCACTATCGATGGATGACACAAGATGGTGGATCAATATTATCGAGTATTTTACCAGTTTCAGCAAAAGTTACAAGCAAAATTATGCCTGCAAAAAAATCTATTCTGCCAGGGATCGCTACTGGTGTTTCATCAGCACTGGGTTCTTTTGCAGGGTTCACACTGAACCTGGAAAACCTGGAAAGCCTGGAAAATTTGCAATTTTTACGAAAGGTAAGGGAAAACCTGGAATAGTCAGGGAGCTTTTTATAATTTTCATCACAGTCAGGGAAAAGTCAGGGAAAACAAATTATTCAGTCACTGCGAGAAGGAGGATAGAGTATATGTTGTAAAATACGTTTTACTTCTGGTATGAAATATTATTCATTTTAGCTCCATCTTTTGCTGTTACTTTACAGCAAATAGTTTTCAAAGAATTATTGCAGCTTATTTCAGTTTGTCCAGCTACGACGTCATAGAACATTAGCTCGACAATTAGGTACTGAAATATTTAGAATTCAATTGGGTTTTTAGTTTTGCCTTTATGTTTGCCAATCGCAGCCAAGGAACCATTCACTTCACTAAGATAAATACTGAAGCATCTGTCTACTTAGGACTGTTCACCACAAATCTTCGTAAAATCGTCATAAATTAGTTGGAAAGACTTATTCTCTTTCAAAATTAATAAACAGGAGGTCCTAATTAGGTCCAAGAAATCGGACCAAATCGAAAAATTGATAAGCTGGGGGAAACCGTTATTTGGTACTTGAGAGTAGATTATTTCATATTCTTTTTATCAGGATCTGCTTGCTGCTTGAGAGCTTTGATGCCAGTTAGCAGCTTTAAAAGTTTCTGAAAAGCAGATCAGTTGCATTAGTTTTTCTTGCTCTGCTTGTGGTAGACCTGAAGTGCATAAAAAGTACTGCTAAATGTCCTTTCAATCCAATGATACAAATTTAGCTCCTATTTTTCTTACTCATGCCTGTTTGATTTGAAATTTGTTTACAACTTATGTGATCTTGAAGCAGTCTCTATTGTGTATCATTTCATTTTATTCTTTATGGATCCTCTTGTTATGAGTCAGAGAACTGTCAAAAGTCAGTTCAGCATTTTGCTACCATCTTATCTCTAATGAAATTGTCTTTGGGTGGCTTTTTATGAGATTTTATTTTTGCTGCTATGAAACACTTCAGTAAATTCAAAGTTCTTCAGGTATTTGTTTATTGAAACCACATGGTTGTTGAAGCAAATGGTTCTACGAAAGGATTATACAAAGTCACATTTTGGAAGACTAATAAAAATTAATTTTCCCTCCCATATGTCATCTTTTTGAATGACAAGTTTACTATCTTGTTTAGTTTTTCATAAAATTGTAAATTGTGGTCAGGGAAAAAGAGGGTATTTTTAATTGTCAATCAGGGAAAAGTCGGGGAAAAGTCAGGGAAATTTGATTCACGTTTAGGCTATGAAACCTGTTTTGGCATAGACGTGCTATTCGGAAATGGATTGATTGTTGAAAAATGCGTGATATTGCATCAGCAATGGCAATAATAAGCAATGAAATTAAAAAATTGAGTGAAGAAGACAAAGCAACATTTGATCAAATTATAATGATTGGAAATGGTCAAATGAAGGATGGCTTTCTAGGCACGTATTCGGATACCGATGAGTTTGAACACTATAACGGGACAGGGTCTTCGTAATACACCCACAGGTGGTTATAAAACGCATCGATCTAAATTTCCAATACCTGTTGCTTCTACTAAACAACCTGTTGTTAATAAACAACCAGAAGGCTCTGCTGTTATTACTACAACATGGGAGCCATACAATCCATCCCCTTTTTATGATCAATATGATATAATAGAATATAGAGTAAAGCGAATAGACAAAAAAGGGAGAAGGACTATTATTCGGCAAAAACAGCCCTTTCAACAACGTTCCTCTCTTAAATATTCTTCTTTAAAATTTTTAGATGATTCAACAAGTAACACGTATTTTAAAACATGAATTAATCACATGAATTTAAATTATCGTTTTGCTGGTATTTTCCCGCATGATAAATTAACTACGGATATTATAAATTCAAGTCGAAATAAATTGTTTATTTTAAACTTAGATTATAGTACATCTAATGGGACATATTGGGTGTGTGTTTATTATAATGGAAAAAGATTGAATATTTTGATTGTTATGGTCTAAAACCGCCAAGTATTATAGATCAGAATTATTCATATATATATATATATATATATATATATATATATATATATATATATATATATATATATATATATATATATATATATATATATATATATATATATATATATATATATATATATATATATGATAGCTTACAATATCAATTATATGATAGTAAAGCTTGTGGTTATTACTGTTTGTATTTCATTTATCATCGTTATCATGGTATGTCTTATTACAATATAGTAAAGAAATTTTCATTAGTTGATTTAGATCACAACCAAAGAATTATAGTCGATTTTTTCAATATTTATAAAACATATACGTCAATTGGAAAATATGATGAAGTACACGCTGATAAATAACATAAATTACATCAGGATATTAATATGCAAGGGAGATCAATTAATAATTTACGAACTATTTTTATAAACCAATCAAAAGATTTAAAATATGCTATAGATATGGAATGTATTTTATATTACACTTATACACAATTATCTGAGACGTTATTCTGGGAATATTCTCAAAAAGCCACAGCTTTCTGTAAAGTAAATACATCAAATTTACACGAAGTGACTTATGATGGCACATATCGTAAAATCTCTCAGTTATTCGATCAAAGTTTTTCTCAAGATAACGCCAATCAAACGTCATCTATATTATATCCAACTTTATGCAGTAAAGCACATCGCATAAATAAACGGTATTATTTAGAGTTTGATAGAATGATCTCAGAGAATGATTTCGGATACTGATGTAAATCCAACAGCTGGTGAGCACGACATTGTAAATGTTTTTGTAGTTTACAAATTATCGTCATTTACCGGAACGTATTGGATTGTACATGGGGTCTTCGGCCTTGACTATTCAGGATTTAAGAAATTCCTATCATTTTTCACAGTCAGGAAATTTAATTGTGTCAGAGACAACAAATGACCATATGGTAATAGGAAGAAATGCAACAAATAGGCGAATGCCAATAGTTGATTATAAATCTAAAGGAAATGCAGGTGAGTTAGATAAATGGATTTGTTTATCAGTCCACTCGACTTTGCCGTCAAAAACGTCTTATGTTTATTGCAATGGTAAGAAATTATGTGAGTTTACAGCTAAAGGCTATAGTAGTCCAGGAAATACACAAATGACTGTCGAGGACAAAAACCCATCTCAAATCGCATCATTATACGGCTTTATCGCTTCATTTCTCCTCTATAAAAACAGGACTATGACAGAGCGAGATATTAAATTACGTCATCATGTTTTTTGTTCATGGTATAATATCGACTACCATCCAATAACTTTCCAAATTTTAAGTTATTCTAATACCGTAATGCTTCGATCAAACGCCCCCTTCCTTTTACGGCCCCCTCGATTAAACGCCCCCTATTTTAAGTTTCTTTTTCAATAAACGCCCCCTTCTATTAAACGCCCCCTTCGAATGGACGCCCCTATTTCATTACCAATTGATAGTAGCATAGATGAGATGATTCCCTGCTATGAAGGCAACAAGTGTCCTTATGGAAAAGCTTTGCTGCAAGCACAAATGCAATACCTTAACAAGGGAAGCTTACATGAAAGCCCATTCAAAGTAATGGAAAACGATGTAACAGAAGCTGCTCCTCCTTTTAACACAATCGAGGAAGATGATGTTGATGATGATTTTAAACTAGATTTAGATGCTTTTGTAAACATATATATATATACATATATATGTATATATATATATATATATATATATATATATATATATATATATATATATATATATATATATATATATATATATATATATATATATATATATATATATATATATATATATATATATATATATATATATATATATATATATATATATATATATATATATATATATATATATATATATATATATATATATATATATATATATATATATATATATATATATATATATATATGTATATATATTGCCTAGGAAGGAAAAGTTATAAAAATTCAATAAACGCCTCCCTCTTTTAAACGCCCCCTTAGAGTAGATGCCCCCCTAGACTATCGAAAAAGTTAATGAACGCCCCGGGTGTTTAATCGAAGCATTACCTTACCTTACTGCAGTGACATGTCTATGTTGACGTTGGCCACTTTGGATCTCCATACATTTCTATCCTGAATAGGTCTCAAAACGTCCACTGTTGTTTGAATATTTTTTGCTTCCTTGATACCATCCATGTATTTGTTTCTTTGCCTTCCCCGTGCTCTCTTTCTGCTAATCATTCCTAGAAGGCAGCTATTTTCTAGGCCATTCCGTCTCAACACATGTCCAATGAACCTTAGCTGTCTTTTTCTTATAACAGTTATCAGTTTTCTTTTTGTGCCGTCGATCTGTATCACATTCTGGTTTGTTCTCTTTGCTGTCCACAGGATTCTCAGCATTCTTCTGAGGAACCACACTTCTGCTGCTTCCAGTCTCCTTCTCATCTCTTTACTGATTGTCCAGCTTTCACAGCCATAGAGTATACCCGACCATATGTAGCTCTTCAAGAGTCTTAATCGGACCTCACTGCTCAAACTCATGCTTGTCAATATCCGTCTCATCTATCCAAACCTAGCTTTTCCCATTGCAATCCTTGAACGTATTTCTGCATCACATTTACCATCTTCACTTACCAAACTTCCCAGATATCTAAATGAACTAACTTGTTTTACTGTCTGACCTCCTATATCCACCACTACTCTCAGCTGCCCTTTACTCTTGGTTATACCCATCACTTCTGTCTTACCGATGTTGATCTTTAATCCCATTCTGTTGCATTCCACATCTAATTTATCAACCAGACTCTGCAAATTTTGCATTTTTATCAGAAATCAGCACAGTATCGTCCGCATATCTTATATTATTTATGTTAGACCCTCCAACCTTTACACCTTCTCTATCTTCCAGTTCATTCATAACCGCTTGTGAATAAAGTGAGAATAAGTCCGGTGACAGCACACAACCCTGTCTTACTCCTCTCTTTATATTTACCCATTCACTTTTATCATCACCAACTTTTACCACAGCTCCTTGTCCCTAGTACAAGTTGGTTATTAACGTTAAATCAGCAACATCTATCCCTAGTCCTCGTAATCTTTCCACCAATACCTCATGTCGAACCATATCGAAGGCCTTTCCAAATCAACGAAACACAGGTACAAGTCTTTTTGCTTCTCTATAGCTCTCTCTATGATTGCTCTTAGCACAAAAATCGCGTTCCCAGTCCCTTTCCCTTTTCTAAAGCCAAACTGCGCTTTATCAACATGTTCCTCTGCCGTTCCTTTTAATCTATTATCCATAACTTTCAATATGACCTTCGCCACTTGACTCATGATGCTGATTGTTCGATGTTTACTGCACTCTGTTGTTCCTTCTTTTTAGGGAGTACAATAAATTCTGATTCTTCCATCCTCTTCGGAATGATACCAGTACGATATACTTTATTTGCCAACTCAGTAATCTTTTCTATTGCAAACTCTCCTGCCGCCTCCACCATTTCAACAACCACACCATCATTCCCTTCTGCTTTCCTCCACTTCATTCTCCCCAAGGCCTTTTCCACTTCTCTTTTCAAAATATAAGGGCCTGGTGTGACCTCTCCAAGGTATGGTCTTTCAACTCTTGTACAGCCATACAATTCCCTGACATACTCCTCCCATCTCTTTAGTACTTGTCCTCTCTCTGCTAAGATATCCCCATCTTTATCTTGTATTATTGTACTTCTTGTCGTTCTACGTTTCCCTGTTACTTCTCTAATCTTTTTTGCCATTAACCTTGAGTTTGACCTCTCTAACTGTTCCATTTCCTGACATTTGTCTCTCAGCCACTCCTCTTTTCGTTTTATACACATTTGTGTAATTCTGTTGTCAAGTCCTTTGTAAAGGTCCTCTGACTTGGTTCTGAGAATTCGTCTCTCCTCCATCAAATCTAGAATTTCCTCAGTTATCCACGCTTTCCTTCCTCTCCTTTTCTCAGTTGGGATTATATCCTGCCATGCACCAACAAGAGCATCCTGTAGCATTCTCCAATCCTTCTCTACACCTTCCTCATTGGCACTGAGAATGGCGTACCTATTAGAGACCTCTACAGCATAATGGTTCTGCAGCGCTTCATCTCTTCTTGATATGCTCCAGTCTTTCCTCACCTTACTGTTTTTCTTCAACTTTTTGAGCTTTACTCTCATTTCTGCTACCACAGGGACATGATCACAACCTCCACCACAATCTGCTCCTGGGTAAGTTTTCACTTGACTTATACTATTCCTGAATCTTTTATTGATAGTGATATAGTCTATTTGATTCCTTACTCTGTCTCCTGGGCTTTTCCATGAGTACAAGTGTCTTTTGTGATGTCTAAAACATGTGTTCATAATTATTTGTTCCCAACTTTCACACCACCCCACCCACTTATCTCCTCTTGCATTCCGATCACCTAGTCCAAAACTGCCAACCACATTCCCACTACAACTTTCTCCCACTTTAGCATTTAGGTCTCCCATCACTATGGTTACTTCTCCCGATCTACACTGACTTCGGACATTGTCTAGCTGTTCATAAAATAAGTCCACCTCATCATCACTATGATCTCCAGTTGGGGCATATACTTGAATTATATTCAGACCCATAGGTTTAGCAGCAATTTTTACCATTATAACCCTGTCAGACACCTGCCAGCAGCCAACCACTGCATCTGCTAGCTTTTTCCTCAGCAGCATCCCCACACCTGCTTCATGCCATTCATGTTTCTAGACCCTTTCCATCTAACTTAGCTCACACCTACCACATCCAACTTCATCCTTTTTGCTTCTTTCTATAAGTTCTCTAGCTTTCCAGTCTGATACATGGTGTTCACATTCCATGTTGCAAGTTTGCAGCAACAGCTAGACCTAGCGGTAATATTATTTCGACTCCCAGGCACCCGCTGTACATGCCTGGTTGAGCCATCAGCAGTGGCAGATGGACGGGCAACACCTGCTGGTCATGACTGCACCGGCAGGGCGTGATAGCACCTTCATTTGAGGGGCTCTCGTTAACACCGTTCTGAGTATTCGACCTTTTTGTCCACTCCATCGATATTCTTGGTTGAATACGTGGTAGGGTCATCACTACCTTTCCACAGATTTGGTCCACGGTCTCTTATTGAGTATTCAAGACTGCCCTGCATTTCTGCTGGGTTTCCTCCATCAGCCACCCGGAGGACGCGCCTAGTAGGAGTTTACTCTCCCTTAGGAATTGATGCATTACGGTATGTAATATAACAACTGGGAAAACATGATGGTACTATTGAAGAATATAAGGATAAAGATGTTAAAAAATATAGCACAATTGATTTCCATTTTGCTAATAATATATTGTATATAAATAATAATTAAAACGCCATTTTACACTCCTCACAATATGGTGATAAATTTACGATTGTAAATAATGTTTTATCATTAAACAAAGATAAAATTATTATTAACCCAAAATCAATTGTGAAAATTGATCCAACAACAGGAGCCCCTAAAGGCCCAATAATGGTTGATTCAACAGATGACAAATTGAAATTAAATTACAATTGAGATTTTTATGAAGATCAAATAAATCTTTCAATTTGGTTGAACCTGGGGCCGGGGTTAGAGAGAGATTCTGAAAATACCAGTAGTATTGCGATAGGATTCCAGGGGGTGCGATTTGTTAATAACAGGTTGTGTTTAGACGTGAGTTCCCTGATAAATAATACAAGCGCATCTATAACGATGGACATTAAAGAGCGGTTAGAATTGAATTATTCACCTAGTGATAGTACTGGAGATAGTACTGGTAAAATATGGATGAGATTATCCAAACATTTTGTGAGATCAAATAGCGATGGCATTTTACTAAATATTGACGATCAGACCATAAAAGACAATACATCTACAAATATCAATGAATATTAATAAATACGTAACCACTAGTGGTGCCGCTAATGATGATATTTATTTGGACAGTAGCAATCAAAAATTGAAGTTAAACGTAAATAATTACGTTGTTGACAATAATGGTACTGTTATAATGGACCCACAAAATAAATTAACAGTGAATATAACAAACCAGCAATCAGGAGAGATTTATTTGAATCAATATGGTAAATTAAAATTACGGTTAGGACCATTGCTTTTTACTGATTCGAGTGGCCACTTTTACCCTACAATTAATGACAATCATGGTTTAGATTGGGAAAATTATAAATGTCAAAAACAATTTCTGAAAGAAAATGATAAACATTTACATGTACTAAACAGTTATTATTACATTATCATGCTAAAAATAATATGATATTTATTGTTTAACATTACAGTGTTATTTAAAATTAGGAAGGTTTAAAATCGAAACCATATATTATATTATTTAATTTGAATAAGCAAATTATATGAAGGGATATATTGAACATAATCATAAATTAGCTTGTGATAATAACAACAAAAATGACAAGTTGATGTATAACAGCATTTGTGGACGGACGCTTTTCAATAAGGAACGTTCTAATAGTAATGTTAGAAAAATATCATATGTAGACAGAGCACCAAAGGCTGCATCTAGGGATACATTCAGAGATTATTAGATTATTGACGAGATTAATGTTTTATTCAAAATCGAAAAACAATTTATGAAATTAGATTCTCCGTGTAATATTGGATCATGTATTTTAGATTTATCGAAAATATTGATTTATAATACGTTCTACACATTAAGACATAAGGATAAAGATAACATAAGAATGATGTATAATGACAAAGATGGATTTATTTGTAATGTAAGAAATATTGATGATGTTTATAAAGCTATCTTCGAAAATAACATGCTTGATATGTCGCTTTATGATGAAACTTTTAAGTATTATAGAAAAAGCATATATGAGATGGGTAAAAGTAAAGATAACTCGGCTATTTGCGTTATTACTGAGGCTGCTTAATTGAAGGATAAGTTATATTCTGTAAAAAGAGATAATGATCAAATAAAATGTAAAGGGATTTGAGATAATGTTAATTTTTCATATTTAAAAGATGCGTTATTTAATACTGAATTAATTAATACTAAACTTAATACTTTTAAATCATCAAAAAGGTTAAAAATATATTCATTTACAGATTCAAAAACATTAATGGCATATACAGACAAACCATATTTAAAAAATCAAACTGAATCATATCCGTAGGGCAATCATAAGATTAATAAAAAATATGAAGATTTAATGTAAAAATAATAACATATAAAGCACTTGTTCTATTATATAATTACAAAATAAGTATTTATATACAAATATAGTTACATATCAAATAATTATTTTAACATATATTATATGAATATAAGTGATTAGGAAAAATATATAAAAACGAATTTCTCCCAGAAGAAACTTATTGACATCACAAAAATGAATAAAAATGATGAAAATGACAAAACAGAAAAAGAATTTGAAAATATTGAAAAATTTCAACCGATAACTGAATCAAATAAGCAGTTGATAAATATGATAGAAAAGAGGAATGATGAAATGGTTGAAGATATAATTAACACATTACCATATCATAAAGACAATAAACAAGAAGAATTATTACCAATTACTGATGATAGATGTACTGAAAAAGAACCAGAAGAAAGTACATTGAATATCCTAAATAATTTCTCAAAAAATAGAAAAGAATTTTTAGATCGGTTAAAAGACAAAGGTGATATTCAAATACCGTGAAAGGATAGTGTGTTTCAAACAGTAGATATGATTGGTTTACATAATAGTCTAAAGAGCTTGCTAGAGGAGTTAATAGATGAAATAAGTCAAAATCCATTTAAAAGTATCCAATCTAACATTTCAGCTCAAATCAAACATTCTAAAAATCCCGATGATAAAGCGACGCTGAAAATGTATAATTCAGCTATTATGAAATGTAACATACTATTAAAACTGTATTAAAAAGTATGAAATATGTCTCAAAAGTGGAGAGTGTTAAGAAACAAAACGGATAAAAATCGAGAATTGAATATTGATAATGATGTGATATATCAAAATAAAGCTGATAAGGATACAATAGTTATTTTAACAAAACGATTTAATCCTAAAAAAAGTATTCAAAGAGATCTATAGGTATTTCTAACGACTTCCACAAGTTGTCATTAATGGTTAAAAGCGTAATGGCAAAACAAAATTAATTGCTAATGGGATAATTGTAAATGATAAAGATAAATAAAAACGGATTAATTTATTAAGAGGTAGTATTGTGGCTTGACATGACAATAAACAATCCACAATGAGTTGAAGGAATAAACAAATTAAGATTCAAATACATATAATAAAACACCTGAAGATTTATATACAGATCTTAAAAACTTAGCTCCAATATTAAAAACGTCTAATACTGCACAAATAGTACACAATCGTGTATATAATATTATTGATTAGTTAAGAGGTAATAAATATATATCTCGGGAACAATATCATATAAATATAACAGACATTTAATATAAAACATAACATATTGTCGGGGATTTTCCATACGCTTCGACGCCTTCGCAGCGCTCTTTCTTCTTTAACCATTCATTTACTTTCTCACGCAGCTGACGTAGATTATGTATGACTAGTTGTTGTGATATCCAATAATATCATTTTTCACTATATGCACAGCTTAAGTATAACCTTAACATTAGTCATGATTACGTTACAGAGTTGTTTATGCAAGTTGTTTACTAACCATATTTACGTATATCTTGTATCCTGTTATTCTTAAATTTGATTAGTAGCAATTTATAGATTCGTGTAATTTGTCTACAAAAAGAGAAAGAGACAAAGATAGTTGGATAGTTGGACAGAGTTCAGGAGAGAGATGGAAGTAGAGAGAGAGAGGGTATGATAGATTTGAAGTATTGAAGTTTGAGGTAAATTGATTGGAATGAAGAGTAACAAGATACGAAACTTGGTGTCTCTCTGGTTGTTCTCTTGGCACTTTAACACTATATCCCTGAACCAGCAGATAGTCGGCGTTGGTACGCTGAATAATTTTCTACATCTTGGTCCACCGTGCCAGGGATAGTTAAAGGAAGAGAAAATGGATGCCACAAAATTAAAGAAGATACGGAGAGGCCATAGAGGGTACATCAGAAGGCAGATGAAAACAATCGACAAACAAAAGAAAGATATCAAAAAGCTATAGCAGTTGGAAATGCAGTTAAAAGAAAAGCTTCAGACGATTAAAGACCTTGACGAAAAAATTCTAGAGTTGATCGCAGAGGAAGAGAGTGAATCAGACACAGAGGGGGCAGATGCAGTCAGTAAAGAAATAGATGAAGCTGCAGCCTTCCAAGACAAGGTAAATTCAGCAATTCTTTCCATTCAAGAACTTCTTTTGCCTAACGGTCCTATGCATAGAGGTGAACAGAACAGTTCCATAAGAGTATCATGCCATGAAAATGTGAGGAAAGTTAGGGCAAAACTACCGAAACTGGAAGTACGAAGGTAGTCTGGGAAGCCACAAGAATGGCAAGAGTTCTGGGACGGGTTTGTAAGTGCTGTTCATGAGAACGAAGAACTTTCAAGCATAGATAAGTTTTCATATTTGACATACTATTTAGAAGATGGAGCCAAAAAAGTAATCTCAGGGTTAGAACTGACGGAAAAGAACTACGAGGTTGCATTAAATTTATTAAAGGACAGATTCGCCAAACCTGCTATAATCAAACAAGCCCATATAAGAGAAATTATGAATCGCAGTTTTCAATGAGAAAAATATCAGAAAGATGAGAGACTTGTACTACTGTCTTGAAACCCACTTTAGAGGGCTAGAAACTTTAGGAGTAGATCAAGAAAATTACTCTTGCATTGTCGTTCCCACGGTTATGGAAAAGATTCCAGATGCAGTCAGATTGAACATGATAAGGCGTATCAAACACCTTGATGACTGGACCAAGGAAGAACTGCTAGACGCATTTAAAGACGAATTAGAAATTCGAGAGAGGAACCAACCAAACCACAGAACAGCAAGATACGAAGACGACATGAAGCTGAGGTCTGCATGGAAAACCCCAATTAGTGGAAGTGCTCTACATGCTACGACAAATGCATACAGCGACGAAAAAGGTAAGAGATTTTGTGTGTTTTCCAAAGGAAACCGCGAAGAAAGTTGCTGCAAGAACGTTGCCAGCGTCAAGGAACGTAAAAACATTATTTTAAAGTATGGTAGATGCTTTAATTGTTTTAAGAGAAACCATAAGGCCTTTGAATGTCATTCCAAAATCGCTTGTTTAAAATGTAATCAAAGGCACCATTCGTCTCTTTGTAATAGGCCTAATAGAGGCAATGAAAGTAATGATATAAGTGTAGAAGCTAAGCCGTTTTCGCCGCCAGCTGCTACTAAGCCAGCCTCACTAACTAACGCTACATCTTGCATGGGTAATGTAGGAAACGGGGGGAGCGTAGCATTGCAGACAGCGCAAGCAATTTTAAGGGGTGACCAGGTAGTTAAGGCTCGCGTACTTTTCGACACAGGTAGCCATAGGACATTTGTCACGCAGGACATTGTTGATCGCTTAGGGAAAGCGCCTTTTAAGCAGGAAAGCTTGGCAATAAAGACAATTGGTTCTGCTAAAGTGGAAGAAAGAACGAGAGATGTAGTTGAACTCGAGCTGTATTCAGTACAAGGTAGCAAGCCAATTAGAATAGTAGCTTCTGTAGTGCAGCATATTTCAGAAATTAGAAATGAACACCCAGAGATAGTTAAACATAACTTTTGCCATCTTGCTAACATTTGGCTTTCAGATGTTTCTCCTAGACAGGAATCGCTGGCAATCGATTTGTTAATAGGAAATGATTTCCTCCATGAGTTGCAAGAGGATAAGGTTATAAGAAGGGAGCCAGGACAGCCAGTTGCTGTGCAGACAAAACTTGGATGGGTGTTATCTGGTCCTTTGAAGGGTAAGACAGTTGCTTCTAGCAACAACGTCAACATTAATCTTGTCCATGATCCTTCCAAAAGGTTACATGTTAATTCTTCTCTAAGGCTTGATGATGAAGTAAAACAGCTATGGGACTTAGAAACAAGTGGCATCAGAAGTACAGATGAAGTACATGATGAATTACTCGATAATGTTTCATGCAATGGAGTGAGATATTCAGTTAAATTGCCATTGAAGGTGGGGCATAAACCCCTTCCATCTAATTTTCAAAATAGTTTTTGCAGACTAAAGGGACAGCTGAGAAAATTGAAAAAAGAACCACACGTGCTTGAGGCATATGATAATATAATCAAGAACCAGTTGGAGCAAAACATAAGTGAAAAGCTTGCAGAACTTGAAGCCACTGAAAAGGAACACTATTTACTACACCAAGCAGTAGTTCGGAACCATGCAGAGACTACCAAGATAAGAATTGTATACGACGCCTCATCAAAGGAAGGGAAGACATTTACGTCTCTTAATAATTGTTTACATGTGGGACCACCACTTACGCCTTTGTTGTTCGATATTCTTTTGAGATTTAGAGAATTTAAAGTACCAATGGTGGCAGATATAGAGAAGGCATTTTTAAATGTGGAAATTGACCAGGCAGACAGGGATGTTTTAAGATTTCTTTGGGTCAAGGATATTCATGATGAAAATTCGCCAATTGAGGTTTATCGCTTTAATCGAGTGGTCTTTGGTGTTAATTCATCACCATTTTTGTTGAATGGAGTACTAAGACACCACATTAGTAAATACCAAGAGTTAGATCCAGAATTTGCTACTAAATTAGCTAGCAATCTCTATGTTGACGACTTAGTGTTCGGAGCTTCTAATGTAGATGATGCAAGAAATCTACATTTGAAGGCTATAGAGAGAATGAAGGAAGGAGGATTTAATCTTAGGAAGTGGAAGAGTAGCAATGTTGAGTTAGTGCAGGAGTTCAAAAAGAGTGATCCTAGTTATGCAGTATCTCAAGAAGAGGAAGGAACGTATGCGAAAGAAACACTAGGCAATATTGTAGAAGATGGTAGGACGAAAGTTTTAGGTATTCCTTGGGACACTGCATCCGATAAGTTTGAATTTGGTTTGAGTAAGATAGGGGAACTGAAGGAAGGTGAAAGAATAACAAAGAGAAAGATTTTAAGTAGCTTGGCAAAACTTTTTGATCCGTTGGGACTGGTTAGTCCAATAACAGTTAGTATGAAGGTCCTTTTTCAAAAACTCTGTGTAGAACAGAACGATTGGGATGAAGAACTTCCGATGGAAAAGAAACGAAGGTGGGAATCTATTGTGAGTGATTTGAAGGCAATTGGTACTATATCTTTACCACGTTGTTTATATGAGGAGAATGTTGACAATGTTAGAAACTGTTGGCTTCATGGGTTTGCAGATGCTAGTCAATCTGCTTATAGTGCCATGATTTATCTGGTATACGAGTTAGATAATGGAATCAAATCACAACTGGTCTGTGCAAAAATTCGAGTAGCACCTTTGAAAACATTGAGTATTCCACGTCTAGAACTAATGTCAGCTAGAATTTTAGCCACCTTAATGAAAGTCATCTTTTCAGCACTTATATCACAGCTTACGATAGAGGCTTGCAGGTATTGGTTAGATAGTAAAACTGCACTCTATTGGATTAACAATGCCGGAGAGTGGAAACAATTTGTTCAACACAGAGTAGATGAAATTTTGAAGCTTTCAGATAAGAAGGATTGGGGACACTGTGCAGGTTTGTGCAATCCAGCAGATTTGGGTTCACGTGGTGCTTTGGCAAGTGAACTGATTAAAAGCAGAATTTGGTGGCAAGGGCCACTTTGGTTGTTGATGGAAAGAGAACATTGGCCAACAGAACTTTTATTGGATAGTACATCTGATGTTACTGAGGAAAAGAAGAAGTCTTCCGTTGCATTATCAATAGCTCAAGATAGGCCTACAGGTATTTCAAAAATTATTGACATCAACATATTTAGTTCTCTTCATCGGCTTTTTAGAGTCACGGCATACGTGTTGCGTTTTATTGCAAATGTTAAGGCCAAACAAAATAATTCATCATCGTTAGTAAACTTAGAAGAACTTAATGCGGAGGAGTTGAAAAACGCTGAACTCAAATGGGTTGTTGATGCTCAGACATCCATTCGTAAGGACCCTAAGTTTGATCAATTGTCTACTAATTTAGGTCTGATTGAAGAAGATAAAATATTTAATTGCAAGGGGAGGTTAGGAAATTCAGATTTAGAGCTAGAGGGAAAATTTCCTATTCTCTTGCCCAAAGAAGGTAAGTTTACAGAACTGCTCATTTATTCTTGCCACGATTGAGTTCTCCATAACGGTCTTAAATCAACGCTGGCGGAAATACGTAGCAAATATTGGATCCCACAGGGAAGACAGTCAGTTAAGAAGCTAATTAGAAAATGCGTTATTTGTAAGAAAGCTCAAGGTAAGTCTTATTCAGCTCCACAAACAGCAGAATTGCCACACTTCAGGGTTCAGAAGACACCACCCTTCTTAAATGTAGGGATAGATTTTGCAGGTCCAATATGCAATAAGGCAAAGACAGGTAAGATGGGAAAATGCTATGTTGTGCTTTATGTATATTGTACATCTAGAGCATTGCACTTAGATTTAATTGAGGATCTGTCAGGGCCAACTTTTATTCGCAGCTTAAGGAGATTTACAGCACGCAGAGGAACTCCAGATTTGATAAATTCAGACAATGCAAAAACTTTCAAGTTTACCAACAAGTTTTTGCATAAGCTTGCTTCTGACCACGCAGTAGTTTCTTTTTAGCAGTCCAAAAGGATAAATTGGAAATTCAACTTAGAAAGGTCACCCTGGTGGGGAGGTCATTTTGAGAGATTAGTGGGTGGTGTAAAAAGGTGTTCAAGAAAAACTCTGGGAAATGCTAGATTAACATTTGACGAATTACATACTATTCTGATAGAAATTGAATGGACTTTAAATTCGAGACCTTTAACGTATCTGTATGACGAGTTAGGATATGACGCTTTAACACCATTTCACTTAATCTACGGTAGAAGGTTACCACAGCTAGCTGAAGGCATCGAAAGTACCACAGACAATGCTGATGAAGATAGTCCAGCTTACTGTAAGAGATTTTTATTCCTCATCAAGAAGCTCGATCATTTTTGGACACGCTGAAGACGAGAATATCTAACTGATTTACGAGAAGTGCATCGCATTAACAAGGGAGACCGTTCCGAGACGAAAATCGGAGATGTCGTACTGATCAAGGAGGACAACGTGCACAGGGGAAATTGGAGAATGGGTGTAGTATCGGATCTGATTACTGGAAAGGATGGAGTGACAATAGGAGCAAAGGTACGTATTGGAGGACAACGTAAACCAGACTTTTTATATAGACCTTTGCAGAAATTATATCCCTTTGAAGTCAGAAGTGTAGTTGTAGACAGTGTTAGCAACATAGCTCAGACCAGAGATCGAGAGCCAAATGCTTGTGAGCGCAGGCATGCTTTTAGGCCTAAGCGCGCTGCAGCTAACGACTCAGTATGGAAAACGCGTTTAATGCTTGACTCAGGGTGAGTCAATGAGGGGAGTGTGTCGGGGATTTTCCATACGCTTCGACGCCTTCGCAGAGCTCTTTCTTCTTTAACCATTCATTTACTTTCTCACGCAGCTGACGTAGATTATGTATGACTAGTTGTTGTGATATGCAATAATATCATTTTTCACTATATGCACAGCTTAAGTATAACCTTACCATTAGTCATGATTACGTTACAGAGTTGTTGATGCAAGTTGTTTACTAACCATATTTACGTATATCTTGTATCCTGTTATTCTTAAATTTGATTGGTAGCAATTTATAGATTCGTGTAATTTGGCTACAAAAAGAGAAAGAGACAAAGATAGTTGGATAGTTGGACAGAGTTCAAGAGAGAGATGGAAGTAGAGAGAGAGAGAGTAGGATAGATTTGAAGTATTGAAGTTTGAGGTAAATTGATTGGAATGAAGAGTAACAAGATACGAAACTTGGTGTCTCTCTGGTTGTTCTCTTGGCACTTTAACACTATATCCCTGAACCAGCAGATAGTCGGCGTTGGTACGCTGAATAATTTTCTACACATATATTACATGGTTATTCCAATATTCATTGATACAACAAAGATTATATGATACAATTTGGGGCTAAAACGTCGATTTTTTCAGGAAATATGAGTAGCGATGGGTTAATATTGCCGACAGATGGTAATAATTATTTAGCATTGCAATCATTATCAATGTCATATACCTGGAATAACATTGATGCCACAAAGTTTTATAACAACACAATCATATATTCTTCTAATAATGTATCAACATGGAAAACAATCACGTTTCCAGACGGACATTATACGCATACAGATATTACTAATTATATTAGTAATTATCTCGAAAGCCAAAATTTGGATAAATACGGAATTCAAATCTATTATGTGTCAAGTTTAAAATGATGTTTTATTGAGTTAATAGAAAATTTTCAAGTCGATTTTAGAAGCAATTTAGAATTTGGAAAGTTGATTGGGTTTAAGTCATTGCTATCAATTACTGGTTACGGTACACTGACGCAAAGTATTATAAACTCTGGAGATAACATTATAATAAGATGTAGTCTATTGAACGATTCAAACTTAAATGAAGGACAAACTGATTCTGTACTTTATATGTTTACGACAAAAAATTGCGTATTGCGTACTCATTTAACATTGTAGAAAAATTTTAATATATCATAAAATAAACACTACTTATATAAAAAACTTCAACATCAACTGCCAAATGGCCTTTGTTGTTTTATTGACTTGAAAGACACTGAAATTTCAATGGTTTTAGTTTTACGAACTTTTTAACTTATTATATTATATAGTATATGATGAATAGAGGATTAAAGCCATTTTGAATAAAATATTATAATTACGCAGGAGAGATGATTTAAAATCAATATTTAATTCAGCTAGTAAAAAATAGCTAGCAAATCAACAATAAGGTATTAGAAACAGCAGCAAAACCCGTGGTTGAGTCAATAGCTAAGAAGACTGGGGAAACAATTGCAAATAAAATTTTTGAAAAAGAAAAAGGACCTATTATTCAACATGAGAGAGATAATAACGGGGTTATTTTTAAGAAAAAGATAAAAAATCTATTATTGAAAAAAAGGTTGTACAATATATAAAAAAGATGTTATAATGAATACTGATACAAAATATAATGATATAAAAACACATTTGATGAATTATTATAATATATATTATATAGATGAGTTTGATCAAATATATAATAAACTATAAAAAATGAGATAATGTTCTTTTAGCACCGCCGTTGCCTATAAGAAATGGCCAAAGGAGTTTGATTTTAGTATTAACGCAGATGATTATATGCTGAATCACTGGTATTACGCATATTTTTACGGTATTTTAAATGTTACTAAGGCTGACGGAACGGCATTTTGGGCTGATGATGTTATCGCTCTAACAAGTGATGCATCCGCCATGCCACAAAAATTAACGATAAAATCTAACGGGAGAGATTTTTTCAACATAAGTGGATTAAATTATTATATGACGAAAACAAATCTTCTCGAATATACAAATGAATATGCAAAAAGTGCCGGGCAAATGTCTTTTTTTTATCCTAATAAAATAAGGAGTATTGATATTACAAAATACACCGTAGATGCCACAAGTAAAGCTGTTGAGTCAGATAATGCTACATATAATGAGAATTATCATAAACGCATGATTATGACCAAGGCTGGTGAAATTCACTGCGTTATTGAATTGAAAAATTGTGAATTCTTTGCTAGTCTTAACGATCAAATTCTACCTCTGTCAAATTCAGATATTAAATTGACTGTTGAGAGTGATGATGTCCTTCTCTATAGAAAAATAGGGTTGGTGTTGGCAAAGTTGAAATTAAAAATCTATGGTTATGCTACAATAAACTAACATTAAATCCCACAGGTTCAGATGCATTGTCAAAACTTTTAAAAACCCCTGTCACAGTTAATTATTTAAAAGACATGGTATTTGACAATCCTGGATTAATGCACAAATAACATGCGTATCTTATTATAAACAATTTGTAGAAACCACGACATTTATTTATAGTTTTCTCACACACAGAATATCGTTCTAGTCAGTTACTCGATTCGTTCGACAATAACACCAGAGAAATTAAAATAGTTAATGCAAATGTGAGATTAAACGACAGTACATATTTCCCGGGAGAAGAGATAAACTATGTTAACAAGCCAATCGTGTATAAACCATGTTAATAATACATTATTAAAATATATGACTGAACGAAACACAAGAGAAGGAGTATTTATTGATTACGATTTAGTTAAAACTTTGTTTATGATATTGTATTTTGATATTTAAAGTAATATCTCTGAAATACTAAAAGAGAGTAATAATAAGATTGAATTTAGATATTTATTGAATGATGCACCGACTAAACCATGCACAGTTTATTCTCTTCTTTTGACGGAAGAAACGTGTAAACTTCCTGTGATCAGTGGTCGAATAGAAATTATAAAATAATTTCAACTAATATACTTAGTATTATATATAGGAAATGATTCATATTTTTGTGAAATTGACAAATTATCAAAAAGAGAGATTGGCAAAAGCACACCAAAAGAAAGAAAATATTAATTTAAAAGTAGAATTATCTGATGAAAACAACGGTGATAAAATTTATGTCACAAGAACAAACCGTATAATAGAATTATAAAAGGAAAACCGGTTATCATAACGTTTAACACATCACATTATAGATCAATGAAACAAGATGGTGGATCAATACTAATATCAATTCTGCCGGCATTAACTAAAGTTTCAAATAAATGCCCGTTCCAAATCTGTTTTGCCAGGACTGGCTACTGGATTGTCTTCAGCATTAGCTAGTTTAGGGTTGGATTCGTTATTGGGCAACGGAAATGGAATAATTGACGAAAATTTACACGATATTATAGCAATTATAGCAAAAGTATCTGATGAAATAAATAAATTATCTACAAATATGATAAATTAAAATAGGATTAAATTATGATGTCTGGTGATGTTCAAAAAGGTGGGTTTTTAGGGACCCTTTTAGCATCCCAATGAGTTTGAATACATTAACAGGCCAGGACCTTCATAATACACCCACAGTAGGTTATAAAACACACAGATCGAAAATTCCTATACCTAATTCTAAACAACCTGTAGTTCAAAATCAGAGGGAACTGCTTTAGTAAATAAAAAGTCGAACCGTATTATCCATCACCGTTTTATGAATCATATGATATAAAAGGATATGGAGTAAACAAAGACAAAGAAGGAAAAGGGATATTCCTCGGCAAAAAAACATTCCGTTCAAGGATGTTCCACTCTTAAATATTCTATCTTAAATTTCAAAGATGACTCATCATCTAATATCTATTTACAAGAATGGATTGATTATAAGAATTTAAGCGATCGATTCGTTGGAGTTTTCGCACATGATAAATTAACAGTGATTATTATAAGTTCAAGTCCTGGATTTATATTTTCAATTTGGATTCAAGTTTATCAAATGGAACACATTGGGTATCTTTCTTTTATAGCGGGAAAAAGATTGAATATTTTGATTCATATGCATTTAAGCCACCAAGTATTATAGCTGAAAATTATTACTATACATATAACTCGACACAATATCAGTCTTATTCAAGCAAAGTCTGTGGATTGTATTGTCTTTATTTTATTTATTATCGTTACCATGGAATTAGTTATTATGATATAGTAAAGAAATTTTCATTAGTTGACTTAGATCACAATCAAAAAAAGTTATAGTCGATGTTAATAATAATTATACTTAATATTTTATATAATGGGTGTACACGACGGGGAACATTTATTTCACAAAACTTCAATTGAATATCATAAAAAAATCAAGATATTAATATGAGAAATAAATCAATTAATAATTTACAAACTTTGTGCATAAACCAAATATCTAATTTAAAACACACTATCAACACTGAATGCTTATTAAATTGTATATACACAGAATTATGTGAGACTCTAATATGGGAATATTATCAAAAAGCAAATGCGTTTTAACAACTTGATACAGCATCCACACACGAATTGTCTTACGATAGTTCAACACGGAAAGTCAGTAAATTGCTCGACCAGAGTTTAAGTCAAGATAATGGTGAGCAAACAACGGCTAGTTTACAACCAACATTATGTACTAAAGCAAATCGCGTAAATAAAGGATATTTTCTTGAGCTTAACGGGTATAGTAAATGATTAAAACGATATTGTAAATGTGTTTATAGTTTATAATATTACATCATTAGATGCCACTTATTGGACCAGATGTGGGCTTTTTGGTCACGACGATAATGGTTTCGATAAATTTATAAGTTTTTCATCAAGTTGTGATCTCGTTATATCAAGTACGACTAATGACCATATTGTAATCGGTCAAAAAGTAACAAATGATCGGACACCAATTGGTCATTATAAACCTAAAGCGAACGCAGAAGAGCTAAACAAATGGATTTGTTTTAGCGTACATTGGAATTTACCATAGAAAATATCATATGTTTATTGTAATGGTAAGAAATTATGTGATTTCACTGCTCGTACGAGCGTGGGTTCGACTCAGTTAACCTTTGGAGGTATTAATCCGACAGGCATTGCTCCATTATACGGCTCTATCGCGTCATTTTTATTATATAAAAACCGTACAATGACAGAAAGAGATATAAAATAATATCACCACGTTGTTTGTTTAAAATGGTTCAACATCGTACATGATCCAATAACATTTTAATTTTAAAATTATTCTAATATATATTATAATGGGTAAATATGATGGAATTTTACATGAAGAATATGATAAAAATGTTGCTAAGTACAGTCCTTCTGATTTCCATTTTATAAATAATATGCTATATATAAATAAAAACCTTAAATCTATATTGCATCGCTCGCAATATTCTGATACATTCACGATTGCGGCTGATAAATTAGACTTAGATAAAAATAAAATCATAATCAATTCAAAATGGATAGTGAAGATCGATCCAACAATAGGAATCTTTAAAGGCACAATAATGGTCGATAATGATGACAAATTGCAATGAAATTATAATTCAGATTTTTATCAGGATTTTAACAGTAGTCTGTGGATTAATACAGTCTCAGGCTTAGAGCGAAATACAAAAAAATAAGTATAGCATTACGATGTCAAGGCGTACGATTTGTTAATAACCGTCTCTGTTTAGATACCAGTTCATTGATAAATAATACTTCGGGTAGTATAACAGTAGACGATAAAGAGTGTTTAGAACTGAATTATAGTACAACAGATATGATGAAAGACCCAACTGGGAAATATGGTTGAGATTAAAAGACAAACACATTGTGAGAACAAATGATTGGATTTCATTAAATATTGATGATAGTATGACATATAATGTGAATACAAATAAATTATAAATCAAATTTAATAAATGTTTAGGCACAAGTTTAAGCACAAGTGGTGATATTTATGTGGATTCTAATCAAAAATTGAAGCTGAATATGAATAATTATGTGGTTGATAATGCAGGTACTATAATAATGAACAATGATAAATTAAGTGTTAATATTACAGACCACCAAGCAGGACAGGTTTATTTAGATTCTAATAATAAACTAAAATTAAGGTTAGGTCAATTATTTTTTACCGACTTGAGTGGTTATTGTTATCCTATAATTAATGAAGATCATGGATTAGACTGGAAAAATGATAAATTAAATTTAAATATTAATCCACCCTTGTCTTTTGTAAACAAAAAACTAACATTTAAATTTGATTCTTATTTTAAGTCACCTAATGATAATAAGTTAGAATTAGATCTAACAAAATTGCAAACTAGTATTGTAACAATAAAACGTAATGATGGTTTAAAATTAAACCATGATGGTACATTATCGATTGATTGTAATGTTTTGATGAGTCTATTAAACCTTAGTAGTTTGTCTGCATTAAAAATCGTTGGTAATGAATTGATTGTAGGTGAATATCAAATGTCACGCAATTTAATAAAACTAAATAGCAACTCGGCTATATCTAGAAACGATAATAACTTCTACGAGCTTAAATTGGATTGAGTAAGTGTGGATGTCGATTTTTCAACAGGAAATTTGAAAGTGAAAACTAGATATGTAGAGAGTTTAATTAACGAGGCGTATATTAAACATTATATAAACACCACTTATGCAAAATCAATAATTGATAAAGATTATATAAAAGATAATATTGTAAACGAATCGTGCCATAAAGATCACTATAAATATATTGGTGAAACTATATTAGAAAAGTGTGCTTTATGTTGGGTTACTTTGAAGGATCAAAGTATGATTGATAAAACGATCGATATTAATAACGCAGTTTTAACAATTAAAACATCTGCAAATTATAAATATAAAGATAAGGAGTATTGTGAGCGTACCAACAATCCTACATTTCATTTAGACATTACTCATTTTAATATTCCCAGAAGTAATAGATGATAATTATATTATGTTTAATAATAGAAGTCAGAAAATAAGTTATGTCCATAGTTTTATTAAATCATCAAATATATACCATTTTATCTTTAATTTTGCAATTGAACCAATCAAAACAACAATTGATATTAATAGTACATTGTTTATAACTCAAAATGAAAGCATTCATATTACATTGTTATATGATAAAAAAAGGTATTATTTTTAAGCTTCCATCATTGCATTATGATTACCCAACACATAGTTCACACGTTAATGAAATTATTATAGCAACAACAGAAACACTTCTTAATAAAAAGGATAAAATAACATTTTATATTTTTATCGAGTAAAGTGAAGTGAAGTGAAGAGTGAAGTGTCACTATCAGGTTTGGTTATTACTTTTCATCATTGCACAGTGAGCTAAGACTAAATTCTCTTGAAGAAAAGCTAAGGTTAAATTTATGAGAGTTTGTATACACAAACGAACTCTGGATAAACATTTACAAAGTGTAGCCTCTTAAACCTTTACAACATAATTTGAATTCTCAATACCTACAGAATATATTATAATAAATGTAATATGATAACATTTTATCATAATGCAGGACCCCAAAAAACATTGGTTATTGTGAATAATGGTATAATGTACAATAAAGATAATTTAATTATGAGTGTACCAATGATTTCAAATCATCAATTCCATCAGTTTTATCTATTCACTAACTCTGACAATAGCAAATCGTTCAATGGTACATTTTATGACTTTAGTTGTTTACAAAATATCACAGAAGATGAAGCGTATTAAATTCACCAGTATGATACTTATATCCATAATATATAAAATTAGTATAATAAATATTATAGTGGACAAACCTATAACTGTAAATAAATTCATGAATGATAATTTATATGTTTTGAATCGATGTATGATGTTGATAAAAATGGTTTAAAAGCAGCGATAGCATATAAGTATTTATTGCATGTATATTTAGGACTTAAAAATATGACAATAGATCAAATCTTGAAAGAAAATGAGTATGAAATTGGCTTCATAGCCCTGGCCATAACTGTATCATATCACTTTGCGAAAGGGTGTATGGAAATCGTATCTGTCACCTGCATAGCATCCTACATGATGTCTACGGCCGATTGTGTAATCAATATAAAGTCGGCAGAGGATATAATTATATGTTTTAAGGCACCTGACTTTATGAAACAGTCGCCACTTTGCGGCCATATCACAGGATTATTATTTATCATTTACTATAACAACAAATATCATTCATCATATCAAGCTTAATGTTATTTGTTATATTTAACCATTAAGAATAATATCCACATACTTTTCTCATATTATTATGAATTTTAATAACACAACATTTATCATATCCTAATATCTCAATGTAAATTCTTTTTATTATATATTTAATATTAAATCTTTTGATTTGATTTTCTATTTCATATTCCCTTATTTTATTGTAATAACCCAAAATCATATGTTTTTGATACTCGTTGATAAATATATCAAATTTTTCATTAATCGTTTCAATATATTTTAATATACAATATTTCCGTTTATATATTGATTTTTTACAGTTTTGCCATCAATTGCCAAATGTGATAAATCAACATTTAAATATTTTATTAATCTAGCTTATTTTCACAATACATTGCATTATCATCAATAATTATATTAATATTATTATCACAAGCAAAGCATTAATCTTTTTAATTCTTATGATTTTTTATTCCGGTTGACTTATCACAATATAAACAAAATGATGTTTGTGATTGTTTAAAATAATTATGAATATTTTTATAACACATTATATATAATATATATAAAATATGTTTAAGTATTTTACGTTATCCTATTATTAGCTTATACCAAAACCGTTTACCACATGGACAACCATTCTCAAAAGCATATTTAAAACATTCAAAAAGACAATATTTAACAGCGAGAAAAGCTGTTTCCTCATGCCATGGACAACCATTCTCATGAGCATATTTTAAACATTGACAAAGACAATATTTAACAGCGAGAAAAGCTGTTTCTTCATGCCATGGACAACCATTCTCATGAGAATATTTTAAACATTCTAATTGCCCATTTTCACCCGCCGCATCACAAGTTGCTTCATCCCATAGACACCCAATCTCATGAATATATTTTAGACATTCTAGATGACCTTCATGTGCCGCTTCCTTTGGTGATATTTTATCCCAGTCACATCCTTTTTCACAAACATATTTTAGACATTCCATGTTACCAGAAATTGCAGTGCCTTGACAGACATTTATTATCGCTTCGTCTGTAGTAAATCCATTAGAATTATATCCTGAATTATCATAAGCGTATTTTAGACATTTTAAGTGCCCATTTAAACAGGCTTCAGTCATATCTAAAAATATGTACAATATTTTCACATCATTTAAGGTGTTTGAACTATGCACATAAAAATGGTTGTTCATTAACTGAAGATGTAATGGTTGCTCCTATTAAAAGTGATAATTTAAAGTGTGTTAATTATTGTTATGAGAATAATTGTGATATTAGTGATAAAGTAATTACCTCAAGTGATAATTATTGCGCAATAAAGTGTGAAGCATATTTCTTCTTCTCCTTTAATAGCTTTTCCGTCTTCTTCAGGACATTAGCCTTGCCACTGTTTTCTTCCATTCCTTTCGCTCATAATCGTTTTCAGTTAATTCGTCTACTGTTTTGTTTATTGCCTTCCGATCTTTATTTATTTGTTTTATCCACGTATGTTTTGGTCTTCCTCGGTTACCTTTCGCTTCTTTCAAATGTTCTTTGAAAGCTAGTTTTGCAGGTGTTCCTTCTGGTAGCCTTAGCATGTGCCCAAGCCAGTTTAATGGGCGTTTCTTTATTTCGGTTGTGATGGGTATTTGATGTGATCTTTTATATATTTCTTCATTTCTTATTTTATCCGTTAATTTGATGTTTAGCATTCTACGTAGGAGTTTTCTTTGGAAGATATCGATACTTTCTTCCAATTTCTTGGTTAAGGTCCAGATCTCGCAGTTGTATAAAGCATATTTAAATGAAATAAAATTAAATTTGAATAAACTGTAAAACACTCTATAATATATATTATAATGTGTGATATGAATGTTTATAATTATTTTGTGAGAATTCACGAATCATATTGTTAATATTGTAATGAGTTTTTAAATAAACCTGAATACAAAATTAAGAAGAACAAAGATATGTGGTATGTTTGTTATACTAATGATAATATAATAATTAATGATATTAAAAGATATAAAAAGTCAGTATATCAGCAAAAATATTATAGATTAAATCATATTGAAAGAAATGATATAATGATATATGATACAACATAGATAAATTTATAACATAAATTTAACATAACAATGAAGGACTATCAAAAGTATTTTTATTTTAAGTTGGTATAATGAAATACGAGAATATAAAATAATGTTAAGTTCGATATGACGAATAATTTCTAATGTGATGATAGAGACTGTATATTAATTCAGTAATATTCCCGCAAAAAGGTGACATTTTCATGAAATTTGGGGCGTTAAACATATAATTATACCCTCGACCGAGTCTATATTTAGACTGAATTCGGCCCTAAACGTCATGTAAGATATTATGTAAGTGAAAAGTTTTACTTGAGCATATTTCTTCACATATTGTAACTATGCAATTATGACTAGGTCCAATTAAGCCTATATCGTATTCGTTTTCTTTTAAGAATTCATCTATTGTTATATTTTTAATATCTACATATAGATTTAACAAATATTTATATCCTTTTGCAGCTTTTAAACGATTTTTATCAATATCAACATCACATTTATTTTCAATTAAATATAAATTTTCATTCATAAATTGAATAAGAATTTTTGAGTTGTCATCCATTATGACATATAGTACAATTTTTATATATTATGGATGTAATTGTAATATTGATGAAGTCGATACGCTTCATCTTCAGTTATATTATATAAGAATGAAAAATCACACAAATGCCCGTTAAACGGCTAAGTATTACCCTTACTCACATTATTACATAATTAACAATGATGAAATGAATCCGTAAAAAAGCTATGAAAATTTGACGTAAGAGTAAGAGTCACCAATTAATATACCATTCACATAAACTTTTACAGCAAGAGAATGAAAACAGTCTTTATACAATACATCATCAAATTTCGTTGTCTATTTAACAAACTTGATTTGCTACTAATTTTCACATTATCATACTTGTTTATTCTATATACAATACCTTGCCTATTATATAGAATTTTAATATATGTTTTTCCATTAGATTCAAATAATGTTGAATTAATATCAATGGGTTGTTTCTTCACTTTAAGTATGAATTAAGTGGGTAAAATTCTGTCTAAGATATATATTGTTTTGAATTATTAAACCTTATATAATTATAAACACATTATCATTCATTAATAAAGTTGTATAATGTCTAAAGTGAAATATAGGATTATTAAAACATTCAAAATAATCTTTATCTTTATATCTGTTATTTCCTATTTCAGATATTGACGTTACATTATTACTATCTGTATTTTTTAACAACTATGCTCAAATCTTCTAAATTCATCCGACAAAAAAAACACTTTCGTAATATAGCCTCCCCCACATATTTATAATTATCTCTATACCATGATTCATTTACATTATTATCTTTTATATAATTTTATCAATTATTGATTTCACATAAGATGCGTTTATATGACTTTTTATGTATGTCTCATTTACTATACTCGCTACATAATCATCTTTCACTTTCAAATTTCCCGAAATGAAGTTGAAATCGATACTAATCCTATCTAATTTCAATCCGTAAAAATTAGTTTGATCTCTAGAAATAGGGCTATTTGAGTTCAATGTCATTATGTTTCTACTCACCTAATACTCATTAATAATCAACTGACTCCCCAAATTTGCAATCCTCATAGAGCACCAACGTATATCATGCTTGTCAAAACATTACGGTCAATAGATAATGTACCATCGTGCTTTAATTTTATACCATCATTAGATTTTGGTACCACTATATCCATTTGTAACTTTTTGAGATCTAATCCTAACTTATTATTATATGTGGACATCTTAAAATAAGGACTATACGATAGCGTTAATTGTTTGTTCACAAAAGTGAGTGGTGGAGGAATGTTATGATTTATTTGTTATGCGGAAATATTGATAAATCAATAAAATAATCATGATATGCTATATCAATTTCTGATATATCAACACATAATATATATATTCACTAGTTTCATCATGGTCCAATATAATAACATTCTTTATGTCTTCATTAGTAAAATACCAAAAATCATCATATGGCAGTTTATAGTTTGCCATTATATAAGCGTACATTCTATTAATATCATAATGCATAATATACAAAGGTGGTGATCTTTCATCATAATTTTGCTTATATTTATTATTCCCAATCGCATATCTTAATGATCCTTTGCCACATAAACCACCCCGTTTCATTTTGTCAAATGCATTGTGTATACAATAATCTGACAAAAGTTTTATATAGATTTTGCCGCATTTTTTGAACACCTCCCAAGTCAGAGGGTTAATCGTATAATGACTGAATAACTCAGTTTGATAGTTTTTCATAAACATACCTCTATATTTCTCCATTAAATCTGATAATAACATAACACCTTTTGCAAATAATAATTGAATACTGTACTAAATTGTTGAAATGGATATAAAAAACTTTAAATATTTATTATATGTCGTTTCATCAGTATTAAAATATGAAATATCAGAAAAAACTATATAATTGTAATGATTATATGAATTGATATATCTTTATGGAAATAAATCTTTACCAGTATATTCATCTTTTAAACCATAAACGCCTAATATCTGTTTTGTGCATTTAACATCTTCCTTTTTTAAGTTGTCTGAAAATGACTTTAATCTAGATATAATAAATTCATGCGAGTCAATGATTTTAATTAAATTTTCAACTCCCATATGAAATATAATTCAGCTATTACGCCCAATTAAATTTAATTGCTTTATCCTTCCTTGAAATGCTCATTAATTTTGGATAGATTAAAATTTCCATCCTAGCCTTTCATATAATGGAATACAATATATAAACAATTATAAACTTTCATGTTTGAATTACAAGTTACACAAGATGTTGCGATAAATTCACAGAACAGATGATTATGATCAGCGACTTTTTTATTATCAGAATGAAATACCACTTTAAAATATTGACATTTTGCTTTTTTATTATGTTGTTTCATTTTATGTTTTAGTCAATACAGGCTATGCATAATATTTTTTTTACATTGTGAAATATGAAATAATATATATTTAATATCATAAAAAATTTATCAATAACGGTATCACTTTCATTCTTACCCTGATATAACTTAAATTTATTAAAAGAAGGTTCCCCGTGACATATTAAATTAAAACAATAAGAGCTTAATTTATCCTCATATTTATCTTAAATTTAGAATCGTCATTTACAGGCACTAATATTGATTCAAAGTCACAATGCATTGCCCATGGGAGTGTTAAATTATGTTTCATGTTATACCCTCTAACATAACTAGTAACTGGCAGATTTCATAATTTATTGTCTATTAATATGCATGTTTGCTGGCAAATCTAGATTATTATTTTCCTAATTACATTTATGATTGGAGCTTTCTAATGCTTTTTTGATGAGAATCTTTTTAAATATATATCACAAATCTTATTTCCAACTGTGGATGATTGTGGAGATAATAGTCGAATTAAATTTTTAATATAATGATAACTTTTTATCATTATCACTAATAACTAATATATTCATAAAATTCTCGTAGTTTCCTTACTATGGTAACTTGGAAGTATATCATTTTTTATCCACTCCTTGTATTCAAATAAATTTATTCGAATATTATTCTTATCTTCTATCTTCCTTATATAAAACTAACATTATATGGTATTGGAAATGATATACCATCATAATCAAGATTTATTATTTTATTATCATAAATAAAGGCTTTTCCCCCATACAATCGTTCACGGTGTTCAATTTTCTTATCAGTGAGGCGATACCACTCGTGTAACAGATGGTAATATAAGAAACACTAATCATCTGTATTTTTGTATTTATACAAGCTGTAGTATTTGATGTTTTTGATGGTAATGGAATATATATATTTGCAGAAGCATTCTCAATTATCACAAATTCATTTTTTAAATATTCAACAGACCGATCAATATATTCAGTTTCTGAAATATATTGTCTATTATCTTCATTATAATCCATCTTTTTTGTGAATTTTCCTATCCTCTTTTAAATATCGATCATCGATTCTCATAAAAAATATCTTATGTATATTTCATTTTTTATTACAATATATCGTGTTTGAAATATAGGAAAGAATTTTTTCATTATCTTTAATCGATTCCATTATAATTTTCATTAAAGTATTACATTTGAAAGCATTATGTGGTTTAAAATTTATTAGTTTAAATGTTTGTTTTATTTATCCAAGAAAAATTCAATTGATCTATGCTTTCAAAATCGATAATATAATCATAGTTTGCTGTTTTATGCTTTAACATAATATCATGCAAATATAAAAGCTTATTCATTCCTGTTTTTCTAATGCTATAGTATAATTAATACTAAACTCTTGGCCATCTTTCCAATTATCATCACCAGCAACAAACTCATAGTTTAATTCGTTATTATTTTCAATATTCTTGTCTTGTGGTTGTACTTCTGTAACCTTATTTTCATTTTCACTATATAAATTTAAAATAAGGTCATTTATTTTATTCTCCCTTTTTTGTTGGTTTTATATAATAATTTAATTATTCATTAATTATTTGCTGCTTTTTCTCATTTTATTTTCTATTATCTATTTTTATTTTCTAATATCTACTAACTTTTAATCGCTCCACTGGCAAAAAATAAAATATCCGTTTTTTCATTGTTTAACAAAATGCTCTTATATGGTTGTATAATTTTCTTAAAGTTTTTAGTTTTACTCACATATATATTATACATATAAAATTGTTCTTTAAGCCTTTTCTGTTTTCTGTAATTCTTGCTCAAAAAAATTTCCCTGAATATATTTATTTTTTATGTCCCTTATTTTATACGTGTAAGGAATTGTATTATTACTTTTGTATAGTATAAAAATTTCTTTTGACCAATTCGACATATATCCTTTCTCAAATACTTTTCTATATATATAAATACGCACATGATCCCTCTCTTTAAATTTAGGTTGCTTTTTTGACTATAATAATGTTCGCCGTTTATCATTATATAAATTATAATACACTAAGTCAACATTTTCCTCTTTCGATCCTTCAACTGGTGTCATTTTAATGCTCTAATGATTTGTATTATTGTATTTATTCACTATATTGTAAATATCATCAATATATCTATAAGAATTACAAGCTATAACTATCTTACTTGTTTTATTTAATAAAGTCTGGTTAAATCTCTCTGCCATAATTGCTTTTAATTCACTATGCGTTGAATATAATTTTATATCATAATTGTAAAGCAAATCTCGACAAGAATGGCTTTTAAACTTTCCACCACCGTCTGTCCACATTTTTTAAGGATTTTTCCCAGATGTAAGTATATTTTCAAATGCATTCGATGTTGTTATTTTTATCTTTCATCAATCGCACCTACCCATGTTTTGTAAATAAGTTTACTACTGTCATAATATATTTATAACAATTATCATACTTTGCATAATTTGAAAATATTATCACATTAGCTGTCCATATCGCGTCAAAATCCAGCAAACACACATGCCGTCTTGGAAATTTGTTGATGATACGCTTATGTAATTCATTGGCAAATTCCTTATTCGTGTCGATTTTTTTAACTCCCAACCCAAGCTGTTGTTTTCTATTAATTATTGTCCTTGCTAATATTGCTGTTTTATTCATGTCTTTATATGGCATACTGTCAATATCTTTAACCATTTTCCGATAACAATCATCTTTATTTGACGGATTTACTATATAACAAATATCATTTATCATTGCTATCTCATCAAGTTTGATCTTGGGTTTTCCGTGAATTTTATGTATCTCTTCTGTTTTAATATCAAAACTCTATATAGCGGATGTTGATATTAAATATTTTAATACAGATGAAATAACATGTAATAAATATAGGAAAGTTTATTATGATAATTCCAATGATTTAGGAGAATATGGCGATTATTTCTTCAAAAAGGACGTTATGTTATTGTCAGTTATAATGGACAAATATCGAAATATGTTTATGAAAAGTTATCAAACTGAGATCTTTCGGATTATACAATTAACAGTTTAAAATGGGGGTTGTTCAAAAAGAACAATAAAATCGACATAAGATTTATTGTATATACCTTGAATTTGAACACATGAAACGCGATGGTTTTTGTGGTATAGGATCATTGAGACACGCTTTAGCGAATAATAAATACATAAAAAATGATGAGGAAAATTTACCAGATTCGTATGCAATGCATTATGATATTAATAGTATGTACAGTTATATACCGGCAAATTATAAATTACCATACGACGAGTTTTCTTATTTAACTGACGAAGAAATAAGAGATTTTAACATTTGGGATCATGATAAACATAGCGATTATGGTTATATACTATGTGTTGATATATCAGAAATTGATATAAAATATCATGATTATTTTCTCGATTTACCAATATTTCCATATAGAAGAAAAGTATATAAGAAAGAAATCTCAGAATATCAAAAACAAATGCTTTAACAAAACGATAAGCCATTCTTAGCCGATGAAAAGCTATTGCTAGATTATCATTCAAGAAAAGAATCTGTAATTCACTATTTGACATTACAACGGTATCTAAAATGTGGAGGATTCATAATAAAGAACCTACATTATATTATTAAACTTAAGCAATGAAGTTTAGGAAAAATTATATAGAATACAAGCACAAATTACGTTGTGAGAGTAATCATAAAAATGATACATTTATGTATGAATTAATGGAAAACTTATTGCTTGGCTGCACGTTATTAAACAATGAAATTTTAATAGTAATATTAAGATCATATTCGGTATAGATAAAACTCAAAAACTGCTACTACAGATACATTTAAGGGTTATAATTTTATGAATGAGGACGATATCTCATGTAAAATTGATAAACAGTTAGTAAAATTAGACATTTCTTGTTACATTGAATCCACTATTTTAGATCTTTCAAACATATTGATTTATGACAATTTTTACACACTAAAAAATAGATATAAAGATAATTTACGGCTTATATATATTGATACAGATGGTTTTGTTTCCAATATAAGACACAATAAAGATGTTTATAAAGATATGTCAGAGAATAATATGTTTGATATGTCCTGTTATGATGAAAGTATGAACTATAAAATGGTAATTATGAGATGGGTAAAAAAAAGATGAGTCAATAGATGTAATTGCTGAGGCTGTTACAATAAAAGATACACTATATTGTGTAAAGACAGACAACAATAATGTAAAATGTAAGTGTATTAGAGACGATGTTGATATTTCATATTTTAAACACTCTGTATTTTATAATAATTTATTTAACATTCATTATAAAATAATAAACCAAAGACTGTAAAATATACTCATACATAGGTTCAAAAATACTAATTGCCTATACTGATAAACGTTATTTAATAAATCAAATTGAATCTTATCCATATGGTAATTATGTGAAAAATAAAATATACGAAGATATAACATACAGTTGACATCCGCTATATTTTATGATCATTATGCTCGAATGAATTTGTATATGTAGAAGGAAATTAATCCTTGGTGATATATTCGTCTGTTAAATTATAAGCATCCAATATTGTTTAGAGTATTTAATATAGTCTTTTTCCAGATATTCGATAGCGATTTTAAACTGCTCATATTGTACTCATGTGAATCCATAATTTTTACATAATTCTATATATCCATATGAAGCACACTCGACATGCTCAAATATTTTAGATATAATGAAGTTTCCATCATACCCTTTCATATAATGAAATACAATATATAAACAATTATCAACTTTCATTTTAGAATTACATGATAAACAAGTTGTTGCGATATAATATCCACTGATATGGCTATGATGAATTACATTGTATTATCTTTACTGAATTCGACTTTACAATATTCACAATGTGTTGCTTCATCATGGTTTTCAATTTGTAATTTAGTCATAGCTGGTAATTTATAGCATTTTGTCTTATAATTTTCACTATGGATTGATATATCTTTCATATCATGGAATAATGTCTTTATAATGTCTTTATTTCTTGTCGCGATTCTTGTACTGGATTTTGATGGCCGTATAAAAACAAGAAAAGCACTGCCTGTTTCTGAGATGTATCCAGTTGAATTGATAACTTTTGATGAAGTAAGATTGGAAGAAGAACAGTTAGTAAATGGAAAAAGAGTCCACGATAACACTGCTCAAAATGCTGATAAGGAAGTTCAAAATGAAGACAGACAACTTCCTCGTCGATCAGAACGCATACAAAAGCCACCAGAAAGAGATAATACTATAACTGGTAATTGGTGGGACATTGCAAGTAATCGTTAAATTTGTGCAAAAGGTCTAATGGAAGAGCCAACAACTATGGAAGAAGCACTATGTTCTTCTTCAAAGTCTGAATGGAAGAAAGCGCTAGACAGTGAGTATTCTTCACTTATGGAGCATAAGACATGGGACCTTGTAAAAGCACCTGAAGGTAGGAATATCATAGATTCAAAATGAGTCTTTAAGGAAATACACATCCATAAGAACACTTTGCGCAATTGTTAACCAACAAGATTTAGAACTGCATCAGATGGATGTTTCAACTGCGTCAATGGCAGGGGCGGATCCAGCAAATTTTCTGACACTCTCAAAGTTTCAAAATATAAAGCCACACTTAAAGACCACACCCTAACAATTACCATAGCCTTGACAACTATGGCAGAAATGTCAAGGACTACACGTGTTTGTGTTAAACAAGCAGGAGGCTGAAATGAGCCAAAATTTAGGAAACATTTGAGAAACATGGGCAGGCTGAGCTTGGAAAGTACACTGGAAAAAACAGTTGTGGTAAGAAATCATTTATTGGGTAGAAGTCCATAATGCAATTCCTGGTTATCTGGAGTGTTTGGTGTTGGATTTAGAGTGGAGACAGGCGGGACTTGGCAATTTGGTAGACCTTCTGGCTGCACTAGGTTGTCATCGGTTTTTGTTGCTATTAAAAGCTTCAAGAATTTCAGGAAATATCCAGGCTGAAAGCAGAAAGTTTGTTTTTCACAAAAAAAACGTGTATTCAATGGCACTTTACTTACAGAATCAAAGCTAACCTCTACCTCAATAAAAACTATTGCTGGGAAGTTTCGTATTGACAGTGCGCTACTGACCCACCATCTAAGCTGGAACCACAAAACAAGGAATTACTGTTAGAGTACTGGTTTTTTTTGTTATTTTTGTTACGTCATGTTCAGTAACGTTAGTTGTTTGCCCGCATTCGTTCTGTCGCTTGTTGTTTCACAATACGCATGTTGCGTTATTGCATCATTCGTCTCCACAGTTGCTGTCACCATCTCTTTGCTTTATCGTGTCCATTTTTTATGGTGTGTTGTACATGTCATATCCGTTTTGTGTTTGTTGTAACGTCAGTCATGATTTAGTTGCCGTTAAGTACAGTCGTATTTAGGGAGTTGCCGTTGGATTGTCGTTGATGTGAAGTTACCGTTACGTACGCATGTAAGTTTCATCGATTTGAAGTGAGTTAAGTTGCCGTTCGTGGAAGTTGCCGATACTTTTAGACGAGCCGCTTGCAGTTGTCGAAAGTGAAGGCGTTGCCTCAAAGACCAAACGAAGTGATTACCGTTGTCGTTGCACCTGTCTAAAATCGTATCGTGATCCCTTAAATTGTTCAGATGAGAAGTGTTTGCTGTTGGACTTATTGACCTTAAAATAATTGTGTGCATTAATCTTAATTTGTTATTTCTTTGTGTTAACAATTATCGTTATTTGTAATTGAACTATTGATTTGTTACCTATAAAGCCGTGTAGTTTTATATTACCCAAGTTTCAGAAGTCCAATTTTGCTAATCATCCCAAAGAAGAATTTCTTTACATAAAGAAATAATTGACATAGCAACAATGCATCCTATACAAAAAGACATAAATTTCTTATTGGATAATCAAGTAGAAAAGGAAAATTGTCTTGAACAAAGATATATATCATATGAGCTACCAAAAGCAAGATATTTGTGACATTATGCATGGGAGAGAAATTACAATGCAAAAAATGCTCATCGATATGCGTACCAACCCCTACAGCGTTTACAAACAAGCTTTATCGTGTAAGCGGAAGTGAGGATGACTCTTCGTTATATCTGTCCTGTGGGGGCTTGATAGTATTTCTAACACACAACCTAGCCTAGCCTTAACCCTTCGCTCCCAAACCCCCTTTGTCCTTCAAAAACAAATTCGCACAACTGTGTTTAAACTCAATGTCAACTGACACAGGCCAGAATCGTATTCAGCCAGCAATCAAGTAAACAATTCCGTAAATTCACCTTTTAGCCACCCTCTCAATTAAGCCCCCCTCTCCAATAAGCCCCCCTTTCTGGACTAAACAATTTATTAAGCCCCCCTCTCTATTAAGCCCCCCTTATTAAATACTGAACAGTACCAAGTGTAACTAAGCATCATCGGAGTAAGTACACCAAGCGTGATTACTCCATTCATTAACTTTCTGCAGATAAAAACGTTCCATATCAAAGGCATTACCATATAGCCTTTCAATTCTGCTTGTTCTGCTGGGAACATATGATGTATAAGCTAATCAACTTTAATGTAATATTGTTATATTGTTCTATTGTTATATTGTATATTGTTCTCTATTTTCAAACAGTAAATATGTAGTATACTATTAGAAATTTTCAAAAATTTATTTAGCCCCCCCCCACTCCAATAAGCCCTCCCTCTAGAGCTCTTGAAATCAATAAGCCCCCGGGGGGGTTAATAGAGAATTTACGGTAATTACTGTCGTAAAATTGTCGTAATATTCTAGTTTGAAAATAGATGAACGCAGTTAAACCTGAATAAGGCTTTAATCAAAACATCCTCGCTAGATGCTCAAAATCAATAAAACGCTCTAATGCGCTAATGCCCTAAACTAAAACATAATACGTTCTTTGTTAATGCTAACTCAATCAATTCTTTGGTTTCTAAAGAAAGTGTCAAAATCACAGAATACAAAACACACTAGGATGATCAACAACAACAGATTAGTTTCACCACATTCTCCCCCACTGGAGAAAGTCACTCATCAACTTGAATACCGTATCTTTCAGGCTTCTTGCGCAATCGAGTAGACCGGCGAGGTTCCTGAACAGATTCTGCGATATTGTCATCATCATTCTCAATTATTGGTGTAGAAATGTTATCAGTATCTGATTGTCCGGCCTCAGCTACATTGTCTTCATGATTTCTAACTGTTGCATCCTCTGCATTCAAAGTATCTCTTGGGCAAGGTGCAAGGTCTGTGAGAGAAACTGTTGATTCTCGGCCATCTTTGTAGCGAATGTGGGCATACGTTGGATTAGCATGAGTCAGTTCTACTTCTTCCACTAGATCATCATTTTTACTAGAACGCACAAACTTCCTCAGAAGGACTGGACCTGGTGATAACCATGAGGGTAGAGATACTCCTTGACTGGATTTCCTTGAAAAGTTGAAGAATCTGTCATGTGGAGTTGTATTTGTTGCCGTCGATAGTAAAGATCGAATTGAATGAAGTGCATCAGGTAAAACCCTCTCCCATTGCTCAACAGGTAGCTTAACAGAGGCCAAAGCAAGCCTTACTGATTTCCACACAATACCATTGTATCTTTCTACTTGTGAGTTGCCGATGGGATGATAGGGAGTGCTACGGCTGCTAGCAATACCTCTGCTTCTTAAAAAGCTGATGCGTTCTTCAGACATGAAAGAAGAACCTCGATCGGAGTGTATGAATTCAGGCATCCCACAAAGGGAAAATATCACTTCCAAGCATTTAATAACTGTTTCAGAAGCAACATTAGGGCAAGGAATAGCAAAAGGAAACCGAGAATACTCATCGACCACTGTGAGGAAGAACTTGTTCCTTGATGAAGAAGGTAGGGGTCCCTTAAAGTCAATACTTAATCGCTCCATGGGACGCGTTGCTTTTACTAACTTACTGTTCTGGCTCTGATAAAACTTGGGCTTGAGCTCAGCACAAATCCGACAATTTGAGCATATATCACGCACATCCTGTGTTGAAAATGGAAGGTTCTTAGCTTTCACAAAGTGAAGAAGACGGATGACACCTGGATGGCATAGCTGAGAATGGATTTCCTCTAGACTCGTCGAAACTGCTGCACAATGAGCACGCGTGAATGAATCCGGAACGACATTATCCTTTCCTTCCCGGTACTGGATAGTATAACTGAATTCTGCAAGTTCTAGACGCCAAGACTGAATTTTGCTATTCTTGATCTTAGAACGTTTTCTGTTATCAAACATGAAGGAAACAGATTTTTGATCTGTTATCAGGATGAATGGCTGACGAGATAGTAAATGATTCCATTTCCTAACAGCTTCGATTATGGCTAGGGCTTCTTTCTCTACGGCTGGGTAACGACGTTCAGTAGCGGAAAGCGTTTTAGACATAAATGCCACAGGTCTCCCATTCTGGTTTAGAGAAGCAGAAATTGCAACATCCGATGCGTCGCATTCAACTATAAAAGGTATATCCTCATCAATTGGAGACAAGGCGACACGTGCAAGTTCGTCCTTCAAAGCATTGAATGATGCAAGAGCTTCTTTGTCAAGAGGGAAAGATGTGGTGTCTGCCAAAGGGCGAATCTTGTCTGAGAATTGTGGGATCCACTTGGCATAGTATGCGAACATCCCCAAAGCCCTACGTAATGAAGGAACATTTGAAGGTGGTGGGTAATCCTGCAAAGGTTGCAATCTCTCAGGGTCTGGTTTGATGCTCTGGTGACTAAGTCGATATCCAAGTATATCGATAATGGGAACTGAATAAACGCTTTTCGATTCATTGAGGGTTATGTTCCTTCGTTTGATCATCTCGAGGAAGGCAGCGACATTCTTGTCATGATCAGCTTGATTGACGCCGGCTACTGTGACATTGTCCAAGTAAGGGAAAGTATTCTTTAGACCCTCTTCAGTAACTAAATTGTCTATGATTCTCTGAAAAGATGGTACTCCATTTGTGACTCCGAACGGCAATACAACAAATTCATACAAGTCACCAAGTGCTTCAAATGCAGTGAACTTTGTCTCAGACTCTCGAAGAGGTATTTGATGATATGCACTCTTTAGATCAAAAGTCGAAAACACTTTGTATTGGGATAGCTTATTGACCATATCTTCAATACGTGGCAATGGATATGCGTCCAACTCTGTAAATAGATTTATAGTCTGAGAATAGTCAATGCACATTCTCTTCTTATGGCGTTGAAGCTCATCACGTGCAATCATGACCTGTGCTCGCCATGGTGAATCACTTCTCTTTATCAAGCCTTTTGCTAGTAATGATGAGATCTGATCTCGAATGAAAGCTCGATCATCCTTATTAAAGAATCTCGATTTCGTGGCCACAGGTTTTACATCATTTGAAACACTTTTAAACAAAGTGGGCGGGTCAACAGCGGCTACATTGGCGTCAGTGATCTGTTGAGATAGAGGTTGCTTTGTATTGACAGTAGATACAACTTTGGGGGTACTGCTTGTGACGACTAAGTCCTCTTTATTTCCTCCATAATGAAACGTAAGATTTTTGTGCCGTTTCTGAAATTCATACCCGAGGATAATATCACTGCAAAGGTTGGGTAGAATATCTAGTCTGACATCGTCATATCTCTTTCCTTTCAACTCTATAACTACATTACACTTTCCAATTATTGGAGACTCCATGGATGTCTGCGCCATTGTTACCTTCCTGCTTGACGGCTGAGCTGGTATTTGCAACTTATTGAAAGCATCTTCACTTATATAGTTATCTGAACTGCAAGAATCAATTAAAGCGGTCATGCTAACTTTATCATTTATTTTGACTGAAATTGAAGCATGCTTTAGATCAGAGGGGCATGCGGCTGTAATTGTACAGAGTGAAGGCTTATAGATGGCATTAACAGTGGCAGCTTTCTTAGTAGATTGACATACTTTGGCAAAATGACCTTTCTTTGAACAGTTGTGGCAAACAGCGTCACGGGCAGGGCAAGAAGCACGGTTAGCATGAAGGAAGCCTCCACAAAAGTAGCAGGACCTTTTTGCGGGGGTATGTTTGCGCACGGCAGCCAATGATTCTTGATCTGGATTAGTATGTAGAGTCGACTGATCACTGATAGATGCAGCAACAACATTGCTGGGTATTTGTCGAGGGCTTTGTTGAATATATAATTCAGAGTTCTTCTGAGCAGTATGAAGAGTGCGTGCTATTTCATAAGCTCTGTCCAACGATAACTCTGAATTTTCCAAAAGCCTCTGCCGAATATAATTAGATGTAAGCCCATTGATGAAAGAGTCCCTTATCATCTCAGATCTGTAAGTTTCTGAAGTAACTGCAGTGAAACCACAATGCTTGCTTAATTTCTTCAGTTCCTCCAAAACTCATCAAGAGATTCACCAGGCTGTTGTTTTCTTGTGGCAAGATCGTGGCGAGCAAAAATTTTGTTTGGCGTTTTCACAAAGAGTCTTTCAAGTGTCTCAATAACAGCATCATAGGTTGTGCAATCCTCAACATAATCAAAAACTTCGGCAGAAATGAAGTTAACAATGGAACGAAAACGATCAGGAGCTGTCTCTCCACACTCCTCGATAAAATTGTCAAACGTCCTTTTCCAATGCTTCCATTGTTTCGCAGCATCTGAAGAATTAGGATCAAGGTCTAGTCGTATTGGCTTCAACGCCTTGCTCATTGTCAATAGGATGTTTTTGATTAAATTGTCGTAAAATTGTCGTAATATTCTAGTTTGAAAATAGATGAACGCAGTTAAACCTGAATAAGGCTTTAATCAAAACATCCTCGCTAGATACTCAAAATCAATAAAACGCTCTAATGCGCTAATGCCCTAAACTAAAACATAATACGTTCTTTGTTAATGCTAACTCAATCAATTCTTTGGTTTCTAAAGAAAGTGTCAAAATCACAGAATACAAAACACACTAGGATGATCAACAACAACAGATTAGTTTCACCACAATTACATATGCTGAATACTGACTACCGTTAACGACTATTAAACAGTGAAAAGGTAAAAGATAACCAGGATAAAGATATAATACTGGGGGAGGGCAGTTTTCCTTTATCCACATTTACCCAATGGGCCAGGAATAGAGATTTTGCCTGCATGACTGTGACAAAGCATGAGTATCAACTTTTACCTGCGATCAAGCCACCATGTGACAACACTGACCTAGAGAAGGCTGCATACTAGCACTATATACCATCATAATTTGTTCAACATCTCTCTTCGTCAACAGCTGCTTGACTTCTTCTGAAAATTCTATTAGTTCGGATAGATTGCTAACGAAGAATAGCTTTCTCCCGCTCTGAGCTACTTCATCCAACAGATAACTCACATGCCAGGGTACACGGCAAATTCCAAACAGTCACGTATACCCACCCCCTGAATACTCAAGATTCTCAGTGAACCTTTCCCTCAGGACGCGCAAGGAGTTAGTTTTAAAATCGTCCAGGCCTACCTCATATAAAAAGAGTACCAAGAAAAAGCCGTTGCTACGTAGTTTGGACATCGTCTAACCAGTGCAGACTTACCTTCTCAAGTGAACAAAAATCAGTACTGTTTCGATGCGCACGCAGTAAGAAAATTGCGTAGCACATTCTCAAGATGCGAAGGAACTTCTCAAATTGGCATGGAAACTACACGTAAACTGTCGCAACTGCCTAGATACCTCTCAGGATTATTGACACTTGTCAAGCGATTTTATTACTTAATCACTATTGCTAGGTTACCACTTCTCAGAGGTATACCAAGTGTGCAGCAAATATCAGTGGGCACTGAGGTAGGCAACCCTGAGAAATGAGACTCGACTTGAGTTGACGGGTTGGTAAAGTTCGAAAATCTGGACGCTAGAAAATCTGACATTCTCAACTGAGAACATTGAGAATGTCTTGATCCGCCCCTGAAATGGTGACTTATGAAAGGTGATTTATATGAAGTAGCCAGAGGGTTATGTCAAGAAAGGGCAAGAGAATCTCGTTTGTAAGCTTAACAAAAGTCTCTACCGTCTAATGCAAGTGTCCAGATGCAGAAATAGAGCTTATAGAGAAACGCTTTCACACAAAGGATCTCGGTGAAGCATATTATTGCTCAGGAATTCAAATTCAGAGAAATAGGGAGAAAAAGTAAATGATTCTTCATCAAACTAAGTATCTAACTGATTTATTAAAGATGTTCGGCATGGAAAATTGCAAGACAGTAGTAACTCCTCCAGAACAAAATACAGTGCTGATACACAATGAAGGGAATCCTGTTAATAAGCAAGAATATCAAGCTTTAATTTGAAGTTTAACCTTTGCAGTTACAAGCACTCGACCAGACATTGCACAAGCACTAGGGTCAGTTAATCAGTTTTCGTCAACTTCCAGCCAGGCTCATTGGACAGCAGGTAAAAGAATACTTCGGTATATCAAAGGAACAGTTAGTTTCGGAATATAGTTTATTGGAGCTAAAGATGATAGCATAAAGTTAGAAAGATATGATGATGCAGATTGGGGCACCAATCCCAACGGTAGATAGTCTCATTCAGGCTATGGATATTTTCCATGTGGCGGACTAATTAGCTGGACAAGCAAGAAACAACTAGTAGTAGCTCTTTTGTACACTGAGGCAGAATATATTGCTGCTAGTTTTGTATTACAAGAAGCGCTATGGCTACGATCGTTATTGAGCGATATGAATTTTAAGCTAGAACAGCCTACGGTTATCCATGAAGATAATCAAGGAGCTATAGTTTTATGCAGCAATCCAAAATTCCACCCGTGTACCAAACACATCGACATCAGATATCATTACATTCGAGAAAAGATGGAGAGCAAAGAAGTAAAGTTGAAATATTGCCCAACAGAGCACATGATAGTAGATGTGATCGCAAAGCCATTAGGCAAAACAAACTTTCAAAGATTCAGAGATCAAATGGAAATCTTGAATTCAATCTGAACAATTCATCTATGTGACTATATACTACATCTATATGCTTGAACATGACTTAGTTTCGTAGCTCTTTTAGCATTTTCAAGTGGGAGTGTTGAAATACGTCAGAAAACAAAAATAGAAAAGAACTTAACACATGCCAATCAAAGACACTAGGTTTAATTTTATGCTTATTGATTTTGTACGTCGGTGCTCTACCAACTGAGCTATTGGGCCACGCTTCCAAATCGTTGCTCAAGGGTAGGTCGTTTGCTCGCACCGCCCCTCTCTGAACCAATTTGCACAGGGGAGCCATCGCAGCTCCATCGCAATGTGCATTGGACCTGCTGTTGAGAGAGGACTGCTCACACCAGGGGGGGCCATCGCAGCCCCATCGATTGGATAGAGTTGAGGAAAGTTAAGTAGAAGCAACAGGGTTTGGAAGAAATGAAAAGTGACAGTGCGAGAAAATAACCGACCCGAGCGGGATTCGAACTTGAGACCCCTGGCTTTGTCGATGTACAAGATTATGACTCATGTGAGCAATTTGTTTGGAATATATTCACGACAAAGCAATATTTGAAGACACGTTTCTTAATATAATATTATAGTATGAATAATGAAATTTACCATTATATATATATATATATATATATATATATATATATATATACATATATATATATATATATATATATATATATATATATATATATATATATATATATATATATATATATATATATATATATATATATATATATATATATATATATATATATATATATACCATATTGTATTTGTAGTATAACTGCTAGAAATGGACCATTGGACTTTAAAATATGCTCATAAGAAGGATCATGAATGACTGAATTTAATTCTGAAGATGCTGCTTTGTATGCGCATTTAGATTGTCCTTAATATGTACAAGAAATTGGCAATGTGCCTATGAAAATAATTACATGCTTATATGCAACACAAAACAGACTTGTAGAATGTCTACAATATGCAAATGAAAGCTCGTATATTATAAATATAGTGATGGAATCAGAAATAAAATATCAGAAATAGCAACTAGATATGGTCAATTTGAGTGTTTAAATTGTTTTCATGAAAATACGTTGATATGGGATGGAAAACATGTACATGTGCAGAATGGAACGGAAAATTATAATGTTTGAATTATCTACATGAAAAGGGATGCATATGAGATGAAGAAACATGTGCAAATGCAGGTTGGTCTGGTACTTCAGAATGTCTAGAATTTGCTCATTAAACTGGCTGCTCATGGGATAAAACAACATGTTCTAATGCCACTGTTAATGGTCATTTAGAATGCTTGAAATATGCAATTGATAGTGGCTGTGCTGATGAAAATAAGTGTCCATGGGATGATAGTGCAGTTTTTGTATAGCAGAAAAATGATGTATAGAATGTCTAAAATATATTCCTTAAAATATCTGTCCATGGAAAAGCCAGACATATGAAGGCTCACCTGCTAATGGCCAATTAGAATGTCTAAAATATAAACATGAAAATGGATGTCCATGGGATCATAAAACATGCTCGTTTTCTTCTGACAAATGACTTTTAGTACGTCTAAAATTTGTACATAAAATTGAATTCCCATGGAATGAATGGACACTTTCAAAATACAGCACGAATTGGCCATATATAATCCTTACAATATGCTCGTAAGCAAGGTTGTCTATGGGATATCGATACATGTACATATGCATCAAAATTTGGCCATTTAGAATGTTTAAAATATTTAAGAAATAATATATCTTAAAAATAAATTATAGTATGTAAAATAAATGCGTGTCCGGACGAATTTCATAGATATAGTTTTCATTGTTTTGGATCAATGTGCCTACAATGCGATCAACATGTAGATTATCCATATGATGATGACGATACCATTAGACAAAATGAGTCATGGTGTTCAAATCAACGTATTGAGATATACGATGATATGCTTATAAATGTAGATCCATAGAATTGGACTTTACATGAATGTACTAAAAAATTTACATGTGATGAGGAAAACAGGATTAATTGATTGTTTTCAAATTGCTAATGCATATACAATGTAAATTAAAAGTTCGTTTGGTACATTGAAAAGCTATATTACTCGTTGTAATTCATATCACAACTATGACTTATAATATATAAAAAACCATGTAGATAATACCTGTCACACCCGAAATATTGTGATTTTGTTATCCATTTACAACCATAAAACATATAGTTATATCCACGATCAATATTTAAATGCTGTAAAAACATTCATCCATAACTGTCCTGGAGATCAATATGCAAATGTAGAACTCTATTTTTCCATTTTACCTAACCATCTTGTACTAAAACCTTCCATACCTGCAAGGCCTATTAATCAAATATTTCTACAATTAATTTTAATAATTTGATCGATAGGTGTAAATTCCTGGTACCTCTGTAGTAAATAAAGTTTTTTCAATTATAATTATTATTATTATCCATAATTATTCTTAAACTTTGTGCGGTTTATGACTCATTTTAATATATGCTTATAATCATTTATAAATATAATTATAAAATTGATGAACACCTTCTAATTCACCTTCATTCATACTGATTAACATTGAAAAATCATATGCATTTCTGTTACATGATTGTGTGAATTGTGGATTGTGACAGAGCATAAATTTGTTGAATAATTAATTAGTTCCATAGCAGATCATTAACTTTTATATTGTCAATTTCATGAATTGTTCTACCATTCAAAGATTCTCTTATTGTTTACTTATGATATAAAAGTTATAATTTGCATTTTATCAACCATATTAGGTGTTTTTATGATAATTTCATTGTGGTAAGTGATATTGATATAGCCAGTAGTTGCAACCTGTTGTATTTTCATGTTATCACCAGTACGGAAAATTTTGTCTGCACTACTATACACATTTTGACGTAGAATTTATGGTCCATTGTACTGAACAATGCACTGATAGTATCAACTGTTGTTTTCCTCCGTAGCATAACAAATTCATGCATAATGAAGTATACTCTGTAAAATAATCTACAAGTTTAATATGTTGTGTTGTATTATCAATTGCAATATAATTTCTGTACACCACTTTTTAAGAATAAAATATAGTATTATTGAAAATTTCTAAATATGTTTTATCCTTATATCTATAATTTGCTGCTTTGGTACTGGTTGTGATAGCAGTGCCGCTGTCTGGTGTATATTCACAAATAGATAAGTGTTCTAAATTCATAAAAGCTAGACCGCATTGTTCAATATAACTTCGCCTAATATATGCTTATAGTCAATATCATTTTTATATTCTTGCACCTTATCTTTACACAATTGCTGGTCAATTATTTTGTTTCGCATAGTCATTATTGATTATTGACTCAATATAACAAGATTTGATATGATGGCTCCTTATCTAAAATCACTATGCATTGATACAAAGCCTAATCTCATTTCGTATATTCAATTGTCGAGCTTCATACTAGAATTAGAATTGAGCTGTGTCATATAATCCTGCATAACTTTAAGATCAATTTATAGCATATCATTTTAAATTTTATATATCAATATATTGGATTTAACCTTATATATAGAGTTACAGTACCTAATTTCAAATGATTTGCAAGATGTTCCTTAATAATACCTCCAAAAGCAACTATTGAGTTTTACGTATTTTATATATTAGTAGATAATTCATATTTTATTAATTTAAAATAAGCATAATATTTTAAAGCAATTTTATTATTTTTTGTCTTTAATGCTTTTACACAAGTAATGTCTGAACCGTTATTACCAATTTTGAATGGTGAATCTGTATTGAATTTTTATTGTAATTTACTGCGATTTCTAAATTTAAATATAGTTGGATCGACATTTAGATGCAGCTTATAATTGACCCAGTCGAGTCTATGTTTTGCATAAGTAACCACTGCTTTGGATACCAAACATATGAAATGATATAGATTGTTACTTATCTGAGTCTTTATAAAATACTCAAGTGTGCTGATTTATATATTTATCTATATTACTCTGTAATGTTTTGTTTGCATCTAAGATTGCACTATTATTTAATGTATCAATAAAATTGAAGCGTCATGAATCAATGTATTCTCATCGACATTAAATACGATTATTTATTCTTTCTTACTATACTTTTATCATCTACAGTCAAATTTGCGTAAGTCTGATCCATTTGGACCAGGCAAAATAATCCGACTTTTGCGAAATCCGACTTCCACGTAAGTCGGATATTTTCCGACGTTCACGTAGCCAGGTATTTTCTGATATAGCAGAGGATATAAAGAGTAAAAAGCTAAAGATTTTAATGACAGCTTTTATTTCAAAACAACAATAGAAATACGTATTATAACGTAATAATATTTATTTGAAATAGCCACTTATTGTTGCTTGGTTCAAACGCTTTGTCATTTCCCTAATTAGCAGTTTTTCTATCCAGGTTGCCAGAGCCATATTTTCTTATGCACAGGCAGAACTATCTGATGCCAAGACTTGCATGATGTTTTCTTTTGCTTTAATCACATTCACATCAGAAAGTGTTTTGGTTGCAATTGTGAATTTCTCAGCGACATCTGTCTTCTGTACGCCATGGTGCTCTTCAATATATGTCAAAATCTCAAACTGTTCTTTGTACGTTGTTGTTCTTAATTTCGCTTCTCCATCTTTTACCTTTCTACTCCAGTTGATATTGGAATTCAGAGACATAACATGTATCATTCTGCATATTTCTCTCAGCTCTATTGAAATCAGAAGCAAAATCCGACTTACACGATTCTGCCAGTATCTCGGCAAGGTGTTACCTAATTGAGATTTCGTCAACGGAAATGAAATCAGCGGCCTCGATTATCCCATGCTTGGGTAAGGTTGTACAGCTGTATCGTATGGATTTATATATAAATATTGTATAGATATATTCATGTATAGATTCACATATTCATACTTAGATAAGATACAAATGCTCTGACTTACGAAAATATCCGAATTATAAAATCTAACTTACGCATAGAAAAAGTATAGGATTTGTAGCAAGCGGACCGGGGCAGCGCAAATTTATCCGACTTGTAAAAAATCCGACTTATGAGACTCCGAATTATGTGAGTTTGACTGTATTTTTATCCACAATTTATCTGTTAATTGCCTTTTAATGGTTGGGCCATCTGTATTAAGAATGATAGAATCCAGATCAAATGATATGAGTGTTATTCTATTGTAATCCAAACCCCAAAACACTGAGGTATGCTTATTAGAATCTCAGTAAAGCTCAGATCCATAATTAAAGTATATTTTAAACCTTATAATTAATTTTTATTATCAGTCACTATCAATCATACTAGTTCCTTAATAATCACCTGACTGATCTAATTTAACATTTGGTTTAGGATTGATTTTAATTTTATCTGTATGTATATCAATCCTATCATTTATTATCCTACATTTGTCTGCGAATAATGACTAAATCATTGCTTTATTTAGATATAAAATATGTGATAATAGAAAGCAATCTGAATTCTATTTAATTTCAAGTTCATTATTATTGTATGTATGACCATCAGTTATTCCCATTTAATATAACTTTGTAATTAAATTAAAATGAAATTGGATCATTATGAGTATCATACTAATTGTAAAAAACTGAATATGACATTTATGATGTATTAAACTATCTATTAATTTATTTTTTTTATAAAACACAATTAAACACGTCGTTTAAATTCATTTAATCGATCCATTGATACAGATCAATATCAGACATCAATTTATCATAACATATCATAACTAATAACTTTGTTTTCCCTAATGGGATGTTTTTCAAGAGGATTAATACTTTTCAGTTTTTTATTTAGATCCATATCAATCTATACCTTTAATTGCACATTGTTTATAGATATTATCATGTAAATATGGTTCCCATTTACGTTTATTCATAACACCAGTTTAAGAGCTTTGCGATATATCTAAGGATCTAGATATAGTACCTGTTATTGGTATTTTAGAATGATGTGATGTATATGTCTTAATTTCAGATGTAGTATGCAAGCTTTGGCCTGTCAAAGCTTCAAACCTCGTTGTTACACCTATACTAGCCAATATTTTACCTATAGATCCCCCTTGCTGTGAATCAGATCCCGTATTAATCTGATTGTTTTCTTTGCGGGTTTTTGTAATATATTTAATTCTTGTATCACCTTATCTGAAACAACAGCAATATTCCTTACATTATTGATCCTAACACGTGCAACTCTTGATAATATTTTTGTTACTAATGGTAGTAAACTGCTTAGAATACTAACACCTACTTGTCTCATTTGCAAAAGTTATTACAGACGGACGTTTTCTAGTTTATCATATTACCTTTGTGTGATATATAGCAAATCATCGGCATTACTACCTAATAGTACTATGAAACTTACATTTTCTTTGTTCTTATATGATCTTGCTAATTTTGTTTTTGTGCATCAGATAATTTGGCACATACAAGCTACACTATATAGTTATATTGTAATTAAGCAACTAATTTAGCAACATTATTAGGGACGGATACTTTCATTGTATTTTCGTGTAAAAATTATGCAATATTTACTATAGTCATTTGTAGGTACTTGTGATAAGCTATACTTGAGCTGTATTTTACCTTTGAATCAAACGTTGATTGGGACATATTTGTGAGATTAAAATATAATATTGACTTGTGTTCTAGACTTCTGGTATTCTATGAATAGACTGTCATTTAGGAAATTATATGACGTCATGTATTCCATGAACTAATTTTAAGCGATGGCTTCATGTGTTTGTAAATTATTCGGTGATTTGAAAATGATGCTGTTATCTTCACAAAATAATTGAAATAACAATAATTTTACATCAAGTCCAATATTGTTGGTGGCAATTTTAAAACTATGACTTGTTTGTACACTACGATTGGCCGTGTCCGTAAAAGAAATAAATGTATGTCACTGCTTATCTATTGATTTGCTTAACATGAGATGACTTTTTTGATTTCTCTAGCTCGTCCATGTAATTACTCTCTTTATACATATAGTTTTTCATCATTTCTGGTCGCATTTTCATTCTTTGCACATATAACGTCATTTCATCAACATGATCTTTTCCAGCTGCAGTACGATCACTAAAGCCTAAGTTCCACAAGCAATTGTCTGAGACAATGTTTTATAAGACAAATTTTACTTGCTCGTGTAGATGGAGCCATGTGACAATTTTTCATATGAAATTTTGTACTTGTTCAAAATCTGGCATGCTACCTTTTGGACAAGCATACTTGCTATATAAAAAGTATCGTATGTAAAACTGCTCCTGTAAATGCTTGGCAAATAAACTTGACAAGTGTTGCTAAGCCCCAGACATCAAAATCCTCAAATCTAGCATGGCCGGGCTCTTCACGCCAGTTGATGTTTATCCTGATGGCTGCCAGTAGTATATTTGAGAGTAGCTAAGTCACATCCGTAGTTTTAGGAGATCTTGAAAGTAGCGAAAGTCAGTGGAAATCATAGTCAGAGAGATGCAAAGAGTAAGCCTAGCCTTTAAATGCTGCTAACTGTTGGGACAGTAAAAACTTGTCAAAAAACTTTTTGCTAATTTATACGGACAAATCTACTTGTCGATGGAAAGGTTGTCAAATGAAACTGTTTGGCAATTTTTCGATCAATCAACAAGCAAGGAAATTTGTTAGAGAAAATTGTCATAGAAAATTGGTCCTTAGACTTATGTTTATTGAGTATTATTTGATCGCTCTCTATTGTCATTTCAAAGTCGATTTTGTTAGGTACCAAAATTGCATTACACATGCTGTTCAAAAGTTGAATATGATTTACGTATTAATTAACATTAATTAAATTACATGTCCATGATTATTTTGCTCTATTGTTACAGCCGATATTATACCTAGGACTATCGGTAATGGCAGTAGCCCAAAAATATGCTTTGCGTTATGGTATTGACTATTGACGCTATCTGGATATAATAAAATAGTTGTATCTACACATTCTTTACTGTACTCTGATGAAGTTTTCATACAAAACACTATATATTAATATTCATACAGTCTTGAATTGTAGCACCATCTAATTCTCTTTTATTTTTTTGAATTGTTTTTTGAATATCAGATGACAGAGCCAGTTTATTATTTGCTGCTTACTTTGCATTATCCATCTTACAAGTCAGTACTTTAAGCTTGATAAAGCTATTATATCAGTCAATGGGCAACCCTTCACTCACGTTGTTAATTGTAATAAAATGGCCAGATTTGTCTTGATATTGACTTGCAATTGGTTGAAGCATATATTAAGATTTTGGTTTCATATGCAGAAAATCATATTTTTCTAAATTTTTCCTAAGCTCCAATATATTACATGAGTATAACTATTCATTACACTGATCTTTATATTTACTCTATCATTCTTTGCTCTTTAAGCTTTATTACCACTTTACCTATTTGGTCAGAAGAGAGATAATATTACCTTAGAGACGATTGTTCAAACTTTAGGCCATATCCATAGAACAACAAAGGTCATTAACATTTACTGTAGTTGTAGACATTCCTTCTCCAGAACTTTCGATTATACATTTCGTTATCCATATTATATGCTTGTAGTTATTGGTATTGAGTAACATTGTGCTGTGTAATGCTTAGAACTTCTCGAAACTACCAGAACGACAGTCTGTTACATTCTACTTGACGCTTAGGTCATTTAGCCTCGCTTTCATGCAGATAGTTTTCAGCTATGACGTAATGGTTTTCGCAATGTTTCTTACATATATCTTCGAGAATTTTCGTAACAGTATATATAAAAAGGGATGCATTAAACATTTAGACACTGCGTAAAAGTTTTATTCAACGTAAAGAGAAGAATTAGAGGAAAAACTGATAGTAAAGAGCCATATTCGGGCTCAGCAACGTTAGCAGAGTTTACTATAGAAATTGCAGTTAAAAGGAGTCATTACAGAAGTAGTAGAAACGTGTACTAATTTTGATTGTGGTTATCTTCGAACCACTATTTGTTCACCTTTATTTTCTCGTACATTTAATTCAAAAATGCTATCATCTGCAAGTGGAGCTATTTTAGAAGCTACAGATTCTACTGCTCATTCTATATCTTTGTCATAATTTCTTTTCCTCATTTTGACATTATTTCTTCAAATATATTACTAAAACTATCTCCTATTCCATCACCACCATAATGTCTGTTCTTAAAATTATGTTTTTAACCATCGTATATATATTTTATAATTTATATGTTCTCAATAGCAATATCATATTAACTTCACTCTCACCTAAGTCTAGAAGTCGATTCATACCATCTGTTATTTCTATGTCAGATGTGTATATATTATATGTATTACTAGCGCTATAAAGAGAAATCTACTCTTCTACATTGCACGCATAGCTTATTTCCATGGAATTAGTTTGGAAGGAATATAGCATATTTGAGCGTATATCATTAATGTAGATACTAGTAGATAGTACTGAGCAACGTATTGCAATGCTATTGATCGAGTTCGTTGTATTAGACGTCAAATTTCCGTAATCACGCGTCAAAAGATTATCCTAACCTAACAATTGACCATGTAATAGATCATCTCTAAAAATCAACCTGATAATCTTGTTTGTAATTCTATGTAAACTCTCCTAACAACTGATGCATGATATAATTTATACATGTTTTTGAATCGCTATTACTCTCTATGATATATTCAATCTATGTAACAATATCATTGTACGAATAATTACCCTTCATAAATTTCGTTGTTTTTCATGCGCACCAAGAACCTTTAGAATAACGTGAGTTGTTATTATTAAGAGATGGATCTATATTATTCCATACGTATTCCATGATATGGCTATGTAAAGATGTATAGTATTTTTATTGACCAGCAGCAAAAATTTGTGCATATAACGACACTGTAAGTTTATTTTAGAAAACCAATAATTTTTTATCTCTTTTATTTACAAATATGGGACTTTCCATGCAGTATAATATTATACTTATATCAGATATTTATCTATAAATGATGTATATTGTTTATGGGTAATCTCGTCCTAAGATGTTAAATAATCTAATATACCCCCCCCCCCCACGACTAACTACTATGTTCTTTTTCTGTTTTTTTTTTAATCTT